>OW119929.1:15683960-16892888 GCA_933210815.1 Meta bourneti
GTAGAATCTTACACACATGTCTACCTCAAAATGTGTAGAAGAATACATGTGTCTACCTCAAAATTTGTGTAATACATATACATGTCTCTATCTAAAAATTGAAGAACCTTGCTTATATGTGTGTGTCGCCCAATAGGTCATGGGTTCGAATCCTGGTTTGCAATCACAAGATGTTGGTGATTGTCCTTGTTATGAACAGCAGCGGCTCAGCTACTGTGTACTCCTCTACAAGTCATCAATTCGCCCTTTGTAGTGACAAAGACCGAGAGGTCGGCCAACAGCATCATTAATTACTATCGGGCATCATTAAAAAACCGTTAGATTTAATAAATAAAAGATACACTCTAATAGGAGTATAACTAAACGAAATACCAAAAATAAGGAGTTATCAGAATGCTTTATTACGCCTGATGTCTTTGATTAAAAATGAATGATAAGCAGTTGAGGAGAAAATACTGAAGAAAGTTTGGCATGTAATAGGCATGTATAACGCCGCGTCTATACAAGAAGCTGAAATAAGTTGACAGGAGAAATGGGAGATAAACGCCAGTAGGGAGGCTATGTCAGTGTCTACGCTTGTAGTGACAACATTCGCATTGAATAGAGAAACGCAACTGAGAGCCTGTGATTTGAATAGAGGACGAGGAAGACGCTATGCAGATGGAACTGAACAAAAGAAACGGCAACCAATCACCTTCGGGAAACGATGCTACCACATTTGATTTCCTTGATAGCTACTGAAGGAAGTTGCAACACTTCACAACCATGAAAACGGCTTTCATCACCCAGGGCACAGAAATCGAAGTGTGCTCTTGTAATCGAAGTGTGTCGGGAGCCAGGCTGTTTCTTCAAATACAGACACGGCTTAAGATAAAAGGATTTCAAAACAAGTTGACACATTTAGCGTCTGTTTTTAACTAAATATACTGATCACATGTATGTTTCTCAGTAGTTACGACTCACTCACCTCTGAGAGCCACGAAATTTACGTAGTGCACTACTGTCATTTACTTTACATCATACATTTAATGCAAAGAACGTTAAAGCTGGTTAGAAGTCACTAAGGAACACTGTAGGTTACAGAACGGATATATACATGTGAACCCCTAATAGATTTTAATACTAGCAGTAATATCTTTATAAAAATTAGAAATTCATCGTTCACACTCTATATACCACTATAGTATTACATATTGGTGTTAATTGTGCTAAATTTTAATGTTAGCAAGGAAGTCAATTCACTTTAACAAAATTAATGATACAATTATACATATAGCATATTAGTAAATCAGCTATAAATAAAATAAATACGAGACACAACATGAATTGACAGACAAGAAAGAAAACACGGTACACCTCTCAAAAAATTAAGAGAATGATTGCGCTCTTGCTTTTTAAATAAGGCGCTTTCGATTTTAAACGGGCCACATGGGCGCGCATGAGAGCACGATCATGGGCAATTGAAATCGATTGATAAACAGTCTCCACTCGAGGGAAAACACTAGTTCTGCTACAATATTACATTTATTATTTTTGCAGCACTTTCGTATTTCTGGTATTTACTCGTATAGAAACGGCAAAGGAGTTCGTATGCAAAGAATGACATTTCGTCTGCCACAGGTTGAAAAGTTATTATAGACCTAACCGCTCATAACTTCTGAATTGAAATTTTTGCAACTGAACTTGAAATATTCAATTGCCAATTTCCCTCTACCAAGCAGACTTCAAAGATGTTGTGAGAGAGCAAAGAGAAGCAATTTCTAAACATAAAATAATATATTTCAAGGCAAACCTGAATACTCTATTAAACATGCCATTTACCTAAGCAGAAGGCCTGAAACATAAACTCATTCTACAATTCCCTCTACCAAGAGGCGGCCTCAAGGATGTTGTACGTGAGCAGAGAGAAGCAATTTTTGAACATAAATGTATCAAATGGCGTCACCCTGTACAAGAATATATTCCAAGGCAAACCTGAATACTCTATTAAACATGCCATTTACCTAAGCAGAAGGCCTGAAATACAAACTCATTCTACACTTCCCTCTAACAAGGAGGCCTCACACATTTGCGAGAGCAGAGAGAAGCAATTTTTGAACATAAATGTATCAAATGGCGTCACCCTGTACAAGAATATATTCCAAGGCAAACCAGAATACTCTATTAAACATGCCATTTACCTAAGCAGAAGGCCTGAAACACAAACTCATTCTACACTTCCCTCTAACAAGGAGGCCTCAAACATTTGCGAGAGCAGAGAGAAGCAATTTTTGAACATAAATGCATCAAATGGCGTCACCCTGTACAAGAATATATTCCAAGGCAAACCTGAATACTCTATTAAACATGCCCTTTACCTAAGCAGAAGGCCTGAAACACAAACTCATTCTACACTTCCCTCTAACAAGGAGGCCTCAAACATTTGCGAGAGCAGAGAGAAGCAATTTCTGAACATAAATGTATCAAATGGCGTCACCCTGTACAAGAATATATTCCAAGGCAAACCTAAATACTCTATTAAACATGCCATTTACCTAAGCAGAAGGCCTGAAACACAAATTTATTCTACACTTCCCTCTACCAAGAGGCGGCCTCAAGGATGTTGTACGTGAGCAAAGAGTAGCAATTTTTGAACATAAATGTATCAAATGGCGTCACCCTGTACAAGAATATATTCCAAGGCAAACCTGAATACTCTATTAAACATGCCATTTACCTAAGCAGAAGGCCTGAAACACAAACTAATTCTACACTTCCCTCTAACAAGGAGGCCTCAAACATTTGCGAGAGCAGAGAGAAGCAATTTTTGAACATAAATGCATCAAATGGCGTCACCCTGTACAAGAATATATTCCAAGGCAAACCTGAATACTCTATTAAACATGCCCTTTACCTAAGCAGAAGGCCTGAAACACAAACTCATTCTACACTTCCCTCTAACAAGGAGGCCTCAAACATTTGCGAGAGCAGAGAGAAGCAATTTCTGAACATAAATGTATCAAATGGCGTCACCCTGTACAAGAATATATTCCAAGGCAAACCTGAATACTCTATTAAACATGCCATTTACCTAAGCAGAAGGCCTGAAACACAAATTTATTCTACACTTCCCTCTACCAAGAGGCGGCCTCAAGGATGTTGTACGTGAGCAAAGGGTAGCAATTTTTGAACATAAATGTATCAAATGGCGTCACCCTGTACAAGAATATATTCCAAGGCAAACCTGAATACTCTATTAAACATGCCATTTACCTAAGCAGAAGGCCTGAAACATAAACTCATTCTACAATTCCCTCTACCAAGAGGCGGCCTCAAGGATGTTGTACGTGAGCAGAGAGAAGCAATTTTTGAACATAAATGTATCAAATGGCGTCACCCTGTACAAGAATATATTCCAAGGCAAACCTGAATACTCTATTAAACATGCCATTTACCTAAGCAGAAGGCCTGAAATACAAACTCATTCTACACTTCCCTCTAACAAGGAGGCCTCACACATTTGCGAGAGCAGAGAGAAGCAATTTTTGAACATAAATGTATCAAATGGCGTCACCCTGTACAAGAATATATTCCAAGGCAAACCAGAATACTCTATTAAACATGCCATTTACCTAAGCAGAAGGCCTGAAACACAAACTCATTCTACACTTCCCTCTAACAAGGAGGCCTCAAACATTTGCGAGAGCAGAGAGAAGCAATTTTTGAACATAAATGCATCAAATGGCGTCACCCTGTACAAGAATATATTCCAAGGCAAACCTGAATACTCTATTAAACATGCCCTTTACCTAAGCAGAAGGCCTGAAACACAAACTCATTCTACACTTCCCTCTAACAAGGAGGCCTCAAACATTTGCGAGAGCAGAGAGAAGCAATTTCTGAACATAAATGTATCAAATGGCGTCACCCTGTACAAGAATATATTCCAAGGCAAACCTAAATACTCTATTAAACATGCCATTTACCTAAGCAGAAGGCCTGAAACACAAATTTATTCTACACTTCCCTCTACCAAGAGGCGGCCTCAAGGATGTTGTACGTGAGCAAAGAGTAGCAATTTTTGAACATAAATGTATCAAATGGCGTCACCCTGTACAAGAATATATTCCAAGGCAAACCTGAATACTCTATTAAACATGCCATTTACCTAAGCAGAAGGCCTGAAACACAAACTAATTCTACACTTCCCTCTAACAAGGAGGCCTCAAACATTTGCGAGAGCAGAGAGAAGCAATTTTTGAACATAAATGCATCAAATGGCGTCACCCTGTACAAGAATATATTCCAAGGCAAACCTGAATACTCTATTAAACATGCCCTTTACCTAAGCAGAAGGCCTGAAACACAAACTCATTCTACACTTCCCTCTAACAAGGAGGCCTCAAACATTTGCGAGAGCAGAGAGAAGCAATTTCTGAACATAAATGTATCAAATGGCGTCACCCTGTACAAGAATATATTCCAAGGCAAACCTGAATACTCTATTAAACATGCCATTTACCTAAGCAGAAGGCCTGAAACACAAACACATTCTACACTTCCCTCTAACAAGGAGGCCTCAAACATTTGCGAGAGCAGAGAGAAGCAATTTCTGAACATAAATGTATCAAATGGCGTCACCCTGTACAAGAATATATTCCAAGGCAAACCTGAATACTCTATTAAACATGCCCTTTACCTAAGCAGAAGGCCTGAAACACAAACTCATTCTACACTTCCCTCTAACAAGGAGGCCTCAAACATTTGCGAGAGCAGAGAGAAGCAATTTCTGAACATAAATGCATCAAATGGCGTCACCCTGTACAAGAATATATTCCAAGGCAAACCTGAATACTCTATTAAACATGCCCTTTACCTAAGCAGAAGGCCTGAAACACAAACTCATTCTACACTTCCCTCTAGCAAGGAGGCCTCAAACATTTGCGAGAGCAGAGAGAAGCAATTTCTGAACATAAATGTATCAAATGGCGTCACCCTGTAAAGAATATATTCCAAGGCAAACCTAAATACTCTATTAAACATGCCATTTACCTAAGCAGAAGGCCTGAAACACAAACTAATTCTACACTTCCCTCTAACAAGGAGGCCTCAAACATTTGCGAGAGCAGAGAGAAGCAATTTCTGAACATAAATGTATCAAATGGCGTCACCCTGTACAAGAATATATTCCAAGGCAAACCTAAATACTCTATTAAACATGCCCTTTACCTAAGCAGGAGGCCTGAAACACAAACTCATTCTACACACTTCCCTCTGTCAAGGCGGCCTCAAGGATGTTGTGCGAGAGCAAATAGTAGCAATTTCTGATCATAAATGTATTAAATGGCATGACCCTGTACAAGAATATATTTCATGACAATCCTCTTTTAAACATGCCATTTACCTAAGACGAAGGCCTGCAACACAAACTCATTCTACACTTCCCTCTGCCAAGGTGGCTTCAAAGATTTTGCGAGAGAGCAAAGAGAAGCAATTTCTGAGCATAAATGTATCAAATAGCGTCACCCTGTACAAGAATATATTCCGAGGAAAACCTGAATACTCTATTAAACATGCCATTTATCTAAGCGGAATGCCTGCAACGCAAACTCATATTCTACAAGAGCCGAAAGAAATCGAAAAAGTATTTCCACTAAAGCCAGTAATTTAAAATCTGCTTATCTGCCCCAACAAGACGCCAGCTCATATCTCACTCTGCTTACGCGCCACACACACACGAGAGAGTATCGCAAGAATGGAAGGTTCTCTAATGAACTGGTTCTCGGTCGAGTAGCTCGCATGGCGGCCATTTCTTTTCGCAAAAGTGAATTCGAGTGAATAAGACACTTCTCTTCATAAACTACGCCTGCAGAAAACTCGGCTTTCACGAAACAGAAAATTCATCCCTTCCGATCTCATAAAAGGGGGAATTTTTACTCGAAATGAAAATGTGAACTGCCCGGGCACATCAAAAGTACCCCGGCAACACTCGAGTTGTTTCCATGCCTTTAATTAATCTGGGGTGCCCTTTTGAAGTTTTACAACCTTTTCTTTGGGAGCGCCGGTATATTGCTCCGGACTTTATGGCCAGCTTACCTTTCCGCTTAATGTGTTTATCTTGTGAAAGTAATATCTGGATCGAAGGGAACTTTTCTCCGTGTGTACCATTGCTACGGGGCTCTCTCGGATAATTTGCTACAGTCGCTGCAAGTTTTTTTTAATTGCTTTAAAAATAGAAGGACGTTTGCTGTTATTAATAAATCTTTGTTAGATGTCTTGAGTGAGTGAGTTCATCTGGTAGCGAAATAACCAGTAATTGCATCGAAAACGAAATTATTTTTCATTCGTACAATATATTGGAGACCTGCTATGCCAAAGAAATAAATCCTAGTTAAGCAACAGATGGTTGGTTGGGTTTTATGGCGCAAGAGCCATATTTGGCTATAATGTGCCCAACACAAGACAGGCAATTTCAAGCGATGGACATACACACAAGTAAAGTTTGCTTACACAGAAGGGAGAAATACACCAAAGGGTGGAATCGAACCTGACAGGAATCGAATCTACAGCGCTTACAAACCGCAGAGAGGTAGGTAGTTAAATAACGTCGCACTGACGGAACACAACGGGGTATTGGCGATGGTCCTTGATCAAAGACGAAAGATCCGAGGACGATACCACGTAATTTAGAACCACGGTCAGATGACGAGGTTATACCTGATCTGGTACCCCACTCTCCAAACTTCCACACCAAGCCAACGTGAGGACATTTGAGGCCACGACAGATTTAACGTGGAAAGATCCCTATGTGCACGACGGTCTATGGTTGGATTCGAAGTCGAAACCTTCTGGTTACTAATCCATTACTCTTCCAACCGGGCTACCGTGACCCCACAGCAACAACAGAAAAATTATTATTACATATTATTACTTATATCTTTAATGAATATAGCGTACAATAAAATTAATGGATTCTTTGAAATTTCATGGATTTTGTCAATAAAAACTGTCTCTCAAATTCGTTATTTGGAAATAAAATAATTGTTGAAAAGCATAATTTGTTATCCGTCCAATATACTTTAAGCAAGCTATTTGAAATAAATAATGTTTGATATCTTAGGATAGAGAGCAAAATTCAAATTACTACACTTGTATAGAAACTGAGCTGGAACTTAGAAAAATGTAACATTGGAAGAGTATTTTGGGGAGTTTTCCCAAATCCGTTATTCGAGAAATTTTTGACAAATTTCATTGTTTATATAACATGAACAAATTTAACTGTTTTTAATTAAATTTTAGGTGCTGATTTAAGATCAGACCTTAAAAAATGGCCACCAAGTCATGATTTTTGTTTTGGGGCAATTAATATTTGCTATCTTTCAAAATTAGTACTTTTATTCACGTAAAACGACACAAGATCTTATTTTCTTATTCAAAATTTTATGAATGACAACCCTGATTTTTTCACTAGTAGAGAATACGTAATCAACCACAACCGAATCACTGTTGTTGCACTTTTCATTGAAAGAGAAACAAGTGTTGCATGTTTAACTACTAAAACTACCAGTTATTCAAGACCTTGTCAAAAAGTATAAACATTGGGTGCCGAATTTCCTTAAAAGTTCATCTCCTAAATTATCATCGTGCCGCGGTAGCCCGGTTGGAAGAGTAACGGATTAGCAACCGGAGGGTTGCCAGAGGGGCACGCTAAATCTGTCGTGGCCTCAAATGTCCTCACGCTGCCTTGGTGTGGAAGTTTGGAGAGTGGAGTGCCAGCTCTGGTGTTGCCTCGTCATCTGACCATGGTTTAAAATTACCTGGTGTTGTCCTCGGATCTTTGCCTTTGATCCCGGACCGTCACCAATAGTCCGTTGTGTTTCTCCAGTGTGACGTTAATTAAAATACCTACCTACCTAGATTCTCATCTGAATTTCTCTCTTGACAACCTCGGAGTAGTCAACGATGAACAATAATAAAGATAATGCCAAGATATTTAACAATTGAGGAGAGGTATAGAGGCAGGCGCGCCATCCCAGTACGATGTGTGATTATAGCTGGTTTTTGCAGGAGGATAACACGAAAAATGCATTAAAATGAACTACGTGTAGGGGTATACGAAAAAAGTGTATAAATGTAATTGTGTATTTTTTCAGTTACTTTTATTTATTACTAGCAGAATTGAACTGCGTTGCTCGGGATGAAATGGTTAAATTTTGATTCAAAAGTTATCAGAACTAATCACTTTTCTTTCATAGAAAAATGCAAACATCATTTAAGTGCACGGAAAATAATTTTTTAATATCGTTTTTATTTTTCATAGCTTTTACAATTTACGTCGGACGCAAATATATATACATGATGTATATGTTTCCGCTAAAGCTCGAAAGCCGTTAATGTGCACATTACCTATGTAATCTGCAGATTAGCTGATTTGTTCCGTTAACGTGCGGAAACATCTACAAAATAAGAGTTTTCCGCACTTTACCTAGGTAATGTGCACATTAACGGCTTTCGAATCGTTAAAGTGCAAAAGTTTGTTTTTCTAATTTTCTTCGCCTCCTCCTTCCTCTCTCCTTACGCTTCAACTATTATGTTGATTGATTGATTCTATCAACTTGATTCCTTAGATATCGAAAAATAAATAAATAACATTATGTTTCAACAATTGTCAATATATTTTATTTACATCTGCTGATTATTATATGAAATTACTTATAACTTTATGGGATAAATATATAGCGTGTTTTTCAATTAGTAGTACCTACTATACTGGTTGTTGGTCTGAGTATTATTTTAAGCGTACAAAAACGTTTCTGTTGTTCGAGCAAAGATCTTATTTTCACTTTAACGAGTACCTAGTAGGTAATGTGCAGATTATATAGGTAATCTGCAGATTACCTAGGTAATTTGAGAAATGAAACAATTTTCCGCACTTTAATGGATCGGCGTAGTTAATCTGCACATTACCTAGATAATCTGCAGATTACCTGATTTCCGTATTTTAGCGGTAACATATCCATCCATATAGTCGATTTCATATTCGCACTTCTGCTGTAAGACACATTACAAAATTTTTTTCTAAGGTAACTAGAATTTAGAAATAACTTTGAACTACAACGTATGGCTACATGTTTTAATTTAACGCAACCTATCTTATTTTAAAATAATTTTATTTTCACTTTACCTGTCCTTTTAAAATAAGAAGTTACACACATTACTTAAAAAAAGTTTTGTTTTGTCTATTTTATTTATTTTTAAGAAACAGAATTATACAAACTATTACGTATTCGACCTAAGCCTTAAGGAAAGTTGGTCGAAGTATACATATACCGCCAAGAAATTACCCATGTCTAGTGATATTTTGCAGAAAATAAAATAACAATTCATTAAAATTTAACTTCTAAATAATATATCTGCAATGTGTAAAATACTGGAACACATAAATACAAACAGAAACGAAATTCCGATCATTGAAAAAATGCTGAATTCTGAAAAACGAAAAACATGATCAAGCTTGTCGGATTGTGACTTCCTAGGTATATTCTGAAATAGAGCAATTCGAAAAAAGACATTTGAAATATATTGATAAAGAAGATAATGATTTATGAAATTTTGAAATACTCAAATATGAGAGCAGCATTTCGCTGTCTTACCTCAAATACACTAACACGGGATTCTAAATCAAATTTATAAAATGTAATATTAATTCTGGCGTTGTCAGAACTCAAATAGCCAAATTACGCTTTTATGATCAATGAATTTTTTTGTTTGGGCTTTGTTCCATTACAAAATGTAAGTTATGTAAATTAAATATTTTAAATATTATTTTTACATTAATCAAATATTCATAAATTATTCATATTATAGGAAGAAATAAAAAATCATGAGCAAACATAAATATTAGAATTTAATTTGTTTTTGAAAAATAGTTTTTCGAGCAATACTGGTAAAATAATTTTATTGAAAAAGTTATTTTTCCATCAATACTGGTAAAAACGTTAGCTGCGTACCGCAATTTTTTTTACACTCAATGTTATCCCTATGGGGATTTGGAATTGTTTTTAGGTTCCTAGGACGAATAGAACGGAGGTTAATATGTAGCCTACGTTGCCCACAGGGTTCTAAAGCATAAGTGTACCAAATTTGATGTATATTGGTCAAATGGTGTAGATTTGTAGAGAACAGACAGACCGTAAACTCTGTTTATATAATAATCTAATATATATATAATAATCTAATATATATATAATAATCTAATATATATATATATAGATTATTAACTATTATTTCAGGTTACTTCTATTTATTTTTAATGCATATGCAGTGATACATAAATAGTGTTTGTAATTTAGAACACATTGTGTAATTTTATAGCTAACAAGATGAACAAATGCTGTGATAATCATAATTTAATGATAAACTTTAACTTGTAGTTTAATAAAATGACAATAACTTCCACTTCCTAAACGTGTAAATATCGCATTGCATATATTTTTTGAAAGACGACAATTATTAATACACAAAAACAACTGTACATGATGAAGATTTATTAGTCATGTTTGAATTCAGCACCCTAAATTTAGTTAGGAAAAACCTTATTTCACCCACGTTATGAAAAAAATTCAAAATTATTGACTAGTATTATTCGTCTACACACAATGAACCTTTCATTGCAAATACTGTGCATTGTTAACTTTATTTTATGTATATGCAATAGAAGAATGCAGTATTTCAAAATAGTTTAATAGAACTCCGATTGCTCAAAAGAATGTCGAAAAATAAAGATCATATCTCAAATACCGCGTTCTGATGCACATTATTTCTAAAGACAGTAGATATTGATTAATAAATATATGAAACACTCTAGAGCACATATTTACGTTCTTTTGAATCAATGTTCTGGAAAGAATTCTTTAGATCGTAATTTAAAATCTATTCTCAAAACCGTGAATATTTTAAAACATTTTCTCCCAAGATGATCTTGATATTTTACTCCCCGTGGAGTTTCCAAAAATAAGCTACCGACTCAAGTTAAAAAGACATTATTAAAGTAAGAGAGACATTTTCGTTGTAAACAAATCAGACGAAGATTTTACTTCCTGTTACATAAATGCATGATACCATATAGGAAATACCTTATAATATACTTTATCGCCATTTTGCCGACGTTTGGAGTTTAATCTAATTGGTGTTGACAAATTAACTATTGTGTATCAATTCATAATTCATTCTTTGGAATTTCTATTGGTGACGTGAGACGCAGCAAGCCTAATGATACCACCTCGTGCTTTATCTTCATCTCAATTTACTCTCAGGTAAAGATAACCTCAGGGTTTTCGACAAGGAATCGCGTGGTATCATTATTGTGCGGTCGATTATGATCATCCTGTATATAGTAGTGCAACGAATCTCAAACATGAAGTATTTTTGATAGACTGAAGTCGCACTACCTTTCTATGGTGTGTTACATTGGTGACAAAGCCGTGATTTGAAGAAACAATCTTCTGTGTAACTACTTCTGCTAGTATCATCATGTCGAAAAACAACCCAGAAAGGTATACGTTTGTTGATTGAACGTGCATTA
Organism: Meta bourneti; assembly: GCA_933210815.1. Taxonomy (NCBI): domain Eukaryota; kingdom Metazoa; phylum Arthropoda; class Arachnida; order Araneae; family Tetragnathidae; genus Meta; species Meta bourneti. The sequence continues at coordinate 15,695,524 of OW119929.1, forward strand.
TAGTTGTGGTACGCATATGCGTACCTACAATTGATAATTTATCACACACATTCAGATTTGCATTTCCACTTGATACCTTGTCTACATCTCCGATTTACTCTCACCTACCGATAACCTCAGGGTTTGGGACATGGAATACCGTTGAATGATTATTTTGTAGTAGCACGCGATTCAAGCATTGCACTGCCTACCATCCTGTGTATAGCAGAGCAATGAATCTCAACCATGAAGTATGTTTTGATAAACTGTAGTCAACACTGTCTCTCCACGGTCTGTTATATTGGTGACGAAGACTTGATTTGAATATGAAACCGTCTGTGTGACTGCTTCAACTATCATCACGTAGAAAATCAACCCGAAAAGGTGTAGATTTTTTGATTGGTTACGGCATTGTGTGTAGTTGTGGTAAGTACATGAGTACCTACAACTGATAATTTAATGTGTACATTTTCATTTATACCTTGTGCTTTATCTTGACGTATAATCACGTGGTATAATTATTGTGGGGTTGATTCTGAGTACCCTGTAATGAATGAAGCAGTGTAATGAATATCAACCATGAAATATTATTGGTAGACTAAAGACGCACTTTACCACGGTCTGTTGCATTGGTGACCAAGCCGTGATTTGTACACGAAACCATCTGTGTGTGACTGCTTCCACTACTACCATCGTATAAGAAACAAGCCAAAAAGAGGTACGTTTTTAGATTGATCGGTGGGCATTGAAGTTGTGGTACTTACAAGCGTACCTACAACTGATGATTTAGTGCACACTTTCCAGATTTGCATATTGCCACCTGATGCTTTCTCTTCATCTCCCAGTTTACTCTCAGATACTAGTAACCCCAAGGGTTTCGACATGGAAGCGCATTGATATGATTATTTTGTGGTAGCACGTGAGATTCTGGCCAGTATGTGTATCTTTAAATCAAATGATGACTACTCACAGTTCAAGATACTGATATTTCCGATGAATAAGACAAAACAAATGAATGCAAACTGAACAGAACAATTTTTATTTCTATTTTATACCAAATTAGCATCATATTGAGTATAAATCCACGATTCAAAAACAAAAGCGAACACAAAGCAACTTAAGACGACACTAACTCCAACAGAAATATACAGTCGATATCTTAATTCCTCATACAAAAACAAAGAATATTTGAACCACTGAATTTAGTTCATTAAGGATTCGAGTACATTTCGTAGTATTCAATTTTCAGTTTCATTTTACATCAGTCTCAAACAAAAATATTTATTATCCTCGTTTAATTAATGCAATTGAATGATCGAATTTAATATCAAAAATTTTTAAAAACTACAGCAGCAATAAACATCACACGCCAATAATTTTCTTCTATAAGCTCTTCCTGCACTTCAGTTTTCTAATTAAAATGTAAGAATTAAATGTATTCAAACGTAGAAAGCGATGCTTGAGCAATATGCGAAGGCGGTGCGCCTGGTGGTTGTTTTTTCTTCGCTACATCTTCACTTTTGGTATGTTTGAAGTTATGATTATGATGTGCAGTTACTAATTAAGCTTCAAATGAGGAAGAGTCTTTTAATAAATTTAAAACCACTCATGTGGAAAAGGTAACATGTAGTCTTCAATTAGTAATCTGCTTCGTCTAACGACTTAATATTTAAATTTGCCCTTCGGGTTTTTTGGGCGTCATTTCTAATTAGATTTTTAGAACTTGATTTCTTCCCTGCGTTTGATAAGCAACTTGATACGTTGACGTCTTTGTTACGGAATACTTTTGTTTTCAATATTTTAAGCTTTGAGTTGAGTAATTGTTACTCCTTCAAAAAGTCGAGTTGCCATGTGACATCGTTAAATTACTTGTGTTTCAGATGAAAAATTGCGAGTAAGTACTTTGTAACTGAAAAAAGATTCCAATATGACGATGCATTCATTGTTATGATAGTTAATTTGCTTAAATAGAATAAGAAAGTCTATCATCAAACACTTATGACAAACTATAGATGTTATTAAAAGGAACACTTGAAAGAGTATAAAAATTGCATGACTTCTAATTGCAAGTTTTCACCAAGTTATTCGATATACAAATGGTCTTCAAATAGTTTCTTAAATGCAATATATTTTCAAAGTAAAAGCAAACATGCTTCAGTACAAATATTCCAAATTATTTCATTAAATTTTCGTAATGTCACTAGGTTTGTATGATAATTTATGTTTTAAAACATTTTTTCATTAACTATAAAATATAAATATATTTCATTGAAGCGTATTCTATTTCATTGAATGATGATTTAATATGCGAATATTCATCTATCACTACTACAAATGTTAGACCTGTTCAATTTTATTAATTTACATTATAAACATAAGCAATGGTTAAAAAAATTTCCGTATAGAGATAAAAACGGCGTATAAATTATTATAATTTCTAAGGAAATCTCACCAAAGATTCAGAAACTGCACACGAAACTTATTTCATATTAGAGAATGCATTGGCAACAAAAATTACTTAATTTTTAGAAATAAAAAGCAATTAATTAAAACTTTGAGAAAAACATACAAAATGAAAGGCAAAAAAGTTTCCGTACGCACTACGCAAATTGATTAGAACGTACAGTCTAGTTGTCCCGCATCCAATTATTATAACTATCGAATGAAAAAGAACTTCAGTATTGTGTACGTAATCATTTCAAACGATTTTTATACCAGTAAATCGCTTTCAATGGAAATTCTGAAAACTACTCGCGTGTTGATAAAGTTGAGAAAGGACGATCAATGAGGAAAATATTGTCAAAAGAACAAACAAATCTAAATCTACTGTAAAAATTATTGAAAGATATAATGAGGTTGGAACTGGAAAATAGGAACCGCGATCCTGAAGACCTCAGAAATTGAGCCATATACACGAGGGATATTCTGCAAAAGTTTCGCGATAATCCACGAATTAGTGCACAACTTGCATCCTTGTTGAAAATTGATTACAATCTTGACATATAACCTCAGGCTGTAAGACAAGTAATCAAAAAATTTGCTATTATGGGTATGTTGCACGTTAGAAGCCATTCATTAGTAAACTTAACAGAAGAAAGCGTCTTGAGTTTGCAAAAAAAGCAATGTAAGCCCTTAACTTTTCGGGATTCTGTGCTTTTCAGGGATGAATAAAAATTTGTATATGGTTCAGATGGACGAGTTATGACACGGAGAAAACCAAAACATCAAATACAAGCAAAAATCTTATGTGGAACTGTAAAACACGGGGAAGAAAAGTAAAGGTATGGGGTTGCATGAGTTCTTCTGGTGTGGATAATTTATGTTTTGTTGAAGGTAATATAGATAGTTATGTGTACCTAGGCATTTTGAAACAAAATGTCCTTGCTAGTGCTACGAAACTGTCTCTTGGAAGACCATTATCTTCCAAAAGGACAATGATTCAAAACACATTGCAACATTCTGTAACGAATGATGACTTTACCATGTGTCGCAGCAACTTCATACGCAATCAGTCTCCTGATTTAAACCCCATGGAGCACTCATGGGAAGAAATAGGTCATGAACTAAAAAATTATGATAACAGCAGCAAAGATAAAGTGAAAAGTGCCATTATGGACGCCTGGAACAAAATTACTTCAGAAACAACAAAAAAATTTGTGGGTGTCATGCCTTAACTTCTGAAAGAGGTCATTAAAGCAGAAACCTGCCTCAACTGACCTGTTATTGATGAAACATGGTGGGGAAAATAACATTTAATGAAATAGTTTTCACCGTACGGAGCCTTTTTTGCTTTATATTTGGCACATTTTTGTGTTATTGTGAATTATAAGTTAAATTGTATTAATATTTTTTGTTTAAATGCAATAGAAACTTTCTATACAATTATGCGCATCTGTTTTTCCATTTTTATTTCTTCAATATTTATATTCTGCAAATAATAAAGCGATTTATTTCGAATAGTAAGTGCGCACGGAAACTTTTTTTATTCACTAAGTATTGTCAAATTTATTTAATCTTAATGAATAACATATCAGCAAGGTTTTAATTTATGGTGTGAAATTATGCCGCAAAAGTTAGCATCACATATTTCAAATACAATTTTAATTTAATGGAATAGTTCATGATTAATTGAATATCACATCCAATGCCAGCTTTTAAATTAAAATTATTCGGACTCAAAATATCTCATAAGGCTCAATGATTCAAATATACTATGAAATTAGTTTTGGTGGACTTGCTTTACTTATAATATTTAATTAATTTAACATGAGAAAAATATGCATTTTATATGATACAATTAATGCATTCAGATTGTATAACGAATCATACTTTAACTTCACAAAACATTTCTCCAGCATATTTTAATTAAATTAGGATCGATTTTTCAGTAGAGATTTTGGCCATTAGATTTATGAACTATATTTATTTATCAAGGTAACGTGAATGAACTTTGTGAACTAACTCGATTTGAGTTTTCGTTAATCTATAAATAAGTAACGTGACTAACAATCGGGGTGGTAGATTCACCAAATGACAATAATACATGGTTTTATGATTTATTCTCGTGCGAATCCTGTATAATTATTTTACTATTCCAACATTTGTTCTTAATTTAATGCACAATAAATTACACTAATAATACCTTCTCTCAGTTGACTTTACACTTAATAGGTAGAAAAAGTTGGCATTAACTGACACAGATTTACAAATCCAGAACGTGAACGTCAAGAAGTGAACTTATTTTTAACGAGATATTTTCTTTCGTTTCAGTGCGAAAGAAATATTTCTCGTTGGAAAAGATTTGGATCTTTGGTGTCTCAAAGTACATTTGATTACACTAAACCACGGAAACTGCGAATTAAATGGTACAGAAAAAAAGAAGCATATTAACACGCATATAAACATTTTTGGAAATGGCGCAAGAAAACGAATCTAATGAGTAGAGGAAACAGTTGCCATTTCGTTCGTATTTAATCATTTAGTGCGGTTTAAAAAAACCACATGCAATGAAAATGTTTTAAATGCGGCCTTAATGCACTAGAGGATTGATTGATTTCACTGTGCCAGGATATTTAGTTTCGAGAATTTCTAACTTTAATGTATGTAATAATTAGGAGATGATTAAGCGGTTTATCCCGTTACACAATTGAGAACTGCGTATTAGTTAACATAATTTTGTATTGTAAAGCCATATACGTACATGTTAATTTGCAAAATTACTGCCAATAATTATTAAATTTGCGATAATAGTGTATTGAATCACATAATTTGCACACTATAGTTACATGATACATTATATTCAATTCAATTAAATCAGATATTAAATTCCACGAAATTAAAAAGTAATATAATGATCATTGTTTAATTGGATCTTATCAATTTGAAAAGTGATTATAAATCATGCATAAGAACTATTATTTCAGTTAATAAAATATTTATATCCTAGATAGATAGTTAATTAACGTCGTACTGGAGCAACGCAACGGATTATTTATATCCTAAAAATATGTCCTGAAATATGCCAGTACATTTCTATTTCTTAGAATTGATCTAATTAACATTATTTATGGAAAACTGAATGCTTTTAATCAAAAACCTTTAACATTAATTACTACAGAAATGTCATTCTAATACTGTAGTAAGTAAAAGCACTAAATTCACGGTTTGTTTTTGTAGTGTGAAGCCTTTCTAAATTTTACCATTTATATGCTTTTAAAATATTAATTCGTAGGCATGATATAGCAATGTTATTACCTAATTAAATAACCCATTGAATTGATTAAAGTAAAATATTTTCACTACTGTTTCCTGTTTGTATTTTTATGTTTTAGATTCATACAATACACCACGAATCAATTCATTAAATTTAGTAATATCAACGTTCGATTAGAACTAATTTATTTGATTTCACTCACTATCAAGATTATTTAAACTAATAGATGATTACAGATATCATATTTGGAATTTAAAGATATAGGCAGCCTTAAATAACAAGCATTCTTCAATCTTTCATCAGCAATCTTGCTTTAGCAAACTTAAAATTATCTACACTAAAAAATCTTCTCTTGAATTAATCATAATTAATGTTCTGAGAAAATTTAAAGTAAAAATGCCATAAAAACAGAACAAGCAAAAGATAGGTAACTGCTCACTCTTTCCCAAAACAAATGTCACATTTAACACTTGAATTTTGTCTCGGAATAATTGTTACTATTTTAAAAATGATGGAAAATAAAAGGATTTAATCATAAATTGAACGTTTTATTTTTCTCACAAGGTTAAATATCACTTTTTAAGACGTTGTTTGACTTTTAATAAAGCTTCAAGTTTACAATTAATAATACTGGGAAATCGATTTTTACGTCTCATTGTTTCTTTCGTAACGAGTACATCTTTTTAGACATTACTTACAGATGGCATCATTACTTTCCATATAATGTTAAAAAAATATTTTCTAACTTTTCTTGGAATATTAATGTTTCTTTCCCAATCCCGATCGAGTAGCTTTCTAAGGTTGTTTTAAATTTTTAACAAATGTTGTCCTCTTTGGCACAGTCTATTTCATAATTGAAGAAAAACTGTTAATATTCCAAACAAGAGTGCAATTGTGGTACTTATTTTGGGACAGAGGGAGTATTATTAATATCGAGGTAACAAAATTTAAACAAGGTGGTGAGTTCCTAATATTGCATTTATATATGGGACAACTGATACCTATGTTAATAAAATGTTTTCTAACTTGTTTCATCTAATAGTTTCTAGTAATTTAATATTATCAGTTTTAAACATTTTATGTTACATCCATCTATATCTTATGGAACGTGAAAAATATGGTATTTAAGTTGCACTACCTAGGGCCAGATATTTTAATCGAATTCTAGTTAAATAGCATACAATTCATTAATTCATTGTAATTCAGCCATCAGTGTGTCACCATTCTTTGGAAATGCACTCTATAGAAATGCACATTAACACATCTATCCTGTCATAAGATGTTATATCGCCAACCGAGACAAAAAGATGCCAAATCGGTCAACCAAGTCAATTATTCACAGAGTAGTCACGTGATTACTAGTCAGCATGTTGGTCACACGTTTTGAAGCTCTTCTCAATAGCAATGATCAGTCTACTAAGTCTATTACATAACCCTGCCTACGGCGGATTGACCTACAATTAGGCTACGTGTAACAGCTTGCTTGCTTGTTCTCAAACTTCTCAGAAGACAGCACGCCTGCTGACATAAAATGTCTCGGTTTAATACAACTAGAAGTGCAAAATCTCTACTGTTTGACGATTCAGCTCTTGCCCATTGGGGGAATAGTGTACAGTACAATCTTTGAGTGGCTGTTCTATTTCTATTGGCAGCCCTTTACGTTAGTGCTTACAAGCCATTCCGGAATTTATGCAATGTTCCATTACGTATGAAATTCGCGCAGCGAATGACGAAGTTTTTATTTTTTAAGAACAATTTGCAAATGTGCCAAACAGCGCCCTCTACAGGGAGTTGCAGATACATTTTTTGACAAAAAAATGCTTCTTACATGTACCGCACTAGTCTTTAAATTTTGGCCAGAGAATTGAGAATAACTTTGCATAAGTACGCCAAGTATACCATGAAGGGGTGTATATATTATTAAAGATAACCTAAATGGCATTTTTCGATTGCTAAAAAACTAGATTACTTTCTCTCTTACAACCAAAAAATATTTCAAAATTTGAAAGATTTTTTATTTCGAACTCAGTTTTAGATTAATTTCCCCAAATATGTGTGTTTTATTTTCACACTAATAAAACAACATCTAAAAAGTCAAAATTTTAAAAATGTTTTAAAAAACCTGAAATTCAGAATAAACACACTAAAATAGTTCCTAATCTCTATTTTATTATTTAAGTAACTAATTACATCCTAAGAAACTGATTTGCTCTAATTTAATTAACAAGCTGCTTTGAATTCCTCAAAAGTGGTGTATCTTAGGGTAAACCACGATATTTTTCTCATTTCTGAGAAGTCGATAGTCAGAACATGGTTTTAATGAAGCCTAAATTCCTCGTCTTAATTTCCACTATTTTTTGCCTAGTGAGAAAAAATAATTGTTGATGCAACATATGCGGAAGATACTTTTTGCAGGGTATAATTAATTCTTTTCAAATTAGGTAGATGTTATTAATCTGTCCTCTTTAATTTCGTATTTCATTAAAATAAATGAGACTTTAATTTACGGATCATATTAAAAAGGAACTGTTAATCCTACGTGGCCAAATACGAAGTAATTATGTTTTTTAAGTGCAACCATATACTTTTAGATTTTTGTATTTACTTGCTGGTTATATTAAAATATGCATGAGTTTTAAGGTAGACTAAATACTTAGAAATAAACCATACAATTATTATAATTGTATAAATAAGCTTAACTTAATACCAATTTTGTGATTGGAAAGTTCTAAAAGATAAAGCATTTTTTAATCAAGATGAAAGCCAATCTGATTGTTTTATGAAATTATAAAGCAGTACGTATGAAGAGCTATAAAAGAATAAAAAATTAAATAAATTATATGAAACAGATAAAAAGATTGCCTGTAAAACGCGATACTTCTTTACTTTCATTTGTAGATACGTTCTCATAAATTAGAGCTTGAAATCAGAGATTTTGGTTTTCTTTGAATCTGTCTTTAAATTTTACTGATAGTAGTGCTTAATTTTTAGAAAAAAAGATTTTTGTAGTTAATTATGATTCCTTTCATACATATATTGATTTCAAATAAATAACGTAATAGGTTATTCACCTTTTATATAATATATACTGTTAGTTCAAGGAAATATAAATTTATAAAGTACTTTTTAAATCTCTCAAAAATTGATAGGTCCCATGCGCTTTAATTTTCATGTATTTTCAAAATTTTAATTCACAGAATAGTTTGTATACATATAAATCAAATTAACTCCATTTGGTAAGTTTTAGCTCAATTTTCAATTAAAACAAATTTTTGTACTTAAACACCTAAAGTTTTTTTAAAAGGTAAAGCAACATTTTAAACCAAAATTTCAAAATTTGCAAGCATGAATTTCTCATTTGCACTTAAATATATAGAACTGATTTTAGGGGTCATCCAAAAAAAATTGAGTAAATCAATTAAAACCAGATGTGCCAGGAGCATTTTGAAATCAGTATGTCAAAGAATCTCACTCGAGAAAAACACGTTTTTGTTATAGACTTTCTGTATTTATCTATCATATATTTGATACTGATGTACATGTCACTCCGTTAAAAGTTATAATTGAAAAATTATTTTTGTTATTCAGAATTTAATGTCGAATAATTTTAAATCTTAAACTGAAAACTCGATTTTGTTGATTTTGAAAGTTTAGGGCCGAATTCAACTACAGAAATTTTCGAACGATTCGTCTTGAAATTCGAAATAGGCGGAGCTATGTGTCAACGTTGGTATTAAACACCAAACCGCGCTTTCGTTTTCTTCGAATTCGTTTCCTCTTCACCAGGCGAACTTATTCTAATACTTCGAATTTTGCTTGGTGTTTACGTTGCTCAAACATGACTGGTGTTTTGTACATTACTCGGAGATGTGTTCCTCGTTAGTTATGATTTCGCGAGTCTTGGTTTCAGAGAATTTTATTTCAGATATCACGTAGAAAACAACAGTAACTAAAAAACCCAGTTCGAGTAGGATTTCCGAATTCGTACAAAATTTATGGAAGGAAGTTGAATTCGGCCTTTAATGTACCCTTAAAGTCTTCGATCAAAACAAATTATTATAAAAACACATCACCATATATGAAGAAATCTTGAAAAAGGAATTGTTGGAATTCAATTAAATTTAATAAGGAAAAAACTAGACAATAAAATTTCACTTGAACTCTATATTAAGTTAATCCTTCAAGCATCTGTAGATTTCCGAGTTGTTCTTGTTTGTAGTATCCACAACACACATAATTAATGAATAGCCACATATATTGCTTCAGAGGATTAAAGGAGGAACATTAATTATTCCGTATTCACATGAATATGTATATCTATATACGCCCTCTTGATATGCTAGAGGGCGCTGTTGGCAGTGCGGTAGTTGGTCAGTGTACAGCAATCCAAGCGTGGATGCTGTTAGATGTGCATTACTGTTGGTGATCGTAACTTTGAACACCTATAGTGAAACTGTAAATGTAATACTGATTGAGAACTGTAAAATTTGAACTTGTCAAATGTTGCTCGTAGACTTGCTGACTTTCATTCCTGTACCTTAGTGTACCCTCCAAAACATCCAGGTGGCTAACTACGGAAATACAACGAAATGCAAAGAATGATAAAAGATAACATTAACGAGAAATATATTTGGAAAAGATATTAGTATAACCAAATAAATGGGAAAAGAGGATGGATTTTAGAAACAATAAAGGTATTTTATAAATGAAGAAAAATTCTGGAAACAATAAAGATAATAACTGAAAAAAGACAAATTTTAGAAAAAATAAAAGATATATGAAAAGACGAAAGATTTTAGAAACAATAAAGATAAATAAGAAAAACACGAGTAAAAGATGAAAAATTGAGTTGTATATTGAAAAAGTGATAAAAGTAATATAAATTTGAAAAACAAGTGTGCACACCAAACCATTCTTGATAAATATGACACCATTACAACTATTGTTTCTGTTGTATACTTATTGCAATTGGAAAAACGCCTTATGTGCGAGAAATTCCATTTCAAAATTTGTACTATTAGAGATCTTTAAAATAAATTTTTATTATTACAAGTAATGACACAATTTTAATTACATGTGTATAATACTTGAAAATAGGTGCCTATTATTTTTCTTTTAGATTGTGAGGAGTATAACTAAAGAAGGATTTCAATTAAAATGGCGTACACAACATAATGTTATGTAGGATGTACGTTTTGTAATTTTTTTAAATAGTAAAATAACACCTAAATTTTTATTCTTTATTTTCAACTACTCGGAGTAATTAGCATCCCAAGGGAAATTAATGATATTTGGGAAAGGAAAATTGGAATAAAAAAGAACCTAGTTAGTGGATACCACAATGCAAATATTTTATTACATGCAAATAACTGCATTCGACTTTATTTACATACATTACAGTAATTTGGATGCCCCCAAATACGTGCGGAGCATTTTTCACAAAACAAAGCAGAATTTAACTACCATTTTCTTACCTTCCGATTAACAAATATATGTTTTTTAAATTTTATTTATTGAAAAGCGTAGAGAACACGCATGTGTAATATCATAATAATGAAAATGAAGTCTTTATATAATATTAATCGTATGAGACACTGCGAAGTAAAATCATATAAATAGGATGATTGAAAATTCCTAGTAAAATGGTGGTAGAGTAATGGTGTAGTATTCTAAAATAACATTTTGTCACAGAATGCATGTCTGCAATAGCTGCGAGTAGTTGGTAGGTAGTTAGTTAACGTCGTATTGGAGCAACACAATGGGCTATTGGCGACGGTCTTGGATCAACCCCGAAGGGTAAGATCCAAGGACAACGTCTCATAAATTTGAATCACGGTCAGATGAAGAGAACACCCACTGAGCTGGCCCTCCACCCTCCAAAGTGAGGACACGACAGAATTAGCTTGAACCCCCCACCGTACCGTGTACACGACGGTCTTTGGCTGGACCGAGTTGCAAGTAGTTGGTAGAAAATGCTATTGTGCGCGTTTGCAAATATTTTTTTACTTCCCTATTTGCAATACGGATTTCGCACGTGATAGAGCATTAATTCCTGCCCATATGAATTCCTATCAGGTACATTCCTCCCTGGGTGTATTTCTCTCTTCTGTGTCAGTAGAACTTTCATTGTATATTATTACTTGATATTGTATATCTTGTGTCTGGCGCAGTATGACCAAATATGGCCCGTGCGCCATAAAACCCCAAAACCAACCAACCAACGTGAGGGCATTTGAGACCACCGCACATTTAGCGTGTACTAACCCAAGTGTACAAGACGGTCTTTGGCTAGACCGACTTTCGAACTCCGGTTGCTAATCCGTTGCTCTTCCAATTGGCTACGACGGTCCCTAAATTTTAGAGGAAATGCTTATTCAAACGAAGGCAATTTGATTTCCAAAGTAAATCTAAGTTAATGGGCTTGCACCAGCCCTCGTGTACACGACGGTCTTTGGTTGTATCGAGTTTCGAACTCGCAAACCTCCGGTCTCCAATCCATTGGGACAAATCCGCCAATCCAACTGGGCTATCGCGGCCCATCTTTGAGTTGGAAATTGCCTTATATAGTTCAGTCTTTTGTGCAAGAACCTGTTTTAAACTGTGGTTTCTATAAACAACACTCCTTTATACACCTATAGGTTTTATTACATGCCCAGGTATAGCATTTTATACATACTAGCCCTCCTGGAGATTTATCTTCTCGTCGAAAATTGCCCTGTGTTCGACTCGGGTGGAAAACCAGTTCCAAACTGTCACCAATTCTGGGTAAAGGACAATTTTCATTTCTTACTTGGATCTTCATTCCCCTTGGAGTAATAAGGTACTCTTTGTCTCGGCGAGGTGTCTTGTCTTTACCTGAATTGACCAGATCGTGGACGAGATATCTCGTCGAAAAACTTGGAGGGTTAAAGTTTGGCTTAGAAATTTCAAGATCCCCTGTATGTGTACTGTCTGCCACACGAACTGCTTCGGCCCTGTCTTGTCATAGAAACGGACCTTAACCTATTTCCCATAGGGGATACTTGAAGAAATGTTTTTGTTTGTCACATTTGCTCGCTTGACGATAAATTGGAATTATGCTTGGACTGGTTTTTACTTACTATCGAGAAGATCTGTGCTAGTAATTAACTACCTCTTTTCGAGACAACATTCATGAAAAACAAAAATAATTAATCATCCAAAAAGGCACACCTGCACAAAATGAGCGATCTCTGTTTCTATAGCGCTTGCCAATACCTAGACTTGGTGTCTAACAGTTTTCGTCCTAGACAGACAGGAGAGTGTCATTCAGGAGGAGGATTGTCAGCATGAACTAGTCATTAAATGTGTTGCCTTTCAATACTGCAGTTCCTAAATAATGTGAACTAAGTAAACTTTCTTCTGAATTCCACACTATAATTTCAAAAACAAATTACTTAATTTTAGAGTTAGGTACTTAATTAATTAGCATCATACTGCACAAAGGGCTATTGGCGAGTGTCCTGGATCAATCCCTAAGGGAAAGACCCAAAGACAACCCCTAGTAATTTTGAACTACGGTCGGATGACAACACATGTGTGAGCTGGCACCCCACTTTCTAAACTTCCACACCTCTCCAACGTGAGGGCAGCAACGTCGTCAACGAAGTGGGAGGGGAGCTAGCGACTTTTGAGTTGTAGGCGGGACGGGTTCGATTCCTGGTAGGTACATTCCTCCCTAGGTGCATTTCTCTCTTCTGTGTCAGTAAAACTTTCATTGTGTGCCTATTACTTGCTGTATATCTTGTGTCTGGTGCAGCATGGCCAAATATGGCCCTTGTGCCATAAAACCTCAAAACCAACCAACGTGAGGGCATTTGAGGCCACGGCAGATTTAAAGTGTACTAGCCCAAGTGTACAAGACGGTCTTTGGCTAGACAGAGTTAGTTGTCCTGCAAGTTGGAAGAATAACGGTTGCTAATCCGTTGCTCTACCAACTGGGGCTACCACGGCCCCTAAATAATAAATAAAAATGGCCAAATATGGCCCTTGCGCCATAAAACCCCAAAACCAACCAACGTGAGGGCATTTGAGGCCACGGCAGATTGAAAGTGTACTAGCCCAAGTGTACAAGACGGTCTTTGGCTAGACAGAGTTGGTTGTCCTGGAAGTTGGAAGAGTAACGGTGCTCTACCAACTGGGGCTACCACGGCCCCTAAATTTTAGAGGAAATGTTTATTCAAACGAAGACAGTTTGTTTTCCAAATAAATCTAAGTGAAACCCAAGTGAAGTAAAAATATATTTCCTTTTCCGTATACAGTATTTTTTGCAACAATTCCACCTTTTCCCAACATAAGTGATACCGTTTGTGCAAAACGCATTGCTCCAGATAAGAAGTGAGCAAGATGCTTTGTTTATTCCGTTCATACCCGTACGTGCTGGGGAATGTTTAGTATACAAGCAACCAGTTCGGTCTCTTATGAAAATTTATGACTCGAAATTTCCTTACCCATGACAAAAACGGAAACAATAATCTGTAACAGCACTCAGATAAATGGAAAAGATGTATATCCAGGGTTTCGTTCCTCGGTGTTAGTGTCAAAGGTATCGGGAATTTTCCAGTGTTAGTATTTTTGCAGTTTGTAAAGTGAATAACACACAGCCCATATTTCGTACTGTATCTTTTCACGGGAGTTTTCGTATTTTACTTTACTCTGGCGATGTGTTTTCTCTTTCTATTTGAATATTACATATGTTGAATATAAAGTTGTATGCTTTCTATTTGAAGGCAAATCAGTCACTGTGAGAAAAGATTTAAAAATTTGTTCACCTTCTGAGCGTCCTGAGATTTATGAGTATTGCTTTCACCCCACTACACACTTATATATATGACCACGAAAATTGGTTGAAAAAACATTCTATTGGTAGAGAACAAACTGGTTACAAGTCACGCAAGTAGGACTTCAGGTTGCACTACGAATATATACCCTTTTGAGGATTGATATACGTATATTACTATTACTATGATACCTTGGATCACATCAGACAGACATTCTAAATAATCAATCAAAAACTATTTTGAGTATTGTATTCCGTATCAGTTTGTATAAAGTAAACGCTTTGTCTTCGAAGAAGGTAGGTAGTTAATTAGCGTCGCACTGGAGCAACACAATGGCTATTGGCCATGTCCGGGATTAATCCCGAAGAGAAAGACACGAAAACATCTCGTAATTTTGAACCATGGTCAGATGACGAGAATAACACCCCACTCTCCAAACTTCCACACCACACTGACGTGAGGACATTTGAGGTCACGATTAGATTTAACATGCACCAGCCCCAGTGTACACGACGGTCTTTATCTAGACCTAGTTTCGAATTGTCTTCGAAGTAATGTATGTATTTGTATTTCAATTAACGTCACACTAGAGCAACACAACGGGCTATTGGTGACGGTCCGGGATCAATCCCAAAGGGAAAGATCCGAGGACAACACCACGTAATTTTGAACCACGGTCAGATGACGAGGCAACACCTGAGCTGGCACCCCACTCTCCAAACTTCCACACCACGCCAACGTCTTCGAAGTAAAAAAAACTACATTAACCCAGCTGGTAGTTGTTTCGGAAAGGTGTCAAGTCATTTGCAAAACTGACCAGATCTTGATGAACGGCATATCTAGTTATTAGAAGACTGGCCAGATCTTGATCGTGTCATCACACATAAATTGGCGATATCTTGATAACGAGATATCTCGTCGTTAGCGAAATTGGTCAGATATTGATGGACGAGATATCTCATAGAAACCACTTGGAGGGTAAGACGTTCATTATAAGGTTTCGATAATAATGCTGATCATAAGACTAGGTAGTAGAACGTATACTATATGCATGTGAATCTTTCAGAAGGTTAAAAAGGAAGCTTGGAGAATTGTTTCGGGAAAAAAATTTGCAAACGTATTTTGAGTAACCATTTACTGATATTCAGACTTCTATTTCGACATTGCCAAATAACAAATAGGTCTTTGAAAATTGGTAAAGATTTCGGTTATTATTTAATCCTCAGGATACGGGGACCGGCCAAACTGGCAGAAAGTTTCGAGTCCCCTCATTACGATTCTTTCAGACCTCAAACTCCTGAAGAATCGCCGAAGATCATTACGATTTCCATCCCCTCTTTTCTGGGCTACAAAGAGACCCACGCGTGAACAGCCTTACCTCCCCGTTGACAAAGATGTCAGGGTTATAGACGAGGAGCCTCGCAAATTGTTTATCCTCGAGCATCTAGTCTGTGAGAGGTTGAGTAAATGAAAAGATATACACTTAAAAAGTCACCGCCGCCCTTTCAGTTTACCCGGGGAGAATCTGTCCCTTCTAGGCATACTCACGACCCGACAATAGAAACCGGAACTGTACGTGATAATGGGACGACACATATTCCCTCTCCTCCTGGGAGAAAGCATTGTAAAGGCCGTTTCAGCCGGTTTCAGTAAGTTGCCTGTAAAGTAGTTGCGCCGTTTGCCGTAACCAAAGAAGGAAACGATATTCTGCCCCAACGTATGCAGAGGGTTTAGATTCTGGTAAATATATATTCAGTTCTTTGAAGTATAGTAGTAATGGTAGCAAATGTATAGCTGTCTCCTTACGTTTTCTGTACAACAATAATACTTGTTATGTGGTTTGACATCCTATTGAAAATTACTATAGCTAGAACAGGCACTGTCAAGGACATCTATCGATTCATGGTAAAGGGATGTTGCAGACTGCATGTTAAGGGTGGTGCTAGTGCATTGACCCCTCTCGAGTGACAATCCCCACCCCCATGAATGAATTTGATTCTTTATACGTTCATGTTCCCAATTTCTGAGAAGGATAAAAACCAGATAGGACTCGAAAGATTGTGTTCGGTCGAATGTTTTGAAGCTGATGGAAGATCACAATATTCAGATTCAATCTGTTTTTAATATTATGTAAATCGACGTAATATTGCGAGTTCCAAACAAAGACCGTCGAGTTCGTGGGGGCTGGTGCAAGTTAAATCAGTAGTGGCCTCACATGTCCTCACGTTGGCGTGGTGTGGAAGTTTGAAGAGTGCAGTGCCAGCTCAGGTGTTGACCTCATCATCTGACAGTGGTTCGAAATAACGAAATGTTATCCCTTCGGGATCCATCGAGGATCGTCACTAGGAGCCCGGTGTAGTGTTCCAGTGCGACGTTATTTCAACTACCTGCCTACCTACTTCTAGGGGGGCTGGTGCACGTTAAATCCGTCGTGGCCTCAAATGTCCTCACGTCGGCGTGGTGTGGAAGTTTGAAGAGTGCAGTGCCAGCTCAGGTGTTGACCTCATCATCTGACAGTGGTTCGAAATAACGAAATGTTATCCCTTCGGGATCCATCGAGGATCGTCACTAGGAGCCCGGTGTAGTGTTCCAGTGCGACGTTATTTCAACTACCTGCCTACCTACTTCTAAGGGGGCTGGTGCACGTTAAATCCGTCGTGGCCTCAAATGTCCTCACGTCGGCGTGGTGTGGAAGTTTGAAGAGTGCAGTGCCAGCTCAGGTGTTGACCTCATCATCTGACAGTGGTTCGAAATAACGAAATGTTATCCCTTCAGGATCCATCGAGGATCGTCACTAGGAGCCCGGTGTAGTGTTCCAGTGCGACGTTATTTCAACTACCTGCCTACCTACTTCTAAGGGGGCTGGTGCACGTTAAATCCGCCGTGGCCTCAAATGTCCTCACGTCGGCGTGGTGTGGAAGTTTGAAGAGTGCAGTGCCAGCTCAGGTGTTGACCGCATCATCTGACAGTGGTTCGAAATAACGAAATGTTATCCCTTCGGGATCCATCGAGGATCGTCACTAGGAGCCCGGTGTAGTGTTCCAGTGCGACGTTATTTCAACTACCTGCCTACCTACTTCTAAGGGGGCTGGTGCACGTTAAATCCGTCGTGGCCTCAAATGTCCTCACGTCGGCGTGGTGTGGAAGTTTGAAGAGTGCAGTGCCAGCTCAGGTGTTGACCTCATCATCTGACAGTGGTTCGTAATAACGAAATGTTATCCCTTCGGGATCCATCGAGGATCGTCACTAGGAGCCCGGTGTAGTGTTCCAGTGCGACGTTATTTCAACTACCTGCCTACCTACTTCTAAGGGGGCTGGTGCATGTTAAATCCGTCGTGGCCTCAAATGTCCTCACGTCGGCGTGGTGTGGAAGTTTGGAGAGTGGGGTGCCAGTTCGGGTGTTGCCTCGTCATTTGGCCGTGGTTCAAAATTACGTGTTGTTGTCCACGTATCTTTTCCTTTGGGACTGATCCCGGACCGTCACCAATAGCTGGATGTGTTGCTCCAGTGTGACGTTAATTAAAATACCTACCTGTTCATACATTCGATTTCGATTACTGAAAGTTGGTAGGTAGTTAATCAACGCAGCATTGGGGCAATACAACGGACTATTGGCGACGGTCAGATGAAGAGATCAACACCTGAGCTGGCACTCCACTCTCCAAACTTCCACACCACGCCAATGTGAGGACATTTGAGACCATCATAGATTTAACGTGCACCAGCCCCTACGTACACGACCGTCTTTGGCAGCAACGAGTTTCGATCTTTCAACCCTCAAGTTGCTAATCCGCTGCTCTGCAAATGAGCTCGATTGCTGAATGAACGCGAGACTTTATAATTTAATGGAGTTTAAACCCCTCTAACCTTCGGGTTATAATCCCTCTTGTCCCTAATTAATGGTTCATTTTCTTGTAAATAAATTTGTGCTTGCAGTATGCTTTAGTAAATGTTTTTTAGTTTATTACTTTGTTGCACGAATATAATTTGGCTGGACTGTTCTGCATACTTTTTGTTACATAAAACATAATACACACAAGAGGAAGAGTTGCTTAACGTCTTAGCACAAACACACTGTACCCCTCTGGTTATGCATCGTATTTAATAAGCATAAGAGGTAAATGCTTTATATTTTACTTAATTCTGCGAGAGAATATCGACTTACCCCCTTTCCTTGCGGAAATGCAAAATTTCAGCTCTTACTTCCTCGTAGGGCCGCGGTAGCCCGGTTGGAAGAGTAACGTATTAGCAACCGGAGGGTTGTGAATTCGTCTGTCGTGGCCTCAAATGTCCTCACGTTGGCGTGTGGTATGGAGGTTTGTAGAGTGGGGTGCCGGCTCAAGTGTGACTTCGTCATCTGACCGTGGTTCAAAATTAAGTGGTGTCGTCCTCGGATCTTTGAATTTGATCCCATACCGTCGCCAATAGCCCGATGCTTTGCTCCAGTGTCGACGTAATAACAATACCTACCTACCTTACTTCCTGATTGTTATTTTCCTAACATAAATTTAATTTTCGCTACTTTGGTGTCTTTTGTATTACAATTACAAACTTATAACATGACGGAAGATCGGATTCCGGATTTTATGGCGCACGGTGCAGAAAAAGAGAAGCTGCATAAAGGAGGAGGAAGGAGCTTAATTTGATATCATAAAAATAGCTTCAAAAGTAAACATTGCTTAGATTTGTTTGGAAACTTTAAAAGTGACATACTAAAAATTTCATCGTGCTAGGAAGATCATTTCGGAAGGTATGAATAAATTATTGGAAGCCATTTCACCCAAAGTGTGCCAAATTTCCATATTCATAACTCAGAAGAAAGAGGACCAAATAACTTGAAACTTGGTGTACGGTCCGTTCTCAAAGAACTTTTAACCCTCCAAGTGATTGCGACGAGATATCTCTTCCATCAGTATCTGACTATCATGATCTCTTGCTTTTGACGAGTTAACTCGTCATAAATATATTGCCAATTTTTTATGATTTTTATTGCGAAATTTCTCAGCCATAAGATCTGACCAATTTTGCTTCTGACGAGATTACTCGTCAAGGTATTGCCGATTTTTTATGATGGTTTTTATAGCGAGATTTCTAAGACATAAAATCTGACCAACATTGCCAATGACAAGATATCTCTATCAAGATCTGACCAATTTTACTATCGACGAATAAACTCATCATAAATATTGCAAATTTTTATGATTTTTATGGCGAGATTTCTCGGCCATAAAGATCTGACCAATATTGCCAATGACGAGATATCTCGTCAATCAAGAACTGAAAAATTTTGGTATTGACGAGATAACTCGTCAAGGTAGTGCCAATTTTTTATGATGATTTGTCTGGCGAGATTTCTTGGCTATAAAGATCTGACCAATATTGCCAATGACGAGATATCTTGTCATTAGAATAACACTGACCAGATCTTGATCTCGTCAGGATAAAAATTTGACAGTATCTTGAGTACGAAACACCTCGTCATTAGTAAAAATTGTTCTCGGTCAGATCTTGATAGACGAGATATATCGTCGAAACCACTTCGACAGTTGCTATTGAATAAATGAGCGAAGAGATTACGTGGCTTGTTTTCTTCTCCATAACTGTACAAATTTTTCGGACATAGATTATGACACTAAAAGATGGTCGAAATGGTATTAATGTGGAGATGTACACACATCACTACTAAGTTGCAAACTTGTAGTGATTACTTGTAGCAAGTACTTGAACTTACTAGAACTCGAACGAGCACAGCATGCGCAGGACTTAGGCCTGGAACACGCCACGTTTACGGAGATAACAAGAGCACGAAAAGACAATGAGCTCAAAGGTAGGTTTATTTAACGTTGCTCTAGAACAACATAACAAGCTATTGGTGATGGTAGTAGTTCGTAGTTTTGAATCATGGTCGATGACGAGGTAACTCCTGAGCTGGCACCCCACTCTCCAAACTGCGATAAGCCCAGAGATAGGATCCCGACGACGATGTGTATACCTTTTTACACATAATATGTACAAATAACCTTTGCTTTTCAGTCATTAAACTGTGTTGATTTATACTGACGTGTCTCTATGTCCTTCTGATCCCTATACCCGGTCGGTAGAGTAACGGATTAGTAACCTGAGGGTTGCGAGTTCGGAACTCTATCCAACCAAAGATCGTCGTGTACGTGGGGGCTGGTGCACGTTAAATCTGATCAAGCCTCAAATGTCTCCATTTTGGCCTGGTGCGGAAGTTTAGAGAGTGGGGTAGCAGTGCAGGTATCACCTCGTCATTTGACCGTGGTTCATAATGACAAGTTGTCCTTGGTTCTTTCCTTTCCGGATGGATCCTGGCCCATCGCGAATCGCCCGTTGTGTTGTTCCAGTGAGATGTTATTCCAACTCCCTACCTACCTTACCCTATATTTAGTTACATAAATTTAAAAACTTATTTTTAGCGTGAAATGAATTGATATTTCCATTTTATCATTGAGTGCAATTTTTCCCTAGAATCTGTCGACAAGGAATTTGTATTCATTCTTTTCCGAATGCAAATCCGGCATTACTCTTTTGTACTTTTGGTACGTGCAATAGTTTAATGATTTTCGACATGTGGTGAAGTCATAACAGCCTTCGGTCCTCTTCCCCAATTCTCTTAACACGCAGCGCAAAATATTCCGGAAAGCCCAAACACAAACACACGAATCCAATAAAACAACTCCCAACTTCAAAGAGGAACTTTTAGGTGGATTTGGGGGTGGAATTGATTTTGTGGCGCGTTTCATGAAATAAAAAATTAGCCCGGGGGCTGTTTTCCCGATTTGTACTCTTGACATAATTTGCCGGAACCACAGCAGTCCGTAATGAATTCAAGACAGCAAAGCAGAGAACTTCCAAGTAATAGATTCTTATCTCACCGCTCAAATTACACCATCTACACCAAAAACAGATTTTGCTCTTCTTTTTGTTTTTCCATATACATATATCCGTTCCTTTTTATAGAAGTTCCGAAGGTTTCGAACGCGCAAAAAAAAGAACGGTTTCGCTCGCAAATTACGTTCGTTTTCTTTTTATGGAAATCAATGCTAATAGATTTTTCATTTTTTCGTTCTTGCGGATTTTCTATGGGAAAGTTTTGGAATTCCATCTTTTTTTTCATTCGGCTGTTGTTCGTGTGACGCTCCTGGTAGAGCCTCCTTTTTTCCCTTTCAATTTTTTTCTTTTCGCCTTTTCCCGGAATTTGTTTCCTGGTCGGTTGCGGAAGCGTAAAAGTCACGTGATGTAATGACGTGGAATGATGAACGCACAATTTGTTGGTTACTGATTCCAGAGATCGAATACTTCATGTCGTAATTACCAAAGGGACATTGCAGGGTTCTTTGTAATTATGCACTTGACGGCGGCCGTACGTTAAAAATATCTCGTAAAATGTAACATTGTTTGATCTTCGGTATTTGGGGAATGTTTTCGACGTAGTTAGATATCTTGAAAATTATTCATTCTTCCCATTAATTGAAACAGACGTTTGGTGAAGAAGATATACTTTCTAAATTACATATTTGTTTCGTATCTGTAACATATATACTCTTTTCGTCAGTCTTCCCATTAATTGAAATAGACGTTTGGCCGAAGATATACTTCCTAAAATATATATTTGTTTCGTTCCTGTTACATATATACTATCTTCGTCATAGTCTTCCCATTTTGTCATAGTTCTTCTCATTAATGAAATAGACGTTTGGCTGGCGCATATATACTTTCTAAATTATATTAGTTTCGTATATGTAGCATATATATTATTTTCGTCATGATCTTCCTATTTCGTCATAGTTCTTCCCCTTAATTGAAATAGTCGTTTGGCAAAGATATACTTTCTAAATTATATATTTGTTTCGTATCTGTTACATATATATTCTTTTCGATATGGTCTTCCCATTTCTTCATAGTTCTTCCCATTAATTGAAATAGACATTTGCCGAAGAAGATATACTTTCTAAATTACATATTTGTTTCGTATCTGTTACATATTTCTAAATTATATTAGTTTCGTAATATGTAGCATATACATTATTTTCGTCATGATCTTCCTATTTCGTCATAGTTCTTCCCCTTAATTGAAATAGTCGTTTGGCAAAGAAGTTATACTTTCTAAATTATAAATTTGTTTCGTATCTGTTACAAAAATGGGTCATTCTATGTCAAACCACACAGTCCACAATCCGACCACCTTCGATTTTCTTAACTAAGAAAAATTATACCATTAAGTGATGTATTACCAGATACTATGAGTGACCTTTCTGATTTTAAGGTCACTCATAGTATTATATAATACATCATAAGAAAGGTCACCCTGAAGGATTTAAAATTCTAGGCTTTGACCTTGAAATTCAAAAAAGTATTTCATTATATTGTTCTTTACATATAATCATGTAATATATCACCATAAAGATTATACGTTTTTCTATGAAATAAGCCCTCTTTCATCTCGATTGGACAAACAGGTCAAAAGATACAGGTGTTTATGAGAACGGATTACATACTTATATTTATTTTGAATATTTTTTAACTATGAACTCGCACACACACATGCGTGTCCCACTATGAAACTTTCAGAAAACAAAGATAAAAAGTGTACTTTAATACATTTTTAGAAAAAATAAAAACATATACCTATTTTTGTAATTGTAGTTCAAAGGTCAAATTGAATGACCTTGAAATTCAAAAGGTCACTTAAAAGGTGATACGATACGCCATTTTAGAAAGGTTGTACATTTTTCTAGAAAATAAGCTTTCGTTCAGTATGTTTGCACAATTAGGTCCAGAGGTCAGTAGATTTAGGAAGTCTAAAATCATGAAAAATTATTCAGTTTTTCAAACTTAAAATTAATATACGTAAGAAATTATTGCAAGTTAGAAGCTAAAACTTTCCAGAATTTCTTTTATATTGCTCGGAAGCAAATTAGCCGAGTTTTAAAAAATCATAGGGGTCGGGTCAAAAATTACCCTTTTCTGTGCGGTTTTACATGGAATGACCCATATACTCTTTTCGTCATAGTCCGATATTAATCAATTTTAGTAGCGAAATTGCTGTCTCAATTCGCATTTCTTAAACTCACCAATTCATAAGACATTTTAGTTTTTTGTACTTGCGTATTGAACAATGGTCTTGTAATAAAAGTATCTCGTACGGTGTAGTATTTGTTCATCACCAGGGGAACTATCTTTAATATAAATTAGATGTATTTTAAATTTATTCATCATTACTCACTAATTAAAGGACATTTCTGTACCTCAGAGCCAGACGAACATAATTCACATTATGCCAACTTTTCAGGAGAGCATAAAAACTGAAAAGGGTCTCGTTGCTTGGCTACGAAGCTAGTATTGGAATTAACCTGCAAAAATTGATTGTTAACAAAAAAATTTACATGCTTTATCCATCGTTGGTTAATTTTTATGTATTTTTATAGCTTATTAAGACAGGACTGGACTTACGTTATTGTGATTCTACATCAAAAACCTGTTATAGGACTTACATAGCACTTTAAAAAGGTGTTTCAAGTAAACTACACGAGCAATCATAGTAACAATTTCTTTAATACTATCAAAAACATAAAGTGCAAGAATATTTAACATTGTATAAAATATATAATATTGTATAACAAATATTCAAATATTTAATATTGCATGGATTGAGTGTTGTAATGTTGTAAATGGCTTAAAAGCTACATATTGAGCAAAAACATTACTCTAGAGCGGTTGAGTCATCCTCAGGAAAGTTTAATTCCTTCTCCCAATGTGGAAGGTTTTCAAAGAAGGGTCTATACTCTTCAGGGACCCACTGCATTAAATTCATGAGGTTTCTGTATTACTTATCTTGTTTATGGTTACTCTCAATTTTGGGATCGTCGCTGGCATAACAACCATTTGTTCTCTCTGATTTCTTTTAAATTCAAGTTTTAAAGGTATCATCTGCGAAACTGGTCTTATAGTACAACTTGCTGTCTCCTTTGCGAAGCTGTAATCAAATTGCATTGGATATCAAAAATGATTCTTTGCGTTTTTCTTCCTCGAAACAAATCGAGCTTCTTTGCCCTTCAAGTAGAGAAAATCAAGAAAGTTTTCAAGGCACGTCCTTCTCACAACAAAGGGATTCTTTTTTGAACATGAAGCAATACAATTGGCCCAATCATTTGTGGTAAAAATAGTGTGGTTTTTTAGTTGCTTTTTCGCTCTCTCTATCAAACTATGCTTGCCATCTACTTCCATGTGGATGTGTCCAGCAAGTAGGAACTTACGGTTTGACTTTTTTGGAGTAGAAACTTTTTCCAAAAGCCATAGCTACATGAAAATCATAATATTCCTGTTTTAGCCACTGCAATTATCTGTCCACACAGTTAAGTTTTCAGTAGGCCTATCAGGATTTCGAAGCTCTTCATTCACCCATGTGAATAAACATGATGCTATTTCGTTACCTCCTCGACCGGCTGTAACTTCATCCCAGATCATACACCAAGTTTCGTCAAAGGTTTTGTCATAAATTGTACTATTTAATGTCCAAAGATTTCTTGAGTAAAAACTTAGGGTGTTCTTTGAATCTGGCTTTGGAAGACATTTTTCGAGATCAAACATAACAACTCAAACCTTGATTAGCACGACCTTCCAATTTATCTTCCCTTTTCAATTCATACCTACATAAAGCTTCTTCCAGGTGGTTTTCTTTTTGTAATTTAAGTTCATTGAGTTTTCCATCATTTTTTTTATTTTTGATTTCGCAGTCTAGTTTCTGGCAAATATCACAAGTTCATTATCTGCTGAGTGAAAATACAAGTTGAAAACTTTGGAATAAAGCCACTTTTTCTCTGGTTTAATTTTTTCTTTTTCGTACTCATCTACATACAGTGAGTACATTGTGGAAATGTTCAGGTGATTGCCCATATATTTACGTTTGGATCTTTCCCTGCTGTAGTGGCTTTCATGCACCGAAAACTTTGAAATATGGTTTTTGATCCGTTCTAAGCTATCACTCGGTAATTTATTTGATGGAATATGTGTTCCTCCAAGGTCTGGCGTTAACAAACCAGACTCACTGGCTTTTTTTAAAGCAATTATGAAGTTTGAAAACCTCATGAAGGTTTCAGAAATAGAAAGCGTATTCAGGAAAAATGTTTTGCAAATGACTTTCACCTTATTATTAGAGTTAAAAGTAAATGTATGGTTCTCGGTTTTGTTCCTTGTACCGTCTCTTTTCCTTTGTCTAACAGGCTTAGTTTTTATACATGAAAGTACAAACTGCCTTTTTGAGTGGATGGACATACGTTCGTCTAGCTCAAACAAAGGTTAGGACTTACGCTCTTCTAACACCAGTAAATCATCAAGGAATTTTTTACAGACTTAAGTTGTTATAGCTTGATGAAAAATCAGATTCTACGTGCAAAACTGTAATAACCTGAAAATTTTTTTCAGGCTATTAGTTTTTTTTGGACTTACGTTCCTCTGGTTCTGAGTTACAGATTTGTTAATGGAGATGTAATATTTAAATTATGAATGTGTTTCCGTTACTGTTAAGTAACTACCTTTCGACGCAGCGTAGTGTTAATAATCTTTAGTAAGTAAACGAACTTTCTCAATTCGCATTTCTTAATTTGTACTCATTAATTCATGTTTGTTTTTCTTCAAAACTGTGAATTAAATTGGGCTTATGATAAAAAAATATGTTATTAGAGTAACATTTTTTTTATCTGGAATATTTTGATGACAGTGTTTTAAGATGACCGAAAAAAGGTGACAAATAGTTTGAATTTTATACATTAGCACTCATTAAATAAAATAGACATTTGTTGAAGAAATACTTTAATTTACAAATTGCGTTTGCTGTTCTGAAACATTTAAGCAGATTGACTTTTCGTCATAATCTGTATTACTCAGTTTTAGAGAAATAAAATTAGTTTTTTCGTATTTATGCATATAAATCAGAGTTGGCATCTGTCTGTATGTTCTCTATACAAATCTACACCGTTTGACCAATCCACACCAAATTTTGTACGCTTATACTTTGGAACCATGCGATTAACGCAAGCGACCAATTAACCCCCGTTCTCTTTAACCTAGATGTGCATAGAGGCAAAATCAATTCAAAATTGTAAAAGGAAAAACATTGAGCATAAAACGATTGCGGTACGCAACTCAGTTTGTTTTACCAGTATTGATAGATAACCAAATTTTATAATAAAATTGTTTTACCAGTATTGCTCTAAAAACAATTTTTTCAAAAACGTTATATTTAGACAATTTAAATTCTGATTATGTTTGAACTGATTTTGTATTTCTTTACACAGTATAAATAATTTAGGAATATTTGAATGATGAAAAATGGATATTTAAAATACTTAATTTTACGCAACTTGCATTTTGTAATGGAACACGAAGAGCCAAACAAAAAAAACTCATTGATGACAAACGCGTAATTTTGCAATTCGTATCTGGCAACGCAATAATTAATGTTTTATTTAATAAATTAGGCTTAGAATTCCGTGTTTGTGTATTTGAGTTAAGATAGAAATGTTGGGGTCATATTTGAGCATTTCTAAATTTTGTAAATTTGTGTTCTTTTTGTTAATAATTCATTATTGTCTATCATTATTTTTCAAGTGTCTTTTTCGAATTTCTCAATTTCAGAATATTCTCATGACGTCGAAATTCGACACGCTTACTCAGATCTTTCGCTTTTCAGAATTCTACATGTTTCAATGACCATAATTTCGTTTCTGTTTTATTTATGTGTTCCATTACTTTCCATAATATAGATATATTATTTAAGAGTTAAATTGTAATGGATTATTTTTATTTTCTGCAAATACCACTAGACATGGGTAATTTATAGGTTGTATAGGTATATTTCGACGATTTTTCCGTAAGTCTTTGGTTAAATACATTGTAGTTTGTAGAATTCTGTTTCATAAAAATAAATGGAAACCTTTATAAGTAAGGTGTATAACTTCTTATTTTAAAATGACTGGTAAAGTTAAAATAAAGTTATTCTAAAATAAGATATATTACGTAAATCCAAACGGGTAGCCATATGTTGTAGTTCAAAGATATTTCTAAGTTTCGACATATTTTCATTAAAAGACGATTAAAATAAATTTACTTTACATTTGTTTTATGTTTCATGGGTATTATTGAAGGCTGTACTCCATAGTCAAGTAAGTACATTTATCATTCTAAATAAGTACTTGGTTTCCATATAGAAACTGAGTCTCCGCTGATCTTGGAATAATATCATAGTAAGGAAGTATGTAAACTAGGACTTGAAAAATAGAATTTTTTTTGTCTTGAGTGGCAGAAGGTCGAGGTTGCTTACTTGAAGTTGAAAGTGTTTGTATACCACTTAGGCACCTGTGAAATATTCATTGAAAGCAGTGATTTTGTAAAAAGTGTAATCGAATGAGTTTGTTTTGTCTACACGGATGACATTTGTTTTAAACAAGTTCCGTTATTCCACGTGCGGCTGAGTCGAATTTTCAAGAAAAAAATGTGTGCTTCAAAATAAATTAACCACGAATGCCGTAACAGTTTAATTTGTCATCCTCTCACAATGACAATGTAATTCGAAAACATCGAATCCATGGTGCAAGGGTACCTCAAATAATAAATATTGATTGGAAAACTGAGTGCATCAAAAGATCGGTTATTTCTTGATGAATAAATGTATCATCATTAGCAAAATTTGTTACATCTTGATGCACGAGATATCTCGTCGAAACTACTTGGTGTTAAAATCTTTTGTGTAGCTTAATAAACTAATTTAAAAGTGCAAAAGTGCATTAAAAAATTAGTACATTTTTATTGTTTACTGGAATATTGGATGTGATGACTGATTGGTACATAAATGAACTATTATGAAACTTATAAAATATTTTCTATGTAGTAGTTAAGTTATAAAAAGTGAATTGCTCATAACTAACTCAATACGTAAAGGTGCTAAATGCAAATCAAATAAATTAATTTACAAATATTTCAATTCGTTGATTCATGATATTATTTTTAATAGGTAAAGGTTTGTATAACAACCAAAAAGTTTCTTTTCAAATAATTTGATTACTTGATTGCAGTGATGTCCCCTGGGGAGATAAAGGAAAAAGCGGTTCATGAACATTATGGATTATAGATTTTATAGATTGCCCATACTAAGAACCAGGATATCTGTTTGGGCTAAGCGGGTATAATATGGTGCAGATTGGCTTTCCACTGTATACTGGGGAGATTCATTTGTCTATATGAAAAAATCAATCAAAACAAATTACTGCCTTTATTCGAATAAATTTTCTTTTCTATTATTTGATGTGTTCATTTCCTTGATATTTGATTGGTGACATGATGGAATCAATCAATACCAAATAAAATGTTCTTTATGTATATATTGACGCATTGTTTCATCGTAAAACTAGATTAGACTAAGATATAAATCAATAGCAAAGTAATAAATACTCTTTGTTGATTTTTTTATTGCAGCAAATTTTGGATTTTAGATCAGGCTATTAAAATTCACATGTTAAATTTTCTATTCGTAGTTTGATAATTTTATTGACCTCGATATTTTATAGGCTGCTTTTTGACTGGTTATATGCTGTGTTTCATAGACTGTTTACGGAAATTATTAATAATGATATTGGTTTGCCTTATAAACTCTTGAACCTATCCTCAGAATTAATACTTTAAAGTACTTAATGAGTTTTTGGGTGTGATGTCTGATAAAGCGATCATTAATCTAGAAAAAGGTTTCGTTTTTAATGCAAGGTTAACCGTCCAAATGGATTCGACGAGATATCTCGTCCATCGAGATCTGATCAATTACGCTGATGCCTATATATCTCGTCAAGATATTGCCGATTTTTTTTATGATGACGAATTCAAAATCTGGTCCATTTTCTTCTAATGGTAAGATATATCGTCCATCAAGATCTGGTCAGTTTTACTAATAACGAGATACATGGTCGAGACAATCACCAGGAGGGTTAACAGTGTTCTGATATTTTTAATTAGGGTGTTATATAATAAAAGAACGTTTAACGGCCGCTGGTATCTTCTCGACACCAAGTAGATTTCCGTTTGGTCAAATATGATCCTTGCACCAAAAAACCCTCAAACCAACAAA
The DNA here is from genome assembly GCA_933210815.1 of Meta bourneti. NCBI lineage: Eukaryota > Metazoa > Arthropoda > Arachnida > Araneae > Tetragnathidae > Meta > Meta bourneti. The sequence continues at coordinate 15,725,150 of OW119929.1, forward strand.
TCGACAGAGTAGATTTCCCGGTCCAAACAGCTTTCGCTCAGTAAAAAACTCAACGAATAGCAAACCAAAGCAGATTTCTAACCACCATTCATTTAATAATGCTTTTTAATTCGTTTATTTGACCTTGATGTTTTAACATCCCCAACAAAAGTGGAAATGAGTCTCAATCTAACCATTTATGAACCATTAGCAATTAATATTCCAACTACAACTTCATTCTCAAGTTACTTATCGGACACAAAAACGATGACTCACAAAAAAGGTTCGGAAGAAAGTGTAAATCTGTTGCGACAACTATCAGGTAGGTAGTTAATTAACGTCTCACTGGAGCAAAGGAACGAGCGATTGGTGACGATCTGGGATCAAACCAGAAGGGGAAAAACAACGCCTCGTAATTTTAAACCATGGTCAGATGACGAGAACGTCTGATCTAGCACTCCACTCTCCAAACTTCCACATCACACGAACGTAAAGACATTTGAGGCCACGATAGATAACGTGCACTAGCCCCCGTGTACACGGCGGTATTTCACTGGGCTGGGCGACAACTGTCGAAAAGTGAATGAATCTGATGGAGTTGAGGTCTCCTGTTCCGATTTAGATCAGACAAAAAAAAACGGATTATGCGAAAATAAATCAAAAGAACCTGGAGAAAGAAACAGATGTTTCCGATAATGCCTAGAATAATTTAAATTTATATCTCTCGGTATGGGACAGAATGGGAAATATATAATGGGTGAATGATTGCTTTCCAGCAGGAAATATTTTACGTTAAAGTAACGGTCCTGTGAATTTGTCAAGCTGAACTTTAATACGTGCATCTTGAGTACAAGAGTCAATGCGTAAAAGCACCGAAATTATAAATAATAATCATGGTATTCTGTTTATCTGATACTCAGGAAATGTAAAATTAAAAAGCATAATCTAATAATAATAAAGCATAATCTAATACTAATCCATAATATGCAACCACTGCACACATAAAACATGATGTTCGGTAAATAAATCGTAGAAAATTCCGAATTACTTGCGACTGTATCAAATGTAAATAAGTTTTGTATGTAATATAAGTATGATAAATTAATGGTAAAACATGCATAAGTATTGTGTTATTAAGAAAAATAACTTGTTTTCTTTTTGTTTCCTAAATTTCGTTGCTTTAATGTGTATTCTACGAATTTTGCAATAAATTTACTTTACATTTTTGTGGCATAAGTATTCTTAAACTTATTGAAATATTGTAAAGTAAGCTTTGACCCTCCTGGTGGTTGCCTCGACGAAGTATCTCGGCATTGACAAAAACTAACCAGGTCTTGATGGACGAGATATCTCGTCGGAAAAAAAGTGACCAGATCTTGATCATCATAAAAAGAAATCGGCAATATCTAGATGACTAGATATCGCGTCATTAGTAAGATTGGTCATATGTTGATGGACAAGATATCTCGTCGAAACCACTTGGAAGGTCAAGTTAGCTAAAATTAAAAACAGCAAGAATATCATTTAGATACTGTCATATTTTACACAATTTATGAACTGGTATTGAGAAATGACACCGGCGAATATTTAAGGGTAACGGGAGTATTGACCGTTCTAGTGTGAGGTAGGTAGTTAATTAATGTCACATTGGTGCAACACAACGGGCTAATGGCGACGGTGTGGGGTCAATCCTGAAGAGAGAGATCGAGGACAACTCGTAATTTTGAACCATGGCCAGATGACGAGGTCAACACCTGATCTGGCAGCCCACCCTCCAAACATCCACACCACGCCAACGTGAGGACATTTGAGGCCACGATAGATTTAACATGCACCAGCCCCCGTGTATACGGCGGTCTTTGGCTGGATCTGATTTCGAACTCACAACCCTCCGGTTGCTAATCCGTTGCTCTTCCAACCGCGGCCCCCCTATGGATATTGGGAGCGGCCCAACCAGTCGAAAGTTTCGAGTCCCTTCGTTACGAAAGACTCGGATTCTTTCAGACCTCACACTCCTGAAGAATCACCGAAGCCCATTACGATTTCATTCCCCTATTTTCTGTGCTACAAAGAGACCCGCGCGTGAATAGCCTTATCTCCCTGTTGACAAAGATGTCGGTTATCGACGGGGAAATTGTTTATCCTCGAGCATCTAGTCTGTGAGAGGTTGAGTAAATGAAGAGGCACTTAAAAAGTCACCGCCGCCCTTTCAGTTTACCCGGGAAGAATCTGTCCCTTCTAGGCATACCCACGACCCCAGAATAGAAACCGGCACATTAGGTGATAATGGGATGACGCATATTCCCTCTCCTCCTGGGGGGAACAGCATTGTAAAGGCTGTTTCGGCCGGTTTCAGTAAGTTGCCTCTAAAGCCGTTGGGCCGGCTGCTGTAACCAAAGAATTAATCGATATTCTGCCCCTCATATGCAGAGGGTTAAAGTAACATGAGTGTTGACCGTTCTAGTGTGAAGCACTTTTTATTAACGAACTAAATGTTCGAAAAGGATGTAAAAGTGCAAGAACAATTTCATAAGATCTCTGTGTAATTTAGAGGCCGCAGTATCCCGATTAGAAGAGTAACGGATTATCAACCGGAGGTTTGCAAGTTCGAAACCAATCAAAGATCTTCGTGAACACGGGGGCTGGTGCATGTTAAAATCTGTTGTGACCTCAAATGTCCTCAGGTTGTCGTGGTGTGAAAATTTGGAGAGTGTTTCCAGCTCAGGTATGACCTCGTCATATGACAGTGCTCAAAATTAAGTGGAGGTGTCCTCGGATGTTTCCCTTTGGGTTTGATCCCCAACCGTCGTCAATAGCCTGTTGTGTTGCTTCAGTGTAACGTTAATTAAAATATCTACCTACCTCAATGTAATTTCTAAAGACCTATATTCATCAGTACATTTATTTCGTCTTAGAACAACATTTCTCTTTCGGTTCACATCAACGCACATCGAATGCAAAAACCGTAATTAGTCTAACATTTATTTATTTTGGTTGTTTGAAACAATTCTACATTAGATACCACACAAAGTGGTTTTGACAACTTTAACGTCTTTAATTGTCTGTCATGATTTATTAACTTTTCCAAACACAAACCGAAACATAACATTCGTATTTTTTATGTTTATAACTAAAATGCTTCTATTTCTGAGATGTCATTAAAATAAATTATCCATTACCTTCTCTTAATCAATGCAGATGAAAAAACCGAACCACCAGGAAAGCGATATCTTAAAAACCCTTAGCTGTTTCTTAAGTCAATCTGCTTATGTAAATACACATTTATACGCATGATCAATACAACTGTGGAATCGTAAAACTCCTTTCCCATTTCCTGCAAGTTAAATCGAATCGTTTTGAGCAACTTCATTTTTCAACGAATGCCATATCGGTTAGACTTTAACGAGAAAAAACGCAATTTCTGTAAGGAAAAAATAAGTTTCATTTTCTATTCGCGTTAACATGTCTGGAAGCTGTAAATGAAGAAAAAATGCTAAGGGAAATGCTCCTAGCAATATTTTATTTGTACTTTCTTCATTGGGAATGTTGATTTAATACAATCGATATTTAGCTAACGACAGATGCATAAGTTCTGCAAAATGAATAAAAAGATCTATAAAGGAAGCTTTTTTATAACTTAACAGAAGTGCTTCGTAAATGAAGAATCCAATTACTGGAATTCTTTGTTTAAGTAACGGTATTTTTATTTACCATTGGTGCTTCATGTTACCTTATTATAGACTAGGAGACATACTTGTTACATGTTTTAGGTGTTCCACCGTGAAAAAACTTTTACTTTTAGTCCATGATTGCTTAGGTTTAGCTAAACTTCTTTGAAACGTCTGTTAAAAGTATTTGGTGTGTGTGTTTTCATGTATTGTAAGTCCTGTAAGTAATTCATATAACGTATATCGAATGTACAATTTTTTTTATATAAACATAACAGAAAAGCTTTGATTATACTTGCAATATATTCTGATAGATAAATAATCGGTAAAATATTGATAGCATGTTTATTTTTAAGTTTAAACAAAATATTAAGAAATTATTTATATAAATTATTATTTGCGTAAGTAATAAATTCATCATTTTAGTAGATGTTTGACTGGTATAACTTTAATTGATGAAGAAATGTACACAAGTGCGAAGGAAAACATCGCTTTCTTCAGAACAACGTTAAATGATTTAAAGAGAACAATACTTGATAAAAACATGTTTGAGTAAATTGAGTAGTTTATTTCAGTCGTATGGGATTAAATTTTGTATTGTATTCGATACAAAGATCACTTACTCTCAGAAAACAAAGGAACTGCGACCACCACTTAAATGTAGCTATGATTAAATATATTGATTTATTTAGTAGCAATACCTTTACGATGCCACCAGATGGTTTGTAACTGTGATCATGACAATATTAACTATTTATTCAGACATAGACAGTAATATAATTAACTATTAATTCAGACATAAAAAGTAGAACAATCTATGCCAACCGCGATTGACATTATGCGTTATGCCTCTCGTCCTGCATATTCATATCAATGTATTAATTGGACATAATAAATTATTTTTCTATATGGAGTGTGTTATTATTGGACATAATTCGTATATAACCCGACATATTTTATTTAGGTTCTTAAGATCATTCCAGTAAGAATTCGTAACCAGCATAATATGCCTATTGAAACGAATGAATATATCATTTAATCAGTCATTCAAGGATAATGAGCAAACATGTAAACCACATGAACGAATTTTGGAACTTATTTACAGTGACACATAGCAAAGATACCCGTTGGTATTTAGACATTAATGATAATTGAAGGAAACTTCATTCAATTTGGCAAGTTTAAATATGTGGAAGCATATATTTGCGGTACATGATTGTTACCTTGAATACCGTCGGAAATATGTGATCTTCGTTCAATAAACTATCTAATTCAAGTGAAATAAAGATCATAATTAAATTTTATAATTATCATGCAGGTTAGGAATAAACTGAAACTATGCCTTTTAGTTTCTCTGGATATTTATATTTGATGTTGATTTTTAAAAACATGACTAGCATCAAGCTTTAGAACCTGTTCATGACATTCGAACATAGAAATACTGTAATTACTTTCTAAAAATTATTAGACAGCTTGATTTTCATTTTAGAAGGTGTTAAAAGTAGTTCGATTTATCGTTTGTATTTTAGTTATTGGCCTATTTTTGTATTATTTGGTTTCCTAAGAATGGCAACAGTGAGAGAGATCACACAGCTTCTGCCCTTGGCAAGAAGCCAAGATTCTCTGTTTACTTTCTAAAAAGTATGTCTGATAAGGCAGCCATGTAAATATCTGTATGTAGCATTTATGGAGTCAGATAAATAAAGCATATATTTGTAGAGAATGACTGAATAATTTGATTCAGGAAGAGTCTCGCAACAAGTGGCGACAACGGACGTGATAATTAAAAGTACGCTACTGACATTTTGACTCAATTTCGTTTTCGCAATGGATAATGCACATAAGCATTGGAGCCCATTTATGTTGTAACCAGATAACGGCAGGCATCGACTCAGAGGTCGCAGATGAACTTTTGGAAATTGAAGGAAAGTTCGAAAACTTAAACGTGAAGTTCTGAGAACTGCAGACTGGCTCAAGAAATTTTGGAACTTTTGCTGGCAACTGAGGAAACTACAGATGAGGAGCTCAAAAACGAAAGTAAGTCCACTGAGTTCTATTAAAATAGTTTTTATAAAACTAAGGCCATTTAAGACCACTGAGTTCTATTAAAATAGTTTTTATAAAATTAAGGCCATTTCAACAAACGATTTAAAGAAATCGAAAGTGTTTCAAATGTATGTCAACAAACAGAAGCCCGAAAGTTCAAACTTCCGTAAATTGAAATCGGAAAGTACGATGGAAGTGTCAAGGGCTGGGTATCGTTCTGGTCAATGCTTTAAAATATTAACGAGGATAAGGACATTGATCCAAGTGACAAATTCCAATATCTTTTAGTCTACTTTTTCAAATTCCCGTGCCCGAGAACTAGTTCAAAGTTATCCAGCTACAGCTGAAAATTATCCTAAGGTGATAGAAAGTTTTAAAGTCAAATTTGGGAAAGAGGACATTTTAGTGGAGTTTTACATCAGGAAATTACTTACACTAGTGATACAGAACTCAAATTCAAATTCTTCGTTTTCTATACATCTCTGTATGATAAACTTAAATCACAGTTAAGAGCATTGGAATCATTGGGTATAACCACTAAAATGTTTGAGGCAGTTTTATTTCCACTTGTTGAGTCGTGCATTCCCGAGGAGTTGCTCAGTGTCTGGCAGAGACAACTAAAATTAGGAGACGCACCAAAAGATCGCCACAACGACCTTATGAAATTTATTCGAAATGAAGTAGAGAATGAGGAACGCATCTTAATGGCAATCGAGGGTTTTGATCTTAAACGATCAATGACTAATTAGAAATCGCTTCAGAAAAGTGAGGAATATGTACCGACTGCTAAGGATTTATTTACAAGTGAAGAAAAGAAAAAGTTGCTGTATTTTCTGCTGTAAATCGCATGATAGCAAAGAATGTTTTCAAGCACAACGGATGTCTCTGGAAGAAAAACAGAAAATAATTAAAGAGAAGGCGTGTTTTACTTGTTTGAAGCTTTGGCATCATTCAAAGGCTTGTAAATCGAGAGTTAAATGCATGATTTGTGGACGAAGACATTGGGTTATAATGTGTCCAGAAATACCAGCAAACCGAAAGAAAGACGTTCTGAACACAGCAAAAAAGGAGGAAATCCAAAATTCATTGTCAAATCACAGCAGTTCAGCAGAAGTTCTTCAGACTTTGCAGGTAAAGCCAAAGTCAAGCAAGGGGGAAGTCGGACTATACGAGCACTTATCGACAGCAGTTCACAGCGATCTTACATCTTGAAGAAAACTGCCGATGAGATGGGATGTGAGCCAGTAGCAACCGAGGATTTGACTCATTCTTTATTTGGAGGTTTAACGCTGAAAAAGAACAGCATCAGCGGTACAAGATCAATTTGAGCAGTTTCAACAGTGACTATAAGTGTACTATTCAAGTTCTGGACCAAACTGTTATCTGTGGGAAATTACCAAGACTCAAAAAAAGACCATGGGAAAATGAGTTAAGAGAGAAGAAAATATGGATAGCGGATTATGGAAACGGTCGTCCTGATATTAAATTGCTGATTGGAGCTGATATTTGTGGAGAACTCTTTACCGGGAAAAGTCTCAAACTCAAGTGTGGACTGATAGCCGTTGAAACCAGACTGGGCTGGTTAATTATGGGAAAAGTACCCTGCGAAAGAATTTATGATATATCATCTCTAACTGTCACCTCTCTCTTATCTCAAAATGCCTCAATAACAAAACTTTGGGATCTAGACACCTTAGGCATTAAAGATACAATATAAACCAAATACAAGCAGGAGTTGGAAAAGGTTGCTTTGGATTACTTTGAGAAAACCGTCTCTGTGGACAAAAATGGACTCTACGAAATCCATTTACCGTGGTTAGAAAATAAAGAAGACATACAACCAAATATGGAGATTGCTGAGAAACGATGTGTTTCTACTGCCGTAAAGCTTCAACAAGGAAGGAAAGCTTAGTAGCTATGATGAGGTCCTCAAAGAATGGGAAAAATTGAGCATTATTGAAGAGGTATCTTTCGAAGAGCTCGGAGAACGATACTACTACTTAACGCACCGAGGTGTATTTAAGGAGAATTCCACAACGAAAATCAGACCCGTGTACGATGCTTCATGTCGTGGTTCTTCCCTTAATGATTGCCTTGAAAAGGGTCCGAATCTGTTAGAAGAATTAGCACCTATACTGATGACGTTTCGAAAAGACAAAATAAGAGTTGTGGTGAACATCAGAAAAGCGTTTCTCCAAATCTCAATTGCGAAAGAAGATCGGAACTTCCTCAGATTTTTGTGGTGGGAAGAATTTGAAAAAAGACAATTGAAAGTATTTAGACACCGACGAGTTGTGTTTGGTCTCACCTGTAGCCCATTCCTGTTAGGTGCTCTATTAAATCATCTATTAGAATCAAGCTCACCTAGTAATCAGGAGACGGCCGAGACTTTAAAAAGATCTTTCTACGATCTTTATTACACGAGATCTAATTGTGTGGCCTCTGTATCAAGTGAGGAAATGTTACAAAAGTTTATCCAAGAGTCAAGACATTTATTGGATAAGGTTTAATTAGACCTAAGAGGGTGGGAGCACGATGATTTTCAAGATAAAACAGAAGATCTCATTCCAGTTCTTGGATTACTGTGGGATAATGGCAAAGGATAATGGCAATCTTCTGCGATCTAAAACCAGTTGGTGAAGAAATCCAGTGTTACCAGGAGAGATGTCTTATCTGCGGTCTGTAAGATTTTTGATCCTATAGGGTTTTTGTGCCCCGTCACACTATTCCCCAATATTCTTGTTCATCAAACATGGATTCCCAAAATTGGTTGTGTTACTACGCTGCCTGAGGAAATGCAGAAGAGATTTAAAGACTGGATTATTGATTTGCCACTATCGGAAGCGAAAATTCCAAGATGCCTTGATATCTGCCAATCCGATGTCATATTAAGTTTGCATACATTCTGCGATGCTAGTAAATCTGGATATTGGGCTGCTGTATTCCTTCGAAGAATTCAAGAAGGAAAAATAGCGGTACACCTGATCCAAGGGAAAAGTAGAGTAGCGCCTTTACGCAAAATGTCTATTCCCAGGTTAGATTTATTAGCTTGTTGCATCGGTGCCCGTCTTGCTTCTACACTCATAAAAGCAATGGATTTGAAAGATATTCCTCTCTTCTCTTGTATACTCTTCAACGTCACTGTGTTGGATACAAAGATAAGAGCATTGGGGAGTATTTGTCTACAACTGTGTGAAAGAGATCCGAATGCTGTCAAAAAAGGATTCATGAAGACATGTACCAGGCGATCTCAACCCAGCAGACCTCCCATCACGTGGGTGTTCCGTTAAAGCCCTGTTGATATCCAAATGGTGGGAGGAACCCCAATGGTTAAAACAGAATGAAGACGAGTGCCCGCTACAAAAGTTAAAATTAATGGGGAAGTTTCTGGGAGAAGAGGAAGGGAATTATTTCGTCTCTTTTATGTACACCTGTTGATGAACATTAGTTTAGTAAGCATTTTTCAAGGTATTCACAGATCTTAAGAATGTTTGGATGTTTCGATTTGTCAACGATAGTCTCAAGTCTAAGGGAGAGCTGACAATCACTGAACTGGAAGTTGCTGAAAAGAAACTAATGAAAATCGTTCAAGAGGCATTTAAGGAAGATGACTTGAAGCTCAAGCTCAAAACTCTGCACTTTTATAGACAATGAGGGTCTTATTAGAAAAAAAACGAAAATCACCTTAAGAGATGATGAGAATTTTCTTTGTCCTATTGTACTCCCTGCAAATCATGAGATAGTTGATAAGTTAATTCAAGAACAACATATGCGATCTTTGCATGCTGGGACTCGAGGTGTATTAGCTGTCATACGACAACAATTTTGGATTTTAAGAGGTAGAAAAACCATCCAACGAGTAATTGCAAAATGTGTTCGATGTAGAAGACATGCAGCGAAAGGAATTGAGACTAGCCCTACGCCTCTTCCAGAAGATAGAATTAGGGAGGCTTTAGTCTTTGAAGTTACTGGAGTGGATTTGGCAGGGCCACTGTACTTGAAAGATGGGAAAAAAGTATGGATTTTACTGTTCACTTGCGCCGTATACCGTGCTATTCATCTCGAACTGATACAGTCTTTCGACAAATTGCTTCATTTTAGGCCTACGACGATTCATCGCAAGAATAGGTCGTCCGAAAATTACAGAGGCTGTTCGGACATTTTTTGAAAGATTTTGATGAGCTGTAAAAAATTGTATGCTACGAAAGTATTTTATTTTCACAGCAGTTAAATAGTTAAAATATAACTTATCATCTGCTAACACAGAGGTAGGTTTTTTTTCAAAATGGCGCTTTTAAATAAGCAATGGATGGAAGGCCTATGTTTCCTCTCTTTCCGAAGAGAATTATGCTTATATTCAATTATTCAAAAACGTTGTAAAAGTCATGGCTTTTCTATATCTAAAGGTAAGATAAGTAATATTATTAATGAGAAAGGAAAAAAACGTAAAAGTGGAAAAATACTTCCAAAAAAGTATCCAAAAAAGAAAAAAATTGCTGAGAATATTTGTAAGGTAAGATCTTTAATTTAACAGAGAATCCGCCAAGTCAAAGGACTATAGCAAAGTGAACGTGAGAACTTTCTCTAAGAGATTTATGATTGTTGCCGGTTTTGCATATAATGGACAATTAAAAGTAAAAAGAGGGGGAAATGTAAAAATCAACTCCCACATATTATCAAGACCCTATTTTATCCCCATATTCAAAAAAGAAATACTATCTTTACCCACAGTGACAACAATCAGTAGAACTGCATCAGGGTAGAGCAAGCAGCCACACATCTAAATCGACTATTAAATTCTTGGAAAAAATGGAATAAGAAACTGGTATTATCCCTTTACTGATATTCCTGCTGAATCTCCAGATGTTTCACCCATGGACTTTTGTACTTTGGACTTTAAAAAGAGCATTATCGAAACCTCGACCGAAAACCATTCAAGGACTAGAAAACTGTGGAGCAAGAATGGGACAAAATACCACTGTCGATACTACAAAAGTCATTATTATCTTGGAAATTAAGGTGTAGAAAGATAGTTAACAATAAGGGCTATAAAATGGAACATTTAAAACACAAAAATTTCATATAAAAATGTGAGCTTCAGTCCATTAAAATCGTTCAAAAAAATGTCCGAACAGCCTCTGTATATATAGCGATAACGGAAGTAATTTTCTTGGCACAGATAATCTTATAAAATCCATCATCAGGGATCAAATCGTTCGTGATACTTCCATCTTAAGAATCCAGTGGAAGTTCAACTCTCCAACTGCAGCTTGGTGGGGTTGCTGGTGGGAGAGGATTGTACAGATGATTAAGAAATTGTTAAGAGTTCTTGGAAAAGCTTCTTTGACACATGAAGAAATGATTACGATTGTGTGACGCTGAGGCTGAGATCAATGTTAGACCTCTCACTTATCTATCAGAGGATCCTAAAGATTTGACGCCCTTAACACCCCCCATGTTCCTTCGAGATATCCGAATAGTGGAGTTCCAGATTTAGACCACCTGAATAATGTCAACCTGTCTAAAAGATGGAGACATCAAAAACGCTTGCGAGAGGATTTCCGAAAGAGGTTACGTGATGAATATCTTAGTCTCCTAGTTCAACAACCACCTAAGTATAAACATCTAGTGAGAGAAGCTAAGGTAGGGGACATTGTTCTTGTAGTGAAAATAAGAAAATAATTGACTGGCCATTGGGATTCATTATTGCTACTTTCTTTGGGAAAGACAATGCTATACGAGTTGTCAAAATGAAAACTGCAACCGGAGAATTCACCAGACCAGTTCAAGCTGTCTATCCGTTAGAAGTATCCCAATTTGATCAACTATGTAACAAGATGATACCTAATTCAGTTCGGACTGTCCCTGCAGCTGATATCCATACTTCCGAGAAAAAAGGGACTGTTGCTCCTGAGAGGGAAAAGTTTGTAAAAGCAGAAACTGTTCCTGACAAAACTTTTCCTGTTGACATTAAAACAAGAAATGAAAGGAAAGTTGTTCTACCAGAACATTATAGATTATAATTTCTTACAATAATTTAATGTAGTATTAATTTAATTGATAGATATTTTGTTATTTGTATGAAATTGAAAACTAATGTGCTAATTTCTTTATTTTTGTGTTTTCATATTTGTTTTGATTTTACGACCACCTAAAATCAAAAGGTGGGAGGATGTTAAATATAGTTCGAATTATTGTTTGTATTTTAGTTATTGGCGTATTTTTGTATTATTTGGTTTCTAAAAATGGCAACGTTGTGAGAGATTACAGCTTCTGCTCTTGGCAAGAAGCCAAGATTCTGTTTACTTTCTAAAAAGGATGTCTGATAAGGCAGTCGTGTAAATATTTGTATGTAGCATATATGGAGTCAGATAAATAAAGTATATATTTGTAGAGAACGACTGAATAATTTGATTCAGGGAAAGTCTCGCAACAGGAGTTCAAGAGAGAAAAAAAATTAAATGAAAAATATAACTATGAAATAAAAGAATAATTTAAAATTTACACAGCATAACAGTAAACTAGTAATTTAACGATTTTTTCTACAACTATCAAGTTATTTAGGAGTAAACGTTTAATAAATATGGTATCCTTTTGATTCTAAAACGAATTAAACTTAAATTTTTGTAATAAAAGCAGACATTCGTGTTAACGAAACTTAATCTATAGTGTTTCTGTTCCAAAGCTGTTACGTTATTCACATAACATCATTTTAGGATCAAACTAATGCGGTTTACTTGTTATAGACTCATTGAATTGTTATTTCAGAATCCTTGACAAAAACTTCACAATAACTTATAGGAACTAATTTAGGTAGGTAGTTGAATTTTCGTCGCACTGGAGCAACACAACGCGCTATTAGCGACGGTCCAGAATCAATCTCGAAGATAAAGATCCGAAAAACGGGTTAGGAAGGATAAGTATTTGTTTTTACGTTTTTCAAAATCATCGATAAGGGTAAATAACAGTAACAATCGGCTGGTATGAAAGCCATGGTAGTTACTTTAATGTAACATATTGAAAGAAAAGGTAAGTAGTTAATTAACATCCCACTGGAGCAACACATCGGGTTGTTGGCGACGGTCAGGGATCGATCCCGAAGGGAAAGATCCAAGGTCAACGCCTCGTAATTTTGAACCCCAGTCAGATGAAGACAACAACACTTGAGCTGGCACCCCACTCACCAAACTTCCACACCACGCAAAAGTTAGGACATTTGAGGTCAAGACAGATTTAACGTGCACCAGCTCCGTATGCACGACGGTCTTTGACTGGACCTAGTTTCGAACTCAAAACCCACCTGTTTCTAATCCGTTGCTCTTCCAACTGGGCTACCGAGGCCCCTCTCTTGGTAAGGTACTTTGTATAATATTATTTTTTTATTTAAAGGTGAACAATTTGGGAAAGAAGTGGGAAAGTGGAAGTTTTACATGAGTCGTCATATTTGATGAAGTTTACGAATCAAAAATGTATAGAAAATGTACATTTTTTCCTAAAATAAACTGATACTCATGGAAAACAGGTTTTCCGGTACATTTCTGTCCTGTCTAAAATTGCTTCATCAGAATGCAAAAAAATTGTGCATCATTTTATGAAATTACCACCAGCTCTTATGATAAAGAAAAACATTGACGAGCTGCATTATTTTCCAATCACTAAAAATGGTCGATTCTATCCCGTCTACAAACGTTTCAATGCAGTTCAAAATAATTTCAGCTTTTGACTCAAAAATTTTATAAAGTGTAATTTAAATGTATTAATAAAATGAAAAGTTAAACATGTATATAAATTGTAGGAAAAGGGCTTCTCAAAATTTTTACAAAGTAAATTTTGGTAGACTTTCCGTGATAATTACATGCACCAAACGACATTCCAGTAAATATTCGTCAACATCATTATGGATTCCTTCCTGACGTACCATAATCCCATCTTACTGCAAGAAACTTAAAATTTTACAAACATTTCGTTAAAAAAGTGTTTGAATGCCATGGAGTGGGAAGTACTTCATTATGCAATCGCTCTCTAAAACAATAAAAACGATTACTAAATAATTACTCACAAAATGACGAACAATATGGTATTAGTGATAATCCTTTTCACTTCGAAAAATTAAAGTAGCGGAAAAAGACAGCGATAATTATCCGAAATGTAGGATTACGTCAACATACTTACGAACATTACACAACGAGAAAAAAAAAGATAGAATCTTAAGATACAATCCAAAAGCTTACGGACATTTCTAATTAGAGGAACTCGCAGAGTAACGCGACTTAAAATCACATGCACCACATCCACAATAATCCTAACGAATTCACCCGACTTTACTTTCTTAAAAGGAAACTTCCTTCTAAGAAATTGGAAATCTTGAATTCTATTACTTCCAGCAAAGCTCTATATTTCCTCGATAAGGGCCCTCAAATAGCGCTGAACAAGACATTGAATAACATTACCATAATTGTATTTACGTAACCCACGTTTCGTCACTGCTAATGCAATGGCATCGATAACTTTTCAATCTACTTCCCCGGAATAAGGGGTAAGGGGGTGGCACACCCCCAGCGGAATACTCGAACGTTCCTTTTTTCCCCTGGCCTTTCCCGAACAGAAATAGGAAACAGCAATCTCTTACTTAAAGTATACAAATCGAAAAACGAGATTCCAAAGTCTTCTGAGTGACAGGGAAGTTTTAAGGGAGAATTGCAGAGAGGACTTTATTAAAATGCCGATCTCGAAATCGGGGCTTGGGAAGTTTTCGCAGCAAATCCGTTTGAAAACTAATGGATGAATTACTAAAGAGAATTGCTTTCTTAATCCTTCACGACCCGGGTGCTTTTAGTTTCATTGTTTTGTGATGAACCGGATGAGTGCGTTCCCACCCCCTTTCACAATCAGGAAAGGACAGACTCTTCAAGGGGCTGATGACAAATTGTAGATTTTTGATGGATGAAGTCTTCCAATGTCCTTAAAACTTTTAAACATCAAACGTTCTTCAGTTTGTTACTCAAGATTTCAAACACCCTCCAAAATGCTGTGGGTAGGCACGTACTCGACTCCATTTTTTGTCCTCAACTCATAAAATCAAAACCCAACACACCACACTGAAAATTTTATAGGGAGCTTTTTAACCGTTTGCCCCACCCAATATGATAATCTCATTGTTGCCCAATTATAAACCTTCTGTTTAACTCTCCAAGTGGTTTCGACAAGATATCTCTTCCATCAAGATCTAACCAATTTCACTAATGACGAGATATCTCATCCATCAAGATCTAACCAATTTTATCAATGAGACGAGATATCACGTCATGAAGACATTGCCAAATTTTTGATGATGAGATCAAGATGTGATCAGTTGTCTTCTGATGAGAAATATCATCCATCATGAAAAAGGTCAGTTTTTAATGACGAGATACTTCGTTGAGACCAGAAGGGTTAAACATCATCATGGAGGTACATTAATAAAATACATATCATGCTGTAAAATATTGAGAAATGGTGCTGTGTCCCCACTCGAAAAGGGATATTCAATAAATACATAACCATATATTTAATCATTTACATTTTTATTTAATATTTATATTTTACATGCAATTCATAACTCGATCAAGTGTGATCGTATATTAGCAACACAAAATTTCACTCAAAAAAGTCTGTCTTTACAATAACAACGCATCTAATACATTTTCCACTCATATTTGTTACATGAAACCAGAGATTTATAGTTTCAAGAGATTTGATTCTAACACATTAGGTATCTAAAGTTTCTTAAATATACTTTAAAAATAGTACTCAAATAGTTTAAGGCGAAAATGCTTTTTTAGCAAAAATTTGTTTTTCAACTAAAAGTGAAGATAGGGATTGAGAAAGAACGAAAATTTTTCCTTTCCTCCAAACTTGTAGAAAGTAGACACCGTATATATGAATCATAGTTTGAAATATTCTGACCATTTCTGTGGGTTATCGTCTCATGGGACATTTATTTATAGCATACTGTCACAAAAAACTCCGGCTTATGTAATATAATAAAATCATACCAAAATTCACCGTAGAGAGCCATACCACATCCAAATGAATGCGAAAGAGAATTTTTTAGAAGCATATCCCTAGCATTTTTAAACAACTCTTTCCAGAAACTCATAGTCACTGGTGGAACATCAAAAGGTAAATATTGCAATAAAATATTTCTGGATATTTTTCTCTACTGTCCTATCCTATACGATATGGATCTATATTTCTATATAAACTAATAATATAAGAACCAACTTCATTATATATGTGTATTAGACGCATTAAGGAGATAATAATTTTGAGAAATATATTTTAAATTGATCTTTAATGTGTTATAGTATTCCTAATTATTGCATAAACAAGTATTTGGGTATATGTAATTTTCTGCACCCATCAAATCTTTCCAAATTCTCAATATTTTTCATTAGAAATAATCTAATAGAGAATTATATATGTGGATCAGAAAAAATATATGCTTTCTACACCATTTAAACCAGGATAATATTATTTGCAGTTACGTTTTAGTTTTATATTAGTTATTTTCAGTACGAACTCTTCAACATTTGAAAACTTATTTTATTCTAAACTTAATTTATTCAAGATTACTGGTTCTAAATCGCACGCAAAATTCGGAAAGAAAAACAAACAAGAAGATTTCTAATAGGATTTGTTATTCAAATTAATGCACCTGCCATCAAAATACGGATTCAAAATAAAGAAGGTAAAAAAAATTCCTTTCACTTTCCGTATCCTAATACTTTCAAAGTTTCGGGTACAGAATTGTAGAAGAGTTTTGGGCAGATGGTTGGTTTGTTGTTGGGGTTTTATGGCGCAAGGGCCATATATGGCCAAGCTTGCATGCTTTGCATATTTGGCCATGCTGCGCCAGACACAAGACACATAATATCGAGCAGACAAACACACAATGAAAGTTTTACTGTCACAGAAAAGAGAAATACCCTCAGGGAAAAATGCACCTGACAGGAATCGAATCTGCGCCACCTACAACTCGAAGGCTGCTAGCGCAGTGGGCATACCCACTAAGCCACGACGGCCCCAGTTTTGGGCAGCTAACCGGGTTCAATAAATGAATCATAGTTCAATATAACATGTCAGAAATAAATAGTTGATTATATCTTAAATTTAATAAAAGCAAAATATACAGCGCATAAAAAAGCGCAAATTAAAGTAGACATTCATCAAGGCCATTCGCGGTAGTCATAATCATAACTAAGTCTACGTGAACGCTCAGTTCGGATACTTTGGGTTTTGGTTTGCAGTTTCTGTTTCAAAGATTCTCTCTCGTTTACAGTTAAATTTCGGTGAGGTTCTTAGCAGCAGTACCTTTTAAAATTTTTTTGGAAATTTTGAACAATTTTACTTTTTAGTAGGAGCCAACCTTTTTATTAACCGATTGTTATTTATTTTTCATCCTCAAACTAGTTTATCGCGCACTTTCTTGTGATACGTAGAATTATCTTTTTAATGATTGTGCCGTCTAAGACAAACACTGTTAATCCTTAGTAACCTTTCAACAGGAGCGGAAGTGCTGAATAAGGAAAAAATTTACTTTATTACTTGGTTGGGAAGAGAGAGAGTTCTGTACACGAATGATCCGATCCTTGAAATTATTGTGTTATCATCCTTGAATTATCATGTAATGCTTTTTGAAGATATACTTTGAATAACCACTTCAATCATAGTTACTATAAGCTTTGTTTAATTTAGCACCAAGTAATTTCACTGTTATATTCATTCAAACTACCACCAGAACATCCCCTGTCTATGGTACTTTAGTTTGTTGGCTCACGAAATTTGGCGAAGGGTTACTCAGATAAAAGTGTGAGTTAATTTGATTGCAACTATCAAACCTGTTTACATTTTCTGCATGAAGTGTAGGTAACTGATCACAACAAAGGTACAAAATAGTGATAGGAAACAAAATTTATCCTGACCGTCAGATGTCAGCGCCACAGTATGACTAGTCCTAGTATGACCACGTACAAGTGTTTTGGGGTGTCTTGGGGGGAAAGACATTCATGAAGATCCGAGACTTCTTATCAGTGTTTTTCGCATGGGTGACATAATGGAATTGATCTAATTTAGATCCCATAATAGTAAAAAAATAACTATAAAGTGTAGGTGTTTTATTGAAAATGCAACACATGAGGGTCTGTTTGTCATCATTAAAACGACAAACCCACTTCCACATCCAAGGAATCCATAAAAACAGAACATATCCTCAGGATATTCCCTTCCCAAAGATTTACTTCAACCCCACAACATATTTTTTAATGCACCCCACAACCGTTACCGCCGCCTGCAATAGAAAAGCTATTGAACTCTCCATTTGTTCACGAACCCCGTCTGCGGAGCGTAGAATTTTTAACGGGGTCGCCCTGATTATTCTAGCGGTCAAAAGAGATTAAGTTCCCCATTAAATGCTTCACCGGTTACGCAAATAATTCCAAGAATTCCGCCCTTTTAATAATGAAACGCGGTAATATATTTTTTTGCCCTCCGCGGATACTCTAAGAAATTGGGTGCAACAGATTCTTTGGGAGAGTTTCTTTTTCCGTGAAAGGAGGGAATAAAAATTTCCCGTTTTCCGCGAGTTTCAAATGATTTCAGCGAATAGTTTTCTCCTCATTTCTCTCACGTCCTGCGGAAGTTGTGGTCTCTAAATTAGTTTTCCTGCGAAGCACCGATGGGCGTTGAAATTAAATGTATGTCTGCTTTTTCCAAGTAATAAAACAAGAGGGGAATGCTGTCGATGATTTGATACCTCGGCGGGATTTCTTTGCTGGAAAATAGTTTCGTAGTTAGCCTTTGATTTGGGTCCAGCATACGGTGCTTGGAAAAAATGTGATTATAACTTTTAAATCCAATGGAAATAACAGTAAATTCAAGCTATTTCTTTATTTTACTACACTTCAAGAATTTAACTCTTATGTCTTAGAAAAATGTTGTTTGGGATTTTATCGTACAAGGGAAATTTTTTGGCAATGCTACACCAGACACAAGCCATATAATATCATGTAATGGACATACCATACACAAAACAAAGTGACACAGAAAAGAGAAATACACACAGGGAAGAATTGAACCAGACTAGAATCGAACCTGCGCTGCATACAATTCGCAGGTGACTTAGAATGACAGCGGTGCAATTCCTGGAATAACGCGGATTCAGGCCATCACCTTTTTAGAGTTTTAAAGAAAGGTAGGTAGGTAGTAAATTAACGTCACACTGGAGTAACACAACGGTTATTGGCGACGGTCCGGGATCAATCCCCAAGGGAAGGATCCATGTACAACAACACGTAATTTTGAACCACGGTCAGATAACGAGGTCACACCTGAGCTGGCACCCCACTCTCCAAGGTTTCACACCATGCCAACGTGAGGACATTTGAGGCCACGACAGATTTAACGGGTTGGATTAGAACTCGCAACCCTCCGGTTGATAATCCGTCACTCTTCCAAACGGGCTGCCACGGCCCTTAATAAAATGATGTATTTAACCTTTGTGGTATATCTTCGAGTAGAAAACTGCCCTGTTGTGTCCAGTCTTTGGCGTAAGACCTGTCGAAATTGTCACCAATTCTGGGGAAGTCGCAATTTTTTTCTTTCTTGGATCTTTCTTGGAGCAATAGAAGAGTTTTGAACGAAATGTCTCATCCATAGCAAAAACGGCTAGTTCTTGGACGAGTATCTCGTCGAAGCACTTGGAGGATCAACCAAGTGCTTCTGACAGTAATTTTTAAGGAAAAATTGCTAGCAAAATTGTATTTTTCCGTTTCATGAACGTCATTTTCCAATCCAAAGATTGTAGCCATAATTCATACTAAAAGATACATTGTCTCAAAATATAACTCAAGCATAATATCTGGCCGCTTTTTATTATGATTCCCTTTTCAATGCGCATATGACAAGGAATTGTTTCAAATTTTGAATAATTCTACATACCCGTTTCCAGCACACGTGATCTAATTTGGCAATCATTTCTTCATGTTCGCTGTTTTGCTCAAAGCATTTCTAAAACGTATTTATATATTTTTGTCTTATTTATTTGAGCATAATATACACTAATCTAGCTCTGGAATTCTTCAATGTCGTTTTGCATATTGTAAAACTTAACACAACAATTTTTATCTACTGCCAAAGCCTCATAAGTCCATTTTTTTGTCCTTGAAGTTTTAATATTATTTGGTTACAAATGTTCTTACTAAACTCTTTTAAAAATCTCTTGTGTGAATCACTTATAAAGCACTCTATTTACTTGAGGTGAATTTTTAAACCTCGTATCTCATAACTGACCTGGTATCTCATAACAGCTTGGTATGCAGCTTTCATCGCTCTTGAAAGATTTTGATTTCAACACCTACGAATCTTTGAAAGTAAAAGACTATATATTGATGCGCAACCTTAGTAAAATTCTGAGTCATAATATTCAATTTAGACCTTAGACAACTCATTGAGAAACCAAACGCAGTCCAGGTCCATATTTACTCTGAGAAAGTGAACTCAATGGTAAGTGCTAGTCCGAATTGAAATAGAAGGGAATGAAGATGATCAAGTCCACTTAAAATCTAATAGCAGCCATCTAAGTGGATCTAAAAGCATCTCTAGGGATAGGAGTCATCAGAAGGGAATGACAATTTTGCCAATTTGAATCCGTGAATTTAGAATACAATTGAGAAAGGGACCTTATTATCGTAACTCAAGGTCTTCCTTGGGAAGTACATGGTGAAACGGAATGATTCAAACTTTAGGCATACATTGAATTGGTAAATGAATACATTTAAGATTCGTTTGCCTGATATTTTTAGTCTATTCAGAAATAGATCCAACAAATATGCTACTGCAATATTACGAACATATTCTACTTTTGAGCATGAATATTAATAGTTAAAAGTTTCTGTAAATTTTACTGAAGGAATATTTTATAATTTGGTGCTGTTAAAGCATTCGTCATAATTTAGGTTCTAATAAATCGAAGGAAAAGCTAAACATGTGGATTCTGATTGACATTGGTGTATTGGTTATTCTCACTATTATATAATAATTTTGCAAAGTGGCATAGTGTATTACACAAAAATTATTTTTTAAATTTATTTACTTACGCTTCTAACAAATACATTTCTATCATATTACGAAAAATGTAATTATGATTGACTTATTTTGCGGTACATTACTGGAAGCATGATATTTGAAAATTATTGCCTAGCTATTTTGGGCTGTTACTTTTTCTAATATACGAAGACTTTCCTTGGAACATTATTTGGTAACATTTTGTATTTTGTGTTTACAAATATTTCCATTTGGTCCCAACAAATTTTGGATCAACAGGTTGAATTTTATTTCTTCTTAAATCTATCTCGAATTAGATTGGATTATTAGCATGAAAAGTATATACATATGCATTTACCCACATATGTAATATGATAGTGAAAAGTTATTTGAATATTTCCACTTATTTCAGAAAACATACGTTTACAGATTAATTTCAATTTTTTTAAACATAATTTTTTCAGTTTAATGATAACTTTTGAAAATATAAGAGAGTCACAGATATAATTTTAAATAGCAGACGTCAGAAGTTTAACTAAACAGCGAAATAAATCTTTTCTACGTATGTTTTGCTTTTATATGTGTATTATACAGGTATAATTCAAATCAAAAATGCATATTTGTATTTCCGATCAGATACAACCTTTCTTAAAATATTCAGAGTGGTCATAGTATACGAGGAGGTATTTAGAGCCCTACAGTAAATCTTTTCGGCGAAACTAAACAAGAGTTTAGTAAATAATATTTAGACCATGGGGTTTTAATTTCACCAAAATATTTATATTTTGACGCCAGAAAAAATGGTTCTGTAAACTCTATTTTCGAAGTAGGAGAGGCAAAGAAAGATTAAATTTTAGAGAAAATTTTCATTTGTAATCACTTACAGATGAAGAACAGATAAGAACGGCATTCTCTGAAGAGTACATATACATGTACGTATGTATATGCATGTACATATAAGTATACATATTCATATACGTAGATGATACGTATACGTTATACTATATATATATACGTAGATGATACGTATACGTTATACATATACGTATATATACGTAGATGATACGTATACGTTATACATATACGTATATATATACGTAGATGATATGTATACGTTATACTATATATATATATACATATCATCTACGTATATATATATGTATAATAATTTGTAAGTATATATACGTATATATACTTATAAATTATTCCATTAATTTTAAAAGTAAGAGTTAAGTGCATTAGACTTAATTCTTGATTCAAACTAGTCGTTTCATCGCAACTTAACATTAAACAGTGACATTAATTCTGAAGATTAATTAATTGAACCGAAAAATAACAAATTGTATCCATCGCCGAAGCTATTAATTCCTGTTCCTTTCCCCCTCTTAATAAGCGAAGCATGCGATTAGGAGAGAAGACTGTTTTGTAAGAAAGCGATGAAGAACCATGAGTTGAAATGTTTATAATTAATGGAAACAGTTTTTGTTCTCTTCCTGTCTCAAGGAAAACAAATTGCCTTCGTTTTGTACTGAAACTTCCTAAAAGCAAACTTTATTTTCTGAAACTTTTATAATTTTTCTATTGAGATGTTATTTATTTCTATCAAAAATGCGGCAGGCAAAAAATTCTAGATTCTCTCTAGATTACTAGTACATCAAGTTTAGGAATGAATTTGGTGGCTCATTTTAAAGTAGACCAATTATTAGATGTGCTTTCAGTTTAAAGGTTTTCATTTTACCATTGAATTTTACTTTAATTTATAAGAATTTAACAATGCAGTAACTCTTCGTCAGCTCACTCATTTGGATAATATCGTTCTCTTTTACTTGGTCCCACGATGAGTTTTTGATTTACGAACAGCAAATGGAATCTCATTATGTTTCTTTAGAACGGAAGCTCATGGTTCTTGCTTTAAGCGGTTTTCTAAAACTTAAGTTTTAAAAAGTAGATTGTGTTCACTGTAAAGCAAGATCAAGTTTCAAAATAATTTTTGTCATAAAACAAGTTTCAAAAACTATTTTGTGTCATAAACAAGTTTTTTTCATCCATTACTACCACTGAAAAACATTACGTTATTTCTCCTATCTCAGACTTTCATAGACTATACAGAGTAGTAATACAAAAGTCCTCTATGCCTGCTAAGTTGCCAAAGAACCTCCCTTTCATTGTACTGTTTTAAATAAATTTAACTACTCCTGTAACAACTTCAAAAATGCAACTCGTCTCTCATATCTTTTATGTAAGTAACTTACAATTTGATACACGCACACAGTGTGCATAGATCTATATTTTATTTTCATGAGGAAATTGATCGATGAAAAAGTGATTTTCGAAAAAACTAGTTCTGTCAATAGATGTGCGCCTACTTTTGAATACTCGAGAGGACAATACCCCAGGAGGACAATACCAGTTTATATTGCCTTTTTGATATTTTAACTCTCCTGGTGGTTATCTTCGCGTAGAAAACCGCCCTATATTGGCTAGCCTCATACGAAAACCTGTTCCAAATTGTCACTAGTTCTGGACAAAAGTAAATTTGTTGTTCCTACTTACATCAGCAGCTTGGCCAAATATGGCCCATTGTGCCAAATTTTGACATAACATCCAAAACCAACCGATTGACCAATGTACTTCTATCGTCATTCTTCCTTAGAGAGAGTGATAGGCTTGTTTTGTCTCCACGAGCAACCTCTATTATAAATACCGGTCAGATCTTGTGAACGAGATATCTCATCGAAACTACATAGAGTGTTAATTAGATCCTGCTTATAAGATCACACTTAGTGTCATTAACTCTCTTAGTGTCACGAAACTTCCGAGAATGGTTATATTGCTTTTTACCCTACAATACACTTAATGATAAACCCTCTGAAGGGTTCACGCGCATATATTCGTATTGCAGTCTTCCCTCTTCTAATAACGCACAACGTCATTAGCAAAAGTGAGACCTCTCTCTGTATATAACTATATACAGTGTGTGTGTATATATATATATATATATATATGTTACCGTGAAAGACCGAAATTGGAGAATGTCGACTTTCACCGGTGAATGTCGACACATACCAAATACGTCGGTGAAAGATCGAATATTTCATTACATTCTTGTACATTCGGACCCTCACCGGTGTATGTCGACAATCACATATATGCTCTGGTGGAGGTCGAAAAGAGAGGAGCCGAGGTTTTTTTCCGATACCCTAATTTATACTGAATGGATACTGCAGTGAATCGTGATCTTTTTCTTGAAAAGTTAAATGCATTAATTGCGGGTAAACGAGAAGACAATTGTTTTTATTTTTCTCAAGAAAAGTACTCTAAAATACTTTCTGAAATGTTACGAACCTCACAAAAACAATTTCCTCCTGCTCAAATTGGTGATACTGTACGAATACAAGTCCCTGATGTCGACCGTGGTCGTACAGATAGCCGAAATGTGTTAGCGGTTGTTGTTGGAATAGAAGACTCCGACTTCTATAAACTGGCAAATAAAAATGGTACCCTCAAGCAGCTTTACACACGTAATCAGTTCGTAATTTGTAAAGAAAAGTTACTTTCCATAGATGAGATTTCTTTTCAAGAAATGTCGCTGAGAGAAGCAGCTGCAGCTAATTCGAGAAGCGGGGGGCAAGGCTATACACGCTGTCATTGCAAAAGAAAGTGTTCCACAAATAAATGCAGTTGTAAAAGCAAGGGACTCGTGTGCAATTCAAAGTGTCATAATACACTGCTGGCCACCCAAATTGCAACACCAAGAAAGACAAGAGATATCACAACAAAATTTATTTTGTAGATAACATGTTGACCAAGTATCAAATGATTAAATTTATAGACTTCTGTGAAGTGTGGTTCCTGCCAAAATCAGTAGCCAGAGTAGCCGCCATTGTTGGAGATCACCGCTGCCGCACGCCTCGGCATTGATTCAAAGAGACTTTGGATGTGTTCTTGGGGTACAGCAGACCAAGCAGCTTCCACACGTTGCCAAAGTTGATCTGGTGTGGCAGCTGGGGATGTATTCTGGGTCAATCGTTGAGCAACCATGGACCACATGTTTTCTATCGGCGAAAGATCCGGAGAGCGAGCTGGCCAGGGAAGCAATTCAATCTGGCGATTGACGAAGAACCCTTGGACAATGCGTGCCACGTGTGGTCGCGCATTATCCTGTTGAAATATGGCTGTGGGCAAGCCCTGAAGGTAAGGAAGGACAACTGGCTCCAACACCTCGGAGATGTAGCGCTGGCTGTTTAAAGTACCGGCAATGCGTACTAGAGGAGTGCGAGAGTGATATCCAATACCGCCCCATACCATAATACCCGGTGCAGGACCAGTGTGGCGGTGCATAACGCAGCTGTTCAGCATCCTCTCTCCACGGTGTCTCCAGACTCGAATCCGACCATCGTGGTGTTGCAGACAGAAGCGTGACTCGTCAGTAAAGACAATTTCATTCCATTATGCCGTCCACATCCTTCTTTCATCGCACCATTGGCGGCGGAAACGTCTGTGGTTCTGCGTCAAGGGTAGACGAAGCAATGGACGTCTTGCGGACAGACCACTCTGCTGTAAACGGCGTCGAATGGTACGCGCAGACACTGGATGATGCGGTACAGACTGAATGTGCTGTGCTATGGTTCGTGATGTGGCTGAGCGATCCGTCACTGCCATACGCACAATATGCCTGTCATCACGTGAAGTGGTGCACTGAGGTGGATGCGATCGAACACGTCGGTCCGTCGTACCCTCCTGCATCCAACGATCACATATCCGCATTACAGTTGTTTGGTTTCGTCCAACACGACTACCGATTTCCCTGCAAGATAATCCACAATCTCGGTAGGCCACTATCCTTCCTCTGTCGAACTCGGATACTTGATCAAAAGATGATCGCTGTTTTCTACGAGGCATAATTGATCGTTTTTTTGAAAAACCACAAGAAAAACACAATTGCCGTACTTGAAATCGTCGAAATCTCCAAGCCTTAAATAGCGCTTTGAAGTGGCGCCACAGGCGCGCGTGATGTGCGTCTGCGCTGAAATTCTAATCATTTGCATATCTCACCTCCGCTAATGCATGTTGTAAATTTCATATTATTTGCATGCTTCGTTCAGGGTGTTGCATTTACGGTGGCCAGCAGTGTAGTTTAAGTTGTTGCAATAAATAAGATTTGAATCACATAATTAAGTAAGTTTTTAATTTCTATTATTTTCTTTTCTCATTTAGAATGTACTGTTTGTTTTAAGTTCTTGGTCACTCCTCTCAGAAAGAGAGGCGAAAAAGTTACGTCACCCTTGTGACGTTTTATCGCGACTGAAATACGGAGAAGAAAATATAAATCTCCGACATGTTCAACATTCACCATTAGTGCATGGTGAATGTCGACATTTGCCGGTGTAAGTCAGAAATAAGGGTATTTAGCAAATATTTCGGACATACACCAAGTGACTATGTGAATGTTGACATTCACCGGTGAAAGTCGACATTCTCCAGATTTCGGTCTTTCACTGTAACATATATATATACACATCTATTGGTTAAAATAACTCTTGCTAAGATATAATTTTTTAGGGTGGTCAAAATTGGTTAGAAGTCATGAAGGGATATCTCGTCTCATTAGCAAAGTTAGTTAGATCTTGATGGACAAGATATCTTGTCTACACCACTTGGAGGGTTATAGACTAAATAACCACATCAATTGGTTAAAAAAATCCTTGTTAAGATATACTTTCTCAAGATAGTCAAAATTGGTTAGAAATCATGAAGGGAAGATAGCTGTTTACTGTACGGAAAAACAAGTGTGAAACCCTCAGAGCCTTAATTACATTAATTGTTATCAAGGTTTAACCAGTAACATCTTTTAATTAAATCATGCTATATTTGTTATGAAGCCTGTAGGCTTCCCTAAATGACTTCTAGCAGCACACATTATGAATAAATAACCACATCTATTGGCTGCTAAGTAGTCCAATTGGAAGAGTAACGAATTAGCAACCGGATGGGGAAATTAGGGTTGCGAGTTCGAATCCAAATAAAGACCGTAGTGTTCAAAGGGGGCTGATGCAGGTTAAATCTGTCGTGGCCACAAATCTCCTCACGTTGGCATGGTATGAAAGTTTGGAGAGTGAGGTACCACCTCAGGTGTTGCCTCTTCATCTGACCGTGGTCCAAAATGACGAGGTTTTGTCCTCAAATCTTTCCCTTCGTGATTGATCCCAAACCGTCGCCAATAGTCCGTTGTGTTGCTCCAACGCGGCGTTAATTAAATACCTACCACGCTAGGGATTGATTGACGATTTTATTGATTGGAAAAATTTAACGTAATTGAGAAAAAGAAGTAATCTGATTGGTTAATAGATAGGAGAAATTTTCCCTGAATAGGGAAAAGGAGGGAGGTAATCTGGTTGGGTATGGAAACCGTCTCCAATAGCCCATTGCGTTGCTCCAGTGCGACTTTAATTAAAATACCTACCTATTGGCTGCTAGAAGATAGTCTTTCTCAAGATGGTCGAAATTGGTTAGAAATAATGCTGGGAAGATTGCTGGTTACAGAACGAGAAAATATGTGTGAACCCATCAGAAGGTTAGCTACATTAAATTAATTAATATCAAGGTTTAATAACATAATAGCAAGTAACATCTTTTCATTAAAGCATGTATCCCTGGTCCAAAGTCCTTCTAACTCGAAACGTTACACCAGAGTAAATCTTATGTTTGTGAAAGGTATGAGACTTCAGTTCCTAGTCAAGCAGCCCCTTGAATAAAATGGCACACAGTCGTTACGAGGGTTCCTCACAAAGTCGAATCATCAGTCAGCAGGAGCGTCGCTATCAAAGGCTGCAGACATTTAATATACATTACGCGTACACAATAATGACGTTCAGAAGGAAATTATGAAATTAAAAGATTTGATTACCCCAGAGGCCGCGATGTTACTCATTCGGGGAAATACTTCCGCAAGATAATGAAGCGACTCCGTTTCATCATCTAAGTGTGCCGCCGCCGTCATTATTGCTCACGGAGAAGGACGCGCGATGTAATTACAAACGGAACCGACTCCGGTGCATTTCGCGGCATTAGCCTCCTCGGGCTTAGCGTCGTCTGGAGTGAAGATTGATATTCTGATCTGCAGCTTCGACTGGGGGAATGAATGCATTTTCACCAAGACGTGTGAACTCGACGTAGTTGTGCGTGTGGCAGTTCGTGGTTGTTTGGTTGTTGAATGAACGTCGAACTGGAGCAACACGACTGGGTATTGGCTACGGTACGGGATCAGTCCCAAAAGGAAATATCGGAGAAAAACAATTCCTAATTTTGGACCACGGTCAGATTGCGAGGAAACACCAGAGCTGGCACACCCCACTCTCTATACTTCCACACTACACCAGCTTTTGGACATGTGAGGAAACGAGAGTTTTAACTTGCACCAACCCCACAAACAAGCTGGTCTTTGGTTGCATCGACTTCCGAATTCGCAACCTTCCGGCAACATCGACTGGGAAATGAATGCGTATTCTCCGGACGGGTCCTTCGTCATCTGACCGTGGTTCAAAATTACGTGGTGTTGTCCTCGGATCTTTCCCTTTGGGATTGATCCCGGACCGTCACCAATAGCCCATTGTGTTGCTCCAGTGTGACGTTAATTGAAATACCCAACCTACCCGGACGGGTCAATTCGGCATAGTTGTTAGTTTATGGTTGGTTCGTAGTTGTATTTATGTCGCACTGGAATAACACAACGGGCTATTGTCGATGGTCCCGGGTCAATACCAAAAGGAAATATCCGAGGACAACACCTCTTAATTTTAAACCACGTTCAGATGACCAGGTCAACGCCTGTGTCGCCTCAGTCTCCAAACGTCCACATCACGCCAACGTGAGCACCTTTGAGGCAACGAAAAATTAAACGTGCACCAACCCCCACAACAAGACGGTCTTTGGTTGGATCAAGTTCCAAATTCGCAACCTTCCAGCAACATCGACTGGGAAATGAATGCGTGTTCACCGAGACGTGTCAATTCGACGTAGTTGTATGAGTGGTAGCTTATGGTCGGTTGGAAGTTGGAAT
The DNA here is from genome assembly GCA_933210815.1 of Meta bourneti. Taxonomy (NCBI): domain Eukaryota; kingdom Metazoa; phylum Arthropoda; class Arachnida; order Araneae; family Tetragnathidae; genus Meta; species Meta bourneti. Next base: position 15,753,983 of record OW119929.1, read on the forward strand.
TTCGTCTCACTGGTGCGATACAACGAGCTTTGTTGACGGTCCAGGATCAATCCCAAAATGAAATATCCGCGAGGACAACATCTCATGAGTTTGAACCACGGTCAGATGACGAGGTCAACGCATGAGCTGGCACCCCTCTCCAAACTTCCTCACCACGGCAACGTGAGGACATCTGAGGCCACGACCGATTTAAAGTGCACCAACCTCTGGCGTAGCTAGTCTTTTCACACGTCTTACAGATGCTTAGCCGGTATTGACTCCTTAGGATGGTCAAAACCATAGGCTTTATTCATAATTTTGATTGAGGTTGTTGCGGATTTTAAAAATTTAGTCATAAAGAAAAGGGCCCTCCTTTGGCTCACTTCCATGGCTGCCTTTGTCTTTGGTTTTCACAATAGAATGCTTTCTAAAGGCAACAATGGATAACAATTCATCATCCATGGCTTGCACCATCATCATGTCCATCATATATCAGAAATTTATGTAACAAGCAGCTTTTGCTTTCTCATCGTAATTTCATTTGAAGCACCTTATGTCTATTTATACATATAAAGGTATCTGAAAGCTATAGAATCTGAAGTGCGGAAAGAGGCAGAATTTCGCTGGTAGCATTGAAATACTAGATATTACCGCAAGCAAATTAATTTTGAAATCAGAAAACTACTTTTAGTCGAAAACTTTATTAAATCGAAATAGTGTAATGCATTATGCATACACTTTTTATTCATTATCTGAAGTATAAATTTTAAATACTCAAGGGCAGAAATGCTAAAGTGCAATTATAAAATCTTTTTTTCTTAGTGTATGTAGTTCTCTGCAGGAATTAAAATAATGTTTAATGAATGAACAAGATAAGTTCTGGATTAGATAATTTAACATGAATTGTTCAAACATATTCTGATCCATAAAAAATTTATTCATTTAAAATGATTAGTTTTTTCATGCATTTAGGTTTTTATTTGCATAGTTCATACGACTCCTTTGCGTTTTTATCCAAAGCTGTCTCGTTGAAGCCATTGGGAATAATTTCATTTAATTGAACTATTTTGTCTCTTTTTCATTCGCTATTTCTACAATAAAACCTTTTAAGCCATCAAACATAATTAAAATGCTTTTTTATATTTTATATGTGATTTGTTGAGCAAGCATATTGTAAAATTTGGTAATGAAATCATCTCGAAAATTCACGTTGAAGATAAAAATTGTAAATTGCTTACTTTTTTGGAATTCAATCCGTGGGAGTAAGGGTTGTTAATAATAAAGGTAGTTAAGGTATTTTAATAATTTACCTCTAACAAAAAGTCAGACATCTAATTAGATTTTAATGAACAGTTTTTCGATATTAAATTTAATTTAATTTAAAGCTATTCAAACTATATTCGCATTACTGATAGATTCTAAAATTCTCTCACGGGAATCATTCAGGGAAGCGTTTAAAGCAGCAAATTTATAATGAAACAGACCTAATTTAGATCAGCTAGATCGGAGTCTACCTCTAATTACAGAAACTAAATCTAAGATATATTAAAATTGAGTGATAAATACAGAAAAATTAGTAGGTAAATAAAAGGTTTTGCTTAAAAACTTTTATTAAACTATCATTAGACTGGTAGCAAACGCACTAGTATACTTAAGTATTTTTATGTATTTTGTATATCAGTGATCAGATTTGAGAATGTAAAAATGAAATTGCATTTCATGTTTTCTTAAAGAATAGTTTTGTTTAAAAATTTGAACTGCAAAAAAGTGATACAATCTGAACAAGATATAGCGCGATATGATGTGACAAATAACCCTAAAATCTACTGCTAGACAAAAAAGGATCAAAATATGCTCGAAAACCGTATGACCTAAAAATGTGGGCCGCAGTGGCCCGGTTAGAAGAGTAACGAACAAGCAACCGGAGGGTTGCGAGTTCGAATCCAATCAAACACCATCGTGAACAGGGCCGCGGTGGCCCGGTTGGAAGAGTAACGGACTAGCAACCGAAGGGTTGCGAGTTCGAATCCAGCCAAACACCGTCGTGTACAAAGGGGGCTGGTGCACGTTAAATCTGTCGTGGCCTCAAACGTCCTCACGTTGGTGTGGTGTGGAAGTTTGAAGAGTGGGGTGCCAGTTCGGGTGTTCTCGTCATCTGAGAGTGGTTCAAAATGACATGGTGTTGTCCTATGATCTTTCCCTTTGGGATTGATCCCGAACCGTCACCAATAGCCCACTGTGTAGCCCAGTTAATTAAAATACCTACCTAAATATAGTGATTACGTTTTGATCACAAAATTGTCCAAAAATTGGAAACTTTAACATTTAAATGCAAAAATAAATACTTCCTAGAATATGACGGATTATAAAATAATGTTTCTTAACATTTCTTAAAAGTTTGTGGGGTTCGCATGAATATATCCGATCTACGGCTTGCAGTCTTCCCTGCACCACTTCTATCCACTTCTGATAAATAAAACACTGACAAATAAAACCTTTAGCAAATTAAATTTTTCATAGGTTTCTTTCAACCAATGCATAGGGTTATTAACCCACCTGGTTGTTGTCTCGATGACGCACCTCGACATTAAAAAACTGACCAGATTTGATGGACGAGATATCTCGTCATTCGAAAAACTGACCAGATCTTAATCTTAATCGCGTCATAAAAGAAAATCGGCAATATCTTGATGGTGTGATATCCCGTGATTAGCAAAATTTGTAAGATCTTGATGGACGAGATATCTCGCCGAAACAACTTGGAGGGTTAAGACATGAGTTGTGAGGGAAAAATTAAATACTGCATTATCCTGTATTCTCGTGACATTCAGAGGGTGAATATTTCATATTCCAGGTTGCTTAGTAGGTTAAGGTTTTATGGCGCAAGATCCAGAAATGGAGATAAGATAATAAAACCATTATAAATGTAAAAACAATAAAAAATAGCGGGAAAAAGGTTCCAGCTCATAGTTTTTAAGAATAAAATACTGGGAAAATAGATCAATAACACGAGATTTAAATGCAGAGTTAAAACATGTTGATCAACTCGTAGAAAATAAATTAAGATGAAAACATAATTTCAGTGTATTTATGATTGAAAAATGTTGATCAGTAGCATGTAGATATAAACGGACGGGAATGATATCTACATGTTTTGAGAGTATGGTATGATTGGGGATAAAAAATATTATATAGAATTTAAAAATCGAATGCTATACAAGTTAAAAATATTTGGATGGGGTTTCTTCCCAATTAATTCCCGTAAAGTTAAAACTGAAGTACTAATAAAATTATGCCAATGTTTGAAAACAGGAGAATCAATTATAATATGTTGAATGGTGAAGGGAACTCCACACGGGAGGGGGGCTCCACACAGGTGCACTCTCTCCTAAGAAAAATACCTGGGAGTAAAGGGCACAATGCACAGGTAACAGGAGTCAATGCACATGTGACAATGCACAGGTAACAGGAGTCAATGCACATGTGACAATGCACAGGTGACAGGAGTCAAAGCACATGTGACAATGCACAGGTGACAGGAGTCAAAGCACATGCGACAATGCACAGGTGACAGGAGTCAAAGCACATGCGACAATGCACAGGTGACAGGAGTCAATGCACATGCGACAATGCACAGGTGACAGGAGTCAAAGCACATGCGACAATGCACAGGTGACAGGAGTCAAAGCACATGCGACAATGCACAGGTGACAGGAGTCAATGCACATGTGACAATGCACAGGTAACAGGAGTCAATGCACATGTGACAATGCACAGGTAACAGGAGTCGATGCACATGTGACAATGCACAGGTGACAGGAGTCAATGCACATGCGACAATGCACAGGTGACAGGAGTCAAAGCACATGCGACAATGCACAGGTGACAGGAGTCAAAGCACATGCGACAATGCACAGGTGACAGGAGTCAATGCACATGTGACAATGCACAGGTAACAGGAGTCAATGCACATGTGATAATGCACAGGTAACAGGAGTCAATGCACATGTGACAATGCACAGGTAACAGGAGTCAATGCACATGTGATAATGCACAGGTAACAGGAGTCAATGCACATGCGACAATGCACAGGTGACAGGAGTCAAAGCACATGCGACAATGCACAGGTGACAGGAGTCAATGCACATGTGACAATGCACAGGTAACAGGAGTCAATGCACATGTGACAATGCACAGATGACAGGAGTCAATGCACATGTGACAATGCAAAGGTGGCAGGAGTCAAAGCACATGTGACAATGCACAGGTGACAGGAGTCAATGCACATGTGACAATGCACAGGTGACAAGGCACATGTGACAGGAGTCAAAGCACATGTGACAATGCACAGGTGACAGGAGTCAATGCACAGGTGACAGGAGTCAATGCACATGTGACAATGCACACGCGAGTCAAAACAGCATCGGAATATTATGGTATTTTGGATCTTATTGTTTGAATGCTCCAATCGGTTTGCCACTTGTCCCACAATGCCTCGGACAGCGTGTCGGAGATTATGGTATGGAACGGGGAAACTCAAAAAGGGCACAGCATTTTTAACTGCTGCATCATCCTGTTCATTGCCTGAAATCCAGATGTGACTAGGTATGCAACAGATAGATATCTTGGTCCGGTTGGGTGAGTTGATGGTGTAATTTCAACTTTTCAGTCACTAATGAATGTCGAGGGCAGTCTGATGCTAGGCTGTCTAAAACACTCTGAGTTCGAATCTATCCCAAATTTGCCGTTTCTGAGGTATGATATATCGTTTTTACCACGCCAAAGGCACACACGAATCTGCATTTTGTCTATTTTCATCTTACTGAATTTTTCACCATTTCATGTTATAAACTAAGACAAAGCCACGAATCATCTTGATTCTTAGCGGAAATGCCGATTTTCATGAGAAAACAACCTTTGAGTCGTAACTCGATTTCTCCCGAAGCATCAAAACTGTGAACGCGTTTCTGTAGAAACGTCAATTTTGCAGATTCGTGACTTTGGCGTGGTGGTAACGATTTGTTTAAGACTTCGTATATTGCGATAAATTCAGCTGTAAAAATAGAACCTACACAGGGCAGTTTGAAGGCTACATTGGTTAAACCACAAATAAAAGCGCATCAAAAATGATTTGTAGACTTTGATCCGTCTGTATAAATAGCTGTGTAGTCTAACAATTTCGATGATGGTTAAAAATCTGGTGATTCAGTCGCTGAAAGAAAACCAAACCACCCCTCATTCGAGCAATTTTAATAGTAGATAAAATTCAAAGATGGCGTTTGACAGGAACTAACGTATTCTATAAATTCAAATGCATAAAACTTGCAAAAGGGGCCGTCTTCATATTAAATTGTGCACAAACATCATAATTTCCAATGGAAACCCCCTATTTCGACACACAATTTCGAATCTATCAAAATTTACTTCAGATATCAATTTCATGTCATTAGGTCTTACCGTTTCGAAGTTATGAGTACAGAAAGATTGGAGCTTCTAATATTAAATCAGTTTCTTAGACTTTTATGGATATCTTCCAAAATAATAGTTCTATAGTGCGGATATTTTGTTCCATGTTACTGTTAAACAACCCAAACAAAATCTACCTAATATTTTACAAATAGTTTTTGTATGCAATAATTATTAAGTTAATGTTTGAAAAAATTATGAATTGCCTTACTATATTTTGATGGGAATCGATTCAGGACTTCTAATATGACCATGCAAAATTTAAGCTCATTTAAATTGTTGTTTTTTAATTACATTAAATTTTCCTCATTATTGCGATTTTAGGGGGGCAACCAAAATTAAAAAAAAAACGTCTGACAAACCTCGGATACTAATTCTCGGATCGTTTGCACGTGCTGACAAATACTTTTGAAATACATCAATCTTAAAATGAAATAGACGGAGCATGTGCCAGTAGTTTCATGTTATTTCTTCTTTGCTCAGTTTGAAGATGTCATTTGGCGGTGGGTAAAAGCATGAATCTTAAATTTTTGATTGGTTGAAGTGATTATCCACCGTGATCAAAAACACCAACTTTACTATTGAATATCTCCGCATATAACGATAGTAGAGTTATGAAATTTCATATTTAGACTAACTTAACTATGCCGAATCGTATTAAGGCTGTTTTTGAATTTGTAGAGGACGTTATTCCTTATTGAATATCTGAATTTGCTCTACTATGAATAGTGCTTGAAATAAAAGGGTGGTTCGGTTTTTTTTCTTGCGACTGTACATGATGTTGTATTGAATTTATCGTAGCCCCGAAATAGGTGTATATAAGAATGCTTTGGTGACAGCCAAGGAGAGATGGGATTAAAACTTCTTATGGAAACTGTAATGGTATTCAGGTGTTTGATTTAAAGCATTTGGCATGCTTAAACTGAAATATTGGATACATGATGGGCTATTGATATCATTCGAAGTTGGTTGGTTTGGGTTTTATGGCGCAAGATCCAGTGATGGATAAGCTGCGCAAACGCAAGATGAGTTAAGATTGTTCAAAAGTTTGATTAAGATTGTTCAAAATATATTAATCACCAAACCAATATTAAAAGTATGATGAATGATTAATTAAGTTATATTGAAACTATATTCAGTCAGATGATAGTTTAAAATATGCTGTCCCCAACACGATGTATAATATATAAATGATAAAGTGAATATTTACAGATATCATTCCAGGGAAAATAAATATCAGTCATTCCTAGTAACGAAACATACTTTTGTAAACGTGATGTATCTAGAAACTCTTATAATCATTCCCTTTCTAAATAAACGTTTTTACTGTTAAAAACATTTCTATGCAAAATTCTGTATTGCAAACCTGATACCAACAACATTTATGGCTATTCCATCCTGTTTATGAGGAAGTCGACGGAAACAACCCTAACAACATCAAAGCGACGCTACTTTAGTTGTAACCACCCCCTGTCTAAGTCCCTCCCTGTCTCTGAATATCAAGGAATGAATTTCTTAGGGATGAAAGTCAAACACATACGCAATAATTCTCGAGGAATGTTTTTATTTGTTGTCACAAGCGAAGAACGTCTCGCTTTTCGGTCCATACTTTGGGCGTTTGCAGGGAACTACTTTTCTATTATCTAAAAGCATCTGTTTACTTCTACTTAGTCGCTACGTTCGAAAACGCTTCGAAGTTGTTTATATCTTTGAATGTTGTTTCGACTCCACCCTTCCTTCCTTCCTTCCAGAACGTTCCGAAGCTCACTGTTATCGGAGAAAATGGGTTTTCTCTTTGCGCCCCATTTTTCGCGTTCTATTTAGGCTTTCTCACAGCCGTGAATTTGTTGACTGACTTCAAAGTGAAATGTTTTTCGCCTTCGCTTCCTCCCGGCGCACGGCCAAAGACTTTTGAACATTCAGGACTTCGCCATTTGCTAACGCTTTGATAGCTCGCTGGCTCTGCAATTGTATATGCAGCCTGCCGAAGGAATGTGGAATATCAGCTCTAGACTTGCCAGACGTGTTCTGAATGTGTAACGTTTAAGAGAAAGGAAGAGAATGCAAAATACCTTTTAATATCGTTTCCAATTTTGATTTCTCTCGCATGTCTTCCCTCGTGCATGATTTCTCTAAATTTAAAAATTAAAGATTGATAAAATTTAGTTTTGGAAACGAAAATATTATTCCAGTATGAAATTGTAAGATGTTAAGATACTTTTCTTGTGAATTTAGTCTTGATGGAATCATCTTTTACTAGATGTTGATTTATGATTCAGTGTCAGCTTTTTAAATCGTTCTCTATCAGTATCAAAAGGTAGGTAAATTTTAATATAACTCTTTGATCTATAAAGTATCAGACTTTCAAAATATTACTCATACTCAAGTATGAGTAATTTTTTAAAGTTTTCTTAAAATATCTACATCCATTAAGTCAAAATCGTGACCTTGTAATCTCATCAACTAAACATGGTGCACATGTGCCTTGCTGACAAAAACCAAACTTTCAGAAGATTGTAACATTTGAATTAAATGTATTTTTATGTGCACATATTCTTTAAAACATGAATATTTCTTTCTAATATTTTGGGCTTTAAGACCCTCGCGTTCAAACAGCATCTCTGTCAGTCATTCCACTTTTTCTTACGCAAGGAATCTTTTGGCTAACTTATGTATTTTACAAGCCATCTTCACGAAAAATCTGAAAGGAGTTGAGAGTTTCCATGAGGTCCGAATGAACTCCAGTTGGATCGAACGCAGAATCTTTGCATCGCACGCGTAGAAAGCATGTCCGCATCTTATTAACCCTCCAAGTGGTTTCGACACAATATCTCGTCCATAAAGATCTGACTAATTTTGCTAATGACGAAGTATTTTGTCATTAAGATAGTGTCAACTTTTTGATGATGACGAGATCCAGATCTGGTTAATTTTCTTCTAATAACGAGATAGTTCATAAGATCATCAAGATATATCATCAAGATCTGGTCAATTTTTCTAATGACGAGATATCTCGTCGAGACAACCACGAGGAGGGTTAATGGGTGACGTGACGGTGAACTGATGGGTGATAGGATAAAACAGAAGCGTATAATAATAAACGCATGTACTTCATTAGAGTTGCAGTAGTTAAAAATCTGAAAGAATATCTGCTCAACAGCGTGTGATTAATTTTCCGTTAAATGAGACATACTTTTTTGGGTGTCTACTAACGCTGTTATATCAATTTGTTTTTATTTGCGTGAACCTCTCAATCAAATACAACATTTTTCTTTTAACCTTCCTGGTGGTTGTCTCGACGAGGTATCTCGTCATTCATTAGATTAAGTCGAAACTGACCAGATCTTGATGAACGAGATATCTTGTCATTAAAAGAAAACTGACCAGATCTTGATCTCGTCATTGACAAAAAATCATCAATATCTTCAATGACATCAGTAGCGAAATTGGTCATATCTTGATGGACGAGATATCTCGTCGAAACTACTTGGATCGTTAAGGAAAAGGGGTAATACGTATTTTGTCACTAGCTTTTAGTTTTTGATGTTCGCTATCACAAGTTGTAAATAGAATAACTATAGCTATTCAAAAATTACATCATTTATTAGAACTACAACTGTCGCCCGTATTCAATTCACATTACTAGCCCACCATCTTAACATTAATTGACACAAATCAATGTTAAACATCCTTTAGTTCGGAAGTATGGAAAATAAAAGTATACTCGCGGTGTAGAGCACAAAACGTCCATCCAATTCGGCGCTATCACGAATTTGCATTTATCAGCAAGGCCCCACCTCTTATAATTGTCACTAATTGTCACTATCAAATGAAGCTAGCGCCGTTTCCTCAGTAACTCCGAAGTTATTTAAAATGAGCACAATTATGTCTGTAACTCACCAAGTGATTTCCTCTCCCAGATATCTCGTCTATCACGTTATGACCAATTGTGTAATGGCCAGATATCTCGTCATCAAGATATTGCCGATTTTTTATGTGGACATCAAGATCTGGTCAATTTTCTTTTCCTAATGACGAGATACTTCGTCGAGACAACCACCAGGAAGGCTAATCTTTATCATACTATAACACGAAGCTCTACATCAAAAATAATTGTCATGACTAATTACATCAGATATGAATGGAGTTGTAGGTGAGGCCACGCTCTATTTGACGGCATTGTGTTCTAAAGACCCACGTTTCGACCTCTCTAAACTTCTAAATCTTTATTGTGTTTACGAAAAAGATAGTTAGAATACATAGGTTTGATACTCTGAAAAAGGGTATTTCACGGCAGGAGTATGATACCTGTAGTACCTAAGAAAAAGCCCTTCTTCAAACTGACATCTGAAACGATTCACCTCAATCGGTGTAAAAAGCACATAAAATCGACATCTGAGCAGTGGAAGTCAATTATTTTCGTACCCCCTGGTGGTCGTTTGGACGAGATATCTCGTCATTAGCAAAGCTACCCAGATCTTGATGGACGAGATACCTCGTCAGTAGTAAAATTGATGGTCTCTCGTCCAAACCATTAGGAGGTTTAAAAGAAACGATTAATCTTCAAGCTGTGATTCTGAAACACAATCTGCTACAAATTTAATGAAAAACACCATCCAGACTGAATGATATCAACAATTGAATTCAGTCGCATTCTATTTCGTATCACCACGTAAGTGAGCTGCAGTTTAGTTTGGTAACATTCTGATGTAACTATAATTGTGCCAATGGTCACACGGCTGTATAGGAGAGCAAGGGGTCCCAAATATTAGTGAAAGTTTTAACCTTTCGAGTAACTATTTTACGGGAAAACTGATCTTTGTCGTCGTGAGAAAAGTGTTAGTTAAAGTTAGTTCTTTTGAAGTCATAGTTTCATTTATGGTTTATGGTTCAACTCCAAACTGTTTAAAATTGTTACATTGAAAGGAGCTGGATGAACGGTGCATTCCAACTCTAAGTTTCCAGGGAACAATGCATACCTCAATTTCATAGAAATTGATCATTAAACCTCAATTTCATATTAAATTTATCTATTCTTGTATCGAACTACGAAAATTAATCTATTGGTAAATCGATCTTTTCTAGTTTCCGTAGTCACCAAAAGAAATTTAACAGCTTTCATGTACTTAAACTAGTTTAAATGACATGCTCAGTGTATTCTGTTTTCCATTTTAAATTATAACCTTCTGCATTTGGGGGCATACGATTAAATTTCGACCACAAATGTCAAATTGATCAAAACGTCCGTGCTTTGTGAGTAACAGTTTCAAATGCCTATTTTGTTTTATATTGAGTGCACAGTTCAAACAAGACTTCCCTTTGCCATACATATTCATAAACTACCTTTTGTTATAGTTCTTTGTGTGATATTTGCCCTTACTGTCCTATGCTAGAATATACCCTGGCACAAAACCGGTTATTTGTGACATTCTTAGGTGATGGATTTTATTTGAACACCAACGCATGTTTATATATAGCAGATATATATACATTCACCCTCCACTTTATAAAGTAGGTATATATACCAGGAAAAGTCGAAAGAAATATTTCGCAAGTCTGAATAATCCAGATACCCCCAAGTAAAGTATTGAGTAAAATATATATTCTTACATTTAAACAAATATATATTCTTATATTCAGCACATTTTTCAACCTACGAGAGATATTTCCGAGTTCTGGGAATTACAATCCGGCAGAATAATACAAGGCTTCATGGCTAAAACTTTCAGGTCTAGACAAGTTTTCCTATGTTACTGAAAACCCATTAGTATGATTTAGCCACTCGGCGAATGTAGACATATTTTTAACTGTTAATTTTACAAGTTATTGTTAATCTCATACATTTTTTATTTCTCCTGAAGGCACTACGAGGTTATGTGAAAGAACTATCATCTCTTTCCAGGATCGAAAAACTCTACTTTGGTGTGCTTTTTTAGATACCGTAAACGAGCTGTAAGCCACTGGATAAAAGACTTCCATAAAGATGGCCTGAAAAATCTGGTTCACGCTGGGGCAAATGAATACAGTTGAACGGAAAATATATATGGAAAAATTACATTGTAATATAGAAGAGCCTTAACCTTCCTGGTGGTTGTCTTGACGAGGTATCTCGTCTTCAGAAAAACTGACCATATCTTCATGGATGAGATATACCGTCGTTAGGATGACGAGATATCTCGTCATTAGAAAAACTGACCAGATCTTGATCCCGTCATCATAAAAACACGATATATTGATCACGAGAAATCTCATTAGCAAAATTGGTCACGTCTTGATATTTCGTCAAAACCACTTGGAAAGTTAATATTTAAAAATTTATAACACAATTCCCTGAATTTTAAAAACAGCCCTCGGAATTTCCTCAAAAATAAATTTTAGTCCTCCCTCTGAGTGTCACGAGATTTACGAGTAGTGTAGCATTTCACCGCCACACGCATAATGACTGAATAAACACGTGTATTGGTTGGAAAGTCCGAGGATTCTATTGGCTAAGAAAGAACAGGTAAGAAAGGGAACACTGCAGGTTCCTGAACGAATATATCAATTTTGTATTTATAAACTTTGGTAGAGCACGCCCTTTCCCAAGACAAACTACTCAAAAACAGCGTATTCCTCACGCAGACCTTTTAATTTGAAGGAATATTTTTATTAAATTCAAATGATTAGAGTCAAATTGCAGGAATTATTAGTTTTTAAAACATTAATATTTTCAGTAAAAACTTCTTTCGTGAATTCCACACTTTATTAAAAACGCAAAAATTCTATATTCTAAATAGACAACAATTCTAAAGATTCTAAATTGACAAAAAAATCTGAAGATTCTAAATAGACAAAAATTCTGAAGATTCTAAATTGACAAAAAAATCTGAAGATTCTAAATGGACAAAAATTCTAAAGATTCTAAATAAACAAATATTCTAAAGATTTTTATGTTACGAGAATATTAAGTTGAGAAATCACCCACGTTAGCACCAAAAGTAAGTTCCACTTTCAATTAAAAATCGCCAAGTATGTTATTCACATTTTTTTATTATAACAAGAGTTCCGGGAACATCTTAAAGCATCTCATAATTCTTCCATTTTCTTGATATTTACTTAACCATGCTTCTGTCCTCCGCGCTTGAATCAAAGCATAAAACACTTAACCCCCATTGAAACATCAAATAGCCTTTTTCTTTCCTTGAGCAAAACCCAGCAAAACACCGTTAAGCAGGTCGTCGTGTAAAAACTGAAAAGTCTGTTTAATCACTTCAAGTTCCGTTAAAGATATGTGTCTCATAGGAAGCAAGAATTAAATAACTTGAACCGGAGCTGTCACATCGGCGGAGCTTGTTTGAAAAAATAAAGCACAAATGACTCGAAAGAAGGGAACTCGGCTCTTTCGGATTGAAGAATTCCCATTCTTTGTATCCTTATTCGGCGATGTGCTTCCTTCAAAAGGGGAAGTCTTTCCCCCCTTTCTTTTTAATCCTGTTTCTTTCAGGCTGCGCGCATTGTCATAAACTTCGGAACTCAGGAAGTGAAAATTCTGCTTTCCCATTAAAAAGGAACAAACATATTTGGATCCCTGCCACGAGCCATTCCGAGATTTTACAATGCGTTTTCGGCAAGTCAGTTGAACTCGGATGCATTGTTACTTTTAGTTTTTAAAGATTGCTCGAATTGCTTAATGTGCTGGGAAGCATTAGCTGAAACGAAAACTAAAATGCACGTGGGACGAGTTAATAAACACAAGTACGTTTTTCGGACACCGAAAAGAAACTCCCTTAAGTGTTCTGTGTCACCCCACTTATTCATTCTATTGATTGTCAGAGTTTTGTATTCCATAAGAAATAGTCGGCATCGAAAAAATGTAGAACTGAAGTATAATCAGTTATAGAAAGTCTGAAGAGCATAGTTTATGATTCAAAATATGCTTTATGATGAAATGTAACAATAATAATTAAATTGTATGAATGGAGATATTTATTTTAGTTAATTTTGGTATGTACGAGTACATTAAACAAAAGCAGACAGGTTTCACAATTAACTTAGAAATGGCGGTTGATCTTTTGGGGTTTTATGGCGCAAGGACCATATTTAGCCATGTCAGGCCAAAGACAAGACCTACAATACAAAGTAATAGACATATACACACGACGAATGTTTGCCTGCCACAGAAGAGAGAAATACACCAAGGGATAAATGCACACGACCGAAATCGTACTTTCGCCGCCTACAACTAGAAGATTGCTAGAGCAGTGGACATAGCCACGGAGCCCCAAACTCCTATAAATACCTAATAAAATGTAAACTATCAAACGCAACCGATATCAATTGATCAAAATTAATAAAATCAGAAGTTGATTTTTGGAATTTTATATCGTACTAGCAAAATAACCCGGCATTATTCGGGTTGAATTGGTTAAATAATTTATGTTTTCGTTAATAAATTGTAATTCCCATTCATCCCATGTACCAACTACCACACTCTAATAAAGGTACACAATTGTTAAATACCCACTTTCACAAATGTAAATAAATGTCATATTTAACATTTTTACATTTTTGTAGAATTTAAATTTTTAGTAATAAAGTCTCTAGAGTGCCAAAGTTATCCAGAATGCATAGAATAGTTAAGGGTGTGCATATAAATGCCTCGTATGTCATTTAAAAACAAAAGCGTTTCCCAAAATTATCACACAATGATTAAAAATATTTTTAAGACTAATTAAACCATCATTACCTTCTTTATAGTTATTGAACGTAAAACATCAAATTCAAAATCCAGAAATACATTTGAAAACAGATTTTAAAAAAGCTTAAGAAAATAACTTAAATTTAAGAAAAGAACGAAAAGTAATGAATGTACCTGTTTTTCACTACAAAATAGATTCTTGGAATATAACGGACACAAATTTTAAAAAGCGAACGATTAAAATAATACCAAGGTTGCCATATTAGTTACCGGTCTAATTTTAAAACGTTTTGTTCCATAGTCTTTCGTTCTATATTCTCTTTATCGTCAAAAATATTCAGAATTGGTTTTACATTTCGTAAAGAAAAAAATAGGCTCTAAATAAATAAACTATTAGAATTCAAATTCCATAAAAACAGTTTTGGAAAATAATTGATTTTTCAGCAGCACTGCTAAAACAATCCAAGTAGTTGCAATGTTCAATATACCTTCCAGCTACTCCAAAACTATCAAATCATGGGTGTTTTAAGTATAGTTAAGCGAGTTTTTACATAAAACTCGCTTAATATGTAAGCAAAGAAAGGTAAGAAAGGTCAAATAATGCGTTCACTAATTTAAAATATGGTATATCAAATATAAAACATTAAATTAAAATATGTTTAAAAAATCTGATGTGATAGGTGTACAAACACACAAACACAAAATCAAACATAGAACGGGAAGACGGACAGACTTACACAACCAAGTTCAGTTACTAAATTAATGTAAGGACTCACAGTATGCAAAGTTTCATGAAAATATATTCAACCGTTTGGACGTAGCACGGGCATACACATACAGACAGACAGATGGATAGAGAGACAGACAAAAAACGCGCAAGAGACGTATTTTGCATCAGAAGGATCCAAAACGGATAGAAAATTTGAAATGGGTCGAAAATATTCAATGTACAAACACTCCATTCCTATTTTATAGATAAGGAATAATTTGTATTAAAAATCAGAACGAAAACATTCTTTATAATAGAAAAGATTGGAACATAATTTTTCATACAAAACAGTCTGATGAGATATAAGTATATACAGAAATTGTAAGAGTGATAAAATTGATTTTAGATATTTTTTCTTTGATTTGTACATGATTTATAAATAAAACCTGGCAATTTTCACCTCTCAAACTTTTTACAATAAGCTTTAATGGATACAT
Source organism: Meta bourneti (assembly GCA_933210815.1). Lineage (NCBI taxonomy): Eukaryota > Metazoa > Arthropoda > Arachnida > Araneae > Tetragnathidae > Meta > Meta bourneti. The sequence continues at coordinate 15,769,311 of OW119929.1, forward strand.
AATGAAACAAAATATTCATCTGAATTCATTTAAACATTTATAGCAAGTATACAAGTTTGGGGAACACTAGTAAGAGAAGTATGAATCAATTATATTTTATGCTAGGTTTTCCTTTATTCAAATATATATTTACTTAGGTGAGGTGTAACATGTATAATAAATTTTTATATCTTTTGAAATCCAATCAGGTGATTGTAAAAACAAACTTATGTTACAAATGGTGTACATAAGAAATTTTAATGTAAATTGTTTTTAAAAAATTATTTCCATTTAAAAATTTGGCTGTTTTACTTTCTATAGGTGTAAACCCGAAACATCTTTACCAAATATTTAACAGGTGTTTGTTTCAGAATATCTTTCACTTAAATCATCCAGTATTAACCCTCCGTGGAGCTCACATGCCTTCTAACCAGTTCTAGCCTTCTTGAAAAATATAACGGTTCCTAGCATTCTTTTAACCAATAAATGTGGTCCATTAATCATTAAATGTGATGTAGTGTTAGAAATATAATATTTCACGAAAATCTCCTGATGTTGAAACGGTTATATTCAACTTCTAAAAATTACTCATTGATTCTTATTAAAACTCATACAATTTGTGCATATATATATCATTTTACTTTCTACACACATCCTCTTTCCTTATTTAATGTCAACCTTTGTTCCATTGAATTCATTTCTCACAAACAAGTTCCCAATAAAGAAATGCCATTAGTCGCATTCCTTATTTATGAGAACTTCAACAGACGCCTATGATACATTACACAGATATGAGCTCACGTGATATATGTATACGATCATATTTAGCCGATCCATTGCTGGTAAAATACATAATATTCCGATTCAAGTGGCCCTGGTACCACTTCATCAACACTTTGGGGATGGCATGACAACCGTACAAAACATATCGCACGTCATCACACGGGTCAAGATGAATGGGTGACGTATTTTATTTGTAAGACTGGCTGATACTTTTTATGTAAGGAATCGAAAACCTCTTGACGCAGCAGATAATATTCAGGGTATGGTATCTTGACTGAAGTAACAGCTGACTAAAATGTATTATTCGCGTTTGGTACTTATTTTCCATAATGAATATTTTTCTTATGGATTAACGCTCTAAGTAGTTTCGACGAGATATCTCGTACATCAAGAGATAACAAATTTTTCTAATGACGAGATATCTCGTCGTCAAGAAATTGCCGATTTCTCAATGACGACCAGATCAAGATATTACCGAATTTTTATGATGACGAGATCAAGATCTGGTCAATGACGCGATATTTGGTCCATCAAGGTCTGGTCAGTTTTGCTAATGGCGATATAACCCTCTTGGTAGTTGTCACGATAGGTAAGTGTTTGAAATGTTGTTGAGGTGACTAATATAGTTAAGCGCGCATCTTCAAAAACAACGCTAGTTAAATAATAAGTATAAACATTATTTGCTACGCATATTTGCACTGACTACCTCATTAATGAAATAACATGCTCTTGACATTCTGTTATCGTATTATAGTTTAAATTTCTCTTGGTGATGAATTTGATTGATATATTTATCTTTATTGTTCAATGACGATACATGTCTGGGGAATTTCCGTCCAAATGAGATTTGCTTAACATTCTAGCTCTCGGTGATTTATGTCATGGTAACAGATTCAATTTAATGATGGTTATTTTGATTTTCCCTTATAAATTCTGAATTGGAATTAGATCTGTTGATCAAGTAGGCCAATGCAGCAAAAAAATTTCTCTTATGCTTCGTAAATCATTTGAGTATAACGTAAGCCCCTATCATGGATCATGGTTTTTACTGAAACTATCAATTTTACTGAAACTATCATCTGAAACTATCCTGGTTGATCATCAATGACGATCAACCAAGATTTTCATCTATCTTCCCCAGCCGATTGTATTTAATTACATATTTTGTATCAGTGGCATTATAACTTTCTACATAGACTTATTAAAATTTTGATTTTGTTTATCAGATATGCCCATCTGAGTAAGATTTACAAAAGTTACAGACCGATACGTCAGTAACTGATCATTCCTGACAAGTGTGATCTAATTAGCCTAGGTGCATAAAAAATAACAAGAGTGACAAAAGTAATCTGTGAAGGAACCTTGAATGTAGGGAATCCACTTCAACTTAAAAAAATGCCCTTTGCCTAATTCATTAACATAACATTCAAGCAATTTAAAGCATTAACCTTTCTTGTGATTGTCTAGACGAGGTATCTCTTCTGACAACTGATAGTTGATATCTCTCGTCATTAGCAAAACTGACTATATAACTGATGGTTGATATTTCTCGTCATTAGCAAAACTGACTACATAACTGATGACTGATATCTGTCGTCATTAGCAAAACTGGCTATATAACTGATGGTTGATATCTCTCGTCATTAGCAAAACTGACTACATAACTGATCTGTCGTCATTAGCAAAACTGGCTATATAACTGATGGTTGATATCTCTCGTCATTAGAAAACTGGCCAGATCTTGATCTCATCATCGTAAAAAATCGTCAATATCTTGATGACGTGATATCTCGTCAAGTATTAGCAAAATTGGTCATATTTTGATGGACGAAATATCTTGTCGAAACCACTTGGAGGGTTAAGATGTAAATACTTGTGCTTCTATACCTATAAAACTCTATTTGTACTGCTAATTGACTGTTAAAACGGCTGAGATTAATATTTAAAATTAGAATCTTTCTGTACATATCAAGAAATGTAAATGCGCTTGAGTATTGATTCAATCAGATCTTATACAACATAACCGAATGGCATTCAAATATAACACACTCAGAACAAATTTCCATTTATAAAATCAGCTAGCGAGCTCTTGACGTACTTTATAAATATTGATGCCATTTACCATAGATCAACTAGCCATTCAATACAAACGAACCGACAACCTGCCTTAATCAAGTCAAACACACGAGGGCAAACACCGCAAGAACCTCGAACGCCCACTTGACCAACTTTCAAGCTTCTTCGAGCCATATTCTAATTCCCTACCAAGACTTCCACAAATTACCTTAAGAAAATAACATTCTGCATACATTATAGACTTCCTTAAATAAATAATCCCGCCGAACACAGAGCCATTATCTCGATGGAATCTTCCACCCCCAACCTTCGAACCCCCTCTTGAGGAGTCTTTCACTGCCACCTGTTACTGCGAGACGAGCAAACATGGCAACAATTAATATGCATGGGGAGCTCATCCCCATTCAAACGGCGGGTTCATCTTTTATGCATGGCATCACTGAAAATGCTGGATAATTGAAAATTGCGAGGACTCGCCATGGTTCGGATCATTGTTATTTCTCAATAGTCGTTAGCATTCATCAATTGTGATAGACTGGTCATCTCTAATGGACAAGGGGGCCCGGGATTAGGCGCTGCTTCCTTCCGCTATTAAGTGGGGAGTATAAGTTTGTTGCAGCTTTTGATGAGATGCGGAGATGAAGTGTTTTGTTGGAGTTAAGAATTAGTTTTAGATTGGTGGTGGGGGTTTTAAAACTGAGGATCAGGTTTTGTGCGGCAGTCTTATGAAATGTGTTATGTGTTTCTCTTACGTCTTTTCAGTGCTCTTCTTGAAATAGCTGTTTTCATAATGGGTAAACCATTAGCATTATTTTCAAAATAGTTTATATAAATAGACAATAGCATAAAAGAACTCAAATTTTCAAAATACTCACTATTTCAAAACTCACTCAATATTCATTAGGTTTGTGTGGCAGTCTTGGGAAAGGTGTTACTGTTTCTCTTGTGTCTTTTCAGTGCTCTTCTTGAAATAGCTGTTTTCATAATGGGTCATTCATTAGTATTATTTTTAAAATAGTTTATATGCACATTCTAACAACTAAATTCTATTTAAAATGCAATTTTTATTTAAACAACGAGTTCAGATTTTATGCATATCTACTCTGTCCCCCAATCTCTCTTTTTTCCCTTTCACAGCATTTTTTACTTGGCGTTGTCTTGTGTGTTTGCTTGTGCCATAAAACGCCAAAACAAGCAACTATTTATATGTGATAACTCTGAAAATGCCGAATAATTGAACATATTGAAGACTCGTCACCGTCCGGAATATGGTTATTCCTGAATAGTCGTTAGTATTCAACAATTGTGATATATTGGCCATCTCTAAAAGGTATAGGATCAGTTTGCTTTCATGGTTAATTGGGATGTAAGCTACAGGAAGTTTGATGATATGCGAATCTGATGTGTTTCGTTAGAGATAAATGGAATTTGAGTCAGGAACTACAATGTCTCATTGCCAACTTGTTTAGATTTAACAATGCACATTCACCTATATATTTTGTAGTGAACATATAATAGTTTTATGTGACACTGTACAACGGACATGGTTATTCAGCTTCACTCTGGCAGCACTCTAAATGTTTTTAATAACAGAATTCAGAAATGCAGGCGAGCTAGATGGCTAATGATGTAATGTAAAATACCCGGTATTTGTTCCATCCGCATCTTTGGCGTTAGGGTATCAGTATTATATTAAACGTGATTTTTAACTCTATGAGGATGATTGATGTACGTAGAATTCCCCCTGCATGGCTCCTAACCAGTTTCAGATTTATTGATCAATAGAATCCTTCTTAGGATTCTTCCAACCGATAGATGTGGTCATTAAGTGTGTTGTAGAATAAAAGCAACACTACACTGCTCTGAAATCACTTTGGGGGAGTTAGAGGGGTAACGGAGTTGTGAGTTCGAAACGCGGTCCAACAAAAGACCGTTGCGTACGCAGGGACTGGTTAATTTTGTTGTGAGCTCAAATGCCCTCACGTTGGCATGGTGTGTAAGTTTGGAGAGTGGAGTGCCAGCTCAGGTGATGACCTCGTCATCTGATGGTGGATCAAAATGACGAGGTGTTGTCCTCGGAATCCCTTTCCCCTCTAGATTGATCCCAAACCGACAGTAATAGCCAGTTTTTTTGCTCCTGTGCAAAGTTAATTCTCTACCCACCAGAAATCTCGTGACGCTCAAGGATTCAAATTAGGCTTTGCGTGGAAATTTCACTAAAAGTTTGTTATTCATTTATACTTTTCCAATGAAATCATGTTCTTAAAATATATTACCCAATAATGATTGCTTATTAGCAATTTCAAAATACATTTTTGATGAAAAATAGCAGAAATCTATACATATAAAGTAGAGTTGGCATCTGTTCTTTATACAAATATATACCGTTTGACCAATCCACGCCAAATTTGGTACATTTATTCTTTGGAACCCTGCGGGTAACGTAGGCAACATATTAACCCCGTTCTATTTTCCTTGTATGTGCAGAGGGGTGTAACGTCTCGTCATCCTGGACAGAGCACTTGCTAGGGGGCGCTCTCTCCCTGGCTGTGCAGATGACGTCAGAGTTAACATCTACAGGTGTCGCCTCTCAAGATGACCTTGGAGGGTTTTTTAGAATCTTAGAGATGGATGCAATCGCAGATGGGTGAAAACTGCTCAATATTATATCGTTTATGTATCCGGTCTGTAAATTCTTCAACTAGCTTTATTATTGGAATGTAAATTTTCATGATAATATGAAATTTGTATAGAAAGTGGTCTTTTTTTATCGTCGATATGTCACAGGGGGCTAAAGACAATTCGAAATCCTCATAGGAATAACATTGCGTATTTATACGATCAATGTCAGACCAATACCCACTAAATTTGGTAAATTCATCCTGTAGAATTCTGCGGGACACATAGGCTATATATTAACCACATTCGACTTGTTCTGGGTCTGCAGGGGGCTAAAAACAATTCGAAATCTCCGTAGGAATAATATTGAGTAATATTATTATGAATTATAAATAATTCAACCCGAGAAACGCCGGGTAATTCAGCTAGTAGCTCATAAAACTGCCATTTGAACAACTAAATTTATCTCTAACAATTAAACATTCTAACAACGAAATTTGTTTTTAAATGCAATAGGATGGTGATAGTTGATTTATATAGTATTCGATAATTCTCGACACTTTGTTAGTGATTGTAAGTACAAATAGTAATTAAAGTGCTTAAACATTAATATATTCCTTCGTGTTTGTGTGAATAACAATATAATCTTTACTTATCCACCTTTAAATATTCCTAAAACATGTTTGGAAACCAGTCTAGGGTCCACTCTATATATACATCAATGTATGGACCTGAATTTGGACGAATGTTTCTGGTTTTTACGTTTGAGAATAAAAATAGTTGTAGAAGAATGAAGACAATGTCATTGTCCTCTAGATTCTCAAAGCAATAATCATTGTAAAGTTGTGAAAAATATCAAAGGAATGACATTATTTTGCATTTGTAGGAGTCTCACTTTGTTACAGAAAATGCATCAGATTTAGTTTTCGATGATGTTTTAAAAATGTAGTCACATATGATGTAAAATTTTCGTTCTTTCTTTCAAACTCATTTGAGTTGCTTTTATAGATTTTAGAAGACTGAAATGGGATTAAAAATTTTATTTTCTTGTAAAAATATTGCTCATGGGACAAATGAAATGATTTTGAGAAAAGATAACAAATCATAAAATTCAAAACATACATTAAAAGCCTCCATTCGACTACTAAAGTAGTTTGACCTTTATTTCCAAAAGCCTACTGAATAAAAAGAGCATTTCTTAAAACAATTTATATCCGTATGCAAAGTTCTTACTTCATTCATTTACCTTATTTGACAGATTTTTCTTTTAAGTTTCCGTCACCAAAAGGCCCTATAAATTCACCTTTTTAAAGCTAGACACACAATTACGAATACTTTTGCTATTTTATTGCTTAATCTTCACCCTAATCTTTTGACTAAGAGAAAAAGCCATTTCTCCCTTAAAACGGAAAAGAAAAATTCGATCGGCAAAAGTCGCGAAAAAAACTCGACAGATTTTAAGTGAGCTTTGATGATGCAAAGAGGAAGGGAAAAAAGGGAAGCCTTTGAGTGGCATCTGTGTATTTCTTGTACAAGAAAATCTGTCTTTTCAAAGGACAGAAAGGAGAGAAAAATAAAAAAGAAACCTTTAAAAGCTTTTAAGAGTGAAAATGTATGACAATTTACACTGATGTAAGTCATTCTTAAAAGCTATGTTACCTTCTAAAAGAACTCAAGTGGGAGAAAAAACTCTTTTTGTGCTTTTATTTATTATTATTTAACTACTTAAAAGATTTTTTCCAAGCGCAAAAACTGGAAAGCAGAGGTGAAAAAAAGAATTCTCGATCATTCCACGATGGCTCCGCCATCTTTCTTCCTCAACGGCGAACAAAAAATTCCTGATATCCTTACTCTTTTTCAATCTGAAAATTCTCTCTCAGCCGGGTTGTTTGTTTTTGCTCCCAGAGACATTAGATGACGGGTCTGTCCCTTTTTAAGATGACTAATTGATCTTAAGACCCCGCCGTTACTAACGGTGTTTAGGGTTGTTTTCCCGATGAGGCGAAGGACGCTTTTCGATGGGAATTTAAAGATTAATGGCGAACTCCGATTAATTTCCCGTTCCCTCCCGCACTTGTTTCTGTTTTAAGGCAGTATTAAAACATAAATAGCTCGTTCGGAATGGTGATTAATTCGATGAGCTTGCGCAGGAAAAAATGTATTAACGGGCAACGGTATGGATTTTTTTGAAAAACTATTTAGGCTTTAAGGGAAAATTTATTATCTGGAGGATAGATGCCGTTTATCATGCGAAAAAGACTGAAGAAAGGTGCACTTTACACTAGGAACTGGGCCGGTAATGAAATACTTTTCAGTTTGATCATCGAAAGATACATAAATCAAATCTAAGAATGTATTAGAATCTGCGAAATCTGTGACGCTCACTTTTACAATACCGAGTTCTTGAAGGTTAACTTAACGATCCAGCTATTAGAAGAGTTAACCCACCAAGTGATCTCAAAGAGATATATCCTTCATCAAGATCTGACCTATTTTGCCAATACCTCGTCCATCAAGATCTGATCAGTTTTTCCTGATGAGATACCTCGAGACAAAACTCATTTTACTCCAAGGGAATGAAAATCCAAGTAGGAAAACATATTCTTCCTTGCCCAGAACGGGTAGGTAGGTAATTTAATTAACGTCGCACTGGAGCAACACAACGGACTATTAACGACGGTCTGGGATCAATCCAGAAGCGAAAGATCCAAGAACAACACACGTCAAAGTTATTCCAGATTATTAAAAGATACCGATTATCAATAAAAAAGTCGAGTCCTGCATCTAGAAGTCTGTGATTTAACCTAAACCAAAGACTCGTTTCGTTGGAAAATGCTAGGGTCTTTCAAGGCCACCGAAGACACATAGGTATTTGAATTAACGTCAAACTGGAGCAACACAACGGGCTATTGGCGACGGTCCTGGATCAATCCCGAGGGGAAAGATCCGAGAAAATCACCACGTAATTTTGGACCACTGTTAGATGACAAGGCAACACCTAAGCTGGTACCTCATTCTCCAAACTTCCACACCCCACCAACGCGAGGGTATTTGAGGTCCCGACAGATTTAACGTGCACCAACCCTCTTTTGTACGCGACGGTCTTTGGATCCGAACTCGAACCAATCCGTTACTCTTCCAACCGGGCTACCTCGGCCTCCTTACACACTACAGGAGACAATTTGGAGCAGTTTTCGACACGAAGATAAACCACCAGGAGGTTTAAGATCATCTTGTTGGCGCTCGGTTCAGCAATCTGTGGGTTTGAATCCGGTCTGAGAATGTATGTTGTAAACCCACTTTAACACTAGAAGCGGCAGCAATTTTGATTACCTAGAACCATCCAATGGGACAAATGAACTTTTCCAAGCTTGGGTCTTTCAAAATTAGATAAATGATTTTACTTAGTATATAAATGAATGATTTTTTAAAAATAATGACAATTATAATAATTTAATTTTCAAGGGATTCTCCAACATTGCTATACATGGGATCAGGTTAACAGGATTACACAGAATAACCTATAGATAGGTAAGTCGAACGAACATAAATACGATGTTCTGATTTGTTTTAGGTGAAATCACGCACTACATACGCAACACGCGAATAGATTCGTCGAAAGTATTTTGACGTGAGTACTGGTAGGTAGTTATTAGTCGCACTGGAGCAACACAGCGGGATATTGGCGACTGTCTGGGATCCATCCCCAAGGGAAAGATCCAAGACAACGTCTCGTAACTTTGAACCACGTTCAGTGACGAGTACAACACCTGAGCTGGCACCCCACTCTCCAAACTTCTACATCACGCCAGGATATTTGAGACCACGACAGATTTATAGTGCACCAGACCCCATGTACACGACAGTCTTTAGCTGGACCTAGTTTCGAACTCACAACCCTCCGGTTGCTAATCCGATGTTCTTCCAACCGCGGCTCCTTGAAGTGAGCATTGAGTAAAAACACAAAATATATGAATAGAAATAGTAAATCACTTAATTTAAAAAAATATTTCGCATTTTCAATTTATATGCAAATTTTTATCCAGTATTCCATTATTCTAATATGAAATTTTTTTTCAATACTAAATTTCTATGGATGAAAGATCCATTTCGAAACAGACATGTTTAATCAAGTTGAATTGACCTGAAGTACAGTAGTCGACAAAGATGTTTGCATTTATTATGCCCTGTGACCATAATAGTTTGAAAAAAGTCCACGTTTCACTTTTGTGCTATATAATAAGAATCTATCCTCTAGACATTTAGATGAGACTTAAAGAAATAAGAGTAATATATCTATAATTAATTGTAATTGTGACTAGAATCTACATAAAAAAATTTTAAATGTCATGGTAGAAGAATGGAGAAGCTTCAATGATTTTGCAAATTTCTAATATTTTTCATTTTCCCATTAATATATTTTAAAGAATTAAAAAAGTTTGCAACATATATTTCTTTCTGAGTAAAAATGTCTTTCAATATTTAAAAATTAGAGGAATACATTTTTTGTTACCATATTTCACGTTTCATTTGAAGAGGAAGAAATTAAAAAATGTCAAAGCATTAGTTTAAAAAAGATTGCTCATAAATGTTGGAGAAAGTCGATAATAAGTACGTCTTAAATTCCAGAATTAAAAGTGCTTTCACTGACGAAAGTTTTCCTTTTAGTAAATTGAGTTTTAAAATTTTCTTCATTTATTTCAAACTAAGAGGTAAATGTAAAATTTTAAACTTAATCCTTTTCTAAGCTCAAAAATTAATTTGAAATTTTTAACACATTGAATTAATAAGAGCCTAAGAGAGGAAAAAAATTCTAGTTTTAATAAAAGTATTTATTTTTGCATTATATGAAATCAAAGTTCATTAGTATGTAAGTCTTCTTAAGTACGCAGTGTTTGAATTTTCTTTAGCCTGACCACGAGGATTAAAAAAAATCTTATGCACGTGTATTTCCTAAAGTTGATTTTATTCTCTCATGAAACATTCCTTATAATATAGAATTTTTATTATTTTATAATAATTTTTCAAACAAATTTAATTTTTCATCACTTAATTCTAGTTTTTATAAAAATATTTATTTTTGCAAAAGTTTATCAGTACATAAATTTTCTTAAATACGAAGTGTGTCTAAATTTTCGTTATTCTGACCACGAGGATTTAAAAAATATTAAGTACATGTATTTCCTAAAGTTGATTTTATTATCTCGTTTAATTGTTTCACTGCAATGTGCACGGTATCAACATCATTTGAGTCTGTAATGAAAGAAACACGAAGTCGCTCTGTCCACTTACAGAAGTTTAATAAGAATTTAAGATACACAAGAACAATCACGGACGCTAAGAAATAAACATATTTCCGAGAAAATTTACGGTTCGATGCTTCAAGTATCTCAGCCTGACGATCTGAACTCGTGTCCTCTTGAATTTTGAAAGTTTCACGGATAACAAGCTGATTTTTATGACGATTCTACGGCTTATTACGAAATAGATTTTGTGATAGAGCAAAATCTATATATAAAGCAAAGTTGGCGTCTGTCTGTTCTCTATACAAATCTACACCATTTGATCAATCCATACCAAGTTTGGGACTTATACTTTAGAAAATTATGGGTAGCGTAAGCTTTATATTAACCCCCGTTCTATTCGTCGTAGGTGTGCAGAAATAATTCGAAATCCCCGTAGGAATACCATTGAGTATAAAACGATTGCGATGCGCAACTTAGTTTGTTTTACAAGTATTGATGGAAAAACAACTTTTTAAATAAAATTGTTTTACCAGTATTGCTCGAAAAACGTTTTTTTTCCAAAACAAATTAAATTCTAATATTTATGTTTTATTTTTTATTTCTTCCCATAATATGAATAATTTATAAACATATGATTGATCAAAAAAGAATTTTTAAACATTTAATTTTACATAACTTACATTTTGTAATGGAACAAAAAAACCTCAAACGAAAAACTTATATCATAAAAGCGTAATTTTACTCTTCTGTTTCTGGCAACGACAGAAATAATATTTTATTTTTTTTATCTGATTTAGAATTCCGTGTTTGTGTATTTGAGTTAAGACAGCGAAAAATTGCGGTCATATTTGAGCATTTCTAAATTTTGTTGGGTTGATTTAAGTATTAATTGTTTTGTCTGTAATTTTTTAGTGTACATATTACGTTGCCTTTGCGTCAACTTTTGAGCGCTTGGTAGTTTTTCTCACAGGTTAGCCGTGATAAGGAATGTGAGTCCCCGTTGAGGGAAAAGCGCTTATTGGTACCGGCGTATTTGGTCTTTGATGTCTGACCCTTTGGCGGATTTTCGTCGGGGTGGATTGTTCACTAGTGAGAAGGGGATTTGGACGGATGACCACTTGGAGCAGGTGGGCTTATCTTTTACGGGGTTTACCGTTGATCAGGGTTGATTGATTTGGCGGTTCGTCAGAAATTAAAGTACGATAAATAGTCGTACACCCCAACAATTACGGCACTTTTTTCTGCGAGGAAGACTATCGGGAGAAGAGGAAGAGGCGAAGAACGGATTGCCCTGATGAGTTTCCCGGTGACCTCGCGGTTCACCTGAGTCAGATTCATCTCGACAACCACGCTCCTTCATGGATAGGGCCTGCTACGAGATTTCAGATGCTACAGAAGATCCATGTCTGACGTGCCAAAACCCCCACACCATTTTTCCGAGATCTTTTGCCGAGGGTGAGTCTATCTGTTCCTAGGGTTGTGCCCATTGGTCCCCATCTCCTTCTGAACTTTTGTATTGTGTCGAATCATTATTTGTAAAAATTGATTTTTTCTGTGTCATGTTGGGGCCCCTTTTGTTTAATTGTGAATCTGCATTTTATTTATCCTTAAATTTTTACGTAATAAATTTTCTTATGTAATTTTAAAAGAACTGTGTCCAGGTATTTTATTGTTCCTATGGAGGCAATTCATTGTTCAAAGTAAATTATCCACTATACGATCCAAACTAATTTTTAACTCAACAATTTTATGAATCTGTACTTTTAGTAAATAAAATCCTATTGTCTATCAATCTTGGGTCCATTATATGCTAAGATTATATTTTTCACATGGTAATTTTAAAAGCGCGATTAAAATCAGAAGTACGGGATCAAGTCTCGAAGAGAAAGATCCGAGGACACCTCGTAATTTTCAACCACGGACAGACATAGATAACACCAGATCTAGCACTCCACTCCCCAAATTTCCAAACTCCGCCTGCGTAAAAGCAGACGTATGAGATTTAATTCACTTGATGAAAACAATGTAGTGGAATTACCGTTGTGAACTACGTGTTTCTGAAGTTTCAAAAAGCATTTTTCCTTGTTTAATTATAATTGATTAAACTTAAACAAATTACCTAAGAAACAATTTTTTTTGTAAATTCAGTGCATGTAAAATTGATCCATGAGCGAAAGTTCATTTTTGTTTTAAATTTCTACACCCACATATGCGAGAGAAATTCGAATGTATCAGGAGATGAGTTGTGTAATTTGAGGAGAAATAATCTCTTCAAAAAAATCTTTCCAAAAATAGGACAATCTTCGAGTTGTAGGTGGAGCAGTTCGATTCCTGCTAGGTTTATTTCTATCTTCGGTGTCAGTAAAACTTTCATTGTGTGTGTCTATTACTTGATATTGTATGTCGTGTCTGGAGCAGCACTGCCAAATATGTCCCTTGCGCCATAAAACCCCAAAACCAACCAACCAAAAATATAAATACATCAGTAAGGCGAAGAGAACCCCTTCCTTTCTCTGCCCTACTATCAGAAACTTTCTGGTTGCCGTTGTAGAGATTACGTCTTTGGATCCAGTAACTTGACAACGTAAAAGCAAAGGTATACGATTTATTTTTTTCACTTTATGGAAACAGTTTAGAGGAATGATCGACCACCCCATGCAATTCTGCAATCAGTATCCCCTTCCGGAAAGTTTGAGGAAGAGTTGGATTAGATTGGTAGTGAATAGATAGAAGAGAGAACTGAATGGAGAAACATGTGTACGATGAAATGTTCGGGCATCCCATCTCCCTGCATGTAATCTTTTGATTCCTGTTATATATTTGCTCCTTGTATTAAATTCTGCATAATGCCTAAAAAGCTCCGTCAAAATAAATGTACTCACGGAAAAAACGAACCACCCCTCTTCATTCAACCAATTTTAATAGTATAGGACATTTAAAGATGGCGTTCGACAGGAACTAGCATCTTCTATAAATTCAAATGCATAAAATTTGCATAAGGGGTCGTCTTCATATTAAATTGAGCACCAACTTCATAATTTCCAATAGAAAACCCCTATCTCGACACAATTTCAAATCTATATCCAAATTTAACTTCAGATACTAAATTTCATGTCATTAGGTCTTACCGTTTCGACGTTATGAGTACAGAAAGATTGGGGCCCCTAAAATTAAATCAATTTCTTTGACTTTTATAGATATCTTCCTAAGTAATATTTCTATAGAGCTGATATTTTGTGCCATGTTACTGTTAAACAACCCATACAAAATCCACTTAATATTATTAAAAAAATAGTTTTTAGTATGCATTAATTATTAAATTAATGTTTGAAAACATTATGAATAGGAACCTTACTATAATTTTGATGGGAATCGATTCAGACTTTTAATATAACAGGCAAAATTTCATCTCCATTCCAATGCTTAGTTTTTGAATTAAATTAAATTTTCCTCATTATTTCGATTTTAGAGGGCAACCAGAAGTTTAAGAAACATCTGACAAACCTCGGATAATAATTCTTAGATCGTTTGCACTTGCAAAATAAATATAACTAGTGGTCGCCCAGTGGTCGAAATTCAACCATAATTCATTTAATTTTTAAATTTGAACGTTAATAAGGTTCTTTTGTCAAAGAGTATACCTCTATATTCATTGCATATAATTTTTTGAATTTTGTTCTATTACGTAGCTGCAAGCATGTACAAATACGTCATAGGAAAAATGAGGTATAGCTTGGTTAAGCCATGTCTAAAAAACAATAACGCGTTGTTTGACATTTTCTTGGGTTTATTTTATTGCTATACTGGCCACAGGTTTCGCCAATGCTACACAGTGAATTTGCCTATCTTTTTCAAATTATATAAAATTTAAATAAAAAATAAATCCAAAAAATGAAATAAGGAATACGTGCTTCGTATTTTTTATATATATATTTTTATTGAAACAAAAAAAACGGGTGGTTAAAAAAATAAATGTTGTCCATTGAACTTGAAATAGTTTGACAATGAATTTAATGATTCAAAACTTCTGTGAAGACGATGTTTTTTGTAAAAACTCTTTCATCGTTTGCTAAATGCCCTTGACCGTTATATTCTGAAACATAAAATCTCAAACCATCGAATGATCGAACTCTACTTGCTGCGACGTACAATTGACAATGTGTAAAAACTGGCTGCCTCAATAAAATTCCAATTTTTTCGAATGTTTGTCCTTGAGACTTATTTATTGTCATTGCAAATGCAGGTATAATTAGAAATTGAGTTCTTTGAAAGTTAAATGGTAAAATAGTTCCGGAATATGTTAAATTTATATGTGGAATCAAAATTCTCTTATTGCGTGCGGTTCCAGTTAAAACTTCGCAATCAATAGTATTACGATGCATAAATTTGATGCGCATTCTTGTTCCATTGACTAATGTTTCCTTTGTATTTAAGTTTCTGATCAGCAAAACGATGCAATTTACTTTCAATACTAACTTATGTGGTGGCAAATTATGCCAAATCTCATACTCCGTGCGCGCAATGTGCTTAAAAAGGGGTGCAAAGTTTTTTCTTCACGTATTAATATATAGATTACAGTATATGAACATAAACAATGAATGTTTTATTTTGTTTATTTGTAACGCATATTATACATTAATTTTATCTTTCTGCACTCCTTCTCCATATGAACTTTAATTATGCCAAATCTCATACTCCTCCGAGCGCGCAATGTGCTTAAAAAGGGGTACAAAGTTTTTTCTTTACGTATTAATATATAGATAATGTAATTATCAAATAGTTTTCACTTGCATAACAAATATACTAATTCTCGGATCATTTGCACGCGATGACAATACGCTTAAAATAATGCTCAAATTTGAAACTCGAGTAGCTATAGTAGCTATAACTACAATTAATATCGATCGACGAATAGCGATTTTCTATGTGATGATCCCTGAAATTGACAGCAAATTCAGCATTGAATATCTCCGGATATATAAAGATAGTAAAGTCATGAAATTTCATATTTAGACTAATTTAACGATGCATAATCTGATTAAGACATCAAAACATGGTGTTTCCATTGGAAATTGTTTGGCAAAATTTGATATGCAAACGGCCCCTAATGCAATGTTTTTGCATTTGAATTTGTAGTGGACGTTATTTCCTATTGAATGAAATCTTTTAATTTGCTCTATGAATAGTACTTGAAATAAAGAGGCTGGTTCGTTTTTTTTCCGCGACTGTACATACAAGACAAGAACATTCAATACTTTTGTCCGTGATCACACATTGATATTTTGAATTCTTGAAGTTAATAAAGGAATGCTACAGATGACAAATACCAAATATAATTTATTACACGGCACACTTTGTTCACAAACTGGTAGGAGAAACCTCATTAAACTCAAATATGATTTATTGAACGGTACAGTTGGTCAAAAGTTGTGAGGCGAAACCCCATTAAAATCAAATACGTTTTATTGCAAAATATTCATATCCTTACGATTACGGACAACCCGCAATTCCATCCAAAGTTAACATCACTTTTATCCCTGCATCTTCCTTTCCCATTGGTTGGAATTCGTAGCATATCTCACATCAGTGGAGGGATGCAACAATGTAGAGTTGAAATCCCACAATTTCACTGGTGGTTGAAATAAAGCATGTCTTCTGGTTGCGATAATCCAATCGCAGTCAAACTCAGATTCATCTGCCCTCATTCATAGTTGCATCATTGTAATTGTTTCCCAATGCACGTAAACCTGCTTTATTTATAGCCACTATCAGTTGTAGAATGCCATTTGATCCGACGAGAAACTGCAGATATGCAAATTGTTATCTGTTGGCGTATTATAATTTGCGTTTCACTGCATTTCAGTCTCGTTTGACTTATATTGATCGAGAATACAGACAGGATCGTATATTTCTAACAATGGTAACAGAACATTTGTACTATATGATACATCATGAAATCCTACATAAGCTAGAAACTGATTAAAATAATGCATGTCTAATCAGGAGTCATGTCTATGTGTTTGGAGGATGTCATTGTGTTTGGGCCTATACATAAATACGTCAATGTATCAAGTAAACACAACAGTGGATGTACATTATACGAAACCAATTCTTAACTTAACTTGGATGATTTTTAATGGTGTAAGGGCCACAAGTGATCAATCTGTGTCATTTTTCTTAGAATCAATAAAACGTAATACGATTACGTTTATATTATTTATTAAACGTAAGACGTTTATATTATTTAGAGATAGTATTAATTAATTAATTAATTAGCGTAAGGCTTCATTCTCGGCACGGATTTTCAATGGCATGCATCGCTACATGAATTCGGAGCATGCCGTTGAAAATCCGAGCGGGGAATGAAGTCTTATACCACAGAAACGATGTTACCCACTGACATAAACAGCACCCTCTACCACCTAAACGTTGTATTAATAAGAGGGGTGATAGTACCCATCCAGACGAGCAATAATTACCATGGAACATAGGGTCACATTCCACTCTGAGGCAGAAAAGAATATAATTCGAATTACAACATGAACTTACAACAGTGTTGGGAAAGCGAATGAACGATACCAAAAGTTGCACAATCTGATTGATCAGAGAAAAACTCACAGCAAGTGCTCAAAGTGGCGGTCACGCGTGTCGTTGCACAGTTCACACCGGCGAGGGAATGACTGGCGCACCCTCTCGAAGATTCCTGGTGTTGTGTTAATTTTGTCTGCGGCAACACCGATTCTCGCTACGAGATCTTCAGCCGAGTCCACAGGCGTCTGGTACGCTAAAGATTTCATGTGCCCCCAGAAGAAAAAGTCCAGTGGGTTGAGGTCCGGTGAGCGAGGAGGCCAAGCCACAGGTCCGCCACGTCCGATCCATCGTGCGGGATATGTGGCATTCAAGAAGTGCCGGACCTACGTAGACAGGTACAAAACGACGTCAGAGGCGATGACTAGTTCATGCTCGACGCGTTTCGACTTTACTCTTTTCTGCCTCTCAGAGTGGAATACGACCCTTTGTTCCATGGTAATTATTGCTCGTCTGGATGGGTACTATCACCCCTTTTATTTTGTAAAAACAATTTAGACTCACCCTGTATATATATACATATATATCTTTTACCAATTTCTTCACTTTCTGCGAATTATTAATTCCTGATTGAGTAAAAAAGGGTGAATTATACTATTTCAAATAGTAACACTCGTATTAAAACATTGTTAATGAACCCATAAGATCCCATTTAAGAGAAATAACATTAATACCTGACAACAAAATATTTTGTTTATGTTCCAACTGAAACTGTTAGGGTACCACAGTTATCCTACTAAAAGGAACATTACTTCACGGAAAAAAATGACACTTCCCAATCCAAATCTTCTACATCAATCGAAATCCAAAAGGAAATTTTTCTTACGTAAGCACATTACTTTAGTCTGCTCAGTATTCAGCTACCATTTGTGGAAGTATTTCCTCCAGTAGCATACATTATACAACAGCAACGTCGATACACCTGTCATAAATGACAAATGCTGCAGCTGGACATTAAGGCTATCCAATAAAGCTAGGCACTTCCGCACCATAGGAAGCTGAAATATCGAAGACCAAAGGACGAAATATCCGCTTTTATTGAATTTCACCTGAGCTAGCATAAGAAAAGTAGGTTACTTGAAGGAGAGCATAAAGTTATGTAATAGAGGTATTTGGGGGTATGATTTAATATGAGTATCGGTATTAGATCAGCAGGGTCTTTTGGTGAAGGAAGTTCCGTTGAGTCAACGTTCAACGAGTAGAAATTATTTAATGATAGTTTTATCAATGGGGTGATTACAATGATTTAAATGTCAGATATTTGGCATTGTGCCATTAACCATCCGGACTCACCAGAAATTTTGTATTTAAAGATCTTAAATGCAATGGTCGCGCCCACATGACTAACCAACCTGGTTAAAGGGGGTTAACCATTTGAGAGTCACGAGATATCTGAGTAGTGCAGTAGTGCTTTTACCCCGCAACATACAGAATGCCTAAATAGCCACATATTTGGTTGAGAGAATCTTAGAAAGATTCCATTGTTATAGAAGCTCAAAGCTGGTTAAGATTCATGTAGGGAAGACTATTATTTCTTACTTGTCAGGGCAAAAGGGATTAAGTCTGACGTTTGATGTCTTCAAAGGAGTCAAGAGCATCATCGTAATTTAAATAATATATGCTTAAAATCAAAACTAAATTAATCTACGAATATAAATTACAATTATTTGTATCATGGCAGCATGCTTCTTTTTCTTAGTTTACTTGTCAATATTTTGACTTGCTTGATTAGAGAATGAAAAGTTAATTTTATAAAACATTCGTGATTAATTTATTTTAAAGCAAATATTCTTGAAATTTCCCGTTATGTTACTACAGTGCAGCGTTAATTAACAACATACATACCTACCTTGAAATTTCCTTTACTGACACAAGAAATAACAAAGAGCTTGTTTTAAAATTAAATGTCTTCCGTGTGGGAAGCTTTGTAAAGTTAAATGCCTTTCGTGTGAGAAGCTTTTTCTGTAAATCTAAGTGTAAATGGCGCTAGTGTTTTGTGGTAGAACGTATTTCCTGTACGCGTATTTTGTACCTGGGTAACCGAAAATAAATTCATCGTCTTTCGGTGATTCGTTTCTTGGCAATGAACGTCCCTCTTAGGCAAAACGATGGTAATTTTTCAGGAAATGTAAGTCATGACAAGAATTTTTGCTTGAAAATTATTTTTTCAAAACGTCAGAAAACGTTTTACTAGGAAGTTGCATACTAATAGCTTCAGCTCGTAAAATAAGCAACATCAACCTTTGCGTTAGGGCAATATATTTTATTTTTTAAAAAGTCCTAGTTCTGATAGGGCAGAGGTCCCGAAGGGCAAAATCTGAGGACAACACCTCGTAATTACGAACAACGGTAAGAGGACGAGGTCAATACCTGAGACGGCACCCACTCTCCAAATTTCCACATCACACCAATGCAAGGACATTTGATGTCACAATAGATTTGATGTGCCTCAAATTTAGATTCTGCAAAAATAATTTGGGGAAGAAAAAGATTCCTGCAATACTGGTTAAGCTACTATGTTCATTTCCTTTTAAACTACAATATTCATGCAAAGAAACAGATATATTATAGACCATTTCACGTAAAATTTGGAGAATTTAACTGCAAACCTACAGAACTGATAAAGGCTGATTAAATATCTAGAGGAAGAGTAGATTAGCAAACAAAGGGTTGTGAGTTCGAAATTTGATCTAACCAAAGATCGTCGTGTATGTGCACGTTAAATTCGTCGTGGCCTCAAATGTCCTCACGTTGGCGTGGTGTGGAGGTTTGGAGAGTGGGGTGCCAGTTCAGGTGTTGACCTCGTCATCTGACCGTGGTTCAAAATGACGAGGTATCATCCTCGGATCTTTCCCTTGGTGTTGATCACAAACCGTCGCTAACAGCCGGTTGTGTTGCTCCAGTGTGATGCTAATTCAACTATCAACTACCATCTAAAATTCTAGAGACTGATAAAATGCAGAATTTATTTAAATAAGTTTATACTACATTCGGGCATGAAATAATACAAGCTGAACACAAGTCTGAAATGTTCCTATTGCTACCTACAAAATAAAGTTAGTTTAATATTTGCTGATACATAATTTGATTCCATATTAAGTGAATACCAGGAAAATGTTTTTATTTTTCATTTCTGTTTCCAAAGGTAATTCTCTAAATATATAATTCAGTTTCGCATGCGCAATGAACTTAGACATTTAAAAAAATAACGGCACATAAATATGCAAATTAGAAAATAATATTTTTCATTACCTAATCAAACAATTTGGTCGAACCGTCGAAATTCCGATGCTTCGTATCGTGTTTGCATTTGAAGATCCAAATTTCATCACATTCTAAAGTACGATATCGAAAATCGAATTCAGCACTTTTAGAAACATTCCTTATGACGTTAAGGCAATTTTACCATACTTTCCAGCCTCTTCTATCAATATAACATCTTATTTAATAACAAATATACATATTCTACTCTATTCATGTTTAGCCTTCCGCTGTAGAAAACCCTCTGCCTATCAACCGAATAAAAATATTACTCTCTTAGAGCAGATAAAACAAATATTTCGTTTCCTACTCTTGAAGTAGATCCAAGGACCATATTTTCAATTTTCTCTCACATATAGAATCAAATTTATTCCCCCGAACGACTTCGGGAGGTAAGCGGGAATAACTTAATTTGGAACCCTTGAGTTGGCGGGAAAAGATGAATTGTTCGAAACTCCACTTACTCCCTCCTGGAACTTCGCTTTCCGAACACGTCCCCTCGTGTCTGTGTGTTCATTCCTTCTACACATTCTCAAAAACGAATTACACTTATTTTTGGACCGTTTGTATTTCTCATTTATTCCCAGACAGCTTCTTAATGTGATTTTGATTTCAGCGTGTATTTCAAAAACTGGTGTAAGGGAATTTGTTTCACTTAAATGCGATGGGAGTTTTACAGAGCGGCCCACCCCTCCTTTTTACAGCCAGGACGTGCTTGAATGGGTGCCAATTTTTTATTCAGAAGACGTACCCGGGTTGTGGGAATCAGAGGTTTAGGGTGCTTTGTACTATGAGAAGGGGAAGTAGATTCGGAAATACAAATGAAGTGTTTAAACCAATCGAAAAATCGGGATTTACTTGTCGTCTCTTATTCATATAAGAATAAGATGTCTGACGATAAATCAAAAAGTATTTTTCGTTTCACTAAACAGTCTGATTAATTTGTCATTCTCTAGATATATTAGAGTAAGTTGTCTGATGATAAATCAAAACGTATTTTTCATTTCAATAAACAATCTGATTAACTTGTTCTCAATTCATGTAAGAATAAGTTGTCTGGCGATCAATTAAAAAGCACTTTTCATTTCAATAAACAATCTGATAAACTTGTTCTCGTTTCATACAAGAACAAATTGTCTGGTGATCAACCAAAGAGCGTTTTTCATTTCATTAAACAATCTGATTAACTTGTTCTTTCCTTATAAGAATAAGTTCTATGATGATCAATCAAAAAATAGTTTTTATTTAAACAATCTGATTAATTCGTCATTCTCTATGTATATTATAGTAAGTTGTCTGATAATAAATCAAAAAGTATTTTTCATTTCATCAAACTGATTAATTTGTCATTATCTATGTTTATTACAGTAAGTTGTCTGATGATCAATCGAAAAGTATTTTTCATTTCAATAAACACTGATTAATTTATCATTCGTGCTATGTATATTAGAGCACGTTGTCTGACGGTAAATCAAAATATTCTGACTTAAACTACATCTTATGGTACGATGCAAATTAGCTGTGTACGCGATATAATTGTGACAGATTTCAACTCGCAATAACTCCGGGGTTATCGGAGCAACAGCGCTAGCATTTCTAGTAGGATATGTAGGATTTCTATGTTCCACAGCGCGTTTCAAGGCATCTAGGATGTGTTCGGTAACGTTGGCATCTGGAGATTTAGGTGGGAATGGCAATATTCCAAACTCAGATGAGTTTGGAATATTGCCATGAGTGTTCCTCTAACCAGAGTTTGGCGTGTCTAAACTTGAGTGGTGGTGCATTATCCTGTAGGAAGAGGCCAAACCCATCAGAATGAACGCACGACATGAATGGGTGTAAAGAAAGATTGCACACATAGCGTTCACTTTTCAGAGACGTTTGTAGACGCATCATGGATCCCATTGAATGCCATTTAGACAAACCCTATACTATTACCGAGCCACCTGCCTGTACAATCCCCAGTTGACATTCAGTATCCAGTCTTCATGGGGTTTTCTCCACACACGAATCCTTCCATCTGTCCGAAAATTGGAAATTCGTACTCGTCAAGCCAAGCTAATCTTTCCAGTTGTCAATTGTCCAGCGACGGTGTTTCTGAGAGCAGGCAAGGTACTTAGCTGTATGTCGAGCATTCATCAAGGGTACTCGGGATAGGATTCGGCTCCTAAAGCCCTATATCTTTGAAGGAACACAGTCCTCAAGCTGATGTTTATAGAGGGCCCGGCATTGAATTCAGATGTTATTTGAGGCGGTTTTGTAAGCCTATCACGTGAAACGATTCTTGCCAGCCGGCGCTGGTCACGTTCACCCAGAGTCTTTTTACGGCCACACTGGTGTCGTAAGTTGCAGGTTTTGCCAGTATTCTTCAAGTCGCGGTATCCCCTTGAAATTGCAGTACGTGAAAATCCAAACTTCTCTACCTCCGAAACGCTGACCCATCTCCCAAACTCCAACTATTAAACCGTGTTGAAAATCGTTTAGATCGTAATAACTTGCCACTCACGGCGAAAACCGTTCCAGATTCGTACATGCATATCTATGGCTTTATATATGTAATGACAGTGTACATAGATGGCGCTGCTGTGTATTTTTCATAAGCTTATCTGACATTTCAGTGTATAGTAAATAAGTATGGTAGGTCTACTACAAAATCGCGGTTCTCTTATTGATATTTTCGGAAGTTCTTCCCAGTTAAAAAAATTGTTCCTTGCATATTAGTTTTTCTTGATTTCTTTCAAATTTTTTTGATAATTCATCGTGTTTCCTAAGTTTGAAATTATGGTTTAAAATATTGCTTTTCTGCAAAATTTTAGGTGTTTTAGTACAAAAATTGCTTTAGTTTTTCAGTTGAATGATACACTTGCCAAATCGAACTAATTCAATTTATATATATAGAAAATATTACGTGAATTGAAATAATGGCAATACATGGAACATTAATGGCCATAGGACCTATCAATATCTACTAGTTTTTTTATTAAAAAATTTGACTTCATAGTAACTTAACATAATAACTTCCGCACTACTTAATATTTTTGGACCAACTTTATAAAAAAACAGTCTATGTAAAGTTTATATAACAATCGTATTATAACTTCAAATGTTTGAATATCAGCAGTTCCCTTAAATTAGACTCTCAATTAAATTGACTTTCCATCTATACAAAGTAAATTATCTGATGTAATTAAGGTCCTTTAGATTGTCTGACGATTAATTAAAAAAGTAATAATTCAAATAAAAATTAGGATTAATTTACCCACTGTCGTTTTAACAGTAAGTTGCCTGGTTAAGTATGGTAATTGTTTCGGCCTTTGCAAACACAAAAACCATAAAAAATATAATTTATTTAATTTTCAACTCTGTTATTAGCGACAAAAATTAAATATTATTTTAAATAAAAGAGTATTTAGAGAAAAAACGTGAATATTTTAAGATCTGTTATTCAAGCGTAATTTGATATTTAGCACCAATAATAATGACGATTTGATCCAAGGAAACGTTTTATTAGTTTCTAAAGTCAAAGATCATTAAAAGTGCAATAATCAATGTAATTCATTCGGACTTTATGTATCAAAGATATTGCGTACTCAAAAGTAAATTTTAATTAAATTTGAGTATGATGTGCAGTATATAAATCTCCTAAGAACTCTTCTTATCTGGCATGTTTTGATTTCTACAAATTTCGATAAAATATTTGTTGAAATACCAGGCATTTTATGCTAATAATTTGTTTATTCTACGTATACAGATCTTAAACTCATCAGGGCCAGCTTTAAATAATTAAGAGAAATACATTTGAATTCCACTAATTACCAGCATCTACAATATACGTACAGCTACTAAATTTCAATATAAAGAAACATTTAATTAATTTAAAAAATTAAATCAATTTTGTTACACTGCTGCGAGAATTCACTATTAAGCATACAAATCACTAGAAAATATCCAAATTATTCATGCTTTCAACAAATTCAGTTAACTTAAATATCTAACATAGCGCAGTAAAAATGGCAAAAACTAAAAATCCTCATCGCGTATTTCACATGTACCGCAATCCTAGCGAAACCATTTCCTCAAAGCGATTTCATCAGCGCCGCCAAGTTTAGAATAATCTATTCAAGTTTTGTACACTCACTCTAATGCATTTACCTACCAATCGTAAAATTAATTATTTATGCTCACCTCGATTTACAATCCGAGTTTTTTGTAATGAACGTTAATTTCCGAAACACTTCACACGTAAGAACCGAGTGTTAGGGAACCGAGATTAGAAATAAATTATCCTATTTAATCTCGTTAAACTTTAGGCAGGTGCAATTACTTTTATTTTTCATTTCGGTAATGGGTACTTAGCAATTTGATTTGATGGAAAGTACCGAAGAAATTCCGAAACTGCTCTTGATTGCTGTGAGAGGATGATTCTCTACCTCTACGTCCGTCCTGCAGTTTCCCTATCTTTAGTTTCCAATTTCCCCCATTATCTTTGCATGTTGATGATACAGGGCGAAGCACGCATAAAAATAATTCAACCGCACGCTGATAAGAACATTTTTGAAATTTCCGAATGGATGTGGAAAGTTGCACAGCATCGATCTGACTAGTTATTTCTATAATTTGGCTTTTCCATTTTTATAAAGATAAAACGTCCAAATTCACTTTTAAGAAGGAAATTGGTATGGCAAAATACCTTCAAAATATCATCATGTACAGCAAAGTATACGAGGCTAATAGATGTTTATTAAAATAAAATTAAATATAACTAAGTTGGTTTAAATGATTAAATCGTGCCAAAACAAGATAACTTTCAAAATGTAGTTCAAGTAATCAGCATTTTAAGTTTTGAACGTAATAAATCAAGTTGGAAAATAAAAGTTGTGTTGATAAAAACACACATTTTATTGCACAACAGAAATATAATGAAAGGAATCGTGATCAAAACAGATTTGCTTGCTTTTAGAGATATCTTGTTTTTGCAGTAAACCCGACGAAATTGTAACACCTTTTTAACTCTCAGCATCCCGGGATTTCCTAGTGGCGTTGTATTACTTTTATCCCACAACACACATGTCTAAATAATCAATTGGTTGAAAGAAAGGTACTTACGTATTAACCGCATGCCAGAGATTAATCGCCAAATCTGTTGGAAGGGGTATAAGCAGGAAGAACTGGAACAATCTGGTTATATTCACTGACAAGTGAACCACAAATACAATTTCATTGATTCGGATTGTTTCGCAAAACTTTTTTTAGAACCACAGTTCAGTGTTCAGAGCGTAGTTGTATTAGAACTCGTGTTTTATTTTCTGTTTTTACGTCGAAGTAAATTTTTACGTAACGCTTGATCGTTACGAAATAATGCTGGAAGAATATTACCATCCCAATGGATATTTGGGGGCATTTGTCGCGAAACAAGATAAACATTTCTTGTTATGGTCCCCGATCGTAGTGCTACCACATTAATGAACGAAATAAAAAAAAACACATTAAAGATGGATCGACCATTTTTTCCGACTTTTGGAAGGGGTATAAGACGTAGAACCGGAACGATCTGGTTATATTCCCTGCTAAGTGAACATCAAATACAATTTCATTGATTCTGAAACTGGCACGCGCACACAGAATATAGAAGGCATCTGGGAAGTGCAAAATGGCGAAATAAAAAACATCGAGGAACATCTCGCCGCCACCTCGAGTCCCTGTCTCGCAGAGTTTATAATGATAATATGTTTGATGCCATCCTAAGGGCAATTGCTAAACATTTTCTGCCCGAAACAAAGCTTGGCTGATATTCGCCAATGACAAACAAAACTTGGCTGATATTCGCCAATGGCAAACAAAGCTTGGTTGATATTCGCCAATGGCAAACAAAACTTGGCTGGTATTCACCAATGACATGCGGTTAATACGCAAGTACCGAAAAAAAATAGGTAGGTATTTAATTAACGTCGCACTGGAGCACAACACAACGGGCTATTGGCGACGGCGGACCCAAAGGGAAAGATGCGAAGACAACATCTCGTCATTCTGAACCACGGTCAGATGACGAGGACAAAACATGAGCTGGCACCCCACTCTCCATGTTTCCACACCACGCCGACGCAGTGTGTCATTTTAGCAATATAGGTGGACAAAATTATTGCATCAAAAATACACTGGTTTTGGGTGGTTATTGGTATTGGTATTTTTCACACAATTAACGTCACACTGGAGCAACACAACGGGCTATTGGTGACGGTCCGGGATCAATCCCAAAGGGAAAGATCCGAGGAAAACACCACGTATTTGGTGTATAAGACGCTGTGTGATACATATTTTTAACACTTTTTAACAATTTTTAGTTATATTTTGAATAAACAATTTTTAGTTACTGTTTGAATGTAGAAATATGCTAAATTTAAAGAAATTTGTCAACTTTCCTCCATATATGATACACTTCGATCAATTATTAACCATATTTTTTGCAATTTTACATTAATATACACCTGAATAATGGTCAGATATACCCATAACAGCTCCATTGCAAAATAAGGTAGATGTAATTGAAAAACGCGGGAAAAATCTTTATTTGAAGAATATTACAAAATTATATACTTGGAATCCCTACTACCGAAATAGTCTACTGAGGTATTGAAGGGAAGGTTCTTCAAACAAATTCAACCTTTTTGGAAACATTCGGCTGCATTTGCATCTAGACCTTTCTCGTAAACTTGCAATTGGTAGATCTGTGGTAATGTTATTGTTATTGTTATTGTTATTTCAATTAACGTCACACTGGAGCAACACAACGGGCTATTGGTGACGGTCCGGGATCAATCCCAAAGGGAAAGATCCGAGGACAACACCACGTAATTTTGAACCACGGTCAGATGACGAGGCAACACCTGAGCTGGCACCCCACTCTCCAAACTTCCACACCACGCCAACGTGAGGACATTTGAGGCCACGACAGATTTAACGTGCACCAGCCCCCTTTGTACACGACGGTGTTTGGCTGGATTCGAACTCGCAACCCTTCGGTTGCTAGTCCGTTACTCTTCCAACCGGGCCACCGCGGCCCCTGTGGTAATGAGTAATGTATTCATTAAATTCATTCGTATCAGTTCTTGACATTTTGTGTTATAAATATTTACTGTCACCTGATGTGTTTATTTCTTGTCTCGCGCTTCTAAGAGCGAACCAATCGGAATACAAGACATGAAATAATATTCTCCATGGACCAGTATTCTATGTATATTTTACGGGCATTGGAGTACCAAGGACACTTTCTGAAGATACTTTCATTCGTTGTGTATCTTGTACTTGTTTCATGCTCAGAAAACTTGGTTTATATGGAAACCGGAATTTAAAACATTTTAATGACTTGGAAGAGCTTTATTACTACATTAATCCCTGTTATGTTTACCTCTCAGCATTTCTGAGATCTACGATTGGTATGTGTATCGTTAGTATTCCCTCTTTGATGTTTGGTTACATATATCAAAACAACAAACTCAGCCTTAAAATTATCTTTCACATTATTATCTTCCCTCGTAGTTAAATCTAATTACATGGCGAAAAGAAATTTTATGGAAAGATGATGGAGAAGGATTTTGCCAAATAATTTTTTACCTTCATTAGTACAAGTATAGAATAGTAAATGTACAATAGAAATACAAAGCATACTTTGCATAGATTGATATTTTTCAGAAAAAAATTTACCTGTATCTTTTCTGTCAGCGCCATCACAGCCCGGCATTATAATTTTATTTGATGCTATCTTTTGACAAAGAATTCTCAAGGATTGTTCATGAACTAATTGTACGTAACTATAACAGAGCAGTTGATGACTAGTTGTGCTACTGCTGTATTTTCCGTGATGATGATCCCAAAAGAGTAACAACCGTTTACTTTATTTAATTTTGTTATGCGGAGTATACAGATTAGTGTCAACGTCCTTTACGTTGTTGACATATAACTTTATATTGGCATATAGAAAGATAGCGTCAATATTAACGCAAGCACATGATTTGCAGATACGTTTACTGACTTTTTAAAAAGACTCCAGTCATTTTAATAAATGTACCTCTTCCAGGAAAGTAAGAGCTCTTTGACGATTTCAAGTAGAAAATCTTGAAATACCTGACTTTCGAATTTGCTTCAGGGGCCATTGGCCATTGACAAATATTTTTAACTAGTCTCTACAATTTTGAGTTTCGTTTCTTATACTTGGAACTACTGACTTAAATGTCTTTTCGATGCCTTCTAGGCCTATTTTTCAAACCACTTTGTGAATCACTAGGTATATCTTGAATTACAGTATGAGAAAAGGTAAGATTTCCTTTCAGATGCGAGCTATTAGCGACGGATGGGAATTGGCCCCGGACCGTCACCAATAGCCCATTATGTTGCTCCAGTGTGACGTTAATTGAAATACCTACCTACCTTATTTTAATTAACATCGCATTGGAGAACCACAACGGGTTATAGGCGACGGTCTGGGATCAAACACGAAGGGAAAGATCCGATGAGAACACCACATAATTTCGAATCACTGTCAGATGACGAGGTCACAAATGAGCTGGCACCCCACTCTCCAAACTTCCGCACCACGCCAACGTGAAGGCATTTGAAGTCACGACAGACATCGTCATCTGATCGTGTTTCCAATTGACGAGATGTTCTCTTCGAATCTTTCCCTTCGTGATCTATCCCGTACCGTCCCCAATATCCCGCTGTGTTGCTCCAGCGCGACTTTAATTCAACTACCTACTTACTTACCTACGATTTGCAGGGGTGCAGATTCGATTCCTGTAGCTTATCTTGGGTGTATTTTTCTCTTATGTCTCAATAAAACTTTCGTTTTGTGCAGATACCATTACTTGGTATTCTGTCTTGTGTTTGGAAATTGGCCAAATATGGCCCCTTGTTCCATTAAATCCAATTTACCTTTAGATTTGTTAATGTTATAATCTTTTCTCTTCACATCACCATACTAAGTCTAATTTCGATTGAGCACTGTCCCATGGGTGTTTCGAATTTTTGGTCCTTGACTTGAAAATTGGTCATTAAAAGAATTTTGTTAATCCTATTTTTAAGTAATGTGAAAGTAACAAAAATTAGAAATTTAAGCTTACTGATTGAAAATGGATATTACATCAGAGAGCCCCTTATGCATATTCGTAAATACACTGGTGACTTCATTCATCATTATGTCTACATGAAGTAAATACTCTCTAGAATTGATTAATTCGGATAATTAAACTTAAAAAGAAGTGTAGTGTTATAGGATATATAGTACATTACTTAAAGGGAGGATAAAATACATTTGTAGTTCAAGGAATAGTAATGACTTATATTATGACTCAATTATAGAAATGATGTTTAAACTAAAAGGAAAAAAATCTTGAAAATATTACTTAGCTTCTGAAAGAATATGAAATTTCGTTTCTGATAATGCTATTAATACTTTTTATTTTTAAAAAAGTTATCTTTCAAACATGAATGAAGGACGAAAATTTCTTAATACGCTGCATCAATTCAATTGTACATAAATAAATTGTAATCTAAGCAAATAATCACTTTCTTACAAATTTGCATTGGTGTTCAATTTGTTCACAAAATTCTTCCAAAGCATGATACAATTTTCTTGGGATTTTATGTCAACAATTTTGCTATCTAATATAATTTGTCAATAAGGTTAGAGTCACTGAAAACTTACATAAATTTTTTGTGTAACATAATGAATTTTGAAACATGGTTAACGAAATTCATATTTTCTTGTTTTTAAATTTCAACATAACTCTGAAATACACCAACACCCTTGAATAAAGTATCTACCCAATACACACAAACGAATTGAAAAGTATTTTTGTGCTTTTTGATGGATTCCTGTCCCACAAGTTTCTTTTCTGTTTGTAATTTGCATATGATTAAAAACGAATTAATTCCATCAATCTAGAGACTCAAAAATATTTTACTTTTTTTGCAAACAGAAAATGTTTCGAATTACGGATAAGCAGAAAATACATTTTGATAAATACTTCGAAAATTTCTTATCTCTAATTTTTAGTAACGTAAATAATATACTTTTACAACATGTCAAAAGAATCATTTTAAATACATAATGCATTGAAATATTTCTTTAAATTAATAGAGAGGATTATATATTAGATACATGCAAAAATAATTTATGTACCTATTTCTAATTGCTAATTACTATACAGTGGTTAATACAAAACAAGTGGAACTATAAAACAATTAATAGCCATTACAGGCATCGTAGTAACATTGTGAGAAAATAGATCATTAATGCAAGAAAAATTTAAATGAATATTTTAGTTTCTTAAAATTAAAGTGTGAAAGTAACAATATTTTATACTCCATCGTTCAAATTTAAGTCTTTTTTTCTTCAAAAAATTTGACTACTTTTAACTTTTGAATGAACTCAATGACAATAAAGTAACCCAAAGTATAGTTTTATATTTGTACATTGCAAATAAACCAATATATTTTTAAATACTCAAATTATTTTACTACCAGATGGCGCCACGATTTACTAGATAATTCTGTTAAAACGTTTCAGCAATTTTATGGAATGTAATTTATGAATGCGAAAATCGGGGAATTGCAAAAATGAAATTGATTTAAAAAATAAGAAAAAGAACTTTTTGAAGAATTTCATTTCAAAATTGTGTATAATACCAGCAATACTTTATACACGATAGAAATCTTTAGGTCGTTTATTATCTATACTTTTGCTTTGTATTTTGTCTATAGAAAATTATTACTATTATAACTTAATTTCTAATTAGCGTGTTCCTTCAAGTTTTGTTATTATAAACACACAACAGTTGAATATTAAGCCAAAACTGTGAGTACAAATACACAGAGTACAACATTTTTATTCACAAATTGTATATACAAATACGTTTATTTACAACCAACAATCCTTCATTTCATAATGCAGATTTCCTTTAGCACCGGGGCGTTCACATAGTTCTTTTAACATGTTTACATGGACACATTTTATATTCCATCTGTAAGGTAATAAAATATTTTTAAAACGGTAAGATAAGTCACAAAAACACTCAGGCAGGAGTTAGTATCAGTTATATATAACTATATAAAAGTAACTAAAATACTAAATTTGTTTGGTTCCCTGAAACGAAATGTAAGTATATTATTTTATATTTCAAAATATATTTTGGGTACATATGTAGTATAAATAACTTTCTTTCCATAATCTCTAAAAATTAGTATTCGATAATATAGGTATTAACAAGGTGATAAGCTTTGAATTGTAACACTTGTTGAAACTATATATGATCACTGAGAAATTATTTTGTACTTAAAAAGGTTTTGCACACTCCATGGTAATAGTCACACGTCAGATTAATATTACACACTTATAATGTTAGGCAATCAATATTACATAAATAAACTTGCAATGGTGCATTAACCCTCCTGGTGGTTGTCTCGACGAGGTATATCGTTATTAGCAAAACTGACCAGATCTTGATGAACGAGATATCTCGTCATTAGAAGAAAACTGACCAGATTTTGATGAACGAGATATCTCGTCATTAGAAGAAAACTGACCAGATTTTTATCTCGCCATCATCAAAAAATCGCCAATAGACAAAATATCTCGTCATTAGCAAAACTGGTCACATCTTGATGGACGAGATATCTCGTCGAAACCACTCAGAGGATTAAAGGTGAATTATTAATGTGTCATGTTTTCTGAGAAACGAAAGTAAAAACGTTTGATAGACAAATTAAGTTTGAAGAACCTAAATTTTATGAAATCAAACTGTGCTTATTTTATTTTATTTACGACGAAGTAATTTAAAAGGGACGGTGAATAACTTCCATAAAATCAATGTTTCCAATATTGTGATAGAAAAAAAATTGTTTCGATCCAGCTTTTTGCTTAACTTGCTCGCTTAGTTTTCTATTTAGCTTTTTTAAATCGAGAAATTGACTAAAAATTACTCGCTAGTATAAAAATAAAATCAAAGCCTTTAGATAGAACGGTAAATAATTTATCAATATTTGTAACTCACCTCACTGTTATCCTGTTTCGCAGATGACTCTTCTAAGTTAAAACAACTCTTTCTCTATCAGATGACCATCTTTTACTCTCTTCATATTGATTACACTCAAAATTCTTCCCTAAAACGCAAAAGAATCATGATTCAGACACTACATTTTGACATCATTTGCTTTAATTTAAGCTGGTATCGTTGATACATTGAATAAAATTTGACAAACGAAGATCGCATGATACACTAACAAATCAACATTCATAGATATAAAATATGTAAATTATCCTTTGTAAAGTAAATCCCAATCGATAGTGAAAAACCTTTGTCAAATCGCGATTCGCACTTTACCTGACTAATAATTCATAAATCTCAATTATTGATGGAGACTTAGATTCGTAGAACCAGGTGAAACGAAATTAAAATTGTTTTACAAATTTTTAATACTAAATTTGCAACTTTATACGTTAATTAGTGAGATACTGAAAAATCAATGTTAATTTAAGGTTCTAATTTTTATAGGGGCCCAGTGGGAAGAGCAACGGATTAGCAACCGGAGGGTTGCGAGTTCGAAACTCAGTTCAGCCGAAAGACCGTCGTGTAAACGGGGGCTGGTGCACATTAAATCTGTCGTGACCTCAAATGTCCTCACGTTGGTGTGGTGTGGAAGTATGGAGAGTGAGGTGCCCGACCAGGTGTTTTCGTCATCTGACTGGTTCAAAATTACGAGACATTGTCCTTGGATCTTTCCCTTCGGTATCGATCCCAGATCGTCGCCAATATCCCATTGTGTTGCTCCAGTGCGACGTTAATTACCTAATTTTTATGCTTTGGAATATTTTCTAGCACAATGACGCTTACAGGTAAAAACACTTTCTTCGCTATCGTTTTTACACGCGATATTAAAACTGATTTACATTTCATTTACCTTTGATCTATTCCAATCTTTACATTTCTGTAACGTTCTCGCTTCTTTTTAATGAAAGTTTAAAACGGGAAATTTTTAAATACGACTCAGAATCAAAGAATCACGATTTCATTCGATGAATCTGTGAATCCCCAAGGGAAGGATCCGAGCACACCATGTAATTTTGAACCACGGTCAGATAACGAGATAAGACCTGAGCTGGGACCACAATCTCCAAACGGATCTGTAAGGAAGTCAACAGTTTCCATTCTAGTCTCATTTCATCATGAAACGAAAGTACAAATTCACTTCCAAAAGGAAATAATTCCAAGTAGCCAGTACCGTTGCCAATCCTAATCACTATGTTCGATTCGTGTCAAGTTAGATACTAAAATTAGTATATGTTTTTTGTAATATTTATGTTCGAATTTTCCGATACCCTATCATGCGCATTAGAAGTCGTTTGGTACAAAGGAGTATCAAAAAGTAAGGTGGAATTTTTGATTGACAGAAAAATGTGCAGAGATAAATATATGAAAATTTATTATGTTTCACACTATCATTCGACAAAGGAACCATAGTGGTCTGAGTATTTTTTCCAACGTGGCACCAAATCATCCATGCCCTTTTCAAAGAAATCTTGCTCCAGGTTCCCTAACCAGGTAAGTGTAGCCTGTTGTGCCTCTTCCAGTGTATGGAAACGCTGCCCACAGAGGTGTTTCTTCAGGGGCCAAACAAATGGTAATCCAAAATGGTAATACTTCTCACTAAACCATATGAGCTATTCAATGCATTTGCAATATCATGCAACCTCACTCTTCTGTCTTCACGAATCATGGCATCGACGACAGCCACATTTGTGTCGTTACACCGCACATACACTTGTTTCTGCGACATAACACTCTCTCCATAGACTTCCAACAATTCTCGATGAATATTACATGTTTTTTTCCCCTTGGCCCATAAAAAACGAATGACACCGCGCACCTCCTCCTTGGAGCAATGCTCAAGTCGATGCGCCATCTTTGATTTGCTCTAAGCACCAGACGGGTTGACATAGAAGTTTCTACAAGCCGTCACACTTCTATCATCTTGGTACTTGCAACATATAAAAAAATTAATTAGCTACACAAAAAACTCTGAGTTTCAGAGACAAATTCACCTTACTTTTTGATATATCCTTGTAGTTCGCTCTGCGATTATCTTTTCGCCGTACCATGATTAGGTAGAACGAGACCTAAATAACTGGATTCTGAACATTCATGCTAGACTTGCAAATGAGAGATTGGTTTGTTTTGTCACTATATGGTCAGTTTTTGCCGCACAAGGGCAAATTAGACAGGTAGGTATTTTAATTAACGTCACACTGGAGCAACACAACGGGGTATTGACGCCAGTCCGGGATCAAACCCGAATAGAAAGATCCGTGGGCGACACCACGTAATTTTGAACCATGGTTAGATGACGAGGTCATACCTAAGCTGGCACCCCCCACTCTCCAAACTTCCACACCACGCCAACATGAGGACATTTAAGGCCACGATCGATTAAACGTGACCAGCCCCCTTTCTACACGACGGTCTTTGATTGGATTCGAACTCGCAACCGTAATCCGTTAGTCTTCCAACGCGGAACCCTTCAATCAGGAACCTGACTTGTTTCTTTCATCCCATACTCACGACTCCTCGGTTTAACGTTCATTTCGCTTCATCTTTCCATCTTTTCCCGCATTTGCTTAAGGCCTAAATTAACTTTCCACCGCTTTCATTTCAGTAAATGACACATAAAGCTCATTCTCTGGACGTTAACACCAACCCGCATTTTAACGACGAAAAACGCTAATCCTCCGACATACGACCCTTCCGCAAACGACACATCCCGGAATTACGTCGCTGTGCCAAATCACAACATCGAGGGCTCAACCGCCAA
This sequence comes from Meta bourneti, assembly GCA_933210815.1. NCBI lineage: Eukaryota > Metazoa > Arthropoda > Arachnida > Araneae > Tetragnathidae > Meta > Meta bourneti. The sequence goes on from OW119929.1 coordinate 15,804,725, forward strand.
ACCCTTAAAACCCGAGAATTACAAGCGGCTCCGATTAAACACACGGTATGAAAAATTACACGTATTTTAATGCACCTTAAAACCTTATGGGCATAGGGAGATGCAGAAAAATATGAGATTGCCTCCCGAACATGAAATGGAGAGAATCACGCGACGCTAAAAGCGCTACTAAAGACGTTATTGGCGCTTTAGGGCGTAAAATCCCATGATGGTTCCGTTTTTGGACCATTGAGGGTCCATTCTACGTTCAGTGTTTAACGGGAGATTACATATGTTTATATCGCTTCCTCCAAATGTAATGCCCGATAAAACAAAGATAGGAAAATGTTCAGTCGTTTTCAGGAATAGGTGCTGTAACGTTCGAAAGGTGAATCATTCGTAGGGGTTGTTTAGAACTGTGTCATTAAATTTATTTTCGGCATCCTGGTTTTATTAAAAGTTTCGCGAAAACTTTTTTAACTACCGCCCGTTAAAGATCTTTTTTTGCATTTTAGCAAGTGTGGGTTATTGCATTACGATTATTTCTTTTCTTTGTAACGAAATGACGGATTTGCCGTTTTACATCTGCTGCAATGAAATTTATGTGAATTCATATCATTTGATATTATGGTGCGTATTTTGTATTTATTGCGTTTCCACGTTTAATGCATATTTCATGTGGAAGTACCTTTAAATTTTTAGAATATTTATAGTGTATTTAAGCTTTAAAATCTCGATACAAATGTAGTGCATTTAAGAACATGCATATATACAGGCATAAACGCTGCATATTAAATATCAACTTCAATGGGATACATTGCGATGATACTGTTCGTTTCTTTATAGTGACATAAAAACCAGTGGCGATAGGTAGGTAAGTAGGTATTTTAATTAACGTCGCACTAGAGGAATACAATGGGCTATTGGCGATGGTCCGAGATGAAACCCGAAGGGAAAGATCTGAGGACAGCACGTAATTTGAACCACGGCCAGATAACGAACCAGTGCAATATGCCGATTATTTAGGAAAATGTTAATATAAGATCTGGGTCGATAGGTATTTACTTAATGTCGCACTGGAGCAACAAATTTGGTTATTATATACTACATACCATCTGGGAAACTAATTTCATTAGTTTATATCAGATGTTCAAATCGTTAACATTTCAAAAATGGCAGAACGGTAGGTAGATAGATAGGAAGTTAATTAATGTTGCACTTGGGCAACACAATGGGTTATTATTTACTACTTATCATCTGGGAAACTGATTTCACTAGTTTATATCAGATGTTCAAATCGTTAACATTTCAAAAATGGCAGAACGGTAGGTAGGTAGGATGTTGATGTCCCACTGGAGCAATGTAATGGGTTACTATATACTACATACCATCTGGGAAACTAATTTCATTAGTTTATATCAGATGTTCAAATCGTTAACATTTCAAAAATGGCAGAACGGTAGGTAGGAAGTTAATTAATGTCACACAGGAGCAACTCAATGTGTTATTTAAACTACACAACATCTGGGAAATTGAATTCACTAGTTTATATCAGATGTTCAAATCGTATACATTTCAAAAATGGCAGAACGGTAGGTAGGTAGGAAGTTAATTAATGTCCCACTGGAGCAATACAATGGGTTATTATATACTACATATCATCTGGGGAACTGATTTCAGTAGTTTATATCAGATGTTCAAATTGTTAACATTTCAAAAGTGGCAGAACGGTAGGTAGGAAGTTAATTAATGTCCGACTGGAGAAATACAATGGGTTATTATATACTACATAACATCTGGGAAACTGAATTCACTAGTTTATTGCTGTGTCCTTGTGTCGGTTCACGAGCACACCAGTGGTGTGTTCGTGAACCGACACACAACATTATATCAGATGTTCAAATCGTTAACATTTCAAAAGTGGTAGAACGGTAGGTAGATAGATAGGAAGTTAATTAATGTTGCACTTGAGCAACACAATGGGTTATTTATACTACATAACATCTGGGAAACTGAATTCACTAGTTTATTGTTGTGTCCTTGTGTCGGTTTACGAGCACACCAGTGGTGTGTTCGTGAACCGACACACAACATTATATCAGATGTTCAAATCGTTAACATTTCAAAAGTGGCAGAACGGTAGGTAGATAGATAGGAAGTTAATTAATGTTGCACTTGAGCAACACAATGGGTTATTATTTACTACTTATCATCTGGGAAACTAATTTCATTAGTTTATATCAGATGTTCAAATCGTTAACATTTCAAAAGTGGCAGAACGGTAGGTAGGAAGTTAATTAATGTCACACAGGAGCAACTCAATGTGTTATTTATACTACATAACAACTGGGAAACTGAATTCACTAGTTTATATCAGATGTTCAAATCGTATACATTTCAAAAATGGCAGAACGGTAGGTAGGTAGGAAGTTAATTAATGTCCCACTGGAGCAATACAATGGGTTATTATATACTACATATCATCTGGGAAACTGATTTCACTAGTTTATATCAGATGTTCAAATCGTTAACATTTCAAAAGTGGCAGAACGGTAGGTAGATAGATAGGAAATTAATTAATGTCGCACTGGAGCAACACAACAGGTTATTGGCGGATGTCCGGAATCAATCCCGAAGGGAAACCACCAAGGACAACACACGAAACACGGTCAGATGACGAGAACACCTGAGCTGGCACCCCACACACTAACGTGAGGACATTTGAGGACGCGACAGATTTATCGTGAACCATCCCCCAAGTACACGAAATTATTTGACTGAACCTAGTTTCGATCTCGCAATCTTCCGGTTGCTAACCCGTTCCTCTTCCAACCGAGCTACCGCGGCCCGAAATGGCAGAACGAAAGAATTTGAAATTTTGTTTCAGGGTTTAATGTTTAATTTACGTTCGAAATTTGGCTTCAAAATTTGGTGGCACAATGGGTTATTTTGGATATTAAGGAGTTAGTGCGCAATTTTACTGCCCCTTTTCCAAATTTTATGCATATAAACTTATAGAACAGGTTATTCGTAATTCGATTGCACTCTTGAATTGGTGCATTATAGCCCATAAATAATATCGTTTTTATCGTCAGATGTAAATTTAGTACATTATTTTAAAAAGTGACATTCTATCAACTATGTAGGCACCATAGTTTTCTATGATCTTCTCCCATCTGGTTATCAAGTTTTCCATCCCAGCTTTTAAAACTTATGGGATTTTGGAGTTAAAAACTCAATCAATGCAGTTTTGACCTCTTCATAGGAATTGAATTCTTTCCCAGCGAGAAAGAGGCTAGTTGGAAGATCAACGGATTTGCAACAGGAGGGTTGCGAGTTCGAAACTCGGTCCTACGAATGACGGGGGCTGGTGCACGTTAAATCTATCGTGGCCTCAAATGTCCTCACGTTGGCGTGGTGTGGAAGTTTGGAGAGTGGGGTACCTGATCAGGTGTTGACCTCGTCATCTGACCGTGGATCACAATTACTCGGCGTTGTCCTTGAATCTTCTTTCGGGATAGATTCGGGGCAGTCGCCAATAGTCCGTTGTCTTGCTCCAGTGCGACGTTAATTACCTGCGTGCCCAGCAACAAAGTGCTATATGGATCTAAAAATTGCGTTGGCACTTGCGAACATCTAAACAATTTGAATAAATTTGAAACTGCCGTAGTTGCATTATGACAGCAATTAAAGTGAAAGAGCACACAATATGAGCTTCTCCAGGTTCACCGATGTTCAGTTCGTGAAGGATATTTAAAACCCTCCGAGTCCGATAATGGTCGAAAGTTGGGTACTGTTGCGTCCTGAGGTTCGTTTACTTTTCATCAAGGGTACTCGAATCGGGTGACGGCTATGAGGGAACGTTGCATAATCATAACTGATGTTTGTTGAGGGTCCAGCATTCAATTCAGATGTTATTTGAGGCAGTGTTGCACGCCAACCACGTGAACTGCCAGCCGACGCTGGTCACCTTCACCCATAGTCTTTTAACACTCTAAAATATCAGCTCAAAGCACAACGTGTATACACTTTAGCAAACAGAACTGGAATGAGCTCAATGCTATAGCAATCCTAAGAAATATCCAAAAGTATATGCCCGCACCAACGACAACGTATGAGTACCCTTTCCGATACGCGAAAGAAAAGGGAAGGCTAATTTAAAAAAAAACATTTTATGAGTTTGCAAGATTGTTGTACATCGGAATGAATACACCTTTTGAACAAACGAGTTCATTACTTTTTTATTGGATCCGGAGATTGAACGAACATATCCTATTAAAATGTATGTCATCCTCAATGAATATTTTTAAACTCTAATCACGGTGCATCGTTCAAACAATGCAGCAAAGAATAAACCAGAACAAATCTCTTGTTTCTAACTCAAAGATGAATTATTTTCGGAGCAATTGCAATTCCCTCGTTAAAGATTAAACATCCCACGAACAGCGAGTTCTTTCAACGCATATACATTCCTAACAATGATATAAAATGAAAAAGTAATCCAAACAGCTACGATTTCCTTACCCTCTCAGTTTAATCAAAATAAACGGGCAACAAAATCACGTGGGAGCATGCAAACAATAGTACCTTCGTTGTTACGTTTTTTCTATCTAAAAGTAATCTGGATTGCTTCTTTCCAAACAGACTTCATTATTCTGCAAGAAACGAAACCAGATACCCATATTCCCTCAACTGAAGACAATTCATATCGATAATTGTTTTTATGCAAAAGCTCCATCTACGATATTCACTTCTACAAATGAATAAAGAAAACAACCACAAGGTTTCCTGACAGTAAACCTCGTAAACAGGTATCCACCCGAAAGAACGAAAGCTTCCTCTCAAAACTAAAAACCAAAACTTCCCTTCGACAGCGCGGCTCTATCTGTCGCAGCCTTCTTTTGACTTAACAAATTCATCTCGGCAGTCTCATCATTTTGCCACCTAATTACCCAATCCAGGCCGGTAAGGGAAGACCCGAAATTAAGTTCCGAACTGTCGCCACGAAAGCCATAATTAGCGTTAATTAAGAAAACGAAAGAATTTCTTCTCGCGCCCACTTCCGAGCAAGACGATACCTATCCAAATATCACCTCCACCCCATCTCCTCACCCACCTGAAGGATGAGACTTGTTAAAGTATTTATGCGAGAATCGAGACGATGTGAAAACAAAATGAGACGACGGCAATTTAAATAATTGGTGTAATTAGGGAGCAGAGAAGGAAAATGTGTGGCGCCATCTGGTGGGTCGTTTTTCTATCACATTGCGAGGAAGGGACGGCATTTTTTCGTTTGCAAGGGTGGAACAGATGATTACATTCGTCTTTGAGAAGGGTGTCGAGATCGGGGTATTAATTATGCGATCAAGTGATGTAGGGACTGTTGAATGACTGTCGTTTTTGTGCTTTTAATTTGAGAGTTGCTGGAATGAGCTGAAAGCGAATATTTAGTTTTTTATTTATTAATGAGGGAAAGTGGAGTTGAGAGAGATTAGAATTTATTTGTGAATCATTTAATCGCGAGCAGTTTCTCAAGAGTTTACGAGCCGATATTGTTTCAAATAAAAATTCAGAATAAAAATTGGATGGATACTTAAATGCATGTCTCTCAATTGTGTTTATTGTTTATTCCAAAATTATTACAATATTTTAAAAATCAACCATATCCAGTTAGCTGTTAATGTATTATATATATATGTATATTACACATTAGCCTGTAAAAAGTAAAAAATAAAATTCATTTTACTTCTGTTTTACTGCGAAATATTGATTAATTTTCTTAGGAATTAAAAGTTTGATATTGACGCAAACGGAAAACAAAACATCATTTGAGTACTAGAAAACGCAAATAGACTTTTGGATCCTCTTAATATCTAAAATTTTATTTTATTTTATTTCATTAACCTAAAAATATGTATAAAATTTGATGGTCTACTATATCTCATAAATTAAGTGAAATAATATTTTTTTTGGTCAAAGATTTTACTTAATGTACTATTTTTGTGCTGCTTGTCGATTATAAAAATAAGATTAGGAAAGATCCTTCTTGTACAGCGGGGATGCACGAGCCACAATTAAATCCCTTCAACTTAAGCTCGAATGATATCCAAACGCTCCATTGTTTGACGATTCCGCAATCTTGACTAGCCTATTGGTGCAACCTTTGACCAGTTATTCTGCTTCCATTGATAGACCCATGCAACAAGTGCATTTCAGCCATTACGGAATTCGTGTAATGCCCCATCACATGCGAAATCCGCGTTAAGAATGGCAAAGTTTAAAAAAGAGCGATTTCAAAACACGCCGAACAGCGCCCTCTAGCACCTACGCGCAAAAGTTGTGGACGTTCATAGACAAAAATGTTTATTTTGGTGTTCCCTATACCAGGACTTTAATATTTTGTCAGCGAATTTCGAATAATTTCATCCAACCTTTCTGTTACGAGTCGTCTGATTTTCCCAAAAACCATTTCTCGTTAGATATTTTTCAACCGCGAAATATATGACTAACTTTTCAGGGGATTGTTCTAAATACAAAAAGTGAAATATACACTCAGTATCAATTTTAGAGCATGATCACGTTATTTAGAATGGTGAGATAACATCAGGTGTTATGAAGTATGTGGCAGCTTTGAAAGGAATATCATGACAATCGTAATTATTCGCCATTTTTTCAATATTTAAATTTCTATTTAGTGTATAAAATTAATTGAAGTTTCTGATCTAGTCTCTTATCTTCTAATCTTCTGTATGTTAGAATATTTCGTTAGACCAATTTGACTGTTTAAGTATAATTCCACTTTACAACCTGCAGCCATCCCTGCTTAACTTATAAACAGTTTTGACCACCTTGTCCAATAAAATATATGCAAAGTATTCTTTTCCAAGGAAATGAACAGTAAAATCTTTCTAAAATATTCTTTATAATAAAAGGAACAATAAAAATTTTCAAAAGGATTATGTTGTATGGAAATGACCAATAGTATCTTTCCAAAGGATTCTTTTCTAATTAAAGTAGCAACACACTCTTTCCAAAGGATCCTATTCTAAGGAAATGACCAATAGAATATTTCCAATTGTCTATATTCTAAGGTAATAATAATAGATTATTAATAATAATAGTAAATAACCAATATAATATTACTAAAGGATTACATTCTAAGGAAATGGAGCAATAAAATATTTCTAAAATATTCTTTAGAATTAAAGGACCAATAAAAATTTTTCAACTCATTATATTCTATGGAAATGATCAATAGTATCTTCCCAAAGGATTCTTTTTTAATTAAAGACCAACAAATCTTTCCAAAGGATCCTATTCTAAGGAAAGAAACAGAATACTTTGAAAGGATTATTTTCTATTTAGAGGAATAAGTCTAAGCAATTCTATTCTAAGGAAAGAAAGGGCCACGGTAGTAGAGTCGAGGATTACCAACCAGAGGGTTGAGAGTTCGAAATTTCATCCAATCAAAGAAAGTCATGTACTTGGCTGGTGCACGTTCAATCTGGCGTGGCCTCAAATGTCCTAACGTTAGCTTGGAAAGACAACGAGCTATGTTATTAAAGATTCGTTTCCAACGAAATGAAAGCCAAGGTAGTTGCAAGTGTGCTAAAATCTTATATTTAACATTGATATCCATCACCTACGAAATTTTCAAAATTAATTCATTATTTTTATATCATCTTTCCTATATTCGAAAATTGTTCAGATTTTGGAAAGAACAAAATAATTTCAAATGTAAAGAATCAAAATTTAGATTCTATAAAAAATAATTCTGTTAAAAAACTGCTCCTCCAACAATACTGGTAAAGCAATCTGAGTTTGTCTGATGTCCCGTGAAACCACTTTTCTGCGACAAACGTAACCAAAATAAACATTTGTGTTTCAGGTTTTTCACTTATTTTCCTATCTAAAACGGGACCGTGGTAGCCCAGTTGGAAGAGTCGTGGATTAGCAACTGGAGGGTTGCGAATTCGAAGCTCAATTCAACCGAAAGCTGTCATGTACGGGGAGCTGGTGTATGTTAAATATGGCCTCAAATGTACTCTCGTTAGCGCGGTGTGGAAGTTTGGAGAGTGGGATGCCAGTTGAGGTGTTGTCCTCCTCATCAGTGGCTTAAAATCACGAGGTGGTGTCCTGGGATCTTTTCCTTCGGGGTTGATCCCGGACCGTCGCCAATAGACCGTTGTGTTGCTCCATTGCGACGTAAATTCAACTACCTACCTATCATCTAAGGTAGTGTGTCCCAACCTTTTTTCTCTCCCGTACCCCTTGATAAAACTTTTCATTTATGAGTACCCCCTTTTCTCACCCATCGCTCTACGCTCTACGCAAAAAAACTTTGTTTTGTTAGGTAGTAATGTTCTTAGGTTAGCTAGCAAATTGATCAAACGACCCAAATTGATGGTTTTATTTTTGATTTTACATTTTACAATCTTTTAAAATAGCAGCCTAACATCAAAACAAATAGCATTATAATAATTTTCAAATAATTTTCCCATAAACTTATGATGAAAGTTCACAACAATTTTTCGACTTGATAGGCGAGTTTTCAAACGTCGCCTTCAAGAATTTCAATGCGATCCTTGAGCTTGTTTCGTGGAGCTAAGTATTTTAAAATGAGGTTCAAATGAAGACAGATATAATCTCAAGTCAGGAGCAGCATCAAGCTTATTTCGGTATTTATTCTTAAAATACGCATCAGACGAGAACGCTCTTTCGATAAGCTGTGTTCGTGAAAGGCAATAAATATGTTATTGCTTTATAACTGAGTTCTTGGTGCTCTTCTTTCACTGCTACTCAGAAATTAATGATATTTCTTTTTTTGGAATCAGATTGTAAAGAAAAATCAGTCGAAAGTTCAATCAACATTTCTTTTACAGAAATTGATAATTTTTTGGCTTGTTGAAAGAACAATTCGTCGAATGGATTTTAAATCCAGTTATCTTCACTATTTCGCTTTGGGAAAAACTGTCTGATGGACACCTTAAGTCCTTTTAAGTGAGCTATTATACTACTTTTTGCTTTTTTGACAATTTCAGCTCGTTTTCAGATGAGAAATTGAAGTGTCTCAAAAACTTCGCACTGGTCTTTTCCGATATAAGATTCCCAAAAATCCAATTTCTTGATCATAGACTCGATTTTAACAGACACCTTAAAGACAGTTATAGAACTCTTCTGTAATCCCAAGTTAATTTTATTTTTTTCTGAAAAAATATCACATAAGTATGCGAGCTGTTGAAGCCACTCGCTTTCATGAAACTTAAGAGATCAACTGAAAAGGGTGGTCTTCAAAAATAAGTTGAAATTCATGTTTCAATTCAAACAAACTTGTGAGTGCTTTTTCTCGTGAAAGCCAGTGTACAAAAATAATGTTTTGTATAAGCTGTCATAACACACAAAGATTTAAATAGTCTGGAGTTTGTTGAATTGGCCTTAATAAAATTAACAACTTTCACAGATTGATTGAGCACTTACTTTAATGAATGTGTCAGGGGTTTGGACGCTAGGCTTTGTCTGTGAATACAGCAATGGCTCCAAGCTACATGGGGATCGACTTCTTTGATGCGACCGCGTAAGCCTGTATATCAGCCAGACATAGATTTTCCACCATCCGTGCAAACACCACAGCAATTGGTCCAATCAATACCTTTTTCACAGAAATAACCCTGAACGGCATTAAATATAAAATCGCCTCTGCATCTTTCAGTGAGAGGATAGCACAGTAAAAGATTTTCTTCAAACATGTTGTCATGTAAATATCTTGCAATAACAAGCAAAATTGCTGGATTGGAAGCATCAGTGCTTTCATCCACTTGTATTGAAAAGAAGGGATTGTTTTTTTCTTTCAATTACTGTAGATTCAATGTCGTCAGACATGGCGTTAATTCTTCGAGGAAATGTATTATTCGAGAAGGGAATATTGTTAATTTTTCAGACATGGTCTTCACCGAATATACAATGAGCAGCATCTTTGATACAAGATATAAAATTTTCAGCGATTGTGTGATTTTTACCGCCTTTTAGCAATACGATAACTTTTTCTGTACGATGCTTCAACTGCCTTCTCATGAACTTTGTTTGCAGATAACACAAAAGATGTTAGATTAGAACCGTTTGATAGTCGCCGAAAAAACTAACGTCTTTATGTTTATAAATTGAATGCTGTCTCTAAATGGCGCTTTAATAAAGATGGTTTCATGGAACCGTTCGACAAAATCTCTCCACAAACAACGCAGTGGTTTTGGACAGTCTTCATCTCCCGTTACTGAAAATTCATATGGCGAGTATTCATCGCAATATTTTCTTTTTTCGACTAGCACTTTTGTTGTGGTTCCCTTAATTGTTGCTCCCTTGCGCTTGTAAATCAGACTGTTCCGAAGTACTTGCAGCTTCCGATTCAGCGGGTTGAATTTCGATGCTATTTGCAGCTCTCATAATAGAACCTGTTTTCAACCACTTTTGCATTTTGAGACACAAAACAGTACAAGAGAAAGTCCTTTAAAACATTAAAGTAATAGCTAAACTCTTCAAACTAAGCACTCAAAAATTAACGAAGCTAGGCCTATTAATTCACGTTACTAAGTTGGCGCCCAATCGAACACATGATTGCCGGCTTTCAATCGTGTTTTAAATAAAAAAAAATATCGATGCCGGAAGCTGAGACGATTCGATATTTTTCTAGAGAAGAATTACTAGAAACAAAAGAAACAATGATCAATCAATGACTAGGTTTACGACGGCCTTTGGTTGGACCGAGTTTGGAAGTCGCAATCCTTCGGTTGCTAATCCATTACTCTTCCAACTGGGCTACCGTGGCCCAAGAATCCGTGGATTTTTTTCAATAAGTGTGGTCATTTAGTCATTTAGTGTGCTGCGAGGTAAAACACAATTCGATAATCTCGTCAAACTCAGAGGATTGAAAAAGAAAAAAAATGTATTTTTTAACATTTTACTAATATTACGTACTGGTTTTACCTTTTGAAAGAAGTATCTGACTTCCGAGGAATTTGCTATTCTTACCTATTCCCTAAGCATTTATTTCCGAAGTAACTTGTAAGCATCTTAAGAGCTGTCTTATCATTACAGTTATCCGCCTTGTTTTGCCTCTCGAGTCGTTTCGTTTTCTCATGCGTCGATAATCGTAACTGAGGTAGTCGAACTGTACAATTTGTGAATCAGTACCACTTAGAAAATTACAAAACTAATACCTTTCATGCTTAATATAGCCGCGTTTTATAAATTTTAAGCACATTTCTGAAGTAATATATCTTGAAACGAGACGGAATGCATCAAAATAATTAACCCTTGAAGTAGTTTCAACGAGATATCTCGTCCATTGACATCTGACCGATTTTGGTAATGACGAGATATTTCATCCATCAAGATCTGCTAATAATTTTGCTAACGGCGAGATATAGTCAAGGAAACCACAAGGAGGGTTGAAGCAGATTCTCAACAAAAAGTGGCCTATAGTACAAAATAATTTTATTACTGTTCATATATCATCATTTTAATATAAAAACTAAACTAAATTTTTTGGTTTTCGATATAAGGGGAAAAGCAGTTTCCATGCCACTACCCTGTTTCATTCATACCCACATTTTTCATCATCCGATTGGTGGAACTTAAGTTGCCAAAAAAAAATGTTACCTAATTCTTTTATTACATTCTTTATGTCAGCTCTACTAAAGTAAGTATAGCTTAAAATACTCATTTTTCGAGTTAGTGCATTCAGGTGACGATAATAGTAAAATTGCTTAGAATACATGATAAAACAAGTTCCATCCTTTCTGTTATCAAAGAAGGCTTAGAAATTGTGATCCCAAAGTATTTTGCATTTTTGTTTAGATACATAAATAGCTTGTATTTCTATAAACAAGTTTTCAGTGAAGTTTACAAGGCGCCATCTATGTTAAAATAAAAGGACTATTTCCTGAAAATTTTACATTTGACTGAAGAGGAACCTAATAATAATGAATTGTTTCTTATAAAATTAAACATTACATTTTCTAAAAGAATCGCAAATTTACTATTTGCTCAAGTACCTGGTATCAATCAGTCAATTTGTACCATTGAGTACCAACTTCATAGTAAAAATAAACTAATTATTATGCTTAATTATAATTTTATAACATTTCTACACATGAGAATATTCTCTATAAACATAACACTAGGAAAATTTCATAATTTAATATTATGAAAAAAGGGATATCTAAAAAATGTGAAGTAAATTGATTAAAACTATCTAATTATCGCTGGGAGAATTTTGGCGAAATCAGAAGAATGTCGAAATATTTGAATCGGAGAAAAACGCGTTTTTGAAGACTTGTTATACATATTTATCATATCTTTGATGTTTTTGTGCATGCAACTCCATCAAAAAAATATCGTAAATAAAAAATTATTTTTGATATCCACAGTTTGATTTCAATTAAAATTTGACGCCAAAATTAAAAAATACATTTTTCGATCTATTTGGTGTTTTTGGAAGTCTACTGTCCCCTCAATTCTCTTAGAATTTTTTATTGAAAAGGAATACCGTATGTCTCCAATCCATTTAAAGCACTAAACGCACTCAAAATATCAAAGGTGAAAATATTTATGTACCTGTATTAATATGATGAAAAAAGATAAGAATTTATGTCTTAATTTCAATTGATAAATATTATTCACATAAAATTCAACCTTATCAGGTTAACAAATTAGATTTTAAACTGTACACAAATCTAAAACTGAACATTAAAAAACGCAAAAATAAATCTCGAATTTAAAAATAAAATCTATATGAATCAATATTATTCATTTAACAATTATTCATTATGCCATTATACAGAGTGTAAAAAAATATGAAGATAATATTACTCTACATCAAAAAACATACGCGCGATACCTAAAACAGATTCAACCCGAAAATTTTCAGAATTACCTTGCTGTCGTCTATTGGTAGGTAATGGTAACTGGTCAAGCAAATTGGATTTGAAAAATTATATTTTTTGTATAAAAAAATTTTAATAACAGTTGATATCAAATTTAGCGATTGTTCTACACGTAAAAACCGTTATTTTATGAAATTGCTTATTGACTACAAAAATAAGGAAGAAAAGATTACGGAATTTGCTCCTTTCTGCACGGACACACCCATCTTCTCATAAAGTCGCATATCACTTTAAAAGTAGCAATAATGTAAATTGTGAATTGCTAGAATTTTCTTAGTTATCTCCTTAAATTATTCACTCTAAAAATTTGCATGTAAAATCCCTTCTGTATGCATTTGAACGGATAAGTGTCCCAAATAATCACTTACTTCGCTTAAAATGTGAATCTTACTTTATTTGTCTGACAGAATGGCATTTTTAACTTTAGGGAATGCAATTCCTGCTAGCACAGAAAGCAATAGATTTATTTATTCATAAAATACCGATGAAGCTGATAAGATCCAGAAGCTTCCAGCCCAGTGGTATTAAAGGGGTAATAGAATCAAACAATAATTTTTATTTTTCAAATTTATTTTCTTTTGTAGAAAAAGTTTTAAGATGCATCTTAAAAATCTTAAAAAAGTGGTACCCCGAGGGCGGAAAGGAAGAAAAACATAGCAGCATTGTCGAAGATAAATTTATATTCTAATTTGAATATTTTATGCTGATTCACAAATATTGGTCAATTTTTGGTTCCCATTTCCTATTACTTCTAATCAATTTATACCACTGCAAGTCTAACTACTTTTTAATTGGAGTATCTTTACACTTGCATGGTTATATTTTATGAAACGTATTTGAACAATAGCTTTTCATATCGAAAATAATATTGCTAGTATAATATGACCATTCTTATCATTTTCATAAAATTGAGTGCAACCTTCAAAGGTAAGCCTTAATATTCGTATTATAAAGGAAATGTATCATTTTGTTTCTGGCTAAAAATTAGATTAAAAGATTCAAAATTAAATAAGACTTAAAGATTCAAAATTAAACAAGGCAAAGATTTAAAAGTTAAAAAAGCGCGCAAACCACTTGATTCGTAGCCACACGGAGAGAGACTGACACAAAAATAGTGCATTATATAAAAATGTACTTTTTATTGGTTTGTGCTTTATGGCATAAGGTCCAAAGACGTACAAGCTGCGACAGAAAAATAGCGAAACTTTTGTTTACAGTTTGATGCTGCCATCTAGAATCTAAAATTAAAACTAAGAAATTCTCCTGAAAAGTACTTGATTGTAGTGCTGCCATCTACTGCAATATAGATGAACTTAGAAATATTAAAATCAAAATTTTTTTTATTAGAAACGACTAGGCATCTCTCTACAAATATATATATTTTAATTAGTCTTGTAAATACTTAAATTTTAAATATTTTGGAATTAATTTTCAATTACATTTTTCAATCAATTTTAATAAAATATTAACTTCAAGATTTAAAGAATTCAGATAAAACCAACTGTATTAAAAACTTTTATGCAAATGTTTTGCAAATGTATGTTTGATATCTTTATTTTATTTCAATAACTATAATTTATGATAATGAATCTATCTTTATTACTCTCATACCATTTGTTTGAATGACATTTTGCTTAAATATAACATTTTTCTTTAAATATAATTTCTGAATACTTTTTACTAAACGTATCTCAACACGAAAATCAGCAATAAATAATAGTTTTAAAATTGTTTGAAATGTTATGAAGATTCAATTAGCCAGTTACAGATCATAGTTTTATAGACAAATAGAACAGTTGTGTAACTCTTTATCCCTCCGTTGATTGAAAATTATAATAAATGCAATTCACACATTATTTCCTTCTGTGAAATAAAATAAATTATTTTTGTTTACTATAAGGTCAGAAAGCGCGTATAAACTGTATAAATCTTTTAATTATTTGCATCTAGTTTATTTTAAGGAATCATATTTCACCAAAATATGTACTCTATCAATATCAAGTCTTGAATATGCTATTAAGTTATTTTGTTACATTTTAATTTATAAACAAAAGAATAAATTATTCTATAGGGAATGGATGTTATTTGTATCGTAATTTCCATTTGTTCAAATCGCTCAAATCTTGATACCACTCTTAGTTTTTCACATCCATTTTAAAGTAAGCCGATAAATTCTCACTTCATAAAAGTAAATCCGTGTACCAGTTTCAAGCATTGCAGTCATTCCGATGCAGATTTATTTACTTTTCAAAATTAAGGTTTGACATTCAAATCGCACACTATAAAATGTTCATAAATGAGAAAAGTTGTTACATCATATTTAATCCTTTTTACGTGAAAATTAATTGGTATACTTGTTATAGGTTGATATTTTACATTTCGTCAGCCTTGTATTCGGTCATTAGGTATCTAAACACAAATACAATTGTATTTAAATTATAGTTGGTTGGTTTTGGGGTTTTATGGCGCAAGGACCATAGTAGGCCATGTATTTAAACGAAGATGACCTTACTCACGGACATAAAATAATTGATTAATGAAGACATGATAATATTAAGATAAATTAATATGACATAACGGACATGAATTTCGATTTGCGGACCTAGGAGTGAGACTTCGGAAGAGAGAGCGAAAAATATGTGCGAAACAAGTACAGCGAGAGAAAAGTGCATAATCAGCAAATTTAGGGTCACATTTAGTCACAGGTATCTGAGATATCAATGCAATAACGTTTTAGTAGGGAGTCAATGACTGTGAACTCAATCGAGAAACAGCAATTAAGTACAATGTATTAAAGGTAGGTAGGCAGTTAATTAACGTCGCACTGGAGCAACACAGCGGGCTATTGGCGACGGTCCGAGAACGGTGCCGAAGGGAAAGATCAGAGGGCAACAATTTGAACCATGACGTGAATTTTGAACCATGCTCATGACGACAATATATTAAAGGAAAGGTTTCTGAGATTTTCTTACGTCTATATCTAAAATATGAATTTAAAAGGATTAAGGGCGCTTACTATTGAAATAAAAATTTAATTGAGTTAATTTCAGATTTACAATTTTAAGTAAAAGTCTAAAATATTCTCACTGGCTTTAGATTAAATTCTAGCAATTATAGAGCTATTTCATAAGCGTTCTTTAAAAATATCTATTTAGCGAATAATTATGTACAACTAATTGAAATTATTCACTTCATTCAATTCAGAATAAATTTAAATTTTCTGATCAGAACGGTTAACGTTATTCGCCTCTTAAATACACGACATATTCTGCTTTCCGTGAATTGAGGTGAAAGTTTGCATAAATATGTTTAAATATTCGCGAAGCATAAGTCTTACGTGAAAAGTAATGAGGCATCTATTCATAGTACGAAATTGCACAGCGATGACGTTGGTTTATGTAAATGCAGAAAATTATGAAGACGGTGAACAGCTAATTCCTGTTTAAGATTAAAGAAGGTAATTCAAGTCGCGTATATTTTGTGGTGAATTCGAGGCGAAAATTACCAGTGAAATTGTTACTAATAGCCACGACATTCAGGCTGACATTGAAAGTTGTGTAGTATAGGAATAAATATGGTAATGCAGAGCAAAGGTTGTGGAATGCCGCGTCCAAGCTAAGCCATCTATAATAAATGTCTCAACACACAATTACAAATATTCTTATCTGAGTTGTAATATTCAGACAGTATTTATTTACTAATAATGATGAATTTTAGTTCTATTATATTCATCAAGCAAAACTATTAGGATGTTATTAGCTAATCGTCCTGGTGGTTGTACGTGGTTTAAATTCACCAAGCATTGCCCTCGGATCCTTCCCTTTATGATCCCGGATCGTCTCCAATAGTCCATTGTGTTACTCAAGTGCGATGTTAATTCAATTACCTACCTATCTACCTAACTGTAGGTATCTCGTCATTAGAAAAAATAACCAGATCTTGATGGAGGAGAGATCTCGTCATTGGAAAAGTGACGCTTGATCTCGTCATTAGAAAAGTGATGCTTGATCTCGTCATTAGAAAAGTAGCGCTTGATCTCGTCATTAGAAGAAAAGTGACGCTTGATCTCGTCATTTGAAAATTGACGCTTCATATCGTCATTAGAAGAAAACTGACGATTTATCTCATCAGAAGAAAAGTGACGTTCGATCTCGTCACTTGAAGAAAAGTGACGCTCGATCTCGTCATTAGAAAAAAAAGTGACGCTTGATCTCGTCATTAGAAAGTGACGCTTCATATCGTCATTAGAAGAAAACTGACGCTTGATCTCATCAGTAGAAGAAAAGTGACGCTCGATCTCGTCATTACAAGAAAACTGACGCTTGATCTCGTCATTAGAAGAAAACTGACGCTTGATCTCGTCATTAGAAGAAAACCGACGCTTGATCTCATTATCATCAAAAAATCGGCAATATCTTGATGACGTGATATCCCGTCAGTAGCAAAATTGGTCAGATCTTAATGGACGAGATATCTCGTGATAGCCACTTCGAGAGAGTTAATTAACAAATCATCATTCCAGTACAACATATTTATTATTTGAAGGTGCAGAAATGAGTTATATTAATTAGACAACAAGCAAAAGTGGGTATTTTTCTTGAAAATGTTAAATTATTTTTATAATTTTAAACGCAATTCATTTATTTACTAAATATTTTTTTTCCAATTCCAGGTTATGGAACGCCAGGCTAACAAATCATATTGATACGATATCATGGTCAACGTTTCAAGCAATTACACTTTATGCTTGAAAATTCCATCCCGCATTTTACAGATCATCCAGCACTAATTTGAGGTCGTCGTGGCTCAATGTGTATACCCACTGCTCTAACAACCTACGAGTCGTAGGTAGCACATGTTCGATTTCTGTCAGGTTAGATTCCTCCCTGGGCGTACTTCTCTCTTCTGTTTCAGTAAAACTTTCCTTGTGTATGCCCATTACTTGATATTGTCTGTGTGGTCAACTCGACCCTTTTGACGGTTATAGGTTGTCAAAATTTGCCTCCTTCCAATGCTAATAAATTAAATTATATGCTAATACAGTAAGAGCCAAATATTGCCGCATTTAATTACAATTCATACACGACAGCTTTGTTTTAAAAGCTATAATGTAAACTATTCAGCAACCTTATTTAAACATTATTTTCAAATGTACTGTAAATTAGACACTTTTGAAACAGTAAATAACAAATTTAAGTAACAAGGTAAAATGGGTACTAGTGATTTTGGTAATTTTAAAAATCAAAAATCCGAAATCATGCTTTCAAATCATATCCAAAATCTCCATCATGGGAAAGTATCCAACAGTCCTACATATGGTTTATTGAACTAGCTAAAATGTAAGACTATTCGATAATTCTACAAAAAAACTTAAAAAGATCAAAATAACTAATGTATAATAAGTAACATAAAAATCATAAAACCAACACTTTGACCTTACTACCGATAGCTTTAGAGGATACTAACTGAATTTACCCGGCGTTGCTCGGATTTAATTGGTTAAACGTCGATTGAAAGCTATCCAAAAAATCACTTTTCTGTCATAGAAAACTACTCAAATATAGAGAAAAAATAAGCGAGCGCAAAATAATTTTTAAAACTGAGATTTTTATAGCTTCTACAATACAATTTACTTTAGATCCATTTCACATACTATAGGTAAGACAAACCTATGAAAACTGTTACTGAGATGACTATATACAAAAATCGAATTTGAGTTATGGAGTGATTGTGAATGCCTTTTAAGTTCATTTTCTAAAAGAAATGACTTACATCGTATTATTGCAGTCAGTTTTGTTTATGAATATTTTTTTATTTGTAGCACCTTGCACCAGGAATGCGAATTTCGAAATTCCACCATCATTATGAAAGGCTAACAAATCATATTGATACGATATCATGGTCAACGTTTCAAGCAATTACACTTTATGCTTGAAAATTCCATCCCGCATTTTACAGACAGGATACATAAACGATGTGATACTGAGCGATTTTCAGCGCAACCGCACCGATTGCACCGTAAACTAAGATTCTAAAAAACTCCAGGTCATCTCGAGAGGTGACTCCTGTAGATGTTAACATCTGCACAGCCAGACCAGGAGAGAACGCCCCATAGCAAGTGCTCTGTCCAGGATGACGGGACGTTACACCACTCTGCATACCCAAGAAAAATATAACGATGATTAATATGTAGCCTACGTTATCCGTAGGATTCCAAATAATAACTGTACTAAATTTGGTGTGGATTGGTCAAACGGTGTAGATTTGTATAGAGAACAGACAGAGGCCAACTCTGCTTTGTATGTATAGATATAGATAGATAAGTGTTATTCCTTATATGTTTTGTACACTGTTATACTTCTGGAGATACCGCATTTACCCAGGAGCACCACATTCTAGGAGCGCAAAACCCTTGTTCATCTCAAGTAGTTTGATGTTGGGCAGTTGTTTGTAACAAAAGAATGCGACACACAGATTATAAACATTTAAATCACTAGCATTAGCATACATTAAGAATAGTTATTAGTGTAATTGAAATACGTACTCTTACGTACATTAAATTCAAATAAAGTTAAACATATATTATTGTAAGGTACTGAAAGCATTGAGTATAGTGAAAAAGTTTAGCATATCTGTAGAACGAGAAATAAACAGAATTTTAAAAATGTGTAACCTAACGAATGTTACACCTGATGAAATTTTATGAATAAAATCATAGAGGAAATTTTGAAGAAAAGTGAGCAATGGTAACATTTTGTGCCCAGAATCATACTATCAAAACTAGTAGTAACGTGACACTTAAACTACTTTCGTCTGCAGGTGGAAACTAACATCCATCATCTGACTGATAAACGGACGGGAGAAGACGCCCATCTATTAATTTATCATATGATTGGTCCCCGCGACATAGTGGTAGACTGGCGATTTCACCATTTTAGTTGCCACTCCATAGAGATGCGCATTCACATACTACCCTGTCATAAGATGTTTTATCGCCAAAGGAAGCGATAAGATGCCAAATCGGCCTACCAAGTAAATTTTTCAGAGCAGTCGCGTAACTACTAGTCGACACGTTGATCACACTTTTTGAAGCCCCTCTCAACAGCCAGTCTACTTATATTCCACATGTCCATGGATAAAATAAGTAATTTTGAGAAATGTTTATATCTATATGTGGAAATGAATGAATTTCCGGAAGATTAAACTGTGCATAAAATCGAAAACGAATAAAAGAACCCCCGATGTGTAAATAACTACCCAATCTTCTCTGAAAGAAACGGCCCCAGGCCTAGTGTTGAGTTTCAAAACTTCACTCTAACCGAATTAATACACCTGATTCAATTTATTTCTGAAAAAGATATTCCAATTTTCAATATCCATTACACATCTTCCGTTCGTAATTCAATATACTTTTGCAATTATTTCCAGCCGAGTTCATGTAAAAAACTCTTTCTAGTTTACGTCAACTAAAACCATTACTTCGTTTGCATTTAATTTACACGGGACCGCAATTCCTTTTTTGCGGCAGTCTTCCGCAGCTGTTGAAAGGGAGGGTGGAGCAGTGCTTTAATTTATATCTGCTTTAAACGGTTGTTCATTTAAACTCCCGGATGCAAAAAAGAATGGGGTGCTTACAGCGAGAGAATTCTCATTTATGTTAGTTCGTTAATACCACATGAATGTCATTCTGTATTTACGAAAGGGCGGAGTTTTTGGTTACCGGCTTAACAGCCTGATACGTTTTTTGAAAAAATTGCAAAATCAAGCCGCTCGTTTAATGCATCTGTTGCGGCGAGGTTGATATTTCTAAGCTGTAGTAGGGGGAATGGGGTAATCATTTACCCCATAAAAATAGATTTACGTGTACGAAAAGTCAATACATGAACCGGGCGTTTAATTTTAGTCTCTTCAATATTTTATGCGAGAAGTATGAAATATCTTCGGATTCCTTATTACATTATAAACACATCTAATAGGTGCTCTTTTTACTCTAATCAATATATCTAATTCTTTAACAAAATTTCGAAAGTTTACTGAATAGTTTTCCCTTATTCTATTATTCCTTGTTAATATTAAATCTTGAAATTTCATTCTATTATAAGATGCAAGTGGGTATTATTTTTATTATCGAGACATTAGATTCCTTAGCAGAAATGTGAGATCTTGAAAGCTTAGTGAATTTATACTTTAATTATACACTGCTGGCCACCCAAATTGCAACACCAAGAAAGACAAGAGATATCACAACAAAATTTATTTTGTAGATAACATGTTGACCAAGTATCAAATGATTAAATTTATAGACTTCTGTGAAGTGTGGTTCCTGCCAAAATCAGTAGCCAGAGTAGCCGCCATTGTTGGAGATCACCGCTGCCACACGCCTCGGCATTGATTCAAAGAGACTTTGGATGTGTTCTTGGGGTACAGCAGACCAAGCAGCTTCCACACGTTGCCAAAGTTGATCTGGTGTGGCAGCTGGGGATGTATTCTGGGTCAATCGTTGAGCAACCATGGACCACATGTTTTCTATCGGCGAAAGATCCGGAGAGCGAGCTGGCCAGGGAAGCAATTCAATCTGGCGATTGACGAAGAACCCTTGGACAATGCGTGCCACGTGTGCTCGCGCATTATCCTGTTGAAATATGGCTGTGGGCAAGCCCTGAAGGTAAGGAAGGACAACTGGCTCCAACACCTCGGAGATGTAGCGCTGGCTGTTTAAAGTACCGGCAATGCGTACTAGAGGAGTGCGAGAGTGATATCCAATACCGCCCCATACCATAATACCCGGTGCAGGACCAGTGTGGCGGTGCATAACGCAGCTGTTCAGCATCCTCTCTCCACGGTGTCTCCAGACTCGAATCCGACCATCGTGGTGTTGCAGACAGAAGCGTGACTCGTCAGTAAAGACAATTTCATTCCATTCTGCCGTCCACATCCTTCTTTCATCGCACCATTGGCAGCGGAAACGTCTGTGGTTCTGCGTCAAGGGTAGACGAAGCAATGGACGTCTTGCGGACAGACCACTCTGCTGTAAACGGCATCGAATGGTACGCGCAGACACTGGATGATGCGGTACAGACTGAATGTGCTGTGCTATGGTTCGTGATGTGGCTGAGCGATCCGTCACTGCCATACGCACAATATGCCTGTCATCACGTGAAGTGGTGCACTGAGGTGGATGCGATCGAACACGTCGGTCCGTCGTACCCTCCTGCATCCAACGATCACATATCCGCATTACAGTTGTTTGGTTTCGTCCAACACGACTACCGATTTCCCTGAAAGATAATCCACAATCTCGGTAGGCCACTATCCTTCCTCTGTCGAACTCGGATACTTGATCAAAAGATGATCGCTGTTTTCTACGAGGCATAATTGATCGTTTTTTTTTAAAAAACCACAAGAAAAACACAATTGCCGTACTTGAAATCGTCGAAATCTCCAAGCCTTAAATAGCGCTTTGAAGTGGCGCCACAGGCGCGCGTGATGTGCGTATGCGCTGAAATTCTAATCATTTGCATATCTCACCTCCGCTAATGCATGTTGTAAATTTCATATTATTTGCATGCTTCCTTCAGGGTGTTGCATTTACGGTGGCCAGCAGTGTAGTATACCTTACCATATTAAACGAAGCCTTGTTATATTATAGTCAATACACGAACCTGGCGTTTAATTTTAATCCCTTCAATATTTTATGCGAGTAAAAAGTATGAATATTTCTGGATACCTTATTACATTATAATGACGCTCTTTTTATTCTCACAATATATCTGATTCTTTAACAAAATTTCGAGAGTTTACTGAATGTTTTTATCTTATTCCATTATTCCTTATTAATATTAAACCTTGAAATTTCACTATATTATAAGATGCAAGTGGGTGTTCTTTCTGCTCTAGACATTCTAGACATTAAATCCCTTAGCAGAATTTTGAGGGCTTGAAAATTTGCTGAATTAAAACTTTAATCATATTATATTAATCTTTGTAATAAAACTTTAAACATATTATACCTTGTAATATTAACCTTTGAAGCCTTATTATATTATGGTAATTTCATAACAGTAATTAATAATGACGCAAATGAGTTATTCTTATGAAAACGTGCGATTCATTATCAGAATTTTGAAAGCTCGGAAGTATTGAATTGAAACTTTATTATATTATATTGCATTACATTAGACCTTGAAACATTATTATATTATAAAGACGCAAGTGAGTCATTAGTATTATTAATTCCTTGCAGAATTTTTAATAGTTAAAAAGCTTACTGAATTATGTTCAATTATACCTTATACTAAACCTTGGAACAGCAGGAATTAATGAATATATTATAACGTTTTTAGGGTAATAAAGACTGTTCTTTTAATGTACCTAAGTGGGTAGAACAGGAATGAAGGGGTTGCAAGATATTAAATAATATATATATCAATATCCCCCTTTCGATATATCGTGTTTCTTCAGGGATAAGAAAAAGAGTGATGTATCACGGAAAGCGGTATAGCCAGAGCCATGAAAAAGTCGACTTCCTTAAGGAAAAAGCGAAAATTAAGTATAATGTATGTTTTTTGTTTAAAATTGTATAAAATAACAATACGGCAGCTCATTAAAAAGTTTTCTACCTTCGTTTCAGAGTCCTATCGATGAATAATGTAAATCGTCTTAACTTCAAGATGTGTAATGTATAATCGCATTCTTGAATAACATAGTGAACAAAATTCAGAAACATGAAATACGCTCCCCTCCCTGAAAAATATATCACAATTTTCTGTTTCCAAACTACACATTCTATCAAAATTACCTATAAATTTTGATTTACAAACATTTACTAACCTTACTAAAATAGAAATATGTTTGTAAAACAACACTTCTTTCTAGATACACCAAAAACGTTCCACCGACAGAAAACAATGCGTTGAAATGTATTAATCAAAATTTCGTTTTAGTGAAGTTCACGGTACGTTTTTAACATTTATATAATTATCAAAAATGTACCCAATTCATAATTTCTGCACGATCACCAAAGCATTCAGCGGCATGTTCTCGATTTAATTCGACTCTAATTTAAGGCACACGCCGTGGATTTGGTGCCCCAAGTAGCACACGCTTTAAATAAAAGACTCGTGTATCACCACAGAATTAATGACACGAGTCTTGAAATGCTTTGGGCACAAGTAATTTATTCTGTTCTCTTCCCTAATTTGGTTTCAGAGAATTTCAGGGTGAATCTAAATTTATGGTTCTTTAGGAAACTTTCCAAATGCTCCTTTCACCAAGACAATTTTTACTGGATAAAAAATTCTTTTCTTTTATTAAAAAATTGTTCTCAAACATTGGAAGCAATATTTCATCTTCTCGGGGATTTATGAAATTCTTTTTATTTGAAAAATTGGACGTTAACGGTCATTTATATTATTTTAGGTTAATAAAATAAGCTTTTCAAGCTCTATAATTTAGAGCTAAAATTCATCGTGTATTAAATAATAAACAAGCATCGATATAGTTATAAATGATGTCTTTTAAAATGTAAAATAAACTCGTCCAACGTAAATCAGAGTCGGATTCTCCAACCAGTATTAAAATACGAAATAATCTGTAATTCATGCGGCTTAACTCGTGAGTGATATTTCGATTTACGTCCTAATCTGACATTCTAATATTATTGCGGTTTTTATTAGCCATCGTTTTGAAATATATGGACATAGAACGATGTACCAAATCATCTAATATAATTATTTGGTTTTATAATCTCCATTTGTATGTGTTCCAATTTTTAAAAGTATATACATATTATACTTCAATATTAAGATTAACTACTGCAACTTTTTTCGTTGAAAAATATAGTCTTAAATGCTATAGTACGCATATAATTGAACACTACATTTTTAGTTCTATAATGTTCACCAAGCAAAACTACGAGAGCAACAAATATACCCTTTCCAGAACAACAAAATTATACATTTTTTGAAAAATAACTTATATTTATGAGTGTATTTGTAGTCATAAAGGGTTAAATAACATCCTTTTTACAATCATTCTATGAAAAGAGTGAAAACTTCTAAAATACTTCAACAAAACTAAAAAGTATGTAAAGTGAAAAGCTGTATTTAATTGTAAACATCCAAAATGCTTAAAGTTTCATTAGTTATGCTGCATACGAGATCTTGTTTTATCATCTGATTATTTTTTGCATATTTTTATTCTCATTTATACATTTTACATGTTTTAAATCACCTTTTATCTTTATCTTAGACTATTGATTTTTAGATATTTTATACTTTTATTGAGTCACATTCTGTCCTGTGTTTGGATCAGTTTGTCCGCTTTGGGATCTTGCGCCATGAAACCAAACATAAAATCCAATCCAAAATGCTTAAAATACTTCTACGTATATTTCTCGTTTAAGTTGTAAGTTATTTTAATAAGCAGGCATGGACTTAAAAGCGTTAAAATGTTATATACTCGACAATTAAGCGGTAACAGTGTTACTTTTAATTGAATAGTTTCATGCGCTTGTACTTAGTTAAATTGAGTTCGTTCATTCAACCCCCATAATATTCTTTTTTTCTTAACGCAATCTCGTTTAATTAGTTGTAATTTTTGCTTCTAGATAATTAACATTTTTTTCCACGAAATATACTAAACAAAAACATTGTAATGGAAGCATTTTTTAGATAGCAAAGTACTTAAAAATATATTTTTATAAATTACAGTCCTCTTTATTTGATTTAATGTAATAAAAAGCACTGTAATAAAAAAAATCTATTCAGAAAATAATACTTTTTAAAGAAAACGAACTCATAAAGGAAACCCTACAATATATTCTCATGCACAAGCCCATTAAATATCTAACCGCGCCCGGGGTACTTCAAACATCACTCTTATATAATTTTAAAATGCTTTACTAACTAATATAGAAATAGTTTATAAAGTAGTTAAAATTTTAGTCAAAAAAAATTCGGCATTTTTTGACGGATATCTTAAAGTTCATTATTATATATTCATGAATTAGAGAGGATTTGCAGTACTTAAAAACAAGTGTTTCTTTGAAGTTCAAATATTAAAATATAACTACATACTTCGAAGTTCTTTTCCATGCTTGAAAAATAATAGTTATAAACTAATGTTTAGATAATAAAATTATTTGAAACATAATTTTTTATTAAAAAAAAGAACCGTCGTAATGTGATTTGTTTTTTAAATTGCTGAAGTTATATGAAATACATATAAAAATCATGCATTCTAACCCTCTGAGCTTCACAAGATTTACGAGTAGTTACTATTGCTTTTTGCCCACAACACACATAATGACTAATAACAATTTCGACCTGTAGAAATATTCTATTGGTCCTTTCCTTAGAATAGAATCATTTGGAAAGATTCTATTGGCCTTTTCCTTAGAATAGATTCATTGGAAAGTTTCTCTTAGTCATTTCCATAGAATAGAAACCTCTGGAAAGATTTTATTGGTCCTTTTAGAATGTAATCACTTGTAAATATGCTATTGGCCCTTTCCTTAGAACAGAATCCTTTGGAAAGATTCTATTAGTCGTTTCCATGGAACAGAATCCTTTGCAAATATTTTATATTGTTCCTTTTTAGAATATAATCATTTGGAAATATTCTATTTGCCCTTTCCTTAGAATAAAATCCTTTGAAAAAATTCCATTGGTCCTTTCCTTAGAATATAATCTTTTGGGAAGATTCTATTGGACCTTTCTTTGGAATTGAATCCTTTGGAAAGGTTATATTGGTCAAGATCAAAACTGGTTGGAAGTCATGCAATGAAGACTACAGTTTTCATAACATTTAGAATAGAATCCTTTGGAGAGATTCTTTTAGTCGTTTCCATGGAACAGAATCCTTTGCAAATATTTTATATTGTTCCTTTTTAGAATATAATCATTTGGAAATATTCTATTTGCCTTTTCCTTAGAATAAAATCCTTTGGAAAAATTCCATTGGTCCTTTCCTTAGAATATAATCCTTTGGGAAGATTCTATTGGACCTTTCTTTGGAATTGAATCCTTTGGAAAGGTTATATTGGTCAAGATCAAAACTGGTTGGAAGTCATGCAATGAAGACTACAGTTTTCATAACGGAATTGTGCTTATGAACCCCTCAGAGGGTTAAGGAAATGAACTTCTAAGACCAGAACACCGACGTGCTTGTCTTAATAACACAATATTAAAAATCCAACCGCGTTACCCGAAGATTTCAGTTTCACCTTAAAACCCAAAGCAACACCGACCATACCGACCACTCATTTATTCACCGATTCATACGCACAGCTCATTGACCCAGATCAAGCAGAAAACTACCCATTCTCCGAAGCCTCAAATATATCCCACGCTCTTGAAAATCGTTATTTTCAATACACAACTCGCGAATTCAAACCTCGAAAAAAGTTTCCATTCTTGTGTGTCTAATTAGCGATAGCTCTGATTCGCCGACGACTCTCTAACTAGTCATCCTCGCATGATCCCAACCACTCGAAACTGAACGTAACGACTGAAAAGAGGACATAAGGGCTGAAAAGAGGGTCGCACTCACAGAGCCTGTCGCACTCGGTCTCGGACTCTCTGGCCTCCTCCCGGTACATCCTGTCCTTGGAGGAGAGGATGAGGTCCTCTTCATTGTCGTCGGAGCCTAAGCTGGAGTTCCTGCAACGAAAGAGGACTTAGGATCACTTGTTTGAAATCGTGGGTTAATATTTGTTTCGAGTGTGAAATGTTGGGATGTTATAAAATAAAGAAACAGACAGGGTGTCCGAGTTAAGACATTATCAAGTCTCTTTTCCATTATTTTGAGAAAACACTAGTTGTGATCAAATCATCAATCTTTTTTTATTTCACGGAGATTGTTTGCCAATTTATTATTACAGTCGACACTCGCTTTAAGGTTTACTACAGGTATATTGTAAGGTATTTTTAAGGTACTTTTACAACCAGGCTACCGCGGCCCTTTAAGATGTACTTATGCACTACAACATTTTTCTTTATTTTGTCTTTAAAAATCCAGTTTTTTCGCAATAGGTCATAGGTTTGTGCTTAAACTCATTTCAGTGTGAAAAATTCAGATTAAGCTAGTCATTAATTATCTAATTTAGATTTAATTAGCTAATTAGCGTATTTTTTGAACACTGACATCTCAAATTCTAATTTGCTCAGAAAGACAATTCGTGTTGGAAGTTGTTCCGAATATTATTCTTCATGTTTTGACCCTCAATCAAGTGGCTAGGGGAATAGGTTCTTTTACAATATTTTTCACGAAGAAAGTAAAAAAATCAAGATATTTTCAGGAATTTTAACATTTAGAAATCAACTAAAAATTCGTTTCTTAACTAATAACTGTGATTGAGGGTCAAAACATCCACTGTATTATATAAATTATTATGATACAAAAGTAATTATAATATATCAATTCATTGTTGAGTTAACATTGTTTGAAAGAAGCATCCTGTTGAAAAAAATATATTTTTCAGATATCGAGTTGAAGTTATGGAAAAATGCTTGTATATGGTGACAGTACCTAACCCAAACCCATGTAACTTGAAAACGATTTCGAATATTTACAAGATCTCGGTATCATTTAAAAGTTAAGGAGTTGGAAAATAGTTTGAATTAATAAAAAAAATATCGATATTTTGGTCAATTTTCGTATCGATATTCTGGTCAATTCGTCTGACACCTTCACGAAAACCATATTTACGAGCCCGGTATAACTTCACTGTCATCAAGTCCCGATTCAGTATTTGTGAGGAAAATTTTAATTTCGTTTTATCGAACTCGCAGTTTCCGAACCCCACACAATTTCACGAAATGTCATCAAGTCCCGATCCGAGAAATGCAAACTGAGCGGAATGAAATGCTTATTTTCATTTCTCAACATTTTACACTTTGATATACAAACTGCAAAGTAAAAATTTCGTTTTTAATATTAATATATAGCAGCTACTTTCAAGAAATCTACTTCAGTTTTTAACTTTAAATTGTGAGCGCGAAATTTATAGAGGTTGCAAGAGTCCATAAAAATGGGTTGGGTTTCTTATTAAGTGGAAAATTTTGAAGAATGTTTGAAGGAACATGTGAAAACTCGTTGGAGTTAATAGAAATAAAATTATTTCGTCTGCCGCCGTTTTTATGCTTTTCCATTAGTCAAAAGTTTGTTATGACAAGTTTCAAAAGAAAATATTTGAAGTTTCAAATTGAAGCAAATTCTCTGAAAAACGGCCTGCATCTCTTCGTACTTTTCCATAAAGGAGATGATGATAAATGAAATGAGTATAAAGATGAGTATAAAGAAAAGATTCTTGTTTGATTTAGTATTCTCTGAAACAAGCAAATTTGTGGTTATAAATGTATGTGAGTAGTCTATATCCTGCGAGTTGGTATTTGAGTGACGTGCTTTAGGACAAGTATATTTGTTAAATTAATTGCAGTTTAAACATAAACAATGTGTTCCCACAGTTGGTGCCTTTAGCTGGTTTTCTGGCTCCAAGTTTCCAATGACGGAAGACAAAGCGTTGATTAGGAGTTAATGAAATAAATAATAATCTACAGCGATCACAATATGTTTTGGGGCATGGTACCCATTTTCCTGCGAGCTTAATCACCTTTGCACAAATGGACTTCCCAAGGTCATCTTCCTTCTCTCCAGAGTTGCACTATAGCACTCTACTTGCGATGATATCAAATGAAGGTTTTGACAATAAACATTTTTAACACTCCGAGAGTCACGAGATTTCCGAGTAGTGTTGTTTTTACCCCACAACACACACACCGAATGACTAAATAATCACACCCACAGGTTGAAAGAATCTGGATTTTTTCAACCTGTAGGTGTGATTGGTGAATGGACCAATATATTTCCAAAGGTTGAAAGAATCTGGATTATTTCAACCTTTGGAAATATATTGGTCCATTCCTTAAAAAAAATTCTTTGAACATATACTACAGGTGCGTTCATTAGAATAGGGTCCTTTGGAAAGATACTATTGGTGCTTTCCTTAGAATAGAATATTTGGGAGATTTTATTGCTTCTTTTTCCTTAGAATATAATCCTTTGGATTGATTCTGTTGATCAAGATCAAAACTCCTTGGAAGTTATACAGGGGAGACTGCAGATTGTAAAATAGAATTATGCGTATTAACCTCACAGAGGCTTAAATACCGAATTAAAATAATCGATATGTAAGGAATTTATATCATTAAGAACATTTTATTAGATTTTCTGTTTATTACAGTTTATTTCCCTTATATTCAAAGTAAGTTAGAGTAATTTATGTCCACATATATTAGATATATTTGAATTGCAACTTTATTACTTTTTTCAACGTAAAAAATTTACAAGTGCGGAAATTGTTAAATGTGTGTTTACAAAGGATGAATTATTTAGACATGTGCATGTGTGTGCTTGATTACGACTAACCTCTTATGGTTTGTCTAAAAATCTCATCAGGCCCGTGAATTGTGAAACAGTAATTTTGATTATTTGCTCTAATGCCTGAAAAATAATGTTTGTTTATGTTAAAGGGTGATAGTTTTTAATTAAACCTCTATATTTGCCGCCTTATTTTATCATTTAAATATCACTTAAATTAGTTCAAACGTGTATGATTTGAAAAAGGTATTTGTTCGTAGTGTATTAGGTAGGTTTCTGTTGCATAAATATTGGAAAATTCAAGACCGACTTTTTACCAAGTTCTAAAAACATTTTCAAACACATTACGTAATTGGAATAAAAGAGTATTTATATAAGTGTAAAATGTGTGTAAGACAAACATGGCCGCGGGAAATATAAAAAACAAATATGAAATATATTTGACAAGAAAAAAATTGTGAAGTAATTATTTTAGAACATTTTATTAATCCAATTGCTTCAACTTTTTACGCAAAAATAGTAATCTAATTATCTTAGTAATTAATAGTAATCTAATAATAGAGATCTAACAATGAAGGCATATATTTTATGAATGTACTTGTAATTAACTTAAATGAAAAACTTTTTCCATTCTATGCCAGACCTGTCTTTTCGGCATGTCTGTCTGGCTGTCCAATATAGTCTTGAAACAGAAATAAAATAGGAACTATTAGCAGTATTATCCAATGTAATGTTGAATGGACAAGTGTTTTTTTTGTTTGATCGAGTATGTGTGGACTATATTTAATTTATTAATTTATGGATATGTAAAATACGAGGTTTCATAACAAAAACCTTCGCCGCTTTCTTAATCAAAATAACAGACTTTGGTATAAGAAAAGCAACAGCCCATTGTTTCATTAGGTAGGCAATGCTTGGCAATGAATTCATTTGTAATTCTCTCCAATTTTTATGTTTATTTTTACCTAACAGTTCCAAATAAAACTTAGAATAACATTAGAAATTCGGACTGTTATTGTTGAAGAAAACTGCTTAATAGAATTTTTCCACGCCCGGACTTATTCGGACAATACGTTATACGAATATTTGTATACTCGTTCGATTTTTCGAACACTACCTCAGAATTTTATTCCCTTTAGTAGCAGAAATTGGAAATATATCCCCACAATATTATTCGGAAGAGTACATTTTACCTGAATATGCAATACGTATGGAATGAAATTATAGTTTTAGATAAATTATAGTTTTTATTCACATGTGTCACAAAATAGTTATAAATTAAAACTATAGAGAAATATAATATATTTTCTCGAGTGTATTTTAAAAGCCAATTTTCTTATAAAAACCTTGGGTGAGTCCACTTGTACAAAGTTCGTTAGCTCGTCCGAGGATAGGTCTGGCAGACAACTCCCGCAGTTGAGTGACGTAGTTTTGAACGAGTATATCCGTGCTTTCACTTTGGGATCCGAACCATAAACTCGAAAACATTCAGTGCTAAAGTTGACTGTACAGCAATCGAAGTGCTTTGTTAACGTTTCAACTCATCATCTAATTTAAAAAATAAACTCCTTTAACCCTCCTAGTGGTTGTCTTGACGAGCTATCTCGTCATTAGTAAGACTACCCAGATATTGGTGGGCGAGATATCTCGTCAGTAGAAGAAAGATGGCTAGATATTGATGAACGAGATATCTTGTCAATAGAAGAAGAAAACTGACCAGATATTGATGGACGAGATATCTCGTCAATAAAAGAAAACTGACCAGATATTGATGGACAAGATAACTCGTCAATAGAAGAAAACTGGCCAGATATTGATGAATGAGATATCTCGTCAGTGGCAGAAGACTAACCAAATATTGATGGACGAAATATCTCGTCAGTAGCAGAAAACTGACCAGATGTTGATGAACGAAATATTTCGTCAATAGAAGAAAACCGACCCGATATTGATGGACGAAATATCTCGTCAGTGGAAAAAACTGGACAGATACTACTGATGGACGAGATATCTCATGAATAAAAGAAAACTGACCATATTTTGACCTAGTCATGAACAAAAGTCGACAATACATTGATGACGAGATATCTCATCATTAGAAAAATTGATCATATCTTGATGGAGGAAATGTCTTTTCGAAACCACTTGGAGGGTTAACTTTTTTGGTGGTTGTCTCCACGAGATATCTCGTCCTCAGAAGAAAACCTGACCAAATCTTGATCGAAAAACAGTCATCAAAAATCGACAAAACCTTAATGGTGAGATATTTCCTCATTATCAAAATAGGTCAGTTGGGGATGGACGTATCTCGTAGATACAACTTTGAGGGTTCGAATGCCAATTCCCACAGAACCGGACTCGATCTGTGAGGTTTACGTGTCCAAAAATCAATGCAAAAAATATCCATCCGAGTATACTCCCACTTCTGATGACTTTTAAAGTATGACCGATTTGTATAATACGAAAAATAATCTATCCATTTTCCAACCAGTCAGACGCCTCTCTCTGCACTGGACACACGCATCCCTCCGTGTCCTATTTATACCACCCGAAATAAAAAATCACGATTCCTATGAATAGAATCCTCCCGATATGCATAATTCGACACTCACCCGTCTCCTGCTTCTCTCCAGGATCGTGAGGAATCCTGCTTCCTCCTCCCCAGATCCGGAATCTCGTAAATAGCCTGCTCCTGGTGGTTTCGCCGCTGGGATCCTGGAGGGAAAATTCAAGAAAAATCAGTCACAAAGGAGAAAATAGGTTAACCTTAAATAAATAGGTTTCACTTTGACGAAGATTAACCCTCTCAGCGTCGTGGAATAGAATCTTTGGAACGATTTTATCGGTCATTTCTGCAGAAAGACAAATCAATCATTTTTTCTGAAGACAAATCAATCACAAAAGAAAATAGGTTTCAAGCTTATTTAAATAATAAATAGGTTAGACTTTGGTGAAGATTAACCCTCGCAGTGTCCTGTAATAGAATCTTTGAATCAATTTTATCGGTCATTTCTGTAGGAAAGTGTTGAGGACAAATCAGTCACAAAGGGAGAAAATAGGTTAACCTTATGTAAGTAATAAACAGTTTAAGCTTTGGCAAAGAATAACCCTCTCAGCGTCGTGAGATTTTCCAGTAGTAGATCGGTCCTTTCTTTGAAACGTTTTTATCGGTCATTACACTGTAGAAATGTATTCAGGAAAATTCAGTCACAAAGTGAGAAAATAAGTTAGCCTTTTCAAGTAATAAATAGGTTAAATAGAGAGCATCGCTAGATTTCCGAGTAGTGTGGTATTGCATTTACCCCACAACAGACTAAATGACTAAATAACCACATCTATTAGTTGGAAGAAAATCCATGTATTCTTTTAACCTTTATGAAAGTTTTATCGGTCCTTTACTTAACCCTCCTTTTGGTTGTTTCCACGAGGTATCTCGTCATTAGAAAAGGGACCCGATCTTGATCTCGTCATCATAAAAAAATCGGCAATATCTTGATGACGAGATATCTCGTCATTGGCAAAATTTGTCAGTTCTTGATGGACGATATATGTCGGCGAAACCATTTGGAGGGTTAAAATAGAATAGTTTCTGTAGAAATGTAGTCAGGAAAAGTCAGTCACAAAGGGTAAAATAAGTTAATCTGATATAAACAATAAATAGGTTAGACTTTGGCAAAGATTAACTCACTCAGATTTCCCCGAATAGTGGATCGACCCTTTCTTTGGAATAGAATCAAGGACTGATTTTATCGGTCATTTCTCTAGGGAACGTATCAGGAAAATTCAGTCACAAAAGGAGAAAATAGGTTAACCTTATATGAATAATAAATAGGTAAGGCTTGGCGAAGATTAACACTCTCAGGTTCATTATATTTTCGAGTAGTGTAGTATTGCTTTTTCCCCACAAAACACGCACTTATGACTAAATAACCACATCTATTGGTTGAGAACCTTTAGAAAGATTCTATCGGTTATTTTCTTAAAATAGGATCCTTTAGAAATACTCCATCGTTCCCTTCTTTAGAATAGAATTTTTTTTTGCAAATATTTATTACTCCTTTCCTTACAATAGAATCCTTTGTAGAAATTATATTGTTCATTTTCTTAGAATAGAATCCTTTGGAAAGATACATTTGCTCATTTCCTTAGATAGAATCCTTTGGAAAGATACCTTTGCTCATTTCCTTAGAATAGGATCCTTTGGAAAGATACCTTTGCTCATTTCTTTAGAATAGGATCCTTTGGAAAGATACCTTTGCTCATTTCCTTAGAATAGGATCCTTTGGAAAGATACCTTTGCTCATTTCTTTAGAATAGGATCCTTTGGAAAGATACCTTTGCTCATTTCCTTAGAATAGAATCCTTTGGAAATATTATATTGATCATTGCCCATATCCTTATAATAGACTCATTTGGGTAGATTCTACTGGTCAAAACGGTCAAATTTATTTATATGTCATGCAGGGAAACTGCAGGTTGCAAGTTGAAATTATGCGTGCAAACACCTTAGAGGTTTAAAACAATTGAGGGGAATACACACACAGGCAAAAACCTATGCCAAGGCATTTTGTGGGAAATTATATTCGTAGAAGGAAATTTCCGGGAATTTTTTGTTTCGTCTTTTGAATAGCTGTGTATCATCAATCTTCATATGTTAGACAACGAGTTTAGAAATAGAGTGCAGTGGATGAGCATATGCCACTCAAACTGTCGGAAAGAATGTTTCGAGCTTTTATTTTTAGATTTGAAAGTTTGGTGCTCGCTTGAATGTGTATCGAATATTTCATGTACTTAGTTAATGTTCCTTTGGGTTAGATGGGTCGTGGTAGTCCGGTTGGAAGAGTAGCGGATTAGCAAGCAACAGAAGGGTTGCGAGTTCGAATCCAACCAAAACCGTCGTGTACAAAGGGGGATGGTGCACGTTAAACCTGTCGTGCCTTCAAATGTTATCACGTTGGCGTGGTGAGGAAGTTTGGAGAGGGAATGCCAGCTCAGGTGTGACCACGTCATCTGACCGTGGGTCAAAATTAAGTGGTGTTGTCCTCGGATCTTTTCCCTCGAGATGGATCCCGGACCTCAACAGTAGCCCGTTGTGTTGCTCCAGTGCGAAATTAATTAAATCCCTGCATGCTTTTAGGTTAGAGGTGATTGACTTAAATTCAATTAGTAAGCAGTAATATGTATTTCATATGAATAATCAATGCATTTAATTCAAACACATTTTGTAATTTTTGAAAAACATTAAAAAAGTTGACCCTACATTTGAATATGTATCTTTGATATTTAATACTGTGGCTTTATGATTTTGATCGAAATCTCCTTTTCATAGAAGTACTAAAATGCATACGTGTGATAAGTTATTATAAAACCATAAGTAAATACAATAATATATCCAATGTAACTCAAATCTTCAGTTCTTCGCATTGCAATCTTATGTTTTTAACTCTAAATTTATTTTAATATAGTAATAAATTCAGTATTACTAGCATGCGTTATTTAACTCCCCAGGTGGTTGTCTCGACGAGATATCTCGTCATTAGCAAAACTGATGATCTCGATGGACGAGATACCTCGTCATTAGAAGAAAACTGATCATATCTATATCTCGTCATCATAAAAAAATCGGCAGTATGGTGATAACGAGATATCTCGTTAATGGCAAAAATGGGCCAGATCTTGATGGACGAGATATCTCGTTGAAGGGAGGCTTAAGCGCTGTTAATACCTGAATTTTTATAACATTAAGCGCCTGCACTTTTATAAACATTTTTAAATTGTTACCAGTTTTTGTGTTTATAATTAAAAAATACAATCC
Organism: Meta bourneti; assembly: GCA_933210815.1. Taxonomy (NCBI): domain Eukaryota; kingdom Metazoa; phylum Arthropoda; class Arachnida; order Araneae; family Tetragnathidae; genus Meta; species Meta bourneti. Next base: position 15,840,836 of record OW119929.1, read on the forward strand.
AGTGGCACATTCTTAGGTTGCCTTATATTGTTAGTAAAAATGCCCTCGTTGATACAGTTCACTTTAAAATTAAAGAAAACTATTCATATTCGAAGTAAAAAAGTGCAAACGTGACACTTATGGAGCAGATTAAAGAAAAATTAACTTGTTACAAAATTTTAAAATTAATTTGAAAATATTTAAATTTGTTAAAAAATTTAGTAAGAATAGGAGTTGAAATTTCTAAAACGGAATTACAAGCTTTTAATTTACCGCTAACGTAATATGCCCTTAAGTAATACACTAATGAATCGAGATACTTATTAGTTTATTACTTAAGTAGGTTACTATAGTAATACGTGATAATATACTGATAATTTGGAATAAATAAGTAATATGTCGTTACGTAATACGCCAATTTGTAGCAGCTAATAACTGTTAAATATATCTAGTGGTAGTCTTTTTCTTCTTTTAACAAAGCTTGTTAAAATAAGGAAAAGAAACAGCATTTAAAATAACAGTTACCGCAAATAAGGAATAAACGTTAAGACTTATTCTAAAATAACAGTTTTGAGCCATCTCCATGCTTTAAAACATACTACGGCCTATTTTACTTCCTATTTGTTCACTCTTATTTGTGATATTATACATTTAATCGCGTCTAAAAATAATAAACTCAATGTAGAGACCACTAAAACGTAATATATAAAACATTTTTAACCAAGAAATAACACTGAATATAATAACTATACGGCATTTTTGACAATAACTATAACGAAAATTGGTAACAAAACTGTATTTTTCTGGTTCATGCATGTCAGTTTCCAGCACGATGCTTGCAGTCATAAATCATACTAAACGATACGACGCCTCAAAATATAATTCAAGCATAACGTCTGGCCCTTTTTTATTACGACTCCCCGTTTCAATACGTATATGCCAAAGAATAAAATATCGCTCCAAACTATGAATGATTCTACATACCCGTTTCCACAGCGTACGTGATCTAATTTGACAATCATTTCTTTCTGTTCACCGTTTTGCTCCAATATTTAAAAATGCATGCGAAAGCAAACAGATGCTGCGTTTATGATTTACAAGGAAAATTCTTTCCCGTTTTTTCGTCCCGATATCAAGGTTCAAGCCTAACAGCGCGTTCTGTCCCTTTAAAGGGTCTATCGTAAAAACAAATGGGAATCATCCATCATAGGGGAATTCTAAGACCGAAAGCAATTGGCGTACTTAGAGGAAAAGTATACACATTAAGTGTACGGAAGCCTCCAAATGAAAATTTTTGTATAATAGATTAGTTTTGAAAGTAATTATTCTAGCATCTGAGAAAATGCGAATTTCTTTTAGGATCGCCACATTTTGTTCAGAGAAGTGTTTTCCGGATACTCGTCGTTGTACATAAGTCAGTCAGAACAATCTTTGAAATTTGAATTATAGCAGTTTTTGTTTTAGACATGTTTTTTTCAATCATTGATTTATTTATATTTTACGACTTTTAACAATGGTTTTGCTAGGGGGAGGTCTAAAGAACTGTTCTCGAACAATCCAGTTTTATGATTTTTTTATGCAGTTTTACTTATTAAATATTGTAACGTAATTGTATTACTGGTATTTTAATTAACATCGCACTGAAGCAACACAACGGGCTATTGGCGACGGATCAATCCCGAAGGACAGCAAATAATTTTGAACCACGGTCAAATGACGATGTCTCACCTCAGCTGGCACCACACTCTTCAAACTTCCACGCCAATGTGAGGACATTTGAGGCCACGACAGATTTAACACGCACCAGCCCCTTTTGTACACGACTGTCTTTAGTTGGATTGAAACTAGCAATCCATTGCTCTTCCAACTGGGTTACCGTGGACCAAATATTGTAACGAAGTGCATTCTTCTATTCCTGTTCTGTATGTGTTCGATTCCTGTTCTGCAACTTCCTATTGACCTGTGTCGCCGGAAGAGAAACGCGAATAATAAGGAATGAGATCATAAGTGAAGCGTTCGACCGAAATGTATGACGGGACTATTAACCCTCCTGGTGATTTTCTCGACGATGTTCCTCGTCATTAGAAAAACTGACAGATCCTGATAGACGAGATATCTCGTCATTAAAAGAACTGACCTGATCATGACTTCGTCGTCAACAAAAAATCGACTTATAAAAATCGACATAAATATCTTGATCACGAGATACCTTGTCATTGGCGAAATTGGTCAAATCTTGATGGACGAGATATTTCGTCGAAACCACTTGGAGGGTTAATCAGTTGACGAGCGAACACGTTGCTGATTGATTGACATGCTCAGCGTTAGCTTGGTTATTTCAATATCAGTATTATCGGTGCTAATTTTGTTCAATGTTCTCTAATAATGGTTTGTTACCCTAACAATCAAGTTTTTAATAAATTCTATATTTTAAAGCCATTATTATACGTAGCACTAGTATAATAATAGTTTGTAATGTTATTTAAATCACACTAAACAGTTAATAAATTAGTTATTAGTTTATTAAATTAATCCTGACTAGGAAAGGTGGAGATCATGAATTCGTTTTAAACCATCGTATGTGCACTATACCACCAATGCTCTAAAAGTGAAATAGAATAAAGTGATTTCAAGAAACAATACTTAAATATTTAACTTAATGGTATTTAATAATCATAAATATTTTGCTTAAGCATACTTCTAAATAATTTTTCAGTTCAGATCAACCACGAAGTGTCACTCATATGCTATATTTATCCCCAAATATAAGGTCTAACGACATAATGAAGCTTTGTAAAAAATGTCCAGATCTTAATTTGTCATAAAAATTGTGCTTTTACGTTCGGCCCCGTTTGAATTCGGCCCCCTTCATATATCCGAAAATACACAAAACCACATTAAAGGAATTTCAATTAACATACATATATTTATAAGAGGTGAAATGCTACTCATAACGGTATATTCAAAGTAATTGTTAAGCTGCAATTTGTTCCGGTTACAGATACGTGACAGAAAATGTAATGGTCTGCAGAACACACGTAGAATTTTCAGTGAAACTTCTCACATTAGATCCTTTACATATTTAAAAAAAATATATATGAAAATGCTTTTATATGAAATTTGAGATTCGTTAACCGAGATTTATTCAAACATAATGTATTCAAAATAAAACAAATTTGCAGTATTCGATTTAATTCCAAACCAAACATGAATGTGGTAAAGGGAAGTTGAAAGTGCTTTTATAAGAGCTGCATTAAACCTCTGGATACGGGGACCGGCCCGACAGGCCGAAAGTTTCGAGTCCCCTCGTTACGAAAGGCTCGGATTCTTTCAGACCTCAAACTCCTGAAGAATCAACGATGCCCATTATGATTTCCATCCCCTATTTTCTGTGCTACAAAGAGACCCGCGCGTGTATAACCTTATATCCCCGTTGACAAAGATGTCAGGGTTATCGACGGGGAGCCTCGCAAATTGTTTATCCTCGAGCATCTAGTCTGTGAGAGGTTGAGTAAATGAAAAGAGATACACTTAAAAGTCACCGCCGCCCTTTCAGTTTACCCGGGAAGAATCTGACCCTTCTAGGCATACCCACGACCGACAATAGATATCGGCACATTAGGTGATACTGGGACGACACATATTCCCTCTCCTCATGGGGGAAAGCATTGTAAAGGCCGTTTCAGCCGGTTTCAGTAAGTTGCCTGTAAAGCCGTTGGTCCGGTTGCCGTAACCAAAGGGAACGATATTCTTCCCCGACGTATGCAGAGGATTAAAGCACTCCTCTTTGTTTCCAAGTTTAGAAAAACAAACTCATTTTATTAGCTGCAATGTATGTTGTAACGACCCATATTGTAACCATTGACCTCCGGCCAAAAATCCCGAAACATCTTTCGGGGTGGTCTTCCATGGTAGTCTAATTGCGTTCCAGATGGTATTTAGGGGTACACGACACCCCCTGTGGTTGAACTGTCACCCAGCGAAACTGGTTGGACAAGAGAGAACTGTTGGAGAGCTCGAGCTGAGCAGGTGTTTTTAGTGCTCGTTTGAGCAGGCCGTTTAAGTACATCCCACTTTCCCCTGTTTGCAGCGCCCATGATCAAGAGACAGAAATCCCTGATTGTATGTAGTGTATATACTATATGTCTAAAGTAAATAAATAGTGCAATTGTAATTTCAGCTGTTTCGTTGTGTTTACTGTTGTCACACCACAACGTTACAATCGCAAAGGGAAGTTGAAAGTGTTTTTATAAAAGCTGCATTAAAGCACTCCTCTTAGTGGCCAAGTATAGAAAACAAACTCATTTTATTAGTTGCAATGTATGTACACTAATTTCATGTTGATGAATTACATGAGAGTAATCATTGTTGTGAATCGCAGTATGTTCTAGCATGTTTAATATTTAATTGGAAATTTTTCCACGCATTTGTTAAGCTAAACCCTGAGTGAGCTGTGTAACATAAAAAGTATTACGCGTAACGGTTTAAATAACCCATGTCTTTTTAATACATAATTTTACGAACTAATTCATAGTAGCGAGTGTCCCTTTAGCTATAAACCAAAACGGTCTGGAGAATTCAATTTCATATGAAACATACTTAATCTGCTTTGTGAGGAAGCATTAAAACTCACATTTTATGACACTAGGCATGGGATTGTTTGCTAGTGTCACAATAGTTCGTGAAATGTCATTGAGTTTAAACAATGAGACAGGATTTACGTTCTCAATAATTTTAAACATCAATGATTTTATCCACGTTGTTAGTTACGCGTGTATCTATAAATTGTAATTTAAAAATTAAATAAATTTAGTAGACATATATGAAGAATATAATGTTATGAATGACGTCATTAATTCATTGACATAATAATATAATGTTAATAAATATCATTAACATTATATTCTTATTTTAAAGTAAGTAATTTGATTAATCGTCATATAATATCTCAATTCAGTTATTAAATATATTCTATGATTTTTTTCATAAACATTGCAGTCGAAACATATAATTAGCAATACTTTGTATGTATTGATATCGCTTTAATTATTATCGAAAGAATGCAATACAATGCATAAAGTTTAATAACAAATACAGTGGAACAGCTTCCACAACGAGTAAATTATGATCTCAAATACTTTGATCAAAGTCTAAATTTAAGCAAAATCAAATCCAACTTAGAATCCACTGATACATATTTTAGAGTGAGCTTAAAAGATTCTTCAACCCATGGGGCACAAATACTCTTCCAGATTTCCCATATTGGTGATTTTACTTTTTTGCCTTTCTTCAAACAGGAAATCTACATAACTGTGTATTACTTATTCTTGCCAGCTCGAGGGGAAAATGCAAAGTCGGCATTGTATAAATACAATGAATTCGGAAAGTTTGCGAAGCCGGAGGCAAAGCCTTTGTTGCAACTTAGTAGATGGGAAAAGTAAAGGGAAATTACTTTTTTTATACCTTTGTAAAAAGTGTAGGTGCACAGAAGAAAGGCTGAAACTTTAAGCGAAGTGAAAGTGCACGGAATTTACGTGTTTTGTCCCATTTGTCCCTTCATTTTATTAAAGGTTAAGTTAATAAAGGTGTTAATCAGGGGTACACAAAAGAAGTAATATTTTTTAAATGCCAGGTGTTGTATGGTAGGTGTGTATTTTAAATTAACGTTACACTGGAGCAACACAACGGGTTATTGGTGACGGTCCGGGATCAATCACGAAGAGAAAGATCCGAGGACACCTCTTAATTTTGAACCACGGTCAGATGATGGGGTCACACCTGAGCTGGCACACTCCGGTTGCTAATCCGTTACTCTTCCAACCGAGCTACCAAGGCAGGAATTTAAATTATTGAAATACAGGTGAGTTTTAATAACACAAACGCCAGAGCTGACTAAAAGCAAATTAAAAACACAATAAAAAGTTACCTAGGAGCTTTATTTGATATAATGTGTTAAATTATGTATTAATAAAATTACAATTATAAAACGTAACTAAGGCAAATTTTAAGCATAATTTATAAAACCAATGTCATTCAACAGTCTTTGTCACAGAGATCCGTGAAAAATTCGTAAGTTAGGATGGGAAACACAAAATCAGTTTTGACTGGTTGTCAAAATTAAGGCGTTCCTTCAAATGTTTCTAGTTAGAAAATAGAATTAGTATGCGACATTGGAATTGGTTCTCCAAAAACGCTAGATTGATTCATTGGAGAAATCATGTGGAAAAGACAGAGGTAACAGTAAAAATAATAAATTTCACCTATAACAATTTTTTCAAGATTCAGTTCATGAGCTATTTTAATTACAAGGTTTATTGAGTTTTAGCAGCACAAGGGTCATATTTAGCCATTTTATGCGCCAAACACTAGACAGACAACGTCAAGTAATGAACATACACACTCAAAGAAATTTTTACTGACAGAAGAGAGAAATACTTCCAGGAAGGAATCGAACCTGCGTGGTCTACAACTCGCAGGTTTTAACTCAGGAAATTGTAACTGTTCATTGAAATTATTTTTAGTGCTCAATAACAAAAATAGTATACTTATGACAAATGTCATTGAAATGTGGGGATAGTGAATATTTCATACATTTTTAAAACATCCAGTTATATACGGAATAAATCGAAACATATCTTCATCTTACATCTTTTACTAAGTATAACGTATCAATTAACGTAATAGGCAAATATAATATGCGATCTACATAAATTGGTGATATTTTCTTACCTGTCCTATGATATGCGGGCAAGTAGACAATGGAAGATTCGTAGTTGCTTTCAAATTTTTCTTCCTAAAATTACAGCAAAAAGTAATTCTTAGAAAATTTAGAAATATATGAATTTTAAACGATATAAAAAAATTGGAAACATAATATTCATTTAATTTTCTTTAGAATAGAATTAAAAAGCAAAACTTTTGAATACAGTATAACTTTTATGACAATCTCCAAAGTTAAGCATCATATATATTTAGCACTGAATGTTATACCTGAAATTCCTCATTAATAAATAATAAATAGTAAATAAAATAACGAATCAACTAACATTTTAAAAGTAACTTCAATGAACTGTTCAATACACATATTGTAGTTATTCAATGTACATCATTGTAATACTTTTTTAAATTATTATATTTGTGTTTTAATTTGCCCCCATAAATTTTTATATTATTTATTCTATTTCATATACTTTTTAGAACATTATTTTCGTATCCTACCTCTGAATGTCTAAAAGAGACAGAAAGTACAGAACATTTTCTGTACTTTCAAAACTAGTAACTTCATGAATTCAAAATCGAGATGTAGCAAAGTGCAGAATGAGTTTTCAATATGGCAATCAATATTATTAGTCAATATGGCCATTATACAAACATTATTATAGGCCCAATAAGCTGGCCATCACAAATATTATTATAGCCTTCATAAGATGGTCATTACAAACATTATTATAGCCCCAATAAGATAGTCATAAACATAATTATAGCCCCAATAAGATAGTCATAAATATTATTATAGCCCCAATATAGCCATCATAAACAAAAAAAAATAGATCCAAGATGGCGATTACAAAAGTTATTACAGCCCCAATAATATGACCATAACAAATGTTATAGGCCAAATAATAAGGTTCTTACAAACATTATTTTTGTCCCATTAAGATGGTCATTACAAACATTATTATAGCCCTAATGATGACAATCACACACATTATTTTAACTTTAATAAGAGGACCATCACAAACAGTGTAATAGCCTTAATAAGATGACCATTACAAACATTATAATAGACCCAATATGACTATTACTAACAGTATAATAGCCCCAATAAGATGGTCATTATAACAGTTATTATAGCCGCAATTATATAAACATTACAAATATCATAAGCTCAATAATACGGGCATAACAAATATTATTTTTGCCCTAGTAAGATGGCTATCACAAACATTATTATAGCCTCAATATTATGGTTATTCGAAGCATGATTATAGGCTCAGTAAGATGACCATCACAAACATCATTATAGTCCCAATAAACATGGTTTTAGCCCCGATACGATGGTCATAAAAGAAATTATTGTAGCCCCAATATGCACATTAAAAATATTATACGCCCACCTAATACGGTCATTATAAATATTATTATAATCCTTGCAATATAGCAGAATACCAATTTATTCAGGTGGTTTTAGTTGGTTCGTTAGTGTAATTGGTTTTCGGTATCTATTTCGAATTTCAAGTTTCTTAGAAATGGAAGCTAAGTTCTTTCATATTTTTTGGAGGAGGAACATTTTCAAAATACTAATAAGCATCTAAAGATTTGTATAGTACCTTAAGCAAAAACAGTTTAAATAGAAAAAGATACGCAGCGTTGTAATTTGTCTAACTACAAATCCTGTAAGCTTCACAAAAAATTCAACGCATGTCTTTTTAATATAATAATGATTGGGTGTCCTTCGTTTGCGAACTACCAGCTTTGAGACGTACATATACACTAGAAGATTTTTTAAATTTTGACTTCAAAAATCCAGCTCTTTTATAATTCGACTTTGATTTATGCTTAAAACCACTTCAGTGTGAAAAAATAAGATTAAGCTAATAATAAATTATTAATTCAGATATTATTAGCTAATTAGCATGTTCTTTGAATAGAGATAACTCAAATTTCAATTTGTTCAGAAAAATAAATCCTGTTGGAAATTATTCCTAATATTATTCTTCAAGTTTTGACCCTCGATCAAGTTGCTAGAAGGAATAGGTTTTCTTTTTACAATTTTATTCAACAAGGGAGCATAAAAAAAGAGATTTTTCGTGACTTTTAATACTTGAAAATTAATTTCTTAAGGCTACGTATACATTAGAAGATTTTTTTTAAATTTTGACCTTAAAAATCCAATTTTTTTTACAACAGGTAATTGGTGTATTCTTAAAATCATTTCAGTGAGAAAAAATCAGATTGTGCGAATAATTAATTATCTAATTAAGATACAATTAGCTAATTAGCATGTTTTTTTAACAGTGATATCTCAAATTCTAATTTGCTCAGAAAGACGATTCCTGTTGGAAATTATTCGGAACATTATTCTTCATGTTTTGACCCTGAATCAAGTTGCTAGTTGAAAAAGTTTTATTTACAATTTTTGTAATCAAGAAAGTATAAAAAAAATCAATATTTTTCAAGAATTTTCACACTTAAAAATCAACTAAAAATTCATTTCTTAACTAAATACTCTGATTGAGGGTCAAAACATCCACTGTATTATATAGATTATAATGATACAAAAATAATTACAATAGATCAATTCATTGTTGAGTCATCACCGTTTGAACAAAGCATACTATTACAAACACAGTTCTTCAGAAATTGAGTTATAAGTTTAGGAAACACGTTTGTACATGTTGACAGTATCTAACGAAAATCCCTTGTAATCAGAAAAATATTCCGAATAATTACAAGATCTTTATACAGTTTGATGGTTGGTTGTTTTGGAGTATTATGGCGCCGGGGCCATATTTGGCCAAACTGCGCCAAACACAAGACAACGTCAAGTAAAAAATGCCGTGAATCGAAGAAAGAGGGATTGGAGTACAGAGTGGGATGAAAGCAGAAAAATATCGATATTTTTCTGCTTTATTAAAGACAGTAAGTCCCATTGGAGAAGAAAAGATCACTAGAGTACCTCGGGGCCTTGAAGCCCTTACACCTAAAGGAGATGTGCCTCTGAGAGCTGCTATCGTTTGAAAGCTAAGGAGTTAGGGAATATTTTGAAGCAATATAAAAAATCGATATTGATCGAGATTCGTGGTTTCTAGTGTGTATATGCGCAACAACTAAAACACCACTTTACCCTCCTCTGTGGGTAGGGGATGTCGTAGGCATATCCGCATCTTCCGCTGCCGAACGTTCCCATGTTCTGTTGTTGGTGGTTGGACTGGACGCAGTGCTCTCGGCTGAATCCAGGGGCGCTGCTAGTGGCGTAGGGGGACGGATAGTAGGCTGGTTCCTGGCTGCTGTCGTACGTCACAGAAAGGGGCATGTTGTCCGGCTTTGTAGGCTCCCGGTTCTCCGTTCCTGGAAATCAAACAATTCTAATGAACTATTCATTGATACTAAATAAAGAGTTATAAGTTGGTTGCTTTGGGGTTTCGTGGCGCAAGAGTCATATGTGGCGAAGATGCGTCAAACATAAGACAACAACGAAGGGGAAAAAGCAGGTAGATGGGAGGCTAGGGTAAAACAGGACAGATCACTAGGGTACATCGGGGTTGTGATGCCCGCACACACCTAAAGATGTGCCCCTAAAGCGATAAGTGTTATAAGTAATAAAATTGTACGTAGAATGTATAAAATTAACTTTTAATTATCGTATTTATCTGTGACGGAAACCTTATTTCCAGGATAGTGTGTAAGGTTCTCCAGCTGGATATTGAGGAATGTTGGCCGGAATGAACCATTTGATCCCCGAGGGGCGTCGGTGGAGGTATTCTTGGACGGTCATCCGGGTGATGGGAAGAGGCAGGAAGAGAATGATAGGAGTGAGAGCGGGACTCGAGGGTTGGACACAGAGATGGAATGACGTGTGAAGTCCTTCGATGTTATGTCCACGAAAAGGAATGATTACCCTTTTATTTGTAAATATATGAAATTGTAAATAGTACATGGATACTCAGAATTAATTGATGAATAAATGGTTTAACCCTCTGCATACGTCGGGGCAGAAAATCGTTTCCTTCTTTGGTTACAGGCAGAAGGCCCAACGGCTTTACAGGCAAATTACTGAAACCGGCCGAAACGGCCTTTACAATGTTTCCAGGAGGAGAGGGAATTTGTGTCGTCTCATTATCACATAATGTGCCATTTCTATTATTGGCTTGTGGGTATGCCTAGAAGGGACAGTTTCTTCCCGGGTAAATTGAAAGGGTGGCGGTGACTTTTTAAGTGTATCTCTTTTCATTTACTCAACCTCTCACAGACTAGATGCTCGAGGATAAACAATTTGCGAGGCTCCCCGTCGATAACCCTGACATCTTTGTCAACGGGAAGTTAAATCACGCGCGGGTCTCTTTGTAGCACAGAAAATAGGGGGATGGAAATCGTAATGGGCTTCGAAGATTCTTCTGGAGTTTGAGGTCTGAACGAATCCGAGCCTTTCGTAACGAAGGGACTCGAAACTTTCGGCCGGTCCCCGTATCCAGAGGATTAATACATAGATGTGAAGTATAAGTAGACTGAGCATTGCTATTGACAAGAGCCTCGAAAAGTGTGACCAAAACATGTCCCCTTGTAGTCACTTTGAAAATTGACTTGGTTGGCCGATTTGGTATCTTATCACCTCGTTTGGCGATTTTACAACTTATGACACGGTAGGTGTGTGAATCCGCATTTCTATAGTGTGGCAACAGGAATGGTAAAATCGCCCAGTCTACTATCAGAAGATCAATCAATGGACCAATCCTATAATGAATCAATGATTGGGCGTCTTTCCTCGTCCCATGGACCAATCAGATGATGAATGTTAGGTTCCACCCTGCAGACGAAAGCAGTCAAAGTGTCATGCTACTACGTTTTGGTGACATGATTCACAGAAAAAGGTTGCCATTGCTCACTCTACGTTTATACTTCCTCTATGGTTTAACACGTGCACACTATTGGATCATTAGAAGTGCCATTCTTAGTAGGTAGGTATTTTAATTAACGTCGCACTTGAGCAACACAACGGGCTATTAGCGATGATCCCGGATCAAACCCGAAGGGAAAATCCGAAGATGACAAGACGTAATGTTGAACCAAGGTCAGATGACGAGGTCATACCCGAGCTGACAACTCACTCTCCAAACTTCCACACTACGCCAACCATTCTTAATAGGATAGAGGAAGAAAAGAACCGTGTGACAGTGTGGAATCTCTCAAATCCTGATACGAAACACTCTTGCAAACTATAACTTCTCTTTTTACAGCTATTTGTGACATAAGGATGGATGAGCCAGCAAGTGAATCTCACCATCTGGTGTCCGGGGACTTCTACCGGAAGTTCTCCTTCTCGTGATGATGCAGACGACGCAGAGAACGGCCACAAGGACAAGGGTGGAGCTGACCACTGGGACAGTGATGGTCAGGTGGCGGTAGAAGGATCCATTGACATCGCTCACTTCGGAAGGCCTTGGGGGATATTCTGAAAAAGAAAAACGAAATGAAGTGCAGTACCATTTCAACCCTAAGAGTAGCCAACATATAAAAGCACATTAAGTTTCATTGAGTTGTACAATGAATACTCAATAAGTTTTTCTATACATTTTCGTGTAATTTCAACCCTAAGAGTAGCCAACATTTAAAGGTACATTAAGTGTCATTGAGTTGTACAACGAATACTCAATAAATATTTGAAAAATTCGTGTAATGTATTACCTCAATTGTACAAATTTATCAACTTAATACGAGTTTTTTCCAGTATTATTTCAGTAGAAACATTTAATTTTTCAATAGCAACATTACTTCAATGGTCCATTAAAGTAATGTTGCTATTGAAAAATTAAATGTTTAGGTTAATTTATTTCCATTATTAATTATAAGATTCCGATAGTGTACCATTTTAATAGCAGAAATTTAATTGTATCGATTTAATTGAAAGGTAGTTAACAATATTACTCTTTAATAGTAATAGTCAAACGTAATATTTCAATGGTAGCATTAAACTGCATTATTAGTTGTATTATTTCGAATAGCGTAGCATTTTAATAGCATAATTTAATTATATCCAACTTGATAGTAGTATTTAACAATGTTACGCTATGATAATCAAAGGCAATATTTCAATGATCGTATTAAACTGCATTATTAAATTGAATATTTCCAATAGTGACCACTATAATGGCATAAATTTAATATAACTTAATAGAAGTATTACTCTTTAATAGTAACATATTATTTCAATAAGATGCAGTTAAATCACTTTTTCAATAAGATACTTTTAAAAGCACTTTTTCAATAGAAATATTTTAATAGTATCACTTTAACTGTGTTAAATCAATATACCTTCACTTCTAAAACATTTAAATATATTTCTAATGATACCAAAAAATACTTCCAAGTGATTTAAGTAAATCAAAGCAAAAGTAATATATTATACTTAAAAAAATATATTTATTAACTTCTCAACAGTTTTCAACGGTACATAAATGAAACACCTCTGAGAAATACAAAACATTGCCGGCTTTGTAAACGCAGAAACAAAAAATAATCAGACTCCGAAACACAAATAACATCAACATAAAACCGAAACACTATCGCAACGAAAACCGCGTGAGGCGATATAATTATCCGAAAGATACATAACCAACTCTATCGCTCCCCCTGCGAGATACATTACCCAGCATCATTTTTACTCATAAAAGAAATTAGTTCCCGAAGAAAACTAATTTTGAGATTACATAACCACCCTCCCCGCATAAAACCGAAATCATTTCATCCAGCCCCATCCCCAAAAGAATAACCGATAACAATAACAACAATAATAATCTCGGTAATTGCTTTCATTTGGTACCGGAACAGCGCAGAGCCGTTACTGCATGGAAAGACACTCCACCATAACCGATTTCTGCACTAAATGAAAGGCTGTAAACCGTTGTGTGTACGTCTCTATCCCGTCGATCAATACGCGAAGAAAACAAAGTTCAACAGACAAGGCAATTAAATTGATTACATTCAGCACGAACCTGCGAGCGACGGAAACGAGAATTCGGTGAGTTGGGTGCTATCGGCGATAAGACGAAAACCTTCTCGAACGTGTCCAGACTTGTGCAGACGGTTGGACTGCGATTCACATGTTGCGGAGAAGCTCGATTTTAATTATGTTAGTGGCACTGACGCAACAAGTTCACCGATATTTTTAATTAGACGAAGTGACACGTTTGGTGTAATTAAACCGTTTTGGATGTACGCATGTGCCTGGTTTAAATCGAATAGGGGACGTTTTATGAACAGTGTGATGCCGAGTTTGGTTTATATATAATTAATCTGATCATGTGCGATTTTAGAACCGTCGGTCATTTTAAGTAATTTGTATTACTGTCGAATTAGGAATGTGACAGAACAAGATATAAAAATGCCTGGTTTTTATACCTCTGGGATTAGTTTATAAAAATGTTCTAGCGAAGATTGTTTTTAAATTTTGTGTAAAGCTATTCGTGTTACCATTATTCTGTGTTAAATTAGTGCCACTCCTGATAAAACGACTTGTGCTACCACAAATTTATAGTTATATGATAGCAAAGTATTGAGTAAAACATTTGTATTACCATTGAATTAGTAATGTGAGAGAACAAAGCATTACGATGCTTGGTTTTTATAATTTTGGGATTCGTTTTTAAAAACATTTCTAGCGAAGATTGTTTTAAAACTTTGTGTATCGCAACAATTTTGTGTAAAGCAATCCGTATTATCATTATTTTGTGTTGCATTAGTTCCAATCATGATAAAAACGATTTGTGTTACCATAAATTTAGTTAGATGATAAAATAATATAATTAAAGCATATTCGAATTTGATTTAGGTTTGATTCATTTTCCTGCAAAAGGTTATTTCAAAGGGGACGAGATATTTCGACAATCAAGATATGATTATGACGCTAATGATTAGATTCGCTAATGACGAGATAGCTCATCCATCAAGATCTGAGCAATTTTGCTAATGATGATGAGATCAAGATCTGGTGAGTTGTGTTTCTAATGACGAGGTATTTCGTACATCAAGATCTGGTCAGTTTTGCTAATGACGAGATCAAAATCTGGTTGTGTTTCTAATGACGAGATATTCGCTCATCAAGATCTGGCCAATTTTGCTAATGATGATGATGAGATCAAGATCGGATGAGTTGTGTTTCTAATGACGAGGTATTTCGTTCATCAAGATCTGGTCAGTTTTGCTAATGATGATGACGAGATCAAGATCTGGTGAGTTGTTTTAATAAGGACGAGGTATTTCGTCCATCACGATCTGGTTAGTTTTGCTAATGACGCGATACCTCATCGAGACATTAACCAGGAGGGTTTATGTATTCAAATCTTATCTTTAAACTCAACTCTAGCTTTACTGACTGTTGTTCTATGGGACTTTATTACGCTGTACTATAGTCCACTCTGCTATATTTACTATGCATTACATCACCCACTATACTGTACTATGGGAAAACCATGTTTGATTGAATATGTCTACGAATTTGAGTAATTGAATTAAGACAGAGTATAAACGAGTGTTTGTTTCAAAATGCCCCAAGAATATCATGGAATTGACATAGAATTTGATTAATTAGTTCTTTTCAATTTAAATAATTAACTAAACACATGCAGATTTTTTCATTGAACATCTAGCTTGAAAAATCGGATTTATAAGTACTGACTGTATACTGAATAAGTAACCTTTTTTTAAATATACTATTTGAAGCTATAAAAATGTTTACTGAATTTTTAAATTACTACTCTTCAAGTAAAAATATATAGAGAGGTACATTATTCTAATGGTCTTATTACACAAAAACGTGTTTGACGACATTTATAAGTGCATAACTACAATAAAATACATAACTCAAGATGTGGGATTGAAAGGAAACTTTTTGCAGAATACATTTTGTCTGCATGAAATAAATTTCATTTTCCCAAAATTACTTTCTCTTGCAAAATAGATGAACATTACCACGAAATATCCACTTTTCACACTTTGGAACACTAATTCTTCATCTCTTGATCCAGACTATAGTAGATTTCTGCTAGAGAACAAATTACGAAGGAATTCATATGAATAACCAACCACATGATAATTTCATCCTGGAACGTCATGAATCATCCTCCCGATGAACGAAAAGGAGCATTATCGGAGCATCTTTCAAAGTAACGTAAAATGTCTCTTGAATACAAATTGTGCTACAAAGTATGAAATGCAAACAAGGAATAAATTCCGTCTGTCTGTCTTCAGTAGATTTCGGGTAACGCAATCTAATATTGTAGAAATTCAAACATTAGGATTCAGAATGCGTTCCTATTTAGATGCAGATACCTTGCTGGTGCATTAAGCAAAGAACATGATACCGAAAATTGCATGAAGACCGGAGCAGATGTAAGATATACTGAAAAATTTATACATGATTCTGCCATTTTTGTTCTAGATACACCATTTCGTGAATAACAATTTTATACTGTCTCGACGACAAATATGGTTTTGCAATCCAGGCACAAAAATCATTTTTACCTAATTGGTACTTTCATATTACTTTAAATGTGAACAACGTATATGTTTTGTGGATCCAGTGAAATAGGAATGTTACAAAAATGTAAATATTTTAGATGCTTATATTTCCGAACTAATGGGTAAAAATTCTAAATTTGTATTTTTTGTCTTTGAAATCTATAATCGGGTAAAAGCAACTTTGATGCCTTAAAAATATGAGCTGTATATTTCAAAAGAACCAAAAGTTTTCTTCGGAGTGAGTTTATGCAAGTGTTGATTCTCAGACGAAATATATTTTTATCTATTCATGGGCGGTGAGACCCCCTTCTTGAAAAAGTTAAAGCTAGATATATAAATATTATTGGTGCATTAAGGTTGCTAAAGTAAGTAAATATTCTTGGTATTTTAAGGTTGATAAGGTATACAAATATTCTAGGTAAATATTAAGATTGGTCAGGTTCGTAAATATTCTAGTTGTATTAAAGTTGCTAAAGCACGTAACTATTATAGGTATATTAAGTTTACTAAAGTATGTAAATATTCTAGGTATATTAAGGTTCCTAAGGCACGTAAATATTCTCTCACTTTATATCCTGATATCTGAGACAAATCTAGATAGGAGTTGAGACATGTTGGCCAAATATCCTTAAATTATCAGAGGGGTTCACATGCATATATCCGTTCTGAAACCATCCTATAATCTACCCTAATGACTTGTAGGAGTTTTGACGTCCGTGACAATCTTTCATGTGATTTTTTCAAAAAATAGATGTGGTTATATAATCATCATACGAAGTGGAGAAGTAAAACTACTCGGAAATCTCGTAATGCTCAAAGCGTGAAAAAATAATAGCTAAATTTTAAATATGCGCAAAATGCATTCATTTAAGGTGATAGGTCTAGAGAGATAAGAAAATTTGTTTTAATCCTTTTTTACCATAGTGCTTTTAAAAGAGTTAAAGCGTATGAGAGGGTTTAAAGGGTTATAGCGTAATAGATAGTACAAAATGTTATGTAGAAATTATAGTTTAGTGATCAATAATTGGTATCACATAGCCGTATGATTTATCCGTATGCCAAATGAATACGGATAAATCATACGTATGATTTATCCGTATCAAATAGCCGTATGTCAAAATGAAGAGAATTGAAAAATTGCAGTTTTAAGTGTTTAGGATGGATGTAAATGAAAAAACGTGCTTACTTAAAAATAATTTCCTTCCAGAAGATTATAAGTAGACACTTTTTTAAATTTCACATACATCTTTCTCAAAAGCATCTATAATTCAGTATAGGTCCACAATCTACGTAGAATTTTGAAATAATTTTTCGCAATTAACGCACTTTTCATTATTACCGTATAAGGACACAAGCAGTCAATTAAGGGAACATGACTTAACCTCCAAAGCATATCATCTTCACCATAGTTGTAGTCACACACAAACAAATTCCCAAAATTTTTTCACAATATAGGCACTTACCACTGCAAAAGAGCCAAACGTCAAAAAGCACGTTTTTCTGAAGAAACTTTTAAAAGTTCTGAAACGATAGAAAACACTCCGAGTGTTACTGTTAATCAACATAGTTTTGACACTTTCACTATTTGAGTTACGAAAATCTTACAGGAGATTGATTTAAGATGGGGTTTCATAATCATTCAAAAATTCAAAATCGACTTTTTTCAGTTATTACCATAATTTACAGCAATTTCATCTTTATCTAGTAACTACCGGAACAAACGCTACCAAAATCCACATGCAAGAGCTAATCTCCATAAAGTATCCCCCTCACAATAATCCATCTACACATCTATTACCCTTCTCAAAAAATATACGAAGAATTTTTCGAAAATTGCTCACAATGGACGCAATTTTCACTATTACCTAGTAACGACCCACAATAAACTCAATCAAAATCCACGTACACGACCCTATCTCCATGAAGCATCCTCCTCTCCATGGTAAAATCCATCCATTACCCAACTCAAAATAATGAGTGTGTGCAAAGGTAATCTTCAAAAACTCTTGTCAATAGATTCACTTTTCATTGTCACCTAGTAACGACCCTGAACAAACTCAATTAAAATCCACGTACACGACCCTATTTCCGAGAAGCATCGTTCTCTCCATAGTAAAATCCATCTATCACCCAACTCAAAATAATGAGTGTGTGCAAAGGTAATCTTCAAAAACTCTTGTCAATAGATTCACTTTTCATTGTCACCTAGTAACGACCCTGAACCAAATCAATTAAAATCCACGTACACGACCCTATTTCCGAGAAGCATCGTCCTCTCCATAGTAAAATCCATCTATCACCCAACTCAAAATAATGAGTGTGTGCAAAGGTAATCTTCAAAAACTCTTGTCAATAGATTCACTTTTCATTGTCACCTAGTAACGACCCTGAACAAACTCAATTAAAATTCACGTACACGACCCTATTTCCGAGAAGCATCGTTCTCTCCATAGTAAAATCCATCTATCACCCAACTCAAAATAATGAGTGTGTGCAAAGGTAATCTTCAAAAACTCTTGTCAATAGATTCACTTTTCATTGTCACCTAGTAACGACCCTGAACAAACTCAATTAAAATTCACGTACACGACCCTATTTCCGAGAAGCATCGTCCTCTCCATAGTAAAATCCATCTATCACCCAACTCAAAATAATGAGTGTGTGCAAAGGTAATCTTCAAAAACTCTTGTCAATAGATTCACTTTTCATTGTCACCTAGTAACGACCCTGAACAAACTCAATTAAAATTCACGTACACGACCCTATTTCCGAGAAGCATCGTTCTCTCCATAGTAAAATCCATCTATCACCCAACTCAAAATAATGAGTGTGTGCAAAGGTAATCTTCAAAAACTCTTGTCAATAGATTCACTTTTCATTGTCACCTAGTAACGACCCTGAACAAACTCAATTAAAATTCACGTACACGACCCTATTTCCGAGAAGCATCGTTCTCTCCATAGTATAAACCATCTATCACCCAACTCAAAATAATGAGTGTGTGCAAAGGTAATCTTCAAAAACTCTTGTCAATAGATTCACTTTTCATTGTCACCTAGTAACGACCCTGAACAAACTCAATTAAAATTCACGTACACAACCCTATTTCCGAGAAGCATCGTCCTCTCCATAGTAAAATCCATAAATCACCCAACTCAAAATAATGAGTGTGTGCAAAGGTAATCTTCAAAAACTCTTGTCAATAGATTCACTTTTCATTGTCACCTAGTAACAACCCTGAACAAACTCAATTAAAATTCACGTACACGACCCTATTTCCGAGAAGCATCGTTCTCTCCATAGTAAAATCCATCTATCACCCAACTCAAAATAATGAGTGTGTGCAAAGGTAATCTTCAAAAACTCTTGTCAATAGATTCACTTTTCATTGTCACCTAGTAACGACCCTGAACAAACTCAATTAAAATCCACGTACACGACCCTATTTCCGAGAAGCATCGTCCTCTCCATAGTAAAATCCATCTATCACCCAACTCAAAATAATGAGTGTGTGCAAAGGTAATCTTCAAAAACTCTTGTCAATAGATTCACTTTTCATTGTCACCTAGTAACGACCCTGAACAAACTCAATTAAAATTTACGTACACGACCCTATTTCCGAGAAGCATCGTTCTCTCCATAGTAAAATCCATCTATCACCCAACTCAAAATAATGAGTGTGTGCAAAGGTAATCTTCAAAAACTCTTGTCAATAGATTCACTTTTCATTGTCACCTAGTAACGACCCACAATAAACTCAATCAAAATCCACGTACACGACCCTATCTCCATGAAGCATCCTCCTCTCCATGGTAAAATCCATCCATTACCCAACTCAAAATAATGAGTGTGTGCAAAGGTAATCTTCAAAAACTCTTGTCAATAGATTCACTTTTCATTGTCACCTAGTAACGACCCTGAACAAACTCAATTAAAATCCACGTACACGACCCTATTTCCGAGAAGCATCGTTCTCTCCATAGTAAAATCCATCTATCACCCAACTCAAAATAATGAGTGTGTGCAAAGGTAATCTTCAAAAACTCTTGTCAATAGATTCACTTTTCATTGTCACCTAGTAACGACCCTGAACAAACTCAATTAAAATTCACGTACACGACCCTATTTCCGAGAAGCATCGTTCTCTCCATAGTAAAATCCATCTATCACCCAACTCAAAATAATGAGTGTGTGCAAAGGTAATCTTCAAAAACTCTTGTCAATAGATTCACTTTTCATTGTCACCTAGTAAAGAACCTGAACAAACTCAATTAAAATCCACGTACACGACCCTATTTCCGAGAAGCATCGTTCTCTCCATAGTAAAATCCATCTATCACCCAACTCAAAATAAGGAGTGTGTGCAAAGGTAATCTTCAAAAACTCTTGTCAATAGATTCACTTTTCATTGTCACCTAGTAACGACCCTGAACAAACTCAATTAAAATCCACGTACACGACCCTATTTCCGAGAAGCATCGTTCTCTCCATAGTAAAATCCATCTATCACCCAACTCAAAATAATGAGTGTGTGCAAAGGTAATCTTCAAAAACTCTTGTCAATAGATTCACTTTTCATTGTCACCTAGTAAAGAACCTGAACAAACTCAATTAAAATCCACGTACACGACCCTATTTCCGAGAAGCATCGTTCTCTCCATAGTAAAATCCATCTATCACCCAACTCAAAATAATGAGTGTGTGCAAAGGTAATCTTCAAAAACTCTTGTCAATAGATTCACTTTTCATTGTCACCTAGTAACGACCCTGAACAAACTCAATTAAAATTCACGTACACGACCCTATTTCCGAGAAGCATCGTTCTCTCCATAGTAAAATCCATCTATCACCCAACTCAAAATAATGAGTGTGTGCAAAGGTAATCTTCAAAAACTCTTGTCAATAGATTCACTTTTCATTGTCACCTAGTAAAGAACCTGAACAAACTCAATTAAAATCCACGTACACGACCCTATTTCCGAGAAGCATCGTTCTCTCCATAGTAAAATCCATCTATCACCCAACTCAAAATAAGGAGTGTGTGCAAAGGTAATCTTCAAAAACTCTTGTCAATAGATTCACTTTTCATTGTCACCTAGTAACAACCCTGAACAAACTCAATTAAAATTCACGTACACGACCCTATTTCCGAGAAGCATCGTTCTCTCCATAGTAAAATCCATCTATCACCCAACTCAAAATAAGGAGTGTGTGCAAAGGTAATCTTCAAAAACTCTTGTCAATAGATTCACTTTTCATTGTCACCTAGTAAAGAACCTGAACAAACTCAATTAAAATCCACGTACACGACCCTATTTCCGAGAAGCATCGTTCTCTCCATAGTAAAATCCATCTATCACCCAACTCAAAATAATGAGTGTGTGCAAAGGTAATCTTCAAAAACTCTTGTCAATAGATTCACTTTTCATTGTCACCTAGTAAAGAACCTGAACAAACTCAATTAAAATCCACGTACACGACCCTATTTCCGAGAAGCATCGTTCTCTCCATAGTAAAATCCATCTATCACCCAACTCAAAATAAGGAGTGTGTGCAAAGGTAATCTTCAAAAACTCTTGTCAATAGATTCACTTTTCATTGTCACCTAGTAACAACCCTGAACAAACTCAATTAAAATTCACGTACACGACCCTATTTCCGAGAAGCATCGTTCTCTCCATAGTAAAATCCATCTATCACCCAACTCAAAATAATGAGTGTGTGCAAAGGTAATCTTCAAAAACTCTTGTCAATAGATTCACTTTTCATTGTCACCTAGTAACGACCCTGAACAAACTCAATTAAAATCCACGTACACGACCCTATTTCCGAGAAGCATCGTTCTCTCCATAGTAAAATCCATCTATCACCCAACTCAAAATAATGAGTGTGTGCAAAGGTAATCTTCAAAAACTCTTGTCAATAGATTCACTTTTCATTGTCACCTAGTAACGACCCTGAACAAACTCAATTAAAATTTACGTACACGACCCTATTTCCGAGAAGCATCGTTCTCTCCATAGTAAAATCCATCTATCACCCAACTCAAAATAATGAGTGTGTGCAAAGGTAATCTTCAAAAACTCTTGTCAATAGATTCACTTTTCATTGTCACCTAGTAACGACCCACAATAAACTCAATCAAAATCCACGTACACGACCCTATCTCCATGAAGCATCCTCCTCTCCATGGTAAAATCCATCCATTACCCAACTCAAAATAATGAGTGTGTGCAAAGGTAATCTTCAAAAACTCTTGTCAATAGATTCACTTTTCATTGTCACCTAGTAACGACCCTGAACAAACTCAATTAAAATCCACGTACACGACCCTATTTCCGAGAAGCATCGTTCTCTCCATAGTAAAATCCATCTATCACCCAACTCAAAATAATGAGTGTGTGCAAAGGTAATCTTCAAAAACTCTTGTCAATAGATTCACTTTTCATTGTCACCTAGTAACGACCCTGAACAAACTCAATTAAAATTCACGTACACGACCCTATTTCCGAGAAGCATCGTTCTCTCCATAGTAAAATCCATCTATCACCCAACTCAAAATAATGAGTGTGTGCAAAGGTAATCTTCAAAAACTCTTGTCAATAGATTCACTTTTCATTGTCACCTAGTAAAGAACCTGAACAAACTCAATTAAAATCCACGTACACGACCCTATTTCCGAGAAGCATCGTTCTCTCCATAGTAAAATCCATCTATCACCCAACTCAAAATAATGAGTGTGTGCAAAGGTAATCTTCAAAAACTCTTGTCAATAGATTCACTTTTCATTGTCACCTAGTAACGACCCTGAACAAACTCAATTAAAATCCACGTACACGACCCTATTTCCGAGAAGCATCGTTCTCTCCATAGTAAAATCCATCTATCACCCAACTCAAAATAATGAGTGTGTGCAAAGGTAATCTTCAAAAACTCTTGTCAATAGATTCACTTTTCATTGTCACCTAGTAAAGAACCTGAACAAACTCAATTAAAATCCACGTACACGACCCTATTTCCGAGAAGCATCGTTCTCTCCATAGTAAAATCCATCTATCACCCAACTCAAAATAATGAGTGTGTGCAAAGGTAATCTTCAAAAACTCTTGTCAATAGATTCACTTTTCATTGTCACCTAGTAACGACCCTGAACAAACTCAATTAAAATTCACGTACACGACCCTATTTCCGAGAAGCATCGTTCTCTCCATAGTAAAATCCATCTATCACCCAACTCAAAATAATGAGTGTGTGCAAAGGTAATCTTCAAAAACTCTTGTCAATAGATTCACTTTTCATTGTCACCTAGTAAAGAACCTGAACAAACTCAATTAAAATTCACGTACACGACCCTATTTCCGAGAAGCATCGTTCTCTCCATAGTAAAATCCATCTATCACCCAACTCAAAATAATGAGTGTGTGCAAAGGTAATCTTCAAAACTCTTGTCAATAGATTCACTTTTCATTGTCACCTAGTAACGACCCTGAACAAACTCAATTAAAATTCACGTACACGACCCTATTTCCGAGAAGCACCGTTCTCTCCATAGTAAAATCCATCTATCACCCAACTCAAAATAATGAGTGTGTGCAAAGGTAATCTTCAAAAACTCTTGTCAATAGATTCACTTTTCATTGTCACCTAGTAACGACCCTGAACAAACTCAATTAAAATTCACGTACACGACCCTATTTCCGAGAAGCATCGTTCTCTCCATAGTAAAATCCATCTATCACCCAACTCAAAATAATGAGTGTGTGCAAAGGTAATCTTCAAAAACTCTTGTCAATAGATTCACTTTTCATTGTCACCTAGTAACGACCCTGAACAAACTCAATTAAAATTCACGTACACGACCCTATTTCCGAGAAGCATCGTCCTCTCCATAGTAAAATCCATCTATCACCCAACTCAAAATAATGAGTGTGTGCAAAGGTAATCTTCAAAAACTCTTGTCAATAGATTCACTTTTCATTGTCACCTAGTAACGACCCTGAACAAACTCAATTAAAATTCACGTACACGACCCTATTTCCGAGAAGCATCGTTCTCTCCATAGTAAAATCCATCTATCACCCAACTCAAAATAATGAGTGTGTGCAAAGGTAATCTTCAAAAACTCTTGTCAATAGATTCACTTTTCATTGTCACCTAGTAACGAACCTGAACAAACTCAATTAAAATCCACGTACACGACCCTATTTCCGAGAAGCATCGTTCTCTCCATAGTAAAATCCATCTATCACCCAACTCAAAATAATGAGTGTGTGCAAAGGTAATCTTCAAAAACTCTTGTCAATAGATTCACTTTTCATTGTCACCTAGTAAAGAACCTGAACAAACTCAATTAAAATCCACGTACACGACCCTATTTCCGAGAAGCATCGTTCTCTCCATAGTAAAATCCATCTATCACCCAACTCAAAATAATGAGTGTGTGCAAAGGTAATCTTCAAAAACTCTTGTCAATAGATTCACTTTTCATTGTCACCTAGTAACGAACCTGAACAAACTCAATTAAAATTCACGTACACGACCCTATTTCCGAGAAGCATCGTTCTCTCCATAGTAAAATCCATCTATCACCCAACTCAAAATAATGAGTGTGTGCAAAGGTAATCTTCAAAAACTCTTGTCAATAGATTCACTTTTCATTGTCACCTAGTAACGAACCTGAACAAACTCAATTAAAATCCACGTACACGACCCTATTTCCGAGAAGCATCGTTCTCTCCATAGTAAAATCCATCTATCACCCAACTCAAAATAATGAGTGTGTGCAAAGGTAATCTTCAAAAACTCTTGTCAATAGATTCACTTTTCATTGTCACCTAGTAAAGAACCTGAACAAACTCAATTAAAATCCACGTACACGACCCTATTTCCGAGAAGCATCGTTCTCTCCATAGTAAAATCCATCTATCACCCAACTCAAAATAATGAGTGTGTGCAAAGGTAATCTTCAAAAACTCTTGTCAATAGATTCACTTTTCATTGTCACCTAGTAACGAACCTGAACAAACTCAATTAAAATCCACGTACACGACCCTATTTCCGAGAAGCATCGTTCTCTCCATAGTAAAATCCATCTATCACCCAACTC
Source organism: Meta bourneti (assembly GCA_933210815.1). NCBI lineage: Eukaryota > Metazoa > Arthropoda > Arachnida > Araneae > Tetragnathidae > Meta > Meta bourneti. The sequence continues at coordinate 15,866,157 of OW119929.1, forward strand.
AAAATAATGAGTGTGTGCAAAGGTAATCTTCAAAAACTCTTGTCAATAGATTCACTTTTCATTGTCACCTAGTAACGACCCTGAACAAACTCAATTAAAATTCACGTACACGACCCTATTTCCGAGAAGCATCGTCCTCTCCATAGTAAAATCCATCTATCACCCAACTCAAAATAATGAGTGTGTGCAAAGGTAATCTTCAAAAACTCTTGTCAATAGATTCACTTTTCATTGTCACCTAGTAACGACCCTGAACAAACTCAATTAAAATTCACGTACACGACCCTATTTCCGAGAAGCATCGTTCTCTCCATAGTAAAATCCATCTATCACCCAACTCAAAATAATGAGTGTGTGCAAAGGTAATCTTCAAAAACTCTTGTCAATAGATTCACTTTTCATTGTCACCTAGTAACGAACCTGAACAAACTCAATTAAAATCCACGTACACGACCCTATTTCCGAGAAGCATCGTTCTCTCCATAGTAAAATCCATCTATCACCCAACTCAAAATAATGAGTGTGTGCAAAGGTAATCTTCAAAAACTCTTGTCAATAGATTCACTTTTCATTGTCACCTAGTAACGAACCTGAACAAACTCAATTAAAATCCACGTACACGACCCTATTTCCGAGAAGCATCGTTCTCTCCATAGTAAAATCCATCTATCACCCAACTCAAAATAATGAGTGTGTGCAAAGGTAATCTTCAAAAACTCTTGTCAATAGATTCACTTTTCATTGTCACCTAGTAACGAACCTGAACAAACTCAATTAAAATCCACGTACACGACCCTATTTCCGAGAAGCATCGTTCTCTCCATAGTAAAATCCATCTATCACCCAACTCAAAATAATGAGTGTGTGCAAAGGTAATCTTCAAAAACTCTTGTCAATAGATTCACTTTTCATTGTCACCTAGTAAAGAACCTGAACAAACTCAATTAAAATCCACGTACACGACCCTATTTCCGAGAAGCATCGTTCTCTCCATAGTAAAATCCATCTATCACCCAACTCAAAATAATGAGTGTGTGCAAAGGTAATCTTCAAAAACTCTTGTCAATAGATTCACTTTTCATTGTCACCTAGTAAAGAACCTGAACAAACTCAATTAAAATCCACGTACACGACCCTATTTCCGAGAAGCATCGTTCTCTCCATAGTAAAATCCATCTATCACCCAACTCAAAATAAGGAGTGTGTGCAAAGGTAATCTTCAAAAACTCTTGTCAATAGATTCACTTTTCATTGTCACCTAGTAAAGAACCTGAACAAACTCAATTAAAATTCACGTACACGACCCTATTTCCGAGAAGCATCGTTCTCTCCATAGTAAAATCCATCTATCACCCAACTCAAAATAAGGAGTGTGTGCAAAGGTAATCTTCAAAAACTCTTGTCAATAGATTCACTTTTCATTGTCACCTAGTAAAGAACCTGAACAAACTCAATTAAAATCCACGTACACGACCCTATTTCCGAGAAGCATCGTTCTCTCCATAGTAAAATCCATCTATCACCCAACTCAAAATAATGAGTGTGTGCAAAGGTAATCTTCAAAAACTCTTGTCAATAGATTCACTTTTCATTGTCACCTAGTAAAGAACCTGAACAAACTCAATTAAAATCCACGTACACGACCCTATTTCCGAGAAGCATCGTTCTCTCCATAGTAAAATCCATCTATCACCCAACTCAAAATAAGGAGTGTGTGCAAAGGTAATCTTCAAAAACTCTTGTCAATAGATTCACTTTTCATTGTCACCTAGTAACAACCCTGAACAAACTCAATTAAAATTCACGTACACGACCCTATTTCCGAGAAGCATCGTTCTCTCCATAGTAAAATCCATCTATCACCCAACTCAAAATAATGAGTGTGTGCAAAGGTAATCTTCAAAAACTCTTGTCAATAGATTCACTTTTCATTGTCACCTAGTAACGACCCTGAACAAACTCAATTAAAATCCACGTACACGACCCTATTTCCGAGAAGCATCGTCCTCTCCATAGTAAAATCCATCTATCACCCAACTCAAAATAATGAGTGTGTGCAAAGGTAATCTTCAAAAACTCTTGTCAATAGATTCACTTTTCATTGTCACCTAGTAACGACCCTGAACAAACTCAATTAAAATTTACGTACACGACCCTATTTCCGAGAAGCATCGTTCTCTCCATAGTAAAATCCATCTATCACCCAACTCAAAATAATGAGTGTGTGCAAAGTTAATCTTCAAAAACTCTTGTCAATAGATTCACTTTTCATTGTCACCTAGTAACGACCCACAATAAACTCAATCAAAATCCACGTACACGACCCTATCTCCATGAAGCATCCTCCTCTCCATGGTAAAATCCATCCATTACCCAACTCAAAATAATGAGTGTGTGCAAAGGTAATCTTCAAAAACTCTTGTCAATAGATTCACTTTTCATTGTCACCTAGTAACGACCCTGAACAAACTCAATTAAAATCCACGTACACGACCCTATTTCCGAGAAGCATCGTTCTCTCCATAGTAAAATCCATCTATCACCCAACTCAAAATAATGAGTGTGTGCAAAGGTAATCTTCAAAAACTCTTGTCAATAGATTCACTTTTCATTGTCACCTAGTAACGACCCTGAACAAACTCAATTAAAATTCACGTACACGACCCTATTTCCGAGAAGCATCGTTCTCTCCATAGTAAAATCCATCTATCACCCAACTCAAAATAATGAGTGTGTGCAAAGGTAATCTTCAAAAACTCTTGTCAATAGATTCACTTTTCATTGTCACCTAGTAAAGAACCTGAACAAACTCAATTAAAATCCACGTACACGACCCTATTTCCGAGAAGCATCGTTCTCTCCATAGTAAAATCCATCTATCACCCAACTCAAAATAAGGAGTGTGTGCAAAGGTAATCTTCAAAAACTCTTGTCAATAGATTCACTTTTCATTGTCACCTAGTAACGACCCTGAACAAACTCAATTAAAATCCACGTACACGACCCTATTTCCGAGAAGCATCGTTCTCTCCATAGTAAAATCCATCTATCACCCAACTCAAAATAATGAGTGTGTGCAAAGGTAATCTTCAAAAACTCTTGTCAATAGATTCACTTTTCATTGTCACCTAGTAAAGAACCTGAACAAACTCAATTAAAATCCACGTACACGACCCTATTTCCGAGAAGCATCGTTCTCTCCATAGTAAAATCCATCTATCACCCAACTCAAAATAATGAGTGTGTGCAAAGGTAATCTTCAAAAACTCTTGTCAATAGATTCACTTTTCATTGTCACCTAGTAACGACCCTGAACAAACTCAATTAAAATTCACGTACACGACCCTATTTCCGAGAAGCATCGTTCTCTCCATAGTAAAATCCATCTATCACCCAACTCAAAATAATGAGTGTGTGCAAAGGTAATCTTCAAAAACTCTTGTCAATAGATTCACTTTTCATTGTCACCTAGTAAAGAACCTGAACAAACTCAATTAAAATCCACGTACACGACCCTATTTCCGAGAAGCATCGTTCTCTCCATAGTAAAATCCATCTATCACCCAACTCAAAATAAGGAGTGTGTGCAAAGGTAATCTTCAAAAACTCTTGTCAATAGATTCACTTTTCATTGTCACCTAGTAACGACCCTGAACAAACTCAATTAAAATTCACGTACACGACCCTATTTCCGAGAAGCATCGTTCTCTCCATAGTAAAATCCATCTATCACCCAACTCAAAATAATGAGTGTGTGCAAAGGTAATCTTCAAAACTCTTGTCAATAGATTCACTTTTCATTGTCACCTAGTAACGACCCTGAACAAACTCAATTAAAATTCACGTACACGACCCTATTTCCGAGAAGCACCGTTCTCTCCATAGTAAAATCCATCTATCACCCAACTCAAAATAATGAGTGTGTGCAAAGGTAATCTTCAAAAACTCTTGTCAATAGATTCACTTTTCATTGTCACCTAGTAACGACCCTGAACAAACTCAATTAAAATCCACGTACACGACCCTATTTCCGAGAAGCATCGTCCTCTCCATAGTAAAATCCATCTATCACCCAACTCAAAATAATGAGTGTGTGCAAAGGTAATCTTCAAAAACTCTTGTCAATAGATTCACTTTTCATTGTCACCTAGTAACGACCCTGAACAAACTCAATTAAAATTTACGTACACGACCCTATTTCCGAGAAGCATCGTTCTCTCCATAGTAAAATCCATCTATCACCCAACTCAAAATAATGAGTGTGTGCAAAGTTAATCTTCAAAAACTCTTGTCAATAGATTCACTTTTCATTGTCACCTAGTAACGACCCACAATAAACTCAATCAAAATCCACGTACACGACCCTATCTCCATGAAGCATCCTCCTCTCCATGGTAAAATCCATCCATTACCCAACTCAAAATAATGAGTGTGTGCAAAGGTAATCTTCAAAAACTCTTGTCAATAGATTCACTTTTCATTGTCACCTAGTAACGACCCTGAACAAACTCAATTAAAATCCACGTACACGACCCTATTTCCGAGAAGCATCGTTCTCTCCATAGTAAAATCCATCTATCACCCAACTCAAAATAATGAGTGTGTGCAAAGGTAATCTTCAAAAACTCTTGTCAATAGATTCACTTTTCATTGTCACCTAGTAACGACCCTGAACAAACTCAATTAAAATTCACGTACACGACCCTATTTCCGAGAAGCATCGTTCTCTCCATAGTAAAATCCATCTATCACCCAACTCAAAATAATGAGTGTGTGCAAAGGTAATCTTCAAAAACTCTTGTCAATAGATTCACTTTTCATTGTCACCTAGTAAAGAACCTGAACAAACTCAATTAAAATCCACGTACACGACCCTATTTCCGAGAAGCATCGTTCTCTCCATAGTAAAATCCATCTATCACCCAACTCAAAATAAGGAGTGTGTGCAAAGGTAATCTTCAAAAACTCTTGTCAATAGATTCACTTTTCATTGTCACCTAGTAACGACCCTGAACAAACTCAATTAAAATCCACGTACACGACCCTATTTCCGAGAAGCATCGTTCTCTCCATAGTAAAATCCATCTATCACCCAACTCAAAATAATGAGTGTGTGCAAAGGTAATCTTCAAAAACTCTTGTCAATAGATTCACTTTTCATTGTCACCTAGTAAAGACCCTGAACAAACTCAATTAAAATCCACGTACACGACCCTATTTCCGAGAAGCATCGTTCTCTCCATAGTAAAATCCATCTATCACCCAACTCAAAATAATGAGTGTGTGCAAAGGTAATCTTCAAAAACTCTTGTCAATAGATTCACTTTTCATTGTCACCTAGTAACGACCCTGAACAAACTCAATTAAAATTCACGTACACGACCCTATTTCCGAGAAGCATCGTTCTCTCCATAGTAAAATCCATCTATCACCCAACTCAAAATAATGAGTGTGTGCAAAGGTAATCTTCAAAAACTCTTGTCAATAGATTCACTTTTCATTGTCACCTAGTAAAGAACCTGAACAAACTCAATTAAAATCCACGTACACGACCCTATTTCCGAGAAGCATCGTTCTCTCCATAGTAAAATCCATCTATCACCCAACTCAAAATAAGGAGTGTGTGCAAAGGTAATCTTCAAAAACTCTTGTCAATAGATTCACTTTTCATTGTCACCTAGTAACGACCCTGAACAAACTCAATTAAAATTCACGTACACGACCCTATTTCCGAGAAGCATCGTTCTCTCCATAGTAAAATCCATCTATCACCCAACTCAAAATAATGAGTGTGTGCAAAGGTAATCTTCAAAACTCTTGTCAATAGATTCACTTTTCATTGTCACCTAGTAACGACCCTGAACAAACTCAATTAAAATTCACGTACACGACCCTATTTCCGAGAAGCACCGTTCTCTCCATAGTAAAATCCATCTATCACCCAACTCAAAATAATGAGTGTGTGCAAAGGTAATCTTCAAAAACTCTTGTCAATAGATTCACTTTTCATTGTCACCTAGTAACGACCCTGAACAAACTCAATTAAAATTCACGTACACGACCCTATTTCCGAGAAGCATCGTTCTCTCCATAGTAAAATCCATCTATCACCCAACTCAAAATAATGAGTGTGTGCAAAGGTAATCTTCAAAAACTCTTGTCAATAGATTCACTTTTCATTGTCACCTAGTAACGACCCTGAACAAACTCAATTAAAATTCACGTACACGACCCTATTTCCGAGAAGCATCGTCCTCTCCATAGTAAAATCCATCTATCACCCAACTCAAAATAATGAGTGTGTGCAAAGGTAATCTTCAAAAACTCTTGTCAATAGATTCACTTTTCATTGTCACCTAGTAACGACCCTGAACAAACTCAATTAAAATTCACGTACACGACCCTATTTCCGAGAAGCATCGTTCTCTCCATAGTAAAATCCATCTATCACCCAACTCAAAATAATGAGTGTGTGCAAAGGTAATCTTCAAAAACTCTTGTCAATAGATTCACTTTTCATTGTCACCTAGTAACGAACCTGAACAAACTCAATTAAAATCCACGTACACGACCCTATTTCCGAGAAGCATCGTCCTCTCCATAGTAAAATCCATCTATCACCCAACTCAAAATAATGAGTGTGTGCAAGGTAATCTTCAAAAACTCTTGTCAATAGATTCACTTTTCATTGTCACCTAGTAACGACCCTGAACAAACTCAATTAAAATTCACGTACACGACCCTATTTCCGAGAAGCATCGTTCTCTCCATAGTAAAATCCATCTATCACCCAACTCAAAATAATGTGTGCAAAGTAATCTTCAAAAATTCTTCGAAATAGAACCGATTTTCACTTTGTCACCTAGTAACGACCCTCAACAAACTCAATCAAAATCCACATACACGACCGCATCTCTACGAATCATCCTCCTCTCTAATAAAATCCATTTATCACCCAACTCAAATTGATGTGTACAAAGTAGTCTTCAAAAATTCTTCGCAATAGAACCAATTTTCATTGTCACCCAGTAACGACGCAAGCAGACTTGTCAATCAAACCTCACGTACACGACCTAATCTCCAGGGCGCATCGCCATAATTGCCGCGTCGGTTTGTTTTCGCTGAAGATTGCTATCGCCCGGACGTGACCCCACACCCTCGAACTTTCCGGCCCGCTTTATTTACCGCGGCCTCATCAGATGCGATGCCGGATTAAGACGCTAATACCCGGAGCACGGAAAGTAAGTCCCGGGACCGCGTTACGACCACCGAAAGTGTCTTAAATATTAGGTTCACGTCAGTGTCTTTGAGATAACCTTGGGCTTGCTGGAGGGGATTGGGTATAAAAGGGATTAGAGGGGGAGGGTCGTAAAAGTCACGAGGGAACTCTGGGAGAGAGGCTAAGACTCTGGGAGATGTCATCAGTGTTTTTATGTTGTAGCTGGACTCTGCTCTTCTGCGTGTTGGTTGATGTTTAAGTATATATATTTTGGGCACCTAAAAATAACATCTTGTACTATGTAGCGGAGGTTTTTATTTCTATTCCAATTGCTCTAAATAGTTAAAAAGGTATTGGATGATGAATGATTAATTGCAAAGTAAATTTATTTTGCTGTTGCAGACATATGTAGCAACCGATGAGTTGCAAGTTCTTCACTCGATCCAACCCAAAACCGTCTTGTACGTGGAAGGATGGTACAGGTTAAATCGTCGTGACCTCTATGTCCCTATGTTGGTGTGGTGTGGAAGTTTGAAGAATGGGTTCCAGCTCAGGTGTTGATCTCGTCATCTGGTTCAAATGACCGTGGTGGTGTCCTATGATTTTACTCTTCCGAATGGATCCTGGACCGTTGCTAATAGCCCTCGTGTTGCTCCAGTGTGACGTAAATTCGAACTATCAACTATATATACATATACGTCAACTGGAAGTACGTATATTACCATTGATAATATATCATCCAGTCGTACTTGGTGAAATTTGTTTTACGGAAATTTTACTGAGCAATGGAGAAGTCAGCTTTATCGTGTTGAAAGTGGTCTCTACTCTTTTTCACTGTGTGAGTATCTTGATATGAGGTAATCTTAGAAATAACGTTTTTATTTATCTATTTTGCAGAATCGGATATTTATCCTACGGCTATTGTATTCATCTGGGGCTACGTGACGAGATGTTAGCTAATGGGTATCGATGAAATTTTATAAAAATCAATTTATTACCTCATAGTTAATGGTATGACTTCTGCAAGGTTTTCAACCAGTGATACGTACATGTATCAACATTGACTCGTTATTATGTAGCAGTATTGACGGAATTCATACTACTACAAATGTATTAGAACACGAAGAGCTGTCATAAGTGCTTTCAAGTTGAAGGTGGGGACTTTTTTCTACGTGTTAACTAATGTTTGAGTATTTGTGGGTAAACAACCTGTAAATAACTCCATTCCCATAAGGCAGCATTTGTTTGTTGATAACGGCTTTCATAGGGGTTCGTGAATCTACTTGACGAAATTTATCGGGAATTTTTCCCCTAAGCACAAATTTATGGCCTACTATAATTGTTCCCCACCGGTGGTACGTGAGGTGTTGTTCAGTGGGTACTTGATGAAATTCCTTGCACAACAAATTCATTTCCTATAAATTACAATTTTATGGCCTACCACAATGGTTTATTGAAGAAAGTACGCAAGGTTGTAATTCAGTGGTACTTGAAATTCATTATACTGTGTATTAATTCCCATTAAATTTTGAGTTTAGTCTGCTGTAGTAGGTTTGAACGGTAATAAGTTCATGACAAGTGGTTACTCGAAGTATTTTATAGATGAAATACATCCTCACTAAATGCATTGCATACAACAATTTCCTTGGTTAATTTTGTATATCATTTTCTGCAGTTCTTACTTGAAGTATCAAAATCCAATTATGCCCTTAACTGCATTTTTTTCCTTCTTTGTCATCGCTTGAAATATATATATATATATATATATATATATATATATATATATATATATATATATATAATTCAACGAAAAACGTATTTAAAATTAAAAAATTGCTTCTCGTATACTATTATTCACGTTTTAAATAATTAACACCTCCATCTTAGGACACCAAAATTTGTAGATGTCGGTGACGTATTAAATTCCCAAGAACCCACCAATCAATAGTCATTCACCAACCATTTTTAACCCTCCTGGTGGTTATCTCGACACGGCATCCCATCATTAGCAAAACTGACCAAATCTTGCTGGATATCTCGTCATTAAAAAATCTGACCAGATCTGGATCTCGTCATCATAAAAAAATCGGCAACAACTTGATGACGAGATATCTCGTCATTGGCAAAATTGGTCAGATCATGATGGACGAGATATCTCGGCGAAACCACTTGAGGGTTATATATTTTGCAGCGTGGAAGAACTAGTGTATTTCCGAGAAGTCTCGAACTCGTGAGATAATTGAAGTATTTTAACTCTGAGAAGCACTCACGCAAATATTACTTTTGTAACATAGACTTTCCTATATGACTGCTAACCAGTTTTCAACCTCTTGGCCAATAGAATGTTTCCTAGGATTCTTTCGATCAATCACGAAAGTCACTAAAGTGTGATGTAGGGTAAAAACATCATTACACTATTCGGAAATCTCGTGACGCTCAGATAGTTAAATTTGAATTTCTTTAGTATTTATATCCCAAAACGATTAAAACGATGTTAAATAAAATATTATCACATCGATCATAAGATTGTCACTTACGACATGCATCAAGATTTGCATGTAAGTGTTAAAGAAATGTATCTCAAACCGTAGGCACACCCTTGCGCTCCAAGGAATACCCTGAAAGATACGAACTTGTAATCGACAGCAGTTGTTAAACGACCATTATCTTCGCACTGATAAACAATCAGTCCTTTTTCATTAGCATCCCTGTTGTTCATGGGGTTGATGAATTGCCTTAGTCAATGAATTCAATGAAGTGCCGCGCAATCTACGCTTAATCGCTCACTCCTCCGCCTAATCGCAACACACAATGCAGTGCCGATTGATTACACAATTAGCACAACCTGCCGCGTACCTATCGGGATAAATGGTTTTACTGGACACACCCAAGGGTCGATATCAGCACATAAATAACCTCGCTTGATATCTGTCAAGCGAGTCGAAGCAATCGGTTGAAGATGTTTGCTAACTGATCGGATCTCATTCTAGGCTTGACTTAAAAAGATAGTTAGTTGAACATGGGTAAGGTAAATTAATTTTCTTACCTTACATGTAAGCTTATATAGGATAGGCTTATGATATACATGTAAGCTTATATAGGATAGGCTTATGGTATACAAGCTTATATAGGATAGGCTTATGATATACTTATTAAGCTTATATAGGATAGGCTTGATATACTTATATGTATAAACGTCAATCTTATTTTGCGGATCCTTGCTATTTAATGTTGAGAATTTCCATTCTCAGTGGTAGATGAAATCCTTTTGACGCCCAAGGTGTACAATGTTATATTTAGTTAGTTAACAATAATAGTTAAACAACGTATAGTTAGCTACCTTAACCCTCTCAGAGGTTCACATGCATATGTCCGTTCTGCAACCTGACATGATTTCTAACCAATTTCGACCTTCTTGACCAGATAGAATGCTTCCAAGGGTTCTCTCAACCAACATTGTAGCTATTTAGTGATTAACCTTACTGGTGATTGCCTCGAAGAGGTATCTCGGTATTAGAGAAACTGACCAGATCTTGTCGGATGAGATATCTCGTCATTACTAAAACTGACCTGATCTTGATTTCGTCATCATCAAAAAACGGCAGTATCTTCATCATTCGGAATTCCGTCGGCATTCTTGATGGACGAGATATCTCATCAAAGTCACTTGTATCGTTAAATGTGTGATGCAGGGTAAAAGAAACACTACACGAGTCCCAAATCTCTTGATGATAAGAGGGGTTCATGACCTATTGTCCTGATTATTCTCAGATTTCTAGACCAAACTATCTTTGTATAATTTTACTATATATGAAAAGAACATACATATTAATCTATTAAAATGAAACGAAGTATAAAACTACCTAAGTAATATTTTATTGTAAAAAATAATAGTACCGAATTATAACTTTAAAATCTAAGAGTGACACATTTCGTATAGAACTGACTCAACACACCTTGTTGGGGTGCAACATTTGTTTACTTTCTTGCAGGAACGAAGGTACTTTAGGATAGAGAAAACGCAGCGTGTGCCCGATTTTGCGTCGATAACAACTAGAAACAAAAATGTGGAAAATGTCACCTATTGTCTGGATTTCCAACAAGAGTTACCGAACTAATTATCAGCTAAAGTAAAGTTTAGAAAAGAAAGGAAATTATATATTGCTGAAAGGTTTTTCAAAACCATTTCCTCCCATTTTTTTTTCTTCATGAATAGATGTCCTAGTTTGTCGTAATCAGGTTGCTGTTCAAGCACAATTATAATAGGATAAAGGAAAAGCAAGTACTTTTTATTTGTATTTCTTAGTTAAATGTTTGTTGAAGTTGATGATGATATATTGAAGAGATGCAAGAAAAAACTGTAAAATTAACATAACGGTGAACTGCAGATTCGTACGTAGTTTTTGTTGAGAGGAGTGTAAAATATTTTTCGGCTTGAAATATAAATTCTAGATAACTGTTTAAGAGGAAAATACGACTCTAGTACATCTGAGAAACCTCAATCACATGGTGCAGCAGAATCCTTCTTTGAAAGATCCTTCTGAACGTCTGTCAAGAAATGTGAAGGGTTATCTTTTTGAACAGTTTAGTTAGAAGATAAAAAAACCACCTGTCACCTTGGAAAAGAGCAGCAAGGAATGTCGGATTTCTATCCCTCCTGAAGCTTATTTATGAAAAGGCTATGCTAAAAATATATTCTAGAGCATAAGATTATTGCAAAACTTGATTACAAGTTTCTTAGCTAACACTAGACGCATTACTTATTAAAAACGTTCATGCAAAATACATTTTTCCTAAATATTTTAGTCATCTGACCGTGGTTCAAAATTACGTGGTGTTGCCCCCGGATCTTTCCCTTCGGGATTGACCCACACCTTCATCAATAGCCCGTTGAGTTGCTCCAGCGCGACGTTAATTAAATGCCTACCTACAGATGACAACATGCTACTACCAAGAAAAGTGGAGTATTATTAATGCACTGGCTTATAAATACAGACCCAGATACAAGGGATTGGCTAAGTGTTTCGCTGTGGTGCTTTAAAGAGAAATCGGACATTTTGTATCTCCGGAATCATGGAAAATATCTGGAGACCAACATGTAGATTCACGCTGTTGTGGTTAATAAATAGAAACTCGTACGTATAGAGACCTATGTCCTCTTCTAGAGTAGTTTAAATAAAAATCTGCCTACACTTTGTTTCAGCAGAGGAAAAACAGAAAAATAATTAAGAAAACCAACCAATAGGCTTAAGCACCGATTAATATATATAGAAACATGTAAGCAGATAGATGGGCTTTTACGGAGTATTTTAAAGAGAAATAGGCCTACACATGTATCACCAGGGGAATACAACTTATCTGGCAGCCAACCCCAACAAAGCAGATGTCTAGAATGGAACTCACAACCTAGAACTCATGTTAATGAGTCTTTTAAGCAATGCTTCAGCCACTAATCCGTTGATGGACCCTTAGTGTAGGGTGTAACAGTGAAAAATTATTGGAGTAATTTATTTGATGAATTCCTCTTGACATTATGTGATGGACCTGGAAAGATATTACCATTCTAAGGAAACTAAAGGATAAGTGTGGGGTTTAATTTGAAGTGAAAGGGGGGAGTTTGTAAATTTTTTGAAAATCAAATTTGGAAAATTTTGTTGTTTTATATCAATCTAAAACTATAAACTACCAAACAATATCTACCTATAACAGAAAATTTATGTGCGTTCTCTCACTGCAAAACCCATAAAACATTTATTTATTACTACATTAAATTTGTTGATTTAGTATACAGTCATTTGCGATTCAATACTTGGGAATCAAAAACTTGATGGAAGCTTGTTTTATTTGGTTATGCAAATTGGATCGATTCCTAAAAATAGGAAGGTTTTTCAGACTCATTTTTAGCAAAAAGTATGAACAGCTTTATTCGAATAGAATAGAGATTTTATTATTGCCGCATCGCGCCATCTCTTTTATATTGCAAGAGAAGGAATTTATTCTTTCGCGGTTTAATACGCGCTTGAGATGTACGAATACAATTCCCAACTATTTTCCTCGCAAGTAGAGAATTCGCTTTTGTGAGCGGGATATTATTTCTTATTTCCTAGATAAGAAGTTTTACAGCGTGGTGTTGGATCCAATACTCGGAAAGGAGTTTACAGCTTTTGACAATGACCGCTCTTTTATTCCTCGTGAAAAAGATATCCTTAGAATTTTGTTTCCCGAGAAACTTTTAACAAAAGCCTGTGGTTTCCTAATGCCCGAACTTTATTAAAAGAATTAGAGGACTCATCAGGAAAGGGGAATCAGACGTTCTCGAACCTTTTACTCACAGGCCCCTTCAAATCTAAAAAAAATATCAATCATCTTAAAGTTTGTAATGGAGGATCGTTTTCAAAGGGGTTTTAATCCTCCAACTGGTTTTGACAGTATAACTCATCCATCAAGATTAAGATTTCACCAGTTTTGCTAATGACGAGATATCTCGTTATCAAGATATTGCCGATATTTTTTATGATGATGACATCAAGATGCGGTCAATTTGTGTCCCATGAAGATATATCTCGTTCACAAAGATCTGGTCAATTTGTTTCCAATGAAGATAAATCTCGTTCAAGATCTGGTAAATTTGTTTCCAATGAAGATATGTCTCCATCAAGATGCGGTCAATTTGTGTCCAAGGAAGATATATTTCGTTCATTAAGATCTGGTCAATTTGTTTCAAATGAAGATATATCTCGTTCATCAAGATGTGGTCAGTTTTGATAATGACGAGATACCTCGTCGAGACAACCACAACGAAAGTTAATCTAAATCCTTAAATTTATAAAAAAACATTTGGATTGAGACTTTAGCAACACATAAATGAACACCGAAGCTCTTTTAATAGTTGAGAAATCACTGTTTTGTTTCCGGTCTCATGGAGGACTGCTACCAAAGTAGAAAGCATGTCAAAATACTGTTTGTATACGATGTCCAAAGACCATGTCATTTCTTAAATAGAACTTCGTCACCGTTCCAGAGAAGTCCAGCAGTCTAGTTACTGTATCGTGATGAGTTGGTTGGTTGGTTGCTGATTGGTTTGTTTTCATGGTGCAAGGTCATATATAGATAAGCTGCGCCAAACATGAGACAAGGTCAAGTAATTGTGAAAAGAAAGGATACGGAGAGGGATGGAGGAGAAAGTAGAGAAAGATCGATGGAACATTCTTTGGTTGTGACCCCAACGTTTACCAAAGACAATAAACAACATGAGAAAAGAATAGATTACTAGGGTACCTCGGGTTCGTGCAGTTCGTACACACCTAAAGATGTGCCTTTGAGGGGTGCGATTAGTTGAGAACGTTTGCTTCCCAAATAATGTTCAATTTCTTATGATTCGTTTCTCAAAACATGATTCAAAATTTCTTAAAACATGATTCAAAATTTCTCAAAACATGATTCAAAATTTCTCAAAACATGATTCAAAATTTCTCAAAACATGATTCAAAATTTCTCAAAACATGATTCAAAATTTCTCAAAATATGATTCATTTCTCAAATGACCAATTTCTCAAATCATGACTCAATTTCTGAAGTGATAATTCCATGAATATGTAACAATTAGTTGGGCTTTTTCCAAAGGCTGTATTGATTCTTTAAAAGATAATGAAAGGTTTTAAACTGTCCCCTCCCCTTAACTTTTATGGACCTCCTTGGAAAGTATGCTTCACAGTTTGAGAAACGTTGTTCTAAACAGTTGATGCTTCCATAGTTTTAACTCGTATACTGTCCGTAATCGGAAACATAACACGTGAACGTGTGTTTTGGTTTAATTTAAAGTTTTATTGTCCCTTTGGTAGAAAAGAAACTGAATCTACCGAAGACACAGGAGAAGATATAGACTTTTGGTAACAGGAGCAAATGAGGCTGATACCATCCTCTGTCGAAACTTAAATTTCGCATTTAAAATTATAATAAAGTACATTATTAAAATAATTAGAATAAAATAGTTAATAGTTTCATATTTGTTGAACAATAACTGTTACCAATATTAATATTTTATTGTAATTTTTATTGAATATGCATAATAAGTAGTAAAATACAGAGTTTAATGGTTTATCTACCAGTCCTGAACGAGCGGCATTCTTAAAGATTTGGCCGGCTGAAATGAAAGGGAAGAAATAAAAGGGATTAAAGGAAAATTGTGCGTCACAGCGATATTTTATTCTTCCTTTGAGGTTTCTTTTGAATAAAAGTAAACGAGCACCTCTTCCTTTTGGAAGTACTGGCTTTGCAGGCATTTTATTCGTTTTAAAAATGCACACGATATGCAGTAAAATACAATAAAATAAATAAAATAAAACGAAGAGTTAAGTATTTATTTTTGAAATAAAAATTCCATAGTTTTAAATTGTATATAAAATGACGCTCATCATTAATTTATTCTGAGATAATTTGTAATGGTTTAAGAACCATATTTCACTTCTACTTCGTAGTATAAACACGAAAGATCAAGTTAATCTTAACCCAATTACAGACAACCGCTTTTACTCTTCCGCTACCATTGAGAAACATCAAGAATCAGAGCACTACACTAGTGAGAATAGTACTTGTATACGGGAATGTTTCTCTAAAAACTGTTGCATTTAGAACGATTGGGTACACAATGGTACAGGAAGGCGGTGCAAAATAATAATGGTGTAAAATAATGTAATGGTGTAAAATATAATGTAATGTAATGGTAATGTAATAATAATGTAATGGCGTAATAAGTAATGGTGTAAAATATAACCGCTGAGATACCAGCCTTAGAATTCACGGCTTAGCTACAGTGCCCAAGCACCCGTCACCGTCCAAGTCCCTGCAAAGCCTATGAAAAGCTCATGCTGTGCTACAAGCAAGTACTTCACAAGAGATTGGGGTCCTTCAGCCCAGGTTCTCCAATCACTCCGAAACCGTCCTGCCACCACCGTTCCAAAAGGTATCTTAAGAATTCAATTGTACAAATTGATATTATATATTTAAACAAAAATATTAATCAATTAGCACTTTTTAATATTCGTTCATTAGTAAAAATATTTAACTATGAATGCACACATTTTTTTATACTTAAATCATCCACATTTTTAATACTGAACATTTTCACTAATGATACCAAAATAATCTGTCGGCTATAAGATTTATAAGTGTATATTTTGAGTTTACATTAGTACTTCTGAACATAAGTTTTTCTTTGTTGAAGGTACTAAGATTAGAAACGAAACTTGCTAGATTCGATAAAAAGTATAAGAGGCATACTTTCATATCAACCCTCTTACAAATCTGAATTCATTTTATGATTGAAATAAAATGCTGTCTTTCATTTATCCACATAGCAAACAAAAACTCACACAGAAATAGAAAAAATGCAAAAAATATTTTTGTACGATGCATGTTTTCTAATTAGATTACTTGAGCATGAAACTCAAAGAACAGAAACATTAAAGCATCGTCGATATTTTCAAAGGCGTCAGCTATTTTTTTTCTCTCATGGATACACAATCATCAAGTGTTTTTTTAATCAGCAGACAGATAAACAAATTCCAAGTGTCATTTTTTTAATCAGAGTCGACTTTTCTTTCTTTTTATACCACGTTAACATATCTATCATGCGGAATTATGAAAACATTTAATCAGGAGGTGCATTTAAATGAAAAAACATTTCCAATTTAAGCCTGAATCAAGCAAAAAAAACTATAAGCATTTTATTTCCACCTCTTTCCATTCAGAAACTCGAAATATAAAGATAATGCTATGCAAACGATAATTATTACGAGCTTGTTATTCCTCATCAAGCTAATAAAAGATAATGATTAGCTGAGAGAGAACGCAAAAAAGGGCTTTTTCCTGCCCTAAGCAAACGATTATGCGTACTTTCAATTAAGGCCGATCAGTTTACGGTATTCCCTTCCTATTTAATTTTCTTCCTTTATCCCACAGTAAGCCTGAAGCCCTAAAAAATTATTAATCCTTAAAAACGTTCTAATTTTCTGAAGAGTATAATTAGTTTAATCTCGCGAAATTGGCAAATCTTCTTATAAGTGCAAGAGAACTAACGATGAAAAAGACGGTTGCACAAAAATTAGCCGAAGTTACTTTTTTCCGTCCTTATCTTTTTCTCCTTTTTAGAAGGAGAGGAATTTTTTGTTCTTCCAAATGCTGAATGGAAATCAGATTGCATTGTGGAGGAAGCAAAAGCGTTTCTCGCATTAACGACGTGCGGGGAGAATTTTTATCTCCGGCATTCGCCGCTTGTTTCCACCCAATCCCAGGGGGACCATATTTTCCACCCTCCCTCTTCCAAAAGCGCAGGTGAAATGAAGTGTTTATCTTTCTAACTTTAACTGTTTTATCTGGCTTTGGGTTTAGAAGTGCGGTGCTGTTTCCGAGGTGTGTTCAGACGATGGGAGATTTATTGATAACAAGCGTCTGTCTCGGTGGGGTACTTAAACTGTTTTGGAAATGTTAACCTCCCTTATCAGTTGCACAAGAGCGATTTTAAGGAAATTGAATTGCCGTGAGCAACTGGAAAATGAATGTTAAACATGCTGTTTGCTTTTTATACTTAAATAATCATACTGCCCTTTTCACTTCATTTAATTGTATCCATTCTTTCGGATGTTCGTGGGAATAATATAAGCAACTAAAGTGCTGAAAGAAGTGTAAATACGCTCATAAAATTGTTTCGATACAGCTTTGATACTCTTTTGTGGCAAAGATTTTGGCGCTTTTTTGGCGTGCTTTTTGTACAGTTGAGGCAGACAAAGGCAACTCCAGTTTATTAGGATTACGGTAACCTCGGGATTATTTTAATCCCTTTTATTAATTTTTGTAAATCATTAGCTTTTTTGATTTCACCATGACCAAAAACCTCTAGTTTGACAGAATTAATGTGATCATAATATTCATATTATTCAGCCTAGTTCCATTAGGCTTATAAATTATTTAACTTGTACTAACTTCTATAACAATATTGCTGAAAAAGTACTAATTTTTTTCATTAAAGTACTTAGCTTGTAGTAATAAGAATAGTCAGCCAGTGTTTTTTTTCTATTTTTTAAATTCTTTTAAATTCTTCTTTCTCAATTTTTAATTATTTTCCGCTAAGCCTAAAATGGCGGTTTTCCTTAGAAATTCTTCATTGGCGACATAAAAAGCGCTGTTGAAAAATCCTTTATATTGAAGCTGTACTATTCAAATGATATAAGTCTGTAACTGACTGAACTATTGTCTGTCTACTACTCTCACGCGTCGAAGACTGCTCGCTGCTGAAGAAAAACAGACCTTATCTCAATTTGTATAGTTTGGTTGAGAGGGTGGGTTTTATGACTTAAGAGCCGTACTTAGTCAAACTGCACCAAACAACATCAAGTAAATGGCCTACACAAAAGATAGAAGGTCTTACTGACACAAAAGAGAAATACGACCAGACACGAATTGAACCTGACATAAATCGAACCTGCGCCGCCTACAAACAATTTAACCGCTCTAACGAAAGATTCATCCTAACCAAATGCATGATTTTGATTTACAAGTACCGTTAAATATAATTCTTCAACCTTTGAAGAATCTCTCAGCCACGTCACATACACTCTGCCAGTTAAGCTAAGAGGTAAAATTAGAGGATACAGTTAAAAAAGTAATTTAAGGTGAAATTTGAAGTTGCACTTAAAAAATGAGTAGTCACTATTTTGTTTCTATGTGCTTGCATGTACTTAACCATACTTTTGTTGTGCTCATTTGTCTCGTTATAATCTGATATAAATGACATTTGTAATACATTTACGAAAACAAAGTTTGAAATATTTAGTCATCATGTCTTAATCTATTTTGCCGTGAAAGTCAAGAAAGTAGTATCGTCATATTTGGTTTGTTAACCATCCAAGTGGTTCTGACGTGGTCCATCAAGATCTGACCAATTTTGCTAATGACAGGATATCTCGTTATCAAGAAATTGCCGATTTTGGGATGATGACGAGATCAAGATCTGGTCAGTGATCTTCTAATGACGAGATATCTCGTCCATCGAAATCTATGACGAGACACTTTGTAGAGACAACACCAGGAGGGTTAAAATTCTGAGCATACGAGTCACATGGTTTTAGCGTAGACAAACAAACAAGACGGTTGGTTGGTAGTTAATTAGCATTACACTGGAACAACACAACGGGCTATTGCCGACGGTCTGGAATCAATCCTGAAAGGAAAAATCCAATGACAACGATTCGCGATTTCAAGCCAGACGGAAAACGAAGATTTTGTTTCTGCTAACCTAATGCTCTCGCGTGACAGATATCGGGTTTACTTTAAAATGTGTTTATCGCTGTTTTGGCGACTTTTGGCATTTAATGTAATTGACATTGACCAATCAACCATCATATGTTAATTCAGAATTCAGTCTTTGGAAATTTTACTGACGATGTGCTGAAATCGTATTCGAAAAACAAGCTACACCACGCATGGAATACTTACACGAAGCAACGTATCTCCTCTAAAACCTTACCGCCACCTACAGGTAGCTTGACAAAAACATCTCACAAACATTGAGCAACAACCATCAATCATCAGAATATCACCTATTCGATTAGCAGAGTATTATTATCAGTAGTATTAGTAGCATTATCATTCCAATCTGAAGCGATATAGCTGTAATGTACCCTCTGAAGATGATTTAACTCTCTGAGCGTCGAGAGATATCTGAGTAACGTAGTATTGCTTTTACCCCACAACGCAATTAATGACTAAATAACTGCATCTTTTAGTTGAAGGAAACCATGGATTTTTCAACCCTTAAAAGGATTCCATTGTTCTTTTCATTAGAATAGAAACTTTTTAGAAAGATTTTACTGCTCCTATCCTCAGAATAGAATCCTTTGGAAAGACTCTAATGTTCATTTGCTTAGAATAAAATTCATTGGGAAGATTCTATAGTTGCTTTTCTTGGAATAGAATACTCTGGAAGATTCAAATGTTCCTTTGCTTAGAATAGAATTCATTGGAAAATTTTTATTTTGTTCTACTTTCCTTAGAATAGAATACTTTGTGAAGATTTTATTGTTAATTTCCTTGGAATAGAATCCTTAGGGAGGATTCTACTGCTCCTTTCTTTAGAATAGAATTCACTGGGAAGATTAAACTGTTACTTTCCTTAGAATAGAATCCTTTGGAAAGATTCTAATGTTCCCTTGCTTAAAATAGAATTTATTGGGAATATACTATTGTTCTCATTTCATTAGCATAGAATCTTTTGGAAACATTCTGTATCTCCTTTCCTTACAATACATTCCCTTGGAAAGATTCTCTTGTTCCTTTCCTTGGAATAGAATACTTTGTAAAGATTCTGTTGTTCCTTTCCTTGGAATAGAATACTTTGCAAAGATTCTCTTGTTCCTTTCCTTGGAATAGAATATTTTGCAAAGATTCTCTTGTTCCTTTCCTTGGAATAGAATACTTTGCAAAGATTTTCTTGTTCCTTTCCTTGGAATAGAATCCTTAGGAAATATTCTATTGATCAAGAACGTCAAAATTGCTCACAAATGCAGAGAAGACTGCAGGTTTTTAGGTATAATTATGCGTGAGTCCCTTAGGGGGTTAAATACATAAAAAGGCGTCAATCACAATACCTCCAGTCAAAGTCAATGTCGCAAACACGTATTCAGCATCCGTCGACCCTGCGTCATTCCTAGCCGTCATCAGCAAGCTGTACCAGGCGCCTGGGGTGAGGTCTGTGATAGTTATCGTCTGCTGTTCAGGTATTATGTTGTTGCTGACCAGCGTCCACTCGTGGTGTCCTGCCGCCTTGTACTGTATGACGAAGAAGGTGATGGGACATCCCCCGTTGTGCCACCTGTTCAAGTTGACGGTCACCGTCGTCTTGTTTACAGCCAATAGCATGCGTTTGTCTGGAGCGATTGGAGCTGAAAGGAATAGCAAAAATCATCGCACTCAAATTATTTATCACTCAACAGGCTTCAGTAAAACATTAGCTTATGGAAATTTGCATAAGCGCAACAAAATTTTGTGGTAACGTTTATTATGGTATGTTGCTTGTTAAATTAACGTCGCACTGGAGCAAAAGAACGAGCTAAAGATCACAGTCCGGGATTCATCCCGAAGGGAAAGATCCGAGGATAACACCTCGTCATTTTGAACTACGATCAGATGACGAGGTCAAGACCTGAGCTGGCAACCCATCCTCCAAATTTCAACACCACCCCAACGTCCCAACGTGAGGTCACTATATTTTTAACGTGCACCAACCCCCACGTAGACGACGGCTCTAGGTTGGATCGTGTTTCGAACTCGCAACCTTCTGGTTGCTAAATCCGCTACTCTTCCGACCGTGTTACTGCGACCCCAAAATTTATTGCAGATTCGCATTGCCTACCGAAATATTTTGGTTTAATCCATTCTTACAGCTCAAACGTGACACGTTTTGCTCAACGAGATAAGCAAAATTTTGTGAAAAATGGTGCATTTTGCAATTTTATGATGTCTCTACTGCTATACATTTTCTGCTAATATTTAGTTAGATTAATATCATCTAAATATTTTATATAATCACGTCATCAATTTTTCCACGTACGAGCACAAACATAAAATTTAATAAATTTACATAAAAGAGTTACCAATATATATTTATTACAACTTCAAACTTTCCTTCAACGAATTTTCACTTAAAAAATTCAATAATGTAGAAATTCATAACTTCGTTTCATGTTATAAGGAATTATAATTACTAAATCAAAACAAATATTGCGTACACTATTTTATTGGAATAAAAATAAATATCTTACTTATTATTCATGAAATTATTTTAATAATACTTAATTTCAATAGAGTACATATACGAGTACAAAATGAAATTAATCGCAGTATAGCATTCATGACAAGAGCATATCATTAAAAGCATTTTACGGCTAAAATCTCCTTTTAACAAACTTAGACCTAAATATTATACATATATTTTAGAAAATAAGTTCAAATTCAATCATAAATATTTATGATGCAAATATTTGTTTTGAATAACAGTAAAAATTGTGAACACAAAAGATTAAACAAATATTTCCTGAGAACAAAATAAAAAATAAATACACAAAAATATCAGTAATTTAAAAATTCCTTTCATGCTAAGATAATCCATCTAATTTATTCTATGACCTTCCTAAAGGGGTTTATCGGCTTTTTTTGCACCCAATAAATACAAACACACCAAATAAATAAGAAACCGGTGAAAGATAATTTAAATAATTCAGCAAACCAATACAGTATAAATATTTACACATCTCATGCTAAGGGCTGAAACCATGAATAAAAGTAACTTTGGATCACTTTTAACAATAAAACTTCGTAACATAGAAATGCAAGTTACGTAACACGTAAGTAATGTGAGTTAGTAAAAAGAAATATTGCACTCAAATTCTTTTCAATCTTTATGTTTTTAAATTTCCAATACAGCAGACGTAAGTGACAAACATCCTTAGCCTCAATACACAAAAGAAAGCACAATGGAAAATACGGAATACTGTACAAAAGAGCTTTCAACAAGTGGTTTCGACGAGATATCTCGTTCAAGATCTGACCTATTTTTCTAATGGCGATATGCCTCGTCATCAAGTACTGCCTATTTTTTTTGGAGATAACGAGATCATTCTTCAAGTCAGCTTTTTCTAATGAGAAGAGATGAGATATTGATGGACGAGATATATCGTCCATCAAAATCTGGCTAGTTTTGCTAATGATGAGATATCTCGTCGAGCCAAACACCAGGATGGTTAAAACATCAACCCTCTGAGAGTCGTGGGATTTGAAATTAGTGTGTAGTGTTGATTTTACCCACATAACACTTAATGACATGACCACATCGTTCTAAAGAGCCCATAGATTCTTCCAATTTTTAGAGGGATTCGATTGGACTTTTTCTAAGAATATTTGGAACGGTTCTATTGCTCCTTTCCTTGGACTACAATCCTTTGAATTCTTTTGGTCCAATCTGAAGAGTAGAATCATTTGAAATATTTTATTGGACCTTTCCTTACATTAAAATCCTTTTGAAATATTATTGTTCATTTCCTTAAAGGATAATCCTTTGGAAAGAGATTCTATTACTCTTTTCCTTAGAATAGTCCCTTGGAAAAAATTTATTGTTGATTATAGTAGAATTCTTTGGAAAGATTCAATCGGTCCTTTCTTTGGAAATTAATTCTTTGGAAAGATTCGATCGGTTCATTCTTTGGAAAGATTCGATCAATCCTTTCCTTGGAAAGATTCGATCGGTCCTTTCTTTGGAGTTTAATTCTTTGGAAAAATTCGATCGGTCCTTTC
Source organism: Meta bourneti (assembly GCA_933210815.1). Taxonomy (NCBI): domain Eukaryota; kingdom Metazoa; phylum Arthropoda; class Arachnida; order Araneae; family Tetragnathidae; genus Meta; species Meta bourneti. Next base: position 15,889,720 of record OW119929.1, read on the forward strand.
TTTGAAATTTAATTCTTTGGAAAGATTTGATAAGTTACCTTTCTTTATTGTTGATTAGAGTAGAATTCTTTGGAAATATTCAATCGGTCCTTTCTTTGGAATTTAATTCTTTGAAAGATTTGATCAGTCCCCTTTCTTTCGAATTTAATTCTTTGGAAATATTTGATTGCTAATTTTCTTGGAATAGAAATCTTTGGAAAATTCCTTAGTGAAGAAGATCAAAATTGGTTAGAAGTCGTGTGAGGGAAGACTGTAAGTTGCGAGGTGGAATTATGCGTATGAATCCCTCAGAAGGTTAAAGCATTAGAATAAATCTGTACAGATAAAAGCAAATAAAAAAATAACTATGCTGACAAAGAGTCTCTAGCCTCCGAACTCTTCAAACTTTGTATAGAAAGTTTGTACTTTCTTATACCTATTGTGAGCATAGAGATCCAATTGTAGTATAGAAAAGCTCCATAGCATATGAATACAATAACAAAATTCATAAAGAATCTTGTAATTCAGCATGCAGCTTTGTATTAAATCCCTTTACGCTGTAAAACTGATGTAGGATAGCATTTGTACAAATAACATTCTTCATTGGCTGAAATAAGGACGTTATCCTCCTCTTAAAGCTTTTAATCTTCTGTGAATAAAGATACATTACAGTAAATATGAAAAAGAAGTAAAATTCCAATCATAAATATTTTCCATGTAAATATTTGTAAGCATAAGAGTAAATAAGCGGATAACAAATAACTGAATAATTATTTGCTTTAGGAAATGAAAATTAAATTTAAGGAAACGAGAAAATAAAAAGTTTCTTCGTGCTGCTAAGACAATCTGTTCCTTGCGTGATAATTCTTACGTTCTTATGCACCGTTGTATTCAAAAATGCCGAATAACTAAGAAACCATTGAAAGGTGATTTTAATAATTCAAAGAAATAATGCTGAATAAATATTTACACAGTATATTTCACGCTACAAACCTCACCTTGAAGAAGACAACATCGAATCATTTTTAACACTTAAAATTACTCATTTAGACAAAGAACAAAAATATTTTCACTTTCATATATTTCAAACTTTGCATATTTCTTTATATCTGGTTTCAACATAATGGTCCTGTTTTATCCATGGCAAAAAATGCCATAACATATGAATACAATATATTTATGTCGTAAACCATGTAATTCAAATTTTAGCTTTAACTTGTTACACAAGACTAACTTCTGCAAAATATTATTTTCCCAAATTACGTCGTTCATTGACTTAAATAAGGGTTTATCATATTTCATACTTATGACTATCAATCCTGTGAGAAAAATGACACTTACATTTCTAGTAGTTATGGAAAAGAAGTTAATTCTTAGTAATGCATGGTGGCAAATAAACGGATAATAAATAACGAAATAAGGATCCCAAACGAAAGGAATTGTCTTTGTAAATAAAATCTAAATTGATGGAAATCACTGTAATTTAAAGTGTCTTCCTTGTTAAGTCATTCTCTAAATCATTGTGCGATCATTCTTAAGACTGCAGTTTTTAAGCACCATATATATTCACAAGCGCAAAGAAACGGTGAAACGTAGTTTTAATATCTCGAAAAAAATCTAATGCAATAAATATCTACAGAAAATACTTCATACTACAAGACCGAAGAATTCGTAGCACTCGAAGCTTAACGTTTAGAAGGGGCGTAGGACGACAAGTAACGACAACGAACAAAAACGTTTTCAACTTCATTTCCTTCAAACTTTGTATCGAAAGGTCATATTTCTCTATACCTGGTGTGAGAACATAATAGTACAAAAAAACCACGAGTACAATACATAATTACACAGTGAACCACGTAATTCAGCATGTAGCTTTACATTAAAACCCATTACGGTGCTAAACTTCTACAAGGTATTATTTCCCCAAATAACGTCCTTCATTGACTGAAATAAGGACTTGTCACATTCTCCACTTACGGCTTTTAATCTGCTGTGAATAATCCACCGGTAAGTACCTGTTAAGCACTAAAACGATTCGACTCTTTTTTTTATCCCCGCGGCTGTACATAAACGCAGCCAAAAACTTTCTCGCAGATGGGACTACTCCCACAATTAAAAGGGTCCAAGCGCTTTCGTCTTTTCGTTCGCTTTATTTCGTTTTTTTCGTTTTACCACTTTCCCGTTTTATTTCTTTTTCATTGCAAAAGTAGTTCTCAGGAAACCAGTAATAATAGTTTTACTACCACTTCTCGTTTCGTCTCGTATATTGGCCCGGAAATGTTCTTTGAAAGACATTAAAACACCGGCTTTCTTCTGATCAGTATATGAAAGATTTTTTTCTTCCCTTTTTCTCTCGATAGGATACAGCGTTGTTCCCTGCAGGATCTTTACTGCTCCATTTCCTCCTCCCGAGTAGGAAAAGAATAGCGATAACCTGGACCCCTTTGGAAAATTAGTTTAATATTTCAATGTTTTCTGGAGCGCAGGGATCTATTACCCGTTCCTCCAAGACCTTTTTTAAGGGTTTCTCAGATCGAGTTTAATCTATTAAGGTGGTGGTGGCTTTGAGGGCTTTCAAATTACTTATTCATTTAATCGTAATCGTGTTTCTTGTAAGTTGTAACGAAGGGTGAGTAAAATGAAACGAATTAGATAACAGAACTGTATATATAACTCACCTTTATATCGCCCGCTCTCTTATTCACTTAGTTCTTTTATTGCTTGAGTTGTAAATGGCAGGCAATGAGGAGAATAAATTTGACAAAAATTTCCATCCAATTAAGTCGCTTGATTAAATTAATTTAACATATATTAGCATTAGTATTTAATTGAACATTTTTGAAGGTAAGTTTAATTAGTTTAGTGCTTCAGTTTTTCTGGAGTGGTAGTATTTATTACCCAGAGATCCTTAACAATGCGTTAAATTGTTTTCTTAAATCGCATTTAATATATTAACATGTCCACTAGTAGTCACGTGACTGCTTTGTTAATGCATTTTACCGCCTCGTTTGGCGATATATCATCTTATGACAAGGTAGGTAGGGGTAATTAATTAAAGTCGCACTGGAGCAACACAACGGGCTGTTCTTATGACAAGATAGGTGTGTGAATGAGCATTTCTATATAGTGACAACAAAAGTGGTGAAAAATCACCAAAGTCAACTACTATGTCGTGCGGACCAATCAGATGATGAATGAATGGATAAGAGTCTTATCGTCCCGTGGACCAATCAAATGATGAATGCACCGTTTCACCCGGCATACGAAAGTAGTCTAAGGGTCATGTTACTACTAGTTTTGATCACATGATCCTGGACACAATACGTAGGTTATCATTGCTCACTCTACTTTTATATTTCGTCTATGTGTACGACTTTTTTATACTGTGAAATTAGGACTATTAAACTATTGTCCAATACTTGTGGTCTTTCATTTATGCACCTTAGTGTACACTCTATGACATGGTATACTTTATAAATAGACCTTTTAGTAAAAACAGTCTGCAAATTACATAACCATCGGGTAATAACTGCAAAAGTTTGTTTTGAAAATTCACTATCCACTGCAAAAGTTTGTATTGAAAATTCACCCTTAAACAAGTTTGTAAATGTAATAAAAACTTTTTTACGATGCTGCAAAATTTGAGAACATAATTGTCACAAAATAGAGAATTAGTCGGAGTAAGAAAATCGAAGTAAATATTTTGTGTATAAACCAGGCCACACTAAGTGAAAAAACGATACACCTCTATGAATAGAACAAAATAAGCAGCACATATTTCTGTACAAATTAATGTATACAAGAAAGTTATTTATTGTCGTTGAGATAAATAACTTTCTTGTATACATTAATTTTTGGGAGGTGGGATATGTTACTAAAAGCTTGTATAACACATCTCAACACTTGTTAAAGTTGCAATAGGCAACAAGGTAGAAAATGAACCGCTCTAGAAATGTTAAATACACACATACAAATACAATTCTTTGTTAAAGCTCTTGTACGGTATGCAATAGGAAAATGGCTACTGTGAAAAGAAGCTGCATAAATCACACGCACGAAAGGATCTTCAACGCCTCTTCGTGTGACAGGACAAAATCATTCTCTTCTATCTCCTCTTTCCTATTACAACCTCACGGCATCATAAAAAGAGACATTATATTTCATCTTTTTTCTGTTTGTATATATCTCCGTACTGGAAATATAAATTATTCTAAAAACCCACGTTATAAAACTTTATGACCATAGAAGTAAAGATAATCAAGATATAGGGATATTTTTCCCAGTGAGGGAAAAGTTTGATGCATGACGGTTTTCGCTCTGGCATGGTGATTTTTTCTCTGAAGGGTGAAGTCTCAGATAAAAATGCATCACCCAGAATTGATTAATATCGCTTATCATTTAGTTTCGGAAATAAATTTGCTTAAAGTATGTGTTTAGCAGGCGCCGAGATAACCTATTGATACCCGTTTGGTGGATTTATGGGCTTTCACGCCCACTCTATATTTCTTTTATCATCCAATGAGAATATCAGTTTTGCTTATATTGCCGACTCACGGAGACTAGTTGGAAGCGACTGCTTGGAGAAATGGTATTTGTTTTTAGAGTCAATATTTTTTTCATTCCTATTGTCTGTGGATTGGTGATATTTCATTTTCAAGCAATGATATTTTCATTTTTCATTTCCGGAAATCTTTGCTAGCTGACGTTAGGTTTTCCTGCTGTATTGCAGATTGTAGTTACGGAGACATTTTGCAATGTCTTCCTCTTATTTCTTTAAAAAAATGTCTTTCATTTATTAATTTATCTCTTATAAGGTATGGAAGTTAGATTGAGAACAATTCATCAGTGAGCAAACGTAAAAGTTATTTAAATCTGTTTTTAATGTACGGATTGAACACATTTCAAGAAACCAGTTACATTAACACGTTTATCGCGCTTCAATCCATTAATTATCTTGTGTAAACAAAATAATATTTGCATTCGTTACAAATCTATATAGCAAGTTTATAGTTAACGTCATTTAAAGTTGACTCAAAAGTAACGGTTAAAAGTTGCTTATAACGAAAAACCTAATTTAACACGGGAAAGTTTACGAGACGATTTTACTTGTAAATTTCTAAACATGTATTCTAAAACCCTCTGCTGAAATTCATAAACACGATGTGTGGCCGGAATTACGAAGACCTTTAAACGAAAGAAAATATTTTCCTGACTTATAATAAATATTAGTTATCGTATTCTCAACTTTTAGTATCTAAAGCAGACAGAAATAAGTTAATTCTTTGGAGAAAACTTTTTATAATTCACAAAAATGAAAAAATATTACTATATACAGCAATATATTTGGATTTAATGTAAACAGATATGAAAAAATAATGCCTACAATTTACCACAAAATGCATTTCAATGTAAAACTAGTATAGAAGTATGTGACTTACATAAATATATATGTGAAAGTATATCTGAAACCACTTAAATTACTTTTAGTTAGAATATGAAAAAACTACGAAATATACTATTACTAAAACTACTTACATAAAAGCATACATATGGAACTAGGACCTAAAAATACTATTAAAACTTTTTCAAAAAGAAAATGCGTGTAAAACTACTTTACATATTCCTAAACACATTTCAACGAAAGCAATTTTCATAAAGAATGAGTACCGAATTCAAAATGTAACCACAGAAACTAATTTTATGTAACATGTATAAAACTGCACTAAACATCCCACGTCTAAATTATGCATTTGTTAGGGAAATGTAAAATGACCTTATAAAGAAAACTACGCGGTGAAAATCAAATATATTTATATTTGTGCACAGAAAGATGGTAATTACCATGATAGGTGAAGTTAATAACTTCGCTTTGGGATTGACATATTAGCATTCAACATACAGTAATTAACTCTGAAAGAAATCTTCAAATCACGATACTTTTCATTTATTGAAACGTTCAACACCACTTTCCTTCTGAAGTGTAGAAATGTATGGAGGTGCACACAAAACAAAGTAATAAAAATCTGCATTTAAGCGTCTAAAAAATTCATCTCCTCTAATTTACATTTATTCTTCTCGGCTACTTTCCAAACCACCCGTTCAGTGCATAAAAACTCCTAATTGCCTCAACCTAGGACTCGGTAAGCAAAACAAACCATTAACTTCACAGTAAGCACAGATGCGGACGAATGCTTGTTCACGTAAATCCAAAAGAAAGCCGGCATTAAAAAAAGATGAAATTTTCATTTCAGGATATCACGTCGCCGTTTTATTGTCCGTATAGGATACCTAAACTCCTGATAATGCTTCTCTCGGAATCCCTCAAAAACACAATTAGGGGGCAAGTCGAAACAAAGCGTACTTGTTAAGGAGCATAAAATACGGGGTAGCATTTGTCAAATGAAACCCATTACCTTACATCCTCTCTTGCAAATGACATAAATAATTATTTTCGTTTAATTGAATCTTCCATCGTCTCAGAGGGCGAAAGCCGGTGCAATAATTATGGAGCTTCGCAACTTTTGCTCCTGGAAATTACTGCTCCAGTTTCAATTTGAATTAGTTTTCTCTTTTGTGTTTGTTTCGTTTTGAGTTGGTTTGGAGAGAGGGAGCGACTGACAGACCAAGGGAAAGAGACAGTTTGTTTTTGTCGGTGGACAGTGGTGGACGCAGTAACAAAAGACCTCATTAAATATGTAACTGGAAACTGTTTTCTTTCGATACTTGAGCTCTCCGTCAAACGAGAAATAGTTGAGAAGGAATAGTTTAAAAACCAACAATGCACCCCGAAACTTTATAATTAAGGGTGATTTATTCTTGTATAACGACGCTTGTTTTTTTAGTTATTTACCATTGAATACATAATCTTAATAAATTGGTCTTCAGCGTAGGAAGTTTCCTGTTTCATTATTGATTGTCTGCTGTAATAGTAAAGACTGGCAGTGTTTCTGAATCTCAAGAGGGCTGTGGTAATCCGGTTGGATGAGTAGCGGGTTAGCAACAGTAGGGTTGTGAGTTCTAAACTCGATCCAACCAAGACCGTCATGTACGTAGGAGCTGGTGCACGTCACATCTGTCGTGGCCTCAAATGTCTTCACGTTTGCGTGGTGTGGAAGTTTGGAGAATGGGCGCCAATTCAGGTGTCGACCTCGTTATCTGAGCGCGGTTCAAAATGACGAGGTGTGACCTCGGATCTCTGCCTTCGAGATTAATCCCGGTCAGTCTCCCATTGTGTTGCTCCAGTACGACATTAATTCAATTGCCAATTACCTAACTAAATCTAAAGATTTTAAAACTTTATATACTTATTTTCAGTTATTACTTTTTATGGAATTTACATTTCTAGATTGTTGTTGGTTGGTTTTGGAGTTTTATGACGCAAGGACCAGGTTTGGCCATGCTACGCCAGACACAAGACACAATATCAATAAATAGATATACACACAATGAAAGTTTTACTGACACAGAAGAGAGATATACACCCAGGGAGGAATGCTTCTGGCAGGAATCGAACCTGCGCCGCCTACATTTATGGATGATCAAAATACCAATTTAAAATATCATGACTCACACACTTGCAAGTTAACAAGGAATGCTTTGAATACGAAAGACGTCTTGACACTCAAATTGTTCGCACTTTGGTATTAACCTTCCACGTGGTTTCGACGAGATATCTATGTGACCAATTTTGCTAATGATGAGATAGCGTCAGCAAGATATTGCGAAATTTTTGATGATGACGAAATCAAGATCTGGTCTGTTTTTCTAATGAGGAGATATCGTATTCATCAAGATCTGGTCAGTTGCTTGATGGCGAAATACCTCGTCGAGACAACAACCAGGAGGGGATTGATACTTCGCAGAATTGCTTCTCAATTCTGACGGAAATTTAATCAATTTTACAATATATTTACTGGTGATGCTATTGAAATGCCTATGCATGCGATTGCCTTGTATATTAACCACACCCTGTCGATGAAAAAAAGTGTTATATACACTGAAGTTTCTGAAATCAATCGTAACTCACTCTTATTTCAACTCCGAAATACATTGGTCATTGTTGAATAGACCCACTCACAAGTAGACCATGTGCAATAACTATTTAATACAAACATTTTACGGATGTTATGCATTGCTAAGACAGACGAATAATGAATAATACATATTCTATCTATGCATGCAATAATATTTTTGTGGTGTCAGAATAATGTTTTTATACAGAAAATACAGAACAATTTGTTATATAGAAACGATAGGGTTTCAGTCTGGTTTGGAACAAGAAAAATAAATTATATCCAGAAATTTTAACTATATCACTTTCGAAATACGAAAACTAGTTTTAAAAAGCAACCAACGGGAAAACAGCCGTACATTTTCAATATATATCACAAATACCACAAACCCAGATGATGTTCCAGATTCAGTTTACTCCACGTTTGGAGTTGAAGTGAACTTTTGGAGTGTGTTCGGGGAGGAAATAAATGGCTTGCGAATGATGCATGGCTTCCTTACCGTTTCCGTTGGTCTTTGCGGATATTACTTCGCTGCTGTTGCCCTGGCTGACGGAATTGAACGCGACTAAATAAATGTAGTACGTCGAGCCACATTGCAAGTCCCGCAGCGTGTACACGGTCTGGTCGCCTTTCAGGTGAGTTTCCTGCCAGTGGTGGTCTTCCAGTCTGTGGTATAAGATATATCCTGGAAGGCAATTGAAAGCTATTTGAAATGAGATTTATATGTTGCGCTCAAAAGGGTTCTTTTTGGAAGTAAATTTTGCAGTTAAGGCAAGAGAGATTGCTTCGGGGTACCCACTGTTTGAGTTAGGAAACAAATATCCTAATATATGCGGATAAATAGTTTGCATTGAACACACCTGGGGTAAAATGTCTTTAATACATATAGATGCACTAATAAACTAAATAAATCTCTCACAAAATGATTACTTATGGCAAGAGATCTGAGTTACCTAAGGCAAGGGATTAAGACTAGAGATCTGAATGATACATATATGCATATATATATGTATATATACATATATATATGCATATATGTATCATTATATGTATATATATATATGTATATATATATGTATATATATATGTATATATATATATATGTATATATATATATATATATATATATTCTATGGATTGAAAAACCTCTACTATCAAAGTAAATTAATCTATCTCCAAATGATTACTTATGGCAAGAGACCTGATTTACATAAGGCAGAGATTGGAGTGCAGGCTGTACACTGACGATTTAGGGCACAAATACCCTTATCTGATCTTAAATATGTTACATTGTACATTATGGGTTTAAAATATATATGTACTAACAAAATAAACAAATATATCACAAAACGATTACGTAAAAAATAGATAACTCATTTTATGTAGAATGAGACGTAATTAATAACAGTATAAAATACTATTGTGAATTTGGCTGTTGATAAAATTACGTACAAGACATATTTTTGATATTGTTACAAGTATGATGATAAAAAATATTTCATATTTTGCTTCGAACACGTGACGTATTCATTAATATTCCATCTGATTCCTTTCAAGTGGTTATTTTATTCCATCGTAAACCAATATCGAAATCGAGTTTTAATTTTTGAATAGGATTACTTCCATAATAATAAATACTTCCAACATATTCGTATTTCTTATAATCCTTTCTAAGTTAGACAAATGAAGATACAATGTTGAAATATATTTTACAAATTCATAAGCATTGTTATCATAAGAATAAAATAGCTATCGTAGTTACCTGAAATCGGTGCGCTTGGCAAAGCACTTAACTCCCATGATAATTTGATGGCAGTTGATGTTGCGTAGTATGTTTTGATCACAGGTACTCCAGGGGGATCTGCAGAAAAATTAAATCATATAAGACCCCATTACAAAAATTTAAAGTAACTAATGAAAATGAAATGAGCATTCAGTAAAATACATGTGTTTTCAACATGCATATCGTCGGCCTAGAGCAGAAATTCATTAACTGACTAAGATAATTTTCTACTGTACTAACTAAAAAAATAATTATAGATAAAAAAATAAAAATATTATAAGCATTTTGATAGTGTTACATGCCTTTTAAACAGATGGCTATGTATTTCTTATCATCAAAATAAATATTTAGTGTCTCCGAAAAAATGTCAGTTAATGAGTTTTTGCTCTAATATATGTTGATCATTTAGGAAAAAAGAATATAAGTTTTCAACAAACATGGCATAGAAATAGAAAACAATATTGAGTTATTGATTAAAATTCAAATCATAATCAATTATAATACTGTTTAACATTGATCTAGTTATTGGAATGAAATTAACGAAGCCATCCAATTACGATAATTATAAAATTATGTTAAAAAATAAAATTTTATAAACCAAATATTATAAGTTTTTTCTGTAAAGCTATGTATAGGGAGCGCTATTGTTTTGGTATCCTTATTCGTAACTTGATAATGTGGCATAATACTCAAACGTAATTTCAGCACGAGCTTATTTTTTAAATTGCGGCAAATGTCTCCCATAGTGCGATAACTATTAGTCCATAACCGAAAGTGTTTGTTCTACTCCGATAGTTTGGTTATGTTTACACTGCAAGACCCTCTAATTCCTACAAACAGTTTAGCATGCATTTCCTTTTTTGAAGACTTGTGATGAAAGTTCGTATACTTTTGTTACGTTACTATAGGGCATGTTTACGATGGAATTTTACCATGTCTTCACATATTATTTAAAGAAGGATGTCATCCGTTATACAAGATTTGATATGAATAATTATTAATACAGGATTTTTTTATTTTATAGTAAATAAATTAAAAAATTTTTAATTTAAAAGTTTGTGACATTTTTTTCCGAACTCCTATATACACATTTAATTCTCTCTTTGTAGCTTCAAATTTAACTACCTACTCTACGTGTCAGTAATTTCATTTAACCTGAGGAAATTCCTATTGTAGTAACTCCCTAAACCGGATTACGCGAGCGTTCATAATTACTTTCTCGCTACCTTTATTGCAGCTTTTCTCGTTAGTGCGCAGTAACTTTAACCTTATTTTAATTCTAAGAAAATGGCGTATACTGCTTTCTAGTGGTTGTAACAAAATTAATTAGTACTTTGAAAGAAGTTTCACCAGTTGAGAATTTCATGCCAATTAGCACTTTATCACATGATGACACAAATAGATTCGGTTTCCAAACATACTTCTTCGATGTGATTAAGAAATATGATCCGAGAAAATTATCGTTTTTAGTTGTAGACCTCAACAAGAACGAAAACCAAACGTAGTTTTATTTTTAGTTGTTAAGTTGTAGCAACTAATAGGATCACAAGATCATAAAATAATTAAGAATTCATATTTTAGTACGACTTATTTTTCTAGCCGACTTTAGTTTCATTTAGCTTATTTTTTAGTGCGTGGTAACTTTAACCTTATTTTAATTCTAACAAAATGAGATTGTTTTCCAGTGGTTATTGCAAAAATTAATCCTCCTGGTGGTTGTTCGGACGAGGTATCTCGTCATAAGCAAAAGTGACCAGATCTTTATGGACGAGATATTTCGTCATTAGAAGAAAACTGACCAGATCTTGATGTCGATATCATAAAAAAATCGGCAATACATATCTTGATGACGAGACACCTCGCCATTAGCAAAATTGGTCAGATCTTGATGGACGAGATATCTCGTCAAAACCACTTGGAAGGTTAATTAGTACCTTGAAAGAACATTAAACTTTTATCGATTTCTCGCCAATTACCACATTGTCCCATGATACAAATAGATTCGGTTTCCAAATGTTCTTCGATGTGATTAAGAAATGTAATCTCATGAAAGTATTGCTCTTTATTAGTAGGGCTTAAATGAAACTTTAACTCGTATTTGTTGATCACGCATAGTAAAATTCGAAACTAACCACTCTGAACTTTTCAACGCACTTCTTAGTTGTTACGTTGTGTCAACTTATAAAATCAAAAGATCACAAAATAATTAAGAATTCATGATTTAAAAGCTTCCTAGCCAACCTTAGGACTCCTTAACCCGGTTGGAAGAGTAACGGAATAGCAACCGGAGGGCTGAGAGTTTGAATTCAACCAAAGACCGTCGTATACGAAGGGGGTTCGTGCACTTTAAATCTGTCGTAGCCTCAAATGTCCTCATGTTAGCGTGATGTGGAAGTTTGGAGAGTGGGGTGCCAGATCAGGTGTGACATCGTCATCTAACCGTGGTTCGAAATTACTTGGTGTTGTCCTCGGTTTGATCCCGGACAGTCGCCAATAGCCCGTTTTGTTTCTCCAATGCTGATTAGAAATCTCTCAATGACGGATTAGCACACGGAGGGTGGCGAGTTCGAAACTGGGTTTAACCAAAGACCGTCGTGTACACGGGAGCTGGTGCACTTTAACCCTCTGCATACGTCGGGGCAGAATATCGTTCCCTTTGGTTACAGGCAGCCGGCCCAACGGCTTTACCGGCAACTTACTGAAACCGGCCGAAACGGCCTTTACAATGCTTTCCCCAGGAGGAGAGGGAATATGTGTCGTCCCATTATCACCTAATGTGCCGGTTTCTATTGTCGGGTCGTGGGTTAGATTAGAAGGGACAGATTCTTCCCGGGCAAACTGAAAGGACGGCGGTGACTTTTTAAGTGTATCTCTTTTCATTTACTCAACCTCTCACAGACTAGATGCTCGAAGATAAACAATTTGCGAGGCTCCCAGTCGATAACCCTGACATCTTTGTCAACAGGGAGATAAGGCTATTCACGCGCGGGTCTCTTTGTAGCACAGAAAATAGGGGATGGAAATCGTAATGAGTTTCGGCGATTCTACAGGAGTTTGAGGTCTGAAAGAATCCGAGCCTTTCGTAACGAGGGGACTCGAAACTTTCGGCCGGTTGGGCCTGTCCCCGTATCTAGAGGGTTAAATCCATGGTGACCTAAAATGTCCTCACGTTTGTGGGTTTCGAGAGTGCGGTGCCAGCTCAGGAATTGACCTCATCATCTGACCGTGCTTCAAAATTAGGTGGATCCCCTCCGATCTTTCCGTTCGGGTCTGACCCCGGACCGTCGCCCATAGACCGTAGTGTTGCCGCAGTGCGACGTTAATTAAAATACCTACCTAGCCAACTTTTGTTTAACCACTGTTTTCTGTGGTATTTTCAAATTCAATAAATGGGACCGCGGTGGCCCGGTTGGAAGAGTAACGGACTAGCAACCGGATGGTGGCGAGTTCGAATCCAGACAAACACCGTCGTGTACAAAGGAGGCTGGTGAACGTTAAATCTGTCGTGACCTTAAATTTCGTCACGTGGGCGCGGTGTGGAAGTTTGGAGAGTGGAGTGCGAGCTCAGGTGTTGCCTCGTCATCTGACCGTGGTTCAAAATTACATGATGTTGTCCTTTCTTTTGATTGATGATGATCTTTCCCTTTGGGATTGATCCCGGACCGTCACCAATAATCCGTTGTGTTGCTCCAAGTGTGACGTTAATTTAAATACCTACCAATTCAATAAAGTTTTACTTTCTATTTAAATTACAAAATTTATTTATGTAATCTAAATTCACATTCACGCAACTTTATAACCCTAATGGTACCTTTGAATTTTCCGCACTGGGAACGCCTCCCGAATAAAGTCGGGCACTCCGGTTTCTTTCCCGCAGCTGTGCAACGCAATAACGTGTTTTTGCGCACAGAAAAGAAAGCCGGCAAATAATTACGGACCGCAGTACGTCTTCTTCTCCCCGGCATTCCTAACAAAGAAATATCGCCCAGCGAAACTATTTCCCAGCAATCTTTCCATAAGACAAATCGCTTGTTTCTCACATTCAAACACTCGAGAACTTTTTCATGCACAGTTTCAGCACCTAACTTCTTGGGAGAACACATTTTTCATATCCTCTAAATTCAAATTTCCCATCTGCAGCTCTGAGTACCGGCCCAGAGAGGCAGGGAAAGAGTCAGAAGCATACCGGATTTTTTCTCTCGTTCTCCCGATTCAGTTGAATGGGAACAAAAGGGAGCGCATAAAATAAACGGGAATTGAAAGGAGGAGCGTTGTTGCTTGGGGAAGATGCGAAATTGCTTCCATTCAGTCCAATGTGATTGATTCCGTGTATTAAAAAAGGAAACGCATGGAAAGGTGGTTGTAGACGTTTTGAGTAGAATTCATATACTCAAACGCTTGATTCCAATCGATTTGGGCAACTTATTTTTCATGTGTTTACGACTTTTCACATCAACCCGGCAGAATAGAAAATGTAACTTTTACAGGATTCACGTTCAAAAAATGACGCTTCTATTCAGAGACATAGTAAAAGAGATCTGGTACCTAAGCCTCGAAAGAGTTGGAGTTTCTTATTTTCATATATTTTTACAAATAAAATTACAAAAACATACAGCACAATTTTTTTATATTTATACAAAATACTCTATATAATTATACTATTATAGTTATACTATTACTGGAATTTACTATATATACTTATATTAGAAACCCGGCTGGAAGTGTAACGGATTATCAACCGGAGGGTTGCGAGTTCGAATCCAACCAAAGGCCATCGTGTACGAAGGGGGGGTACACGTTAAATCTGTCGTGGTCTCAAATGTCAGTTGGCGTGGTTGTGGAAGTTTGGAGAGTGGGGTGCGACCTCAGGTGTTGATTTCGTCATCTGACCGTGGTACAAAATTACGTGGTGTTGTCCTCGGATCTTTCCCTTCGGGGATGATCCCGGACCGTCGCCAATAGCCCGTTGGGTTGCTCCAGTGTGAAGTTAATTAAATACCTACCTACCAATGTTCTATAGATATGGAGTTACTTTGAAATGTAGCCAAGCGATGTCACTGAAATGCGTACAGGAAACACTTTCTACCACAAACACATTATCTACACGTAGCTATGTTTCTATGGAAATAACCAAGTGCCCTACGAATTTCTAAAGTGAACTGTATGCATATAGAGCTACACTGTAATTCAAAACCACTAAGAAAGCGAGACATTTATTAAAACTGCCTATTTACAAGAAGCCGACCGTTGAAGTATATTCTGACAACGAATTCTTTCGTTCTTCTAATGGCCAAATATGGCCTTGCGCCATAAAACCCCAAAACCAAGCAACGTTCTTCTAAATCAGAATTCTAGTCACGGTTAAAGAAAATCAAAATACCGAAAAACCTGTGCCGGAAACGTTGAAAGAGGAATAAATATTAAAAAATGAAAATTAAATTGAAACATCAATCACGCGCTCGAACAAGCTACATCGCTCATGGTATACTCGAATACAATAGCGCCATCTACTGACAGAGGAATAAAAAGTGAACTTCGGTGAACTATATTTGAATATTTATTTGTTTTTTAAATGCTATGATTTAATTTGGAAAATACAACCATTTTGAAATGATTTCCGAACTGAGATGTGTCACTATTTTTTGCTTACGTAATCTCTTGCCTTAAATGTAATATAATGTAATGAAGTATATAGTATAAAAACTTTGACTAAAAAGCTTATTTCAAACTTTAGCTCCCTCCGAAAATAAATCATGGCTGCGCTACTGCGTCTACTAAAGAGTTTAGTTTCCAGACTTGAGGTAGTTTAGTTTCTAAACTGGTTTTAGTTTCCAAACTTAAAGTAGTTTAGTTTCTAAACTTAAGGTTTAAAACATCGTTGAACTTTCATACTGCCGTTTTCAATACATTTTGTCATTATTATAAAAGCATTCGATACATAAATTTAATTGTCTGAAGACAGTACTGTGCAATGTGCCTATAGTACTTACAATATGACTCTTTAAATATATAATGCTATTAAATTTAAAGTTTCAAACAACATTTAAATTCCATGCTGATCTTTTAAATGCAATTTGTTATTGGCATTAGAACATTGAATGATGATAAATGTTTTTTAACTTATACGAGTAAATTAGGGAACAAAAATAAATATAATTCCTTCCGAATTTCGAAATAATTTTAGACACAAAAAATATCCCCTACAATAAATACCTTCATAATACTTATAAAAGACTTCCAGATCGAAAAACAACATAGCTACTCAAAAGTTTAACTATCAAATTTAAAGTTCAAATATAATGTTCAATCCACATACTGATGTTTTCAGTACAATTTAGTGACAAATATAAAATATATTGGATTTTAATAATTATCCATTAATTTACTTTGTTATGAGTAAAAGTGAGAACAATAGATACGTGTTTGATTGTTCAATTATTTTTTAACTCAAGGCAATATTAAAGTACTGTTAAACTAATTGTTCTCTACGAAAATTTCGCGAAAGTTATTAGCTTCCTCTTACAACGAGAAATCAGGAAACTATTATACTAAAATTTGCTTCTGTAATATTATGTAATGGAAATACTAACACTACTAAATGTAATCTTTAGAGTTCAAATTATTTTTGTCGTAAGATAACAAAGGAACAGTAAATATTTTAGTTAATATTTCCAATATAAAACCATTGTCACGAAAATTTAGTGAAAAAAAATTAATCCTTTATTGATAAGCTAAGTTCTACATAAGAAAAATCTGGGGATTAGAATGAAAATTTAAATATTGCCGATGAAATTGAATGAGAAAATTGGGACTATGAATAAATTAATTTCACAATTTATTCTTTCCTAAAAATTATTTTTGTTCTGAGAATAAATAAGTTTTATACTAAATGTACTACAAAGAATTAAAAATCGGAGCTCTATGCGTTCAAAATATTTGCTCAGTAAGCATTATTATGAACGCATATTTAGACTTGTATAGTTTTATTGTTATGCTAGGAAAAATGGTGCGCGCATTAATTAAACACCATTCCGCTCTTACATCTTATTCACTAACAAAAGAAAAATGTAGTCATGCTAAATTAAAACACATTTAGAAAAATCCATGCTTTTGACAAAATTCAAAAATATTATCTAATTTTTGCCTAACAATTAATTAGGCAGAGAAATAATTTCTGGGATAAACTGGTATAACATTAGATACGTTCAGTGTCCTAATTTCTCAGTACACAATTCAAAATTTCGTTGATCTGTGAAAAACTAAAATCGGAAAAATATAATCCTCCTTATTCTAAGCTACATGACATACAAATCTAATATTTTTCCTACCCCACGTTTCATTTAGATATACACGGAAGGAAACATTTCAGTTTCGAATATTGGCGGACATAATCTGATTTTGCAAATTTGACTACAGATAAAATATTCTATGTATTTCAACATTGTGGTAAATGATACTAGCTTTCAAATGCTGTTGAATCAATTAAGAAAACGTTTAAACGTTAACAATTAAAAAGATTTAAATAATTATTGATTTATGTTATTTGCCCTTTTGGAACAAATACGTTTTTGATTACTTTAACCCTCTGAGGCGTTCATACGCTATATCAGTTTTGCATCTCTCAATCTTGTGTAGGAGTTCTAAACCAGCTTTAACCTTCTTGACCAAATGAATCTTTCCAAAGAATTCTATTCTAAGGATGAGTTATAGAATATTTCAAAAAGGATTCTATTCTAAAGATATGAGCAATAAAATCTTCCAAAAGGATTATATTCTAATAGTACGATCAATAGAATCTCTCAAAAGGATTCTATTCCAATGGACCGAAGCATCTTTCTAAGTGATTCTACTCTAAGGAAAGGACCGATAGCATCCTTCTAAGCGATTCTACTCTAAGTAAAGGACCGATAGCATCTTTCTAAGTGATTCTACTCTAAGGAAAGGACCAATAGCATCCTTCTAAGCGATTCTACTCTAAGGAAAGGACCGATAGCATCCTTCTAAGCGATTCTACTCCAAGGAAAGGACTGATAGCATCTTTCTAAATGATTATACTCTAAGGAAAGGACCGATAGCACCTTTCTAAGTGATTCTACTCCAAGGAAAGGACCGATAGCATCTTTCCAAATGATTCTACTCGAAGGAAAGGACTGATGGCACCTTTCTAAGTGATTCTGATCGAAGGAAAGGTCCGATAGCACCTTTCTAAATGATTCTACTCTAAGGAAAGGACCAATGGAATGCTTCCAAAGGATAGTAATCTAAGAAAAGGACGAATAGAATCTATTGAAGGGATTCTATTCAACATTCTAGAATATTTCTCATGATTCTTCTTTTCAACCAATAGATGTGGTAGTTTTGTTATGTGTGTGTTGTGGGGGAAAAACGAGGTCAAGAGGAAGTTTGAGTAGTTTTTTTAGTTGAGAGCGTCAAGAAAAAAAGAGTAAATATAACGGGACCAAAATTAAAACCATTTTCGAGTTTTTGGAAAAGAAAAGCACCAGAAAGATTTTCAGCAAGAGAATTGAAATACTGAAATATTTCCAAAGGGGAAATGTAACTTACCATAAAAGAGGTAGGTATGTAGGTAGTAAGTATTTTAATTAACGTCACACTGGAGCAACACAACGGGCTATTTGAGCCAGTACGGGATAACACCCGAAGGAAAAGATCCGAGGACCCCAAGTCATTCGAACCACGGTCAGATGACGAGGTCACACCTGAGCTGGCACCCCAATCTCCAAACTTACACACCATGACAACGTGAGGAAATTTTAGGCCACGACAGATTTAACGTGCACCATCAACCTTTGTACGTGACGTCTTTGGTTGGATGCGAACTCGCAAACCTTGGTTGCTAATCCATTACTCTTCCAACCAGGTTACCGAGGCCTACGATAAAAGGTAAGCCTATATTTAAAAATGAATCTATAAGTTTTATAAATAAATTTAATTGGAAAAACGATGCTTTAATTCGCATTGCAACGTTGGTAGTTGTATGCGCGCCCGTTTATTGATTAAGACTTGTTCTTTCTTAAAATAATGATTTTCCTTCAATTATCTTTATTTGGAAACAGAATTATAAAGTAATTTTGTACGCGTATTTTATGTAAATTTTCAAGAGAATCGTAAATATTCAACTTTTCACTTTATTTGTACATGCATTTTCTGATTAAATTTTACACAAAACCAAAATAATTTAACGCAGACATATTTTTTTAAGTTTAATTATGAAAATTCATTACCCGTGAGATTTAAATTAGAAGTCTTCCATCTTTTTCGCAGTCGTGCGGTTTATTTTGTTTTCGAAATAACAAGAGGATTTGAATAGGAAGAGGACAAACTTGTCAAAACTGCCAAGCACTAAGACGTTCCTAAGTCGTAATCTTTTCATCTTTAGAGAATCCGCACGTGCCTGGGCTTTCATACTTGGGGAATTCTTTGGGATTCTATCAAGACAGTCTGTATATTTTTGTTTTTAAACTTGCAAACTTGGTATTTGCCTTCGAAGCTCACAAGTAAAGCTCTCCAAACATTAGGCCTCGGTTAGTAGGATTTAATTATCGAGATGAATTTAGTGCCGAAACTGTTCTAAAATATAAAGATTTGTAAAAAATATTAAAATGTGGCCAGTTTTAAATTGGACTTAACAGAAAAATTCAAATTCAATATTTATAACTTCCGATTAACCCTGCTTGTGGTTGTGTTTCTACTAGATCTCACTTCAAACTGACCAGATCTTGATCGAAGAGATATATCGTCGTTTGAAGAAAACTGACCAAATCTTGATCTAGTCATCATCGAAAAATCGGCAATATCTTGATGACGAGATATCTCGTCATTAGCAAAATTAATCAGATCTTGATGGACGAGATATCTCGCTGAAACCACTTGGAGGACAAAATATTTTTCTGAAATCTACAGAATATGTAGTGCCTTATTTTCTACCAGAAAATTTCTACCAAGCATTGGATATTGAAATGATTTTAGCGTTTCTTCAGATATAGAACTATGGTGGAAACCAATCAATACGAAATCTTCCGTCCATGGTAAGGATGGGAGAAATTAAATAATTAAGCGAGGGAAAAACCGGTAAGAAAAACACAGGGGTATTTCAAAACTTCCTTGTACGAAAGTTTAACCCAGACATGGAGCATGTGCGCTCAACTTTGTTATTTTTACTGATCGCTCGTTTTAAAGGTCTGTCAGGTGGTTGTGGGGAAAAGCATGAATCCTAATGTGGGAATATTATTGATTGGTTAAAGGTGATTATCAAGCGTGATTAAAAATACTAGTCTCCGCTTCGATAGCCAATCGCCTCAGTCAATTGGTAAGCCCACGCTCCCGGGACACCCAGCTATCTTTTCTTCTTTTTCTCCTCTTTTCCCCCTTTTATGTGTATTACTTGCCGTTATCTATCTTGTGCTTGGTGCAGATTGGCCAAATATCGCCCTTGCGCCATAAAACCCCAAAACAACCAACCAATCGTCTGATATTTGATCGCATGCATCGCTACGTGAAAACGGTTAAATTTGTAATTCCCTATATCACTTCGACGTTTGTACACGGAGTTTAGAAGCATCCTATGTATATGTTACGGTTCATGTGATTAATCGGTTATTATTAATGTTACCGATTAATCGCATGGAGACTGTATTAATAATAGTAGGTTATTATTAATATAAAAGACACGGTTCTTATTAATATTAGCCGGTTCTTATTGATATTAGTCGGTTATTATTAATATTAACCGATTACTATTAGCCGGTTGATATTAATGTCAGCCGTTAATTATTAATGCTAGTGGTAGGTATTTTAATTAACGTCGCACTGGAACAACACTCGCGATCCTCCGTTAGTTAATCTGTTACACTTTCAACCGGGCTTCTTCGGCTTGGTTAATATTAATATTTGCCGATTATTATTAATACTGACAGGATTTATTACACGAACCGTCACATATATAATACTTACGCTATTATTACAGCATGCTAATATTCTTTAGGATACTCTTCACTTATTAGCATTTAACAAATTATCTTTTCTTCTACACCGGATTTAACTTTTGGATAATAACTTCGTCGCTTTCTACCGTGACATTTACACCAGTACTTCCTTTCAAAAGACCGCTCCAGTCCACATCCCTCAAAAATTGAATTAAACAAGGAGCCACCCGGCGATCCTTAACGCCCCGAATTAGGGGACTCAGCGGGTTTTATATATCCAGTCCCATCCGATTCAAATAACTCTCTCCCGGTTTTCCTTCTCGCTTCCAAAATCCAAAGCACGAGATAATTACGATCTCACTAAAGGGAATATTAACTCGGCTAAATCGTCGTCAAATACAGATTATAACGAGTTTTGTCACTCCCCCGTTCCGTTTCGGACTCTGGAAACTCGGCCCAATAATGCCTATCATTGCAGCTGCGCCGCGCAAATGAGGTTCCCGACTAGATTAACGGGCACCCGAATTGATTAGCCGGGGATCGCTCTGGAAAACATCATTATCAGACGAAAGACGGCGAGAATCAAGAGTGGGGCTTTAAGGCATTAAAGGCGCAATTTGATAAGTATTTATTTTGGCTTCGAGGCGCCGTCATGAATTCGGTGTATGTTACTCCATGGTCAATCGTAGAAGGGTCACTGGTGACAATTTTTCTGACTTATCTTTTACTGCATTTGACTATACTGAAAATTTCCAATATGTGAATTTCATATATTCTTTCGTTAGTTACATTTAGTGGACTCCAGTAAACCTTTAAAGGTTCGAGACTGCACCAAACTGCTCTGGCAAGATTTAAATAATAACCAGATAACACCACCAGAGGTGCCTGTCCTTTCAAACCTCCAAGTGCTTTCGGCGAGATATCTCGTCCATCAAGATCTGACAAATTTTGTTCATGACGAGATATTTCGTCATCAAGATACTGCATATTTTTTTAATGGTGACGAGATCAAGATCTGGTTAGTTTTCTGCTGACGAGATATCTCGTCCGTCAAGATCTGACAAATTTTGTCAATGACGAGATATTTCGTCATCAAGATACTGCAGATTTTTAATGGTGACGAGATCAAGATCTGGTCAGTTTTTCTGCTGACGAGATATCACGTCAATCAAGATATGTTTAGTTTTCGTTTAATATCTACCACCAGGGGAATTAAGGGACGTATCACTTTGATGGACTATTCTTGGTACTTTATTGGAAACCAAAAAAAAGTACAATAAATAATTTAAATTGCGATGTTGAGATTTTGAATAAATTCTCCAATGTGGTATTACAACTCCTTTCACTGAGGGTATTGTCCATTGGAACTAATTTTCCATAATACTTTCCCATCAATTAGTTTCCATTGCATTAATGATTTCCATAATAATTTTCCATAAAAATACAAATAAAGCTTATTTATAAGGACTAAATTACTGCTGCCATTTCATGACCACGCTTCAGCAGGAATTGGATTAGTCCAGATTTCTTTTGCCTCTCGGTTGACAAATACAATTTTGTCGAGACAAAACTGCACTATTACTCCAAGGGAGCATAAAGATACAAGTAGGAAAAACAAATTGCCCCTTGCTATAGATGACCACTGCTATAGATGAACTTCTCCAAAGCTTCAATGCTTGTAATTTAGGGGAATCCTTTTCTAAACAGATTTGTTGACTTCGCTAATCAGCTATTGGCTAAGAGACTCATCCTGGGTCTTGACGTCATCACTACCTATCCCATCTATTGGGGAGTCATTTTTTCGATACTTTCAAAGTGGCCTATTGGCAATACGATGACGAAAGCGAAGGCTGAACATGCTTATAGCTCAGTTAATTTTCAAGAGTCGTATTGATCTCCAAGAAATAAAATTGACTCCATGTCTCTCAGAAATTTGAACTGAAAAATAAAACGCTACCACAAGTTGTCTTGTCACTTCCGACACACCAATTATTGTAACTATACCACGTGCATGGATTTTAACCAGACTGACGGGCAAGTTTCTACCCCGAATCGATTAGTCTGGGATCGTTCTGGAAAACACCATTATCAGACCCAAGACGGAGACGCTTTTCGCAATTTTGTGCATTAAAAGCACCATTTGACAGAGGTATGTATTTCGGCAATAGATGCACCTCGTTGAATTCGATTTATGCTATCCGATGATCAATCATAACAAAGGAGTTATTTGCGAAAGCTTTTCCACAACTCTTTCGCCTTACGTTATCTCGATGCAGTCTCACAAAATTAAGTTAGTCTCATCGATGATTCTTTCAGTTACTGGGCCGCCGTAACCCGCTTGGAGGAGTAGCGGATAAGCATTGCTGCGAGTTCGTGACTCGATCCGACCAAAGACAGTCGTATACGTGGCGACAGGCATGTTAAACATGTCGTGGCCTCAAATGTCCTCACGTTGGTGGGATTTGGAAATATGGAGTGGGGTGCAGCTCAGGTAGAATTTTTCCAAAAGGTTCTATTCTTAGGAAATAATCAGTAGAATTGCTCGAAATTACTTTATTCTAAGGAGTATGGTCCGGGATCAAACTCGAAGGGAAAGATCCGAGGACACCTCGTAATTTTGAGCCATGTTCAGATAATGAGGTCACACCTGAGCTGGCACCCCACTCTCCAAACTTTCTCACTACAACAAGAGGACGTTTAGTTTACCAAGACAGATTTAACGTTCACCCCCTTTTGTCTTTGGTTGGATTCGACATGGCAATCCTCCTGTTGCTAATCCATTACTTATCCAACTAGGCTACCACGTCCAAAATTGTATTAAAATAATTTAAAAAATTGATCTTGAAGGAATAAAATTAACTGAAAATTTGGGTAATCAAAATAGTCCTCTATGAAACTAATTTGAAAATGTACGGAGTTGATTTAATATTTGACGTCATTCCTGACTTTTCCTTAAACACAAATCGTCCGTTTGTAAAATTGTATTTTATGGAATTAAAGGAAGAAAGTATGGATCGAAGTCATGTATTATTTTGTAGAACCTAGTTTTGCTTTAGAAAGTCATAAAAGGGACGTGTTAGGAACAATGATATTTTAAAGGGGAACACTATAAGTCAAACTTATATCAAGAATTATCTTATGAAAATAAACTCTCAGACCTTAGAGAGAAGTAATTCTTAAAATTGAAACGACAAAGATTATAATACCTTAAAGGAATTACATCCGCATGAGCGTATAATAATTAAGGAATAACAATTTAACATTTCGGAATACAAAGTAATTAATTATCAATTGTCCCAAATTAATTTCGTATAAATGGATAATAATTAGTAAAATTAATAGAACTAAGCCCTCTATTATTTAAATAAAGCTTAGATAGATACAATTCTACGTTTACAAAATGAGCTTTGGAAATAGGATAAGCTTCTGCCAAATGTTTAAAAGTTTACAATAGTTAAGATAATCATATTTATACAACAGAATAGCTTAAATTAAGTAGTTGAGTAGTTAAACAACTAACTATAGGATTCCAATAGTCAGGAAGAATGGTTAAATAATTTTGTTTCCTTTGATATTCGGAGTCCAAACTTTGTGGCTTATTTTGAGTAATCATTTAGCTAGCAGACCCAGACATAACAAAGACACCTGCGCTAAAGTTCATTAATTCTTTATATCAATGAATGAGTGTCTTGATTCACCTAATCATTTCGTTTCTCATATAAATCCACTAGCTAAATTTACCCGGCGTTGCTCGGGTTTAATTGGTTAAACGTCGTTTGAAAGTGATCCAAAAAATCACTGATCCAAAAAATCACTTTTGTGTCATAGAAAACGCAAATATAGAGAAAATAAGAGAGCGCAAAATAATTTTTTAAACTGAGGGTTTTTTATAGCTTCTACAATTTACTTTAGATCCATTTCACATACTATAGGTAAGACAAACCTACAAAAACTGATACTAAACAAAAGTCGATTTGGAGTGATTGTGAATGCCTTTTAAGTTCATTTTCTAAAAGAAATGACATACATCTTATTATTGCAGTCAGTTTTGTAAATGAATATTTTCTATTTGTAGCACCTTGCACCAGGAATGCGAATTTCGGAATTCCACCATCATTATGAAAGGCTGACAGATCATATTGATACGATATCAAGATCAACGTTTCAAGCAATTACACTTTATGCTTGAAAATTCCATCCCGCATTTTATAGACGGGATACATAAGCGATATGATACTGATCGATATTCAGCGCAAACGACCCATCTGTGATTGCATCATACTCCAAGATTCTGAAAAAAACTCCAAGGTCATCTTGAAGGCGACTCGTGTAGATGTTAACTCTTAACTTACTTCGTGCACTTCTTGCTATTGTTCATTGTTACCAATGAAGTGTATAGCAAAACGCGAACACCTCATTCATGTTACTACAATTATCTTCCAAGGTAGGTAGTTAATTAACGTCGCACTGGAACAACACAAAGGGCTATTGACGACGGTTGGTGATCAATCCCCAAGGAAAAGATCCAAGGACGACACAGCCATTTTGAATCACGGTCAGATGACGAGGTCAACACCTGAGCTGGCACACCACTCTCCAAACTTCAACACCACACCAAGGACATTTGAGGACACGACAGATTGAACGTGCCAGCCCCCTTGAACAAGATGGTCTTTAGCTGGACCGCACCCGCAACCTTCCTATTGCTAATCCGTTACTCTTCCAACCGGGCTACTGCGCCATCATATATTGTTTGAAAGAATCCTAGATAGGTAGGTATTTATTTAACGTCGCAACAGAGCAACACAACGGACTATTGGCGACGGTCCGGGATCAACCCCCGAAGGAAAAGATCCGCGGACAACACCACGTAATTTTGAACCTAAGTCCGATAAGTCATATTTTGATATCATTCAATATAGGAACCACAAATATGAAAAATGATACAAAACGCAAAGTATGGTTTAACGGAGTAAAAAGTATTACTATGAAACTTTTAATTGACTGTTAGATTATTTATAATTGGTGGATGGCAGATATCACGATCCATCAATTTATGTATAATGTCATCTAAAGTCATTTAAAACTAATTTTCAACTGCTTCTGAAAATTCTCATATTTTCGACTTGTGTCCCTTTTCTTCGGGGATCCAATACATTCTTTGAAAGTGACTTTCAAAATGAATCTTATCAAATAGATTTTCAACTCGACATATGCCATTGATCATAGCGCAATGAATGGGAAATCGCATTTCTGCTATATGACATTCCTGTTCTAAATATTTCCAGATTTCATCAAACATTAAACAAGGTAATTGACTGCATTAACGCGAATGATCTGAAGCACATAAAATCTTAACGCCTACAGATTACACGCGGACGTGACATAAAATGGCCATTAAATTATTTGATTAATATAATTACACACCAGATGACGTGATTCTCAAATTATAAATGCTAATCCGAGGCAATTTACGAGAACAGTTATCGCCACTTTTTCCCCCTCCGTTTTGTGTTGCAAACACTAAAAAATAACAATGTAAGTGTTTACAGACGCCATTTTTTTCAATTGCATTTCCATTATTCAAATACTCAGGGCCCCATTTATATTCGCAACTTGCGTGATAATGAAAAAAGTTGAATTTTATTAACTGGTCTGCTCTGAGTAAATTAGCATTTAATTTATGCTTCCTACGGAAAACTTAATGAATAATAAACTGTTCCCGGCGTCATCAAGGAAATCTTATTAAAATTGTAATTAAAAAAGCTGCTGCGATTAAAATGTTGCACAAAAATATGTCTGCATTTGCTTTGTAAAACTATTGGTACGCATCAGGAAGAGTAATTACGCCGTGATTTTCACGGATTTAGCCTTTGGAAAAACCGTCTGTTTGTTTCAATTATTTATTTTCAGTGTTTGATATCTCTTTAGAATTGTAATTAAGTTAGGCGCTATCTTACATTGTTTAGGTAAACACCTAGAATTTGTTTGATCGCAGTGCTGTAATTGCTAAATTAAATGTGTAACGATACTTCTAGACAAAAGAAATAGCCACATCAGATCAAATAAATATTTAAACCTACTATTTTATAGGATTATTAGTTGCAAACGAATTGTGAGCATCTAATTTCAATTGGGTTTTTCCGAATTTAGATGGATTAGAACATTAAACATCAGCTTTTACAATTGCGCCGAATGTATGCTTTTAAAACTAATTCATTCGATATTTTAACTACCTTAGCGCCCCGTATTAAAACGAATCAGTCAAGGACCTTGTAGTAATGGTTTAAGAAAGATGATTGAGTAAAACATAACGAGGTTATTAAGAATAGATAACGGGGGTGGACCCATGAATGTTATCGATAGAAAGGGGAGAAAAGTATTGGGTAAACGGCAAACAGAGCGTGTGAAAAGTGCAAAATCAACAAATTTAACCATCCAAGTGGTTCTCGTCCATCAACATCTGACCAATTTTGATCATGAGATATCTCGTCATCAAAATATTTTCTATTTTTTTAGGTAGATATTTTAATCAACTAAAAAGAACTGGAGCAACACAATAGGCTATTGGCGACGGTCCGGGATCAAACCCGTCAATTTTTTGAGATCAAGATCAGGTCATTTCTTCTAATAACGAGATATCTCGTCCATCATGATTTAACCAAATTTGCTATTAACGAGATATCTCGGTATCAAAATGTTTTCGATGTTTTTATGAAAAGATCAGGAACTGATCAGTTTGGTTTTAATGACGAGTTATCTCGTCAATCAAGACCTGGTAAGTTTTGCTAATGACGAGATAATTCGTCGAGACAACCACCATGTGATAGTTAGCCCACCTGGTGGTTGTCTAATGACAACCACCAGTGGGCTAACTATACACCACCATAATCTTTTTTCTAATGACAAGATTTCTCGACAAGAAATCTAGTCATTAGAAAAAACTGACCACAGCTTGATGGACTAGATATTCGTCATTGGAAACAACTGACAGGATCTTGATCTTGCCATCATACAAAATATCGAAAATATCTTGATGTATGATATATTTTATCATTCGTAAAATTGGTCAGATCTCGATGGACGAGATATTTCAACATTTGCAAAATTGGTCAGATCTTGATGGACGAGATATTTCAACATTTGAAAAATTGGTCAGATCTTGATGGGCGAGGTATTTCAATATTTGCAAAATTGACCAGATCTTGATGGACGAGATAATTCAACATTTGTAAAATTGACCAGATCTTGATGGATGAGATATTTTATTATTAGTAAAATTAGTCAGATCTTGATGGACGAGATACCTCGTAGATACCACTTGTAGGGTTAATACGTGCCTCATCAATATTGATCCGAGTTTACAATGCTCTAATGCCCAACGTAGTCGTGTTTGTCCCTGTCTAAATTCATCATGTCTTCAGTCAAACTTTCTTTGAGACGAGACTAACACTTTGAACACTGATTGCTTGGTTGAAAATCGAAATCCGATGATGATAACCCCTAATTTGCGTCAAGGGAAAAACCGGACAGAAAACCAAATGGAAGTTCTGGTTTCAGATCATCGATTACGAACTCTAAGAGTGTATATAAATAAGACAATAACCGATTTCTATTCTTTTTCTCTGCCATTACATAAACGTCATTGCAAATAACTTTAATAAGAGATAAATGAGCTATTATTGGTATTCGTTTACTTCGAAGATTAAATGCTCTATAATTTTAATTCAAATTGAAGGTAGGTTGGTAGTTAATTAACGTCGCACTGGGGCAACACAACGGGCTATTGGGTTGGGATAGAACTCTAAGGGAAGGATCCCAGGGGCAAAACACGTAATTTTAAATCGCGGACAGAGGAAGTGGTCAACACCTGAGGTGCAACCCCACTCTCCAAACTTCCACATCATTCCAACGTGAGGACATTTAAGGTCACGACACATTTAACGTGCACCATCGATCCCCCTATGTAGCCGAAGGTCTTTGGTTGAATTCGAACTCGCAACACTCCGGTTGCTAATCCGTTACTCTACCAACCAGGCTATCGCAGCCTTTTAAATGACAGGAATTTTAATTATTGAAATGCAGGTGAGTTTTAATTGCGCAAATGCCAGAGTGGCTAAAAGCAATATAAAAACACAATAAAAGTTATCTAGGAGCTTTATTTGAAAACTAATGCAATAAATTAATAAAATTACAATTCTAAGATGTTTAACGTGCAGCAGTCTACAAGACGATCTTCGGTTGGACCGTGTTTCGAACTCACAACCCTCCAGTTGCAAATTTGTTAATCTGGATTACCCGCGGCCCAATTCAAATTAGAAGTATTTTCGACTATTTTCTGGCAAATGCCAGAGTGGCTAAAAGCAATATAAAAACACAAAAGTTATCTAGGAGCTTTATTTTAAAACTAATGCAATAAATTAATAAAATTCCAATTATAAGATGTTTAACGTGCAGCAGTCTGTACAAGACGATCTTCGGTTGGATCGTGTTTCGAACTCACAACCCTCCAGTTGCAAATTTGTTAATCTGGATGACCCGCGGCCCAA
The DNA here is from genome assembly GCA_933210815.1 of Meta bourneti. NCBI lineage: Eukaryota > Metazoa > Arthropoda > Arachnida > Araneae > Tetragnathidae > Meta > Meta bourneti. The sequence continues at coordinate 15,918,989 of OW119929.1, forward strand.
TTCAAATTAGAAGTATTTTCGACTATTTTCTGGCAAATGCCAGAGTGGCTAAAAGCAATATAAAAACACAAAAGTTATCTAGGAGCTTTATTTTAAAACTAATGCAATAAATTAATAAAATTCCAATTATAAGATGTTTAACGTGCAGCAGTCTGTACAAGACGATCTTCGGTTGGACCGTGTTTCGAACTCACAACCCTCCAGTTGCAAATTTGTTAATCTGGATGACCCGCGGCCCAATTCAAATTAGAAGTATTTTCGACCAGCTATGCAATACAATTTATTCCCAAATTCCAAGATAAAAACAAAATTTAATTTACATTTAATCAAATAACATTCGAAATATTCTCCAGGAACATTGAGTACGTGGATTGGACGCTCTGAATTTGTTATTTGTTCAGCTTAGGCGACCCGGACAATCGAAACTCTGATCACACCCCGAATACCAATCGCGTCAAGTGCCCTGAAAGTTATTCCGTGTAAAGCCCACCAATTCACAAAGTCGCTGCTGTCTTTTTGTCTCATTCTATTAGAGCTAACTGATCTTCGCTGATCCCGGAGTTCCGAGGGCGTAGACAATTAACTTAAACTTAATAGACCTTCGCGTTGAAACGACTGGAAAGGAAAGTACGTTCCCTTGTTTGTAGACGGTGAATGTAATCAGTGTAGGAAGGGAATTGGGTTACTCGAGTGGACCAAAAGCACCTACGACGCGTACAATGCTTGGTCGTCGAAAACAGAGGAAGTCGATTATGGTTAGCGAAAATGCCAGAGAAAGTTTAGTTGAAAGAGTTTGCCCCTTTGAAATTCGATGCTTATAGATATTAGGGGAACCTCAACAAACATGACCACGTTTTCCAAAGAAATCTATTCTAATTTTAATAAATTCATGATTAATTTGATGACACAATTTCATTCTAAATGAGCATATACAGAGGCTGTTCGGACATTTTTTGAACGATTTTGATGAGTTGTAAAAAAAAATTGTGTGATACGAAAGAATTTTATTTTCACAGCCAGTTAAATAGTTAAAGTATAATCGTCTGCTAACTCAGAGTTTTGTTTCCTTTCAAAATGGCGCTTTTAAATAAGCAATCGATGGAAGGCTATGTTTCCTCTCTTTCCGAAGAGAATTATGTTTATTCAATTATTCAAAAACGCTGTAAAAGTCATGGTTTTTCGATATCTTAAGGTACGATCAGTAATATTAATGAGAAAGGAAAAAACGTAAAAGTGGAAAAATACTTCCAAAAAAGAAAAAGATTTCTGAGAATATTTGTAAGGTAAGATCTTTAATTTTAAAAAAGAATCCGCCAAGTCAAAGGACTATAGCAAAGTGAACGTGAGAACTTTCTCTAAGAGATTTATGATTGTTGCCGGTTTTGCATATAATGGGAAATTAAAAGTAAAAAGAGGGGGAAATGTAAAAATCAACTCCCATATATTATCAAGACCCTATATTTTATCCCCAATATTCAAAAAAGAAATACCATAACTTTACGCACAGCATCAACAATCAGAACTGCATCAGGATAAAGCAAGCAGCCACACATCTAAATCGACTACTAAATTCTTGGAAAAAATTGAGCAAGAAACTGGTATGAAGACAATACCCTTTACTGATATTCCTGCTAAATCTCCAGATGTTTCACCCATGGACTTTTAAAAAGGGCATTATCGAAACGTCGACCTAAAACCATTCAAGGACTGGAAAACTGGAGCAAGAATGGGACAAAATACCACTGTCGATACTACAAAAGTCATTATTATCATGGAAATTAAGGTGTAGAAAGATAGTTAACAATAAGGGCTATCAATTGGAACATTTAAAACACAAAAATTTCATGTAAAAAATTGAGCTTCAGTCCATTAAAATCGTTCAAAAAATGTCCGAACAGCCTTTGTATTAGATGCATAACCTGAAAAACACATCTTCCTGAGCTAAGGGCCGCTCGTAGCCCGGTTGGAAGAGTAACGTATTAGAAACCGGAGGGTTGCGAGTTCGAATCCAATCAAAGACCGTCGTGTACAAAGGGGGCAGGTGCATGTTAAATATGCCCTGGCCTCAAATGTCCTCACGTTGGAGTGGTGTGGAAGTTTGGAGAGTGGGGTTGCAGCTCAGGTGTTGACCACGTCCTCTGACCGAGATTCAAAATTACTTGTGTTGCCCCTTGGATCCTTCCTTTCGGGTTTGATCCCGGATCGTCGCCAATAGCCCGTTGTGTTGCTCCAGTGCGACGTAATTAAAATACCTAAATACCCCACCTATCCATTTTGTGTCGAAAACCACATGGTTTTCGACACAAAATGGATTAGGTTTGTTCAACCCTAATTCCCAGTACGAAATTGAAGCCTAGTATCAAATCTGGATATTTCAGCATTACTTGCACTCTCACTATTTACATTCATCTCGTCATTAGCAGATCTTAGTAGACGAAACCTCCTGAAGGGTTAAAGCGGAGATGTAATTGGGGACTTTTCATGGAGGCTTTGGTATTGAGAACGTTTTGACTGACTTCTTGTGGCTTTGAGAAGAGCGTATTCTACTACTGATGCTATAGGAAGAGGTAAGTAGGTATTTTAATTAACGTCGTACTGAAGCAACACAACGGGATACTGGCGATTCAGGATCAAATCCGAAGGGAAAGTTATAGGAAGAGAGGAGACCGTCACAAACTAAGTTCACGGCCAATCACCAAACCTGAACAATGTCCGAACAGAACCTGACCATGTCGGTGAGGATAGTGGTTCGACGAGAAGGCAGTCGACCTTGAATCAGTCGATTTTTGGAAAGATGTGAAAGCTCGTTCGAAGGGTTGCCATACCAAAAGCGTAACGGTGATCGAGAGTGTTTCCTTCCCACAAACTCGATATCACAGCTTTCTCTTTCGATACCGAACGACAAACCTGAACCAGAATTTGTGCTAAAGACGCCAAATGTGGTGCTTTCTTTACAATTTTATCTGTCACCTAATTTAAATAGACTCGATCAAAAGTGACTCAACTGCCTTCTCGCGAGAACCGGATTATACCACTTCCCTTTAATGCGCAGAAACCTTACAATTAGTTCTCTAGTAGTCAACACAACACCTCAAACACCAGCCAGTGTGTAGGTAGGTATTCCAATTGCCGTCGCACTGGAGAAACACAACCTGCTATTGGCGACGGTCCGGGATCAACCCCCGAAGGGAAAGTCCGAGGACAACACCACGTAGTTTTGAACCACGGTCAGATGACGAGGTCACACCTGAGCTGGCACCCTACTCTCCAAACTTCCACACCACGCCAATGTATCAGCCAGTGGACTGAATATGGAACATCCATAAATCAATGACGCCTCAAATAATTAACACAAAGTAATTAAATTAAAGCATCCATTCAATCCAGTTTGAGATATTTAGATTTGTAATAATATTAATTAATTGTCTCAAACACATAATCCATATTTGTTTACATATACTTCTATTTAATCGTGTTTTTATCGGATTAGTTTGCTTACCACTTATAAAATCTTAACGCAATTTACTACTTTTGATGCAAGTAATATTTATGGTAATACTACACTGCTGGCCACCCAAATTGCAACACCAAGAAAGGCAAGAGATATCACAACAAAATTTATTTTGTAGATAACATGTTGACCAAGTATCAAATGATTAAATTTATAGACTTCTGTGAAGTGTGTGTTTCTGCCAAAATCAGTAGCCAGAGTAGCCGCCATTGTTGGAGATCACCGCTGCCACACGCCTCGGCATTGATTCAAAGAGACTTTGGATGTGTTCTTGGGGTACAGCAGACCAAGCAGCTTCCACACGTTGCCAAAGTTGATCTGGTGTGGCAGCTGGGGATGTATTCTGGGTCAATCGTTGAGCAACCATGGACCACATGTTTTCTATCGGCGAAAGATCCGGAGAGCGAGCTGGCCAGGGAAGCAATTCAATCTGGCGATTGACGAAGAACCCTTGGACAATGCGTGCCACGTGTGGTCGCGCATTATCCTGTTGAAATATGGCTGTGGGCAAGCCCTGAAGGTAAGGAAGGACAACTGGCTCCAACACCTCGGAGATGTAGCGCTGGCTGTTTAAAGTACCGGCAATGCGTACTAGAGGAGTGCGAGAGTGATATCCAATACCGCCCCATACCATAATACCCGGTGCAGGACCAGTGTGGCGGTGCATAACGCAGCTGTTCAGCATCCTCTCTCCACGGTGTCTCCAGACTCGAATCCGACCATCGTGGTGTTGCAGACAGAAGCGTGACTCGTCAGTAAAGACAATTTCATTCCATTCTGCCGTCCACATCCTTCTTTCATCGCACCATTGGCGGCGGAAACGTCTGTGGTTCTGCGTCAAGGGTAGACGAAGCAATGGACGTCTTGCGGACAGACCACTCGGCTGTAAACGGCGTCGAATGGTACGCGCAGACACTGGATGATGCGGTACAGACTGAATGTGCTGTGCTATGGTTCGTGATGTGGCTGAGCGATCCGTCACTGCCATACGCACAATATGCCTGTCATCACGTGAAGTGGTGCACTGAGGTGGATGCGTTCGAACACGTCGGTCCGTCGTACCCTCCTGCATCCATCGATCACATATCCGCATTACAGTTGTTTGGTTTCGTCCAACACGACTACCGATTTCCCTGAAAGATAATCCACAATCTCGGTAGGCCACTATCCTTCCTCTGTCGAACTCGGATACTTGATCAAAAGATGATCGCTGTTTTCTACGAGGCATAATTGATCGTTTTTTTGAAAAAACCACAAGAAAAACACAATTGCCGTACTTGAAATCGTCGAAATCTCCAAGCCTTAAATAGCGCTTTGAAGTGGCGCCACAGGCGCGCGTGATGTGCGTCTGCGCTGAAATTCTAATCATTTGCATATCTCACCTCCGCTAATGCATGTTGTAAATTTCATATTATTTGCATGCTTCCTTCAGGGTGTTGCATTTACGGTGGCCAGCAGTGTATAATTAGCGTAGATTTTTAAATTATTTTATTTTCTAAATATTCACTGCTTTTTTTTACATTTAGAGCTATGCACATAAATATAACGATATCAGATTTTCGATAAATATTAAAGGAAATCTAATCCCCGAGACCCTTAAAAATTGGAAAAACATTCCTACGTATATTTTATTTTGCTCAAAAAATAAAAGATTGAATAACATAAGAGAACATATCTTGTAACATAATATTCGGAGGATTACAGAACGTAATATATTAGTTTTAGTATAACAAATGAAACTTCAGTATATTTTAAGTAAAGAGAAAGGAAACGCATACATGTTCTGATGTTCCTGTTTCAAAACTACATGGTATGTTACGAAAGGTATATTAAATTTAAATACCTACCATTAACAGAACATTTATGCAATTGTTTACAAAATTTGGTACTAACAGCCTAGTTAAAATCTGTATACATACATACCGGATTATTCGAAATTTCGGCGCGAAACTTTGAAGGGTTAGAGTTAACGCAATTAACATTTTTTATCCAAGAATGTGTCCACAACTCTTGAGCGTAGGTGCTAGAGAGGCGTTGTTTGACGCGTTTGCAAATCGTTCGTCTTTCTGAACGCGGATTTAATAGCCCGTCGTGTTGCTCCAGTGCGACGTTAATTAAAATAGCTACCTACCTGAATGCTGATTTCGCACGTAATGGATGCTGACGTGGTATGTTCCGGTTTCTTACAGGTGCAAAATTCTCAGACATTTGACGATTCAACACTCACCTATTGGGGGGGTATTTCAATTAACGTCACACTGGAGCAACAAACGGGCTATTGGTGACGGTCCGGGATCAATCCCAAAGGGAAAGATCCGAGGACAACACCACGTAATTTTGAACCACGGTCAGATGACGAGGCAACACCTGAGCTGGCACCCCACTCTCCAAACTTCCACACCACGCCAACGTGAGGACATTTGAGGCCACGACATATTTAACGTGCACCAGCCCCCTTTGTACACGACGGTGTTTGGCTGGATTCGAACTCGCAACCCTTCGGTTGCAAGTCCGTTGCTCTTCCAACCGGGCCACCGCGGCCCCTCACCTATTGGGACTGGTTGGGTTTTTATAGCGCAGAGCCATATTTGACTAAGCTACTCCACACACAAGACAGACAAGGTGAAGTAATGGACATACACATACACGGTTGGTTGGTTTTTTGGTTTTATGGATCAAAGACATATTTGGCCATGCTGACACATAAGTTTTATTGACACGGAAGAGGGAAATACACCCAGGGTGGAATTGAACCTGCGCCACCTACAATTAGCTGGTTGCTAGCAAGGTGGGCAAACCCATAGACGTGAAATATAAGTAGACTGAGCATTGCTATTGAGAGCAGCTTCAAAAACTGACCAACATGTTGACTAGTAATCACATGACTGTTCTGTGAAAAATTAACTTGGTTGGCCGATTTCGCATTTTATCGCCACGTTTGGCGATATAACATCTTAGGGTGGGACGTGTGAATACGCATTTCTAGAGTAGCGACAAAAATGATGAAATTGCCAAAGTCTACTACTACGTCACGGCAGTCAATCAGACGTTGAATCAATGGATGATCGTCTTCACCCGTTTCGTGGTACAATCAGATGATGAATGTTCATTTCAACCAGTCAGACGAAAGTAGTATGAGTCACGTTATAGTATGAGTCACGTTACCACTAGCTTTGGTCACATGATAGTGGGTACATATAAAAATGTTACCATTGCTCACCCTAGTTTTATATTTCCTCTCTGGGCAAATCCATTGAGCATCGGAGAGGAGGATTATTTTGGGGAAGCGTTCACGGGTGATATCTTTCCATGGGTAGCCCCATACGTTAGAAGCATGTCAACCACCTCCGGATCCATGTAGTGATCCATCACGTGCATGATTCGTGTTACAGGTAGGTATGTAGTTGAATTAGTTTCACACTAAGGTAACACAACATATTGGCGACGTCCGAGTAGATAGGAAGGTATTTTAATTAACGTCGAACTGCAGCAACACAACGGACTATTGGCGACGGCCCGGGATCAATCCCCAGAGGCAATCTCCAGGATCCGAGAAAAACACCACGTAATTTTGAACCACGGTCAGATGACGAGCCAACACCTGAGCTGGCACCCCACTTTCCAAACTTCCACTCTATACCAACGTGAGTACATTAGAGCAACGACAGATTTCCAGGACCCTTTGTACACGACTGTCTTTGGTTGGATTCGAACTCGCAGTCCTCCGGTTGCTAGTCTGTTACTCTTCCAACCGTGCTGCCTTCCCGAGAGGTTCCAGGATCAATCCCGAAGGGGAAGATCTTGGTTCAGCACCACGTCATTTTGAACCACTGCCAGATCACGAGGTCAAACCACCATGAGAAGGAACTCCACTCTCCAATCTTCCACAACACGCCAACGTCAGGAAATGTGGGGCCCTAAGGATTTAATATTCACAATCCCCCATGTACCCCAAATCGTCCATTGTTATGTAGGTATCTGAATTGACTTCACACAGCAGCAACACAATGGTGACGATCTGGAATCAATCACGAAGGACAACACTTCGTAATTTTGAACCTCGGTCAGATGACGAGGTCACGCAAGACCTGACACCCCTTCTCCAAACTTCCACACCACGCCAAAGTCAGGAAACTTGAGGCCTCGATTGATTTAACATGCACTAGTCCCCATGTACACAATGGTCTTTGGTTGGTCCGTGTTGGAAATGGCGAAGTTTATAAAAGAGAACGATATGTAAACGCGCTAAACAGCGCCGTCTGGCACATACACATAACGGCCTTAGCCAACGTTTTTTTGCACGAAAAATGTTTATTTTGGTGCACCACCTGCAATCTTTTAAAATTTGCCATTATTACCATCAAATGGTCTCCCATAAAACCTACGAATCTATTGAACTGCGTACCGCGTAATGAAATCAAAATATGAAATTTTATCAACTCGGGATTTAAATATAATGCTTCAAGCAATCACTTAGAGAAATCTGCTTCTTTCCACTTCTGGTTTTCTTCTTATAGGGATTGCATTGAAAGTACTTAACCGAAATCTTCCGAATCTAATCCTATTTTAACCTTTCTTTCAGACTACATAACGACTCCCTTGGTACAGGTTTACAAATCAAATGCCAGAGTAGCATTTGGCGTTTTCCATTTCTCGAAAAATAAATTATTTGGGAAAATAAGGATTTAGATTTCTCTCTGGATTTTATGAGTATGCGGTGGGAAACGAAAAGAGTTTCGGAAATAGATAAAACAAAAAAAAGAAAGTAAGCAATTGTTTAGAGAACATTTTTAACCACTTTGTAAGAGTAGTCGAAACGTGAAATAATTAGGCCAGTTGACTGGAAGAAAATAATCGCTTTTTATCTCAATAAAACTAACAAATCTCTAAAGAATTGAAATAGAAATTAAGTTTCCTCACCACACGAAGTGGTTTCTTATAACTTATATTTTAATAAAATAACATTCAACCATCTATTAGGGGATGCTATGAAACATGGTTAACCTTCTGAGCCTCACGAAATTTCCGAGTATCGTAGTATTACTTTTTCCTCATTGATCAATATATTTTAATGATATATTTATTGCTTTTTAAGAATTGACTAAAACATTTTAACTTTAGGTTTTTGGATTACTTATTTTGAAATTTTTAATGTGAAATCGATTTGGATTTACACATTTTTATCCCTTTTCTATAACTATTGCTTTTATTTGGTCTTGTGTTTGGTGGAGATTGTCCCTATATTGGAACGTTGTGCCAGAAAATCCAAACAAACAACCAACTTCATAGCACATGATTAAATGTATTGGTTGATGGTAATGGTAATTAATTAACGTCGCACTGGAGCAACACAACGTGCTATTGGTGACGGTCCGGGATCAATACCCAAGGGAAAGATCCTAGAACAATACCCAGCAATTTTGAACCACGATCAGATGACGAGGTAAACACCTGAGCTGGCACACCACTCTCCAAACTTCCATACCACGCCAAAGTGAAGAAATTTCATTCCACAACAGACATAACGTGCACCAGTCCCAGTGTACAAGACGGTCTTTGGCTGGCCCGAGTGTCGAACCCGCAACCTCCCGATTGCTATTCCTCCAACTTGGCTACCGCGGCCCTCATGTATTGGTTGATAGAATCCTGGGAAAGATTTAATTAGATTCCTCCCATGCGCTAAATCATGGATGGTTATCGCCATATGTGAGTATTGGTTTCGCCAACTCGCTCGGATTCTTTCAGACCTCAAACTTCTGAATAGCCAAAGACCATTACGATTCCCATCCCCCCTATTTTCTGTGCTACAAAGAGACCAGCACGTGAATAGCCTTATCTCCCCGTTGACAAAGATGTCAGGGTTATCGACTAGGAGCCTCGCAAATTGTTTATCCTCGAGCATCTAATCTTTGAAAGGTTGAGTAAATGAAAATACACTTAAAAAGTCACAGCCACACTTCCAGTTTACCCGGGAAGAATCTGTCCCTTCTAGGCATACCACGACACGACAATAGAAACCGGCACATTAGGTGATAATGGACACATATTCCCTCTCCTCCTGGGGGAAAGCATTGTAAAGGCCGTTCCGTCCGGTTTCAGTAAGTTGCCTGTAAAGCCGTTGGGCCGGCTGCCGTAACCAAAGAAGGAAACTATATTCTGCCCTGACGTATGCAGAGGGTTAAAGCGTTTTCACACCTATTCAAATATCGACTAACCCAAGTGCACTATAAAAACATCCACGGCGATTAACTCATTCATACTTTTGCGTACGGCAGCCTTCTCTTAATGCGTTTCCACAATATCGATTAACCCAAAGCTGCACTACAAAAACATCACAAAAAGGAATGTAAACGAGGTCTTACCAAACTCCAAGGTCCTCGCCATGACTTCTTCGGATGGTGGTCCCGCACCCCTTGAGTTGAAAGCTTGAACAACAATACTGTACTCAGTAAATCTGTTGAGGTTAGTCACTATGTAATACTGATTTCTAGTCTGAATGGATTCCACTGGTTTAAATGTGAAAGTATCTGGACTTCCATACAGTTTATATCCGACGTAGAACCCTTCTATGCCATCTCCATGGTCGTCTTTTGGCACCTTCAAATAATAATGAATTCAGATCATAAAAATTTTCACACAAAAAACAATTAAAAAACTCGATATTTCAAGTATTAAGTTATTATACAGAAATGAAATGGATTTAAAGAAAACTAGAAATGAAACTTTGGTTGAAAAAGAGCATACAGATACAGCGACCTATTCTTTAGAGAGCTGGTATTTATACCTTGTACAATGCATTTTTTAAACTAGTGTTAATGTAATGTTTATAGGGGTAAATATAATTTAGCATATGTGATGTTCGATATTAATTTCTCTAGAGATTTCCAAATATCAATGCAAAGTTGTTAAACATAAGTATTGATAATTACAATTATATCTTAAATTTATATTACCATTTTCGAAATGCCATTTCGAGCCTGAATTTTTGTGACCGCTTCTTCTGAGATGTTTACATTGCTAACCAAAGTGAAAGAAACATACTTCAATGCTATCGAAAATTAAACATAAGGGGTGTTGGTAATTAGTTTTATGTAGGGTAGTCAAATTCATAAACCATTTCCTGCGAATTTCAAAAAGTAGTATTAAATATTTCCGAATGCACAAATATTACAATTAGGTACAAATATTTCCACATATAACAATTTAAAAAATACAGCTACCATTTTTTCCTCGCAATTCCTTGAAAAAATTTCGTAATTTATAACTCAATATACTAAATTTTGTGCCATTCAGACAATCGGCTAATAAATCTTAGTCACTTGATTTTTGCACTCTAATTTACTCGAAATAGGTACTGTAGTGGTTAATATAATCTAGAGTAATCGTAATTGTAAAGATAATTGAGAAGACTTATAATTTATAGTATACTAGCTGAATTACCCGGCGTTGCTCGGGTTGAAATGGTTAAATGTTGCTTGAAAATTGAATTAGAATAAGCACTTTTCTTTCACAGAAAAATGCTATCATTTAAGTTGTACGGAAAATACGTTTTAACTTTTTAATAGCTTCTACAATATACTTCGGACGCAAATACATGCATTTAATTCCTGCATATAATAATATTGCATAATATTGCAATAGGTAAAAGATTAAGACATAAAGACAAACAGAAACGAAATTCCGACGAAAAAATGCAAAATTCTAAAAAACGAAAGATGCGCAAAGTGCAGTTTCAACTACTGTTTAAATACTCTCGCAATCAAGTCGTGGCGCTCACTGGGTAATTGATTGGTAAGAACCTCCTTGATCTCCGTCCAAATCGGATTGCAGGTGAAGGTGATAAATAAGACTGGTCTCCCGTACGTCCTCATGTACGTCATAGCATCTTGTGTGTATTCGTGCATGTGTCTGGGACTGCAACTCATCTCCTGTAAATGTAGCTGGTAGTACGACTAAGGCACCGAGGTTTTCAACGTTCCCGTCATTTGCCACAGCATCTCTCAGGTGAATATATCAACTTTCAGTTTACGTTGATTTAGACGAATGTAAAGGAGACGCTCACTCTCGACTTTAGCGTACATATCGACGATGAACTGATGAAACAATTGCCTGCAGTTCAATACGTGGTTCTGCTCAGTATCTCGAACCATTAATCTGTACGCATTGAAATCCTTCGCTGAAACTTTCTTGCTGGTTGTTTCACCTGTTCTTGGGTTGATCTGCCTCAGATTAAAATGATATCCATCTTCACCATGGGGGAATATCACTGGGTACTGCAGAGCATCATAAGATCGATGTGTTTCCGAAATACGCTGCAATGATTTACCTCGTCATTGAATAACGATATCCCGTTGATGAAACTCATCTCCTGATATAACCACCGCGACTTCATCTGCTTGAGGAGAGTTAAAGCGCCGCTCGTGTTCGCCTGCTGGTCTTCGGTCTGCTCTTATGACTACTTTAAATTCATCTGTTGGCATACTTTCCAATGCTGTTTCAAAGGTTTTAATAAGATTATTGTGCTCATGAAACATCCTCTGTAAGTTTAACACAATCTGACGTCTTGTTCCCGAGATGTAGGCGCACTTCTGATCAGTTTCCATTTGTTCGTTTTGAATAAAATATAGTTATAGAAATTTTGGTGGTTGATCTGGCAGCGGAAGCAACGATCCACTCTATGGTAAATCTGCCCTTGCACCTAGAATGTCGACGGAAATCCGGGCTGTCCAACAACTCATGAGGCACCGAATGATGTCATTTGGAAACATGAGTTGTATTTTCTGATGTTACTAAGAAAATGCTTCGACTCTGACGTATCTCCTGATGTGTAAGTCAAAAGTTCTTGTGGTGGTGGTTCCAGTTGGCAGAGTTTAACTTTTCCATTTTTACAGCAAATACCAGTAGACTCTGATTTAAACTTTTTGGCTTGACAGTAACTACAAACCATTTCCATTTTCCCGATGGTAACACTTGCATGCAGCGAGTAGTTTTTATGTGAATGGTAGTGGAATTCTTCCTATGCTAAGCTAAAATGGTGCGCAGTCCGTGATCGTTTGGCTCTATCTCTCTTATCCTGTAGTCGGGCCTCACGCTGCTGTGCCGTCTCTGTTGCTCTAGATGTAGTAGCACTATCCCTCTTATCCTGAAGTCGGGACTCACGCTGCTGTACCGTCTCTGTTGCTCTAGATGTAGTAGCTCTCTCGCAATCGCAAGTCTTCTATTCCTCTCCTCGGAAGTTTCTTGTCTACGCTCATCTTTCATCATTTTAGCCGTTAACAGCACTTGGCCGATCGCCTTCCGCTTCCTTGGAGGCATTGCTCAGCAAAGAAATCTGTCAATGAATACAAAGAAATGCTATTTCATAAAATAAGCAAAAGGCACACTCTCACTGAGCAATGAAATCGATTACAGAATACAATAAAAATAAAAAGCTAATATAAACTGAATGGTAAGACAAATTTAAAATTGCGAAGTACTTACATCAGTTTAGGAATATCAAATTTTTAACACAAATAAAAAATATTAATGCCTTACTTAAAAGCTGTCAATCAAAATACTCAAACACAGAATTCTAAATCATACTAAAAAATAAACTTTTATTCTGGTTTTAAAAAAAGCATTAATTCTGATCCCCCATTAAACTTATTTAAAAAATTAAGCAAAAGGCATACTCTCAATGAGCAATGAAATCTATTATAGAATATAATACAAAGCTAAAATTAACGAAAAAACGAATTTAAAATTATGTAGTACTTACATCAGTTTAGAAATATAAATCCAAAATGTACACTATCACTGTCGAATAAAGTAGGAAACACTTATACAATCAACTAAAAGAGCGAAATAAAACTGCCAGATTCACTGAAAGATGATAAACTGGAAGACTTACCGAGCTAGCTTCCTCTAAATACGACCAGCTAAGAATCGAGTGAGTACTGGAATGTTCTCCACCATGAGTCCAAGGAAGTTTCCGTTTCCCCAACTTTCTAGAAAGTTCTACAAAGTTTTATAAAAAAAGTAAACATTAATTCTGGTGCTGCCAGATACCGAGTAGCAAAATTACGCTTTTATGATCATTGAGTTTTTCGTTTGTGCTTTTCGGAATAACGGTGCTTGTTAGAAATAAATGTAATCGGTGTAGACAAATTAAACTGAATAGATAAAATTTTTTCAAAAAGCAGAAGGTCGATTTTACAGAATTTTTCAGAAAGAAAATCACTGCTTTCAACGGAGGATTCACATGTATCTATTCCGGACATTTTAAAATAAGTTACACGCCTTACCTAAAAAGCCTTGTGAAACAGAATTCTACAAATCATTACGTGTTCAATAAATTATTTAAGGAAAGTTGGTCGAAATATACACCAACTTTCCTTGAAAATAATCCTTGAACTCCTGAAAACCTTTCCTTGAATTTCCTTGCAAGCATAAATATTTTAAAATATTCTTTCCCTTCATCAATAAAATATCTATAATTTATTTACATCATGGGAAGAACTAAAAAGTCAGTTCAAACATAAATACTGTAATTTAATTTGTTTCGGAAAAAATTGTTTTTCGATCAACAGTGGTAAAGCAACCATCGCTGCCTAAAGCAATTAATCTATGCTCAATGTTATTTCTATGGCGATTTCGAATAGTTTTTAGCCCCCCAGGGCCAATAGAAAGGGGGTTAAGAGTTAGCCTATGCTGACCGCAGTGTTCTAAAGTATAAGTGTACCACATTTGGTGTGAATTTGTCAAACGGTGTAGATTTGTATAGAAAATATACACACATACATACACACACACACATATACACACATCCTATTTTATAAATATAGATGGTCTTTACTATCGATCAGAAATAACACTAAGTTTTATAGTATAAGACAAAAAAACAAACAGTTGTTGCTAAGAAAAAATATGAAAAGTATAACCCTATCAAAGACAGATCATACCCTTTATCCAATCAAGTCTATTCGGATTGAACGTTGATGAAGAGTCCCCTAATTAAAAGGTTGTTTACTTTGCATTGATGTTTGGAAAACTCTAGATTCAAGGATCAAATAAACGTCGACCTTCAATGGTTGTTTTACAGTTATAAAACGCAAATTTAATTTACACACGTCTAAGAGGGTTGCCAGCCATCAAAATTGATGCGGTGAATTCAAGTCTGATTTAGAATATTTTCATTCTTTAAATTTTGTATCTGTAATAAGGTATTGGTAATAAGATTACTTAAGAAACACTAAGCAAATAACGACAGAAAATATACGAGAATTCAACCTACATTTATTTTGAACTAAATAAACCTTATACATTTATTTTTATCATTCTTTTTTCGCTCTCAACTCCTTACAAACCCTTTAATTCTCAGAAGCTGCCTCTACAAACTTATACCATTAGGCTCGACGAACTGGTAGAGGTGAATAATCATGCATTATGTTACAAACTTCAATTAACAACGCACTCATTGAAACAAAAGAGCAGAATATTTATCGACCCAATAGTGAATATATAGGATGTTGTGTTTCAAATTACAACAAAACGGGAAACACGACCCAGCTAACAAAACAATTTTACGCGAGCTGGTATTTCCATTTACAGATCCCGAGGGAGCTAACTCTTGCCTTGTTACGCGTCCCACTAAATAATACCCACCCAATACCTGCTGGTTATAATCGATTAACGCCACAACACGACCTCTGTGGCATAATCGATAGTAGTTAACGATTTATTAACGCGGGGATAAGTTAATTTCGTCGAAATCGGTGCATCACGGACTGACAAAAATACACCCGGATAGGAACATTATCCGGTTTTATTCCTGCTCTATAGAATGTTAATTGGAAGCCGAGGAAAATCCGAATTGATTAACTCCTGTAAATGCGAAAAAAAGGAGCTCGAAAGGCTTACGCTTAGGATCTAAGTCCCACACTAAAAGCAACGTTCTCTGCAAGACATTCAGAAAAATTAGCTCCATTTCCATTTCCTATCTGTTGGCGCCAGGGAAAAAAAGAAACTGGAATAACCCTAGAGTAAGAAGAATGAGACAACGTGCGTCTCGTGGGTGGCCAAACGACCGAATGTTTGATCAAAAGGAACATAGTCGGAAGTCCTCCCCCCATCCACCAATGAGCCTTGTTTCTGGTTATACCCTTAAAAGGTTCTCTTGTTAGCCCGAGGTAATCAACTTCTATGCGCCTACGGGATTTCAAAAACCTCCACAAGTTGCCAACGAGAGGAAAGAAATAGCCGCTAAATAAATAAAACACAAGCGGCGGGGAAAAGACGAGCTGTAAAAAGTGGGGAAAACCTCTTTTTACCTTACTTCTTCAGGTTTGTACTAAGCCAGTTGGATTATTGGTGGGAATTTCCCCGCCCTTAGGTATTTTTACAGCTGCGGGGAACGGAGCAGGGATTTCTGCTGAGACTTGGCCTCTTTTCTTGCTCTTTGTTTTAAGGCCAGTGATTGGGTTTGTTTTATTTGCTTTCACGCCTTGGAACGTCGGAGACAATCTTTACTGTTTTCTGTGCCGAAGATGATTGAAATCTAATTTTATGTTTTTGCCATCGTCGTATAATTTGATTTCTGACTTGGAGTGAGGGGTAATAATCCCTGTCGCTGTTTCGATTATGTGAGCAGAGAGGCTATTTTCAGTGGACTCACTCCGTTGATTGACTCCGGAGTTCGATGGAATTCCATTCGACGAATAATGCTGGGGACCGAATTCCCCAAAAGGCGAAACAACAGAGGGAATTTTACAGATGCTTCACCAAGCAGGATCAAATGAAATAGCCAACTCAACTTTTTAACGAATTCTACCAACACGCCATTCCATCTCCTCATTTCTGGAAAATTTTCGATCTGAACTTTGTTTTATAAAGAACTAGATGGAATTACCCAGCGTTGCTCGGGTTGGATTGCTTATAATTCATCGTGATACTACTCAATATCATTCCTGTGGAAATTTCGAATGGTTTTTAGCCCCCTACAGACACAGGACAAATCGAACGGGGTTAATATATAGCCTATGTGTCCTGCAGATTTCTACAGGATGAATGTAAATTTAGTGTGAATTGGTCTGACATTGATCGCATAAATACGCAATGCTATTCCTATGAGGATTTCGAATTGTCTTTAGCCCTATGTACCGTAACGACGATAAAAAAGACCACTTTCTATGAAAATAATCTTATATTATCATAAAAATTTACATTCCAATAATAAAGCTAGTTTAAGAATTTACAGACGGGATACAAAATAGATATGATACTGAGCGATTTTCAGCTCAACCTGCCCATCTGCGATTGCATCATACTCTAAGATTCTAAAAAAACTCCAAGGTCATCTCGAGAGGCAGTTCCTGTAGATGTTCTGACGTCATCTGTACAGCCATATCGGGAGAGAGCGCCCCTTAAAAGTGCTCTGTCCAGAATGACGGGACGTTACACCCCTCTGCACACCCAAGACAAGTAGAACGGGGGTTAATATGTAGCCTACGTTACCCGCAGGGTTCCACAGAATAAGTGTACCAAGTTTGGTGTGGATTGGTCAAACGGTATAGACTTGTATAGAGAACAGACAGATAGATGCCAACTCTGCTTTATATGTATAGATTTGGCAGCACTCTAAGCATGTTCGCACGAGTTATTTTACTTTTAACATTTCAAAGCATAAATGTTCTTGCAATTCATGCACTTAAAAATTCTGCGATCGACTGTTTGAATTACAGATAGTTATAGTCGGGTTTGGTTTTTATGGCACAAGTGCCATATTTGACCAAGCTGCGCCAAACAGAAGACAATGTCGAGTAACTGTGAAAAGAAAGGATGGCGAGAAGAAAGCAGAAAAAGGTCTCTTGGGGGGAATCCTGGGGTCGTGACACTCATGTTTACCCTAGAGGCAGTAAACCCCGTGGGAAAAGAATAGATCACCAGTGTTCCTCAGGTTCGTGAAGCCTGTACACATCTAAAGATGTGTCTCTCTGGGGAAGATATTTATAAAGCATTATCATTACTTATTTCACTTGGTAAAAATTACACAAGGTCTTTTACCCCTTGAGATTTGAGGCTCTGGAGAACAAGCTCAGGATGGTTAACTGGCCTGAAGGACAGTGGAGACACGAGATGTGCTCGGGAGAAGCCTGAGCTGAATTGTATTTAGAGCACAGGGGGAAATGTTTTCAACCCAATTTTATCTTAACTGGTTTCAAGTGTTCGCTGCAAAGCCTGGAGAGAGCAGTCTGCTGCCCGTTTTACCCAGAGAGGTACCGGGCTGACCGCAGGTGAACCAATCACGAATCGGAGGGAGTCATCCGAATTCTGTTCATGCTCACTTTAATTTTGGAAGCAATTTCTTCGTAGATAAGTCTGCCGTACGACTATAAAGCATCTAGAATTCTCCAGACCTTGGCCAAAATGACGATGGTTTCGTTTTCTTCCAGACTCACAAGTGAAGGGATTATAATGTTAAGTTACCTATTGAAAAGATGTTATAAAGAATTATGCATTTTTTTATACATCTTTATTAAAAAATATTCATTTCCCAATAAAAAATCGCGATATAATTCAGCAGTTCAACTTTGCTAAACCTGATGGTTGAAACGCTAGAAATATATTGAAATCTCAATTATCCACACGAAATGTCACAATATAACTAACACAGTGAGACTGCAGTGCAACGATCTTCCACTAATTTGACATTCTTATTAGTGAAAGCTCATTTATCACTTGAAAAGTTTCAAGCAAATCAATGATTGAGTCCATGATCTCCTCTTGTGTGTGGATTAAATATGACGAAAGATAATAAAGTAGTGAAATAATATATTACTTTTAACAATTGAATCGTGGATTATTTTTACATCTATTCCCTCTCTCAATATTAACTATCTGTTAAAAACTGTTAACTCTCTGTTATCTGTTAAACTTTTTAACTCTCCTCGTGGTTTCCTCGACTAGGTATCTCGTTATTAAAAAACTGACCAGATCTTGAACTATATATCTTGTCATTAGAAAAATTGACTAGATCTTGATCTCATCATAAAAAAAATCGGTCATATCTTGATGACGATATATCTCCTCATTAGCAAAATTGGTCAGATGTTGATGGACGAAATACATCGTTGAAACCTCTAGGAGGGTTAATGCTCTTTCAATGAGAATGCAGAGTTTAATACAATAGCTCTTACAAAGGTAATAAATAATTGTAATGTATTTCATACATCTTCATCTTCCAAAAATACTTGTTAAGTCTCATCGTTGTATTTTTCTTACCAAGTTCCATATAGTTTAGCAGTTCAACATTACTGAACTAGATGGTTGAAAATCTAGAAATTAGCAAAAATCTCAATTATCCGAATAGAACATCCAAGTATAACTCTAATAAAGGGAGAGCACAGCGTAACGATCATCCATTCCCTTGACATTCTTATTAGAGAAAGATCATTTATCACCTGAAAAGTTTCAAGTAAATCAGTGATAGAGTCCGTGATCTCCTTTGTGAACGTATTAAATGAGACGAAAGACAAAATAAAGTTTGCAAAAGGGAAAGTTCTCTCTCTTTGCTTTTTTACAATTTAGTAATGAACTATTCTCTCCACTCAATTTTAACTGAGCGTTAAATTTCCTTTATAATAGCTTCCAATGATAATGAAGGGTTTAATTCAGTTGTTCTTGTTTGATCCCTGTCATTTCTACAAGAACTATTTAAACGTTACTTTTCGAATACAGATGAGTTTTATCTTTTCTCCACCAGTGTTTCGTGCGTCACACAAATTAAATTTCGGGTTCAACTAAGTTAGTATTATCATTTTCCTATCACCCTCCGTTGGGCCAGGCTTAGTAATTTAACTTAATAAAGTATAATACTTCTAAAATAGTTTTGTATTTTTCTCAATAATTTTTGTAAGTTTCCTAATGTAAACATTGTCATAGAATAATAGAATAAAGATAAAAATGAGAGCAATGAATCAGAACTTCTACGGTGAACAACCAAATGGAAAATTATCGGGCAGAGACAATATGGAAAATAATTGGAGATTATATCGTCGGCTTAAAGCAGTCATTAACTGACATTTTTTGACACTAAATGATTATTTCCATGATGATGAGAAATAAAATGTCATTGTATTCGGTTTGAAAGAAGACATACTACTATCAAAACGTTTATAATTTTAACTTTTGACCTAATATCTAATAGTCTAATCGCCTGTGCTGTAAAAAGTAACTTTTTGTCAGTCATCGAGTTTCTGTTCTAAGTCAACAATATGGGAAATGATCGGGCAAAGACAATATGATAAACAGTTGGACAGAAATAATATGATAAACAGTTGGACAGAGATAATATGATAAATAGTTGGACAGAGACAATATGTAAAATAGTTGTACATAGACTATATGGATAATAATTGGACAGAAACCATATGGAGAAACAGTCGGACCGCGACCAAATGGAAATAATTGGGCAGTGACCATATGAAAATTAACTGGGCAGAGACTATATAGGAAATAATTGGGCCGAGATCACGTGAGAAATAATTGGTTAGAGACCAAACCGTCAGCTTAGAGAAAAAATTAACTGACATTTTTTCGGAGACTAAATGGTTATTTTGATGACTAGAAATACATATTAATATTGTAATGTGTTTAAAAAATATATAACTTTTCTAAATGCAAATAATTAAGTTTTTTACCCCTAAAAACTAATAGTTAATCTTAAAAAGAGCTTTAATAATTTTCTCATTTATTGAGTTTCTGCTGTCGAAGATATGTGAAATAATTGAGAGAATTGGTACATTCATAAATAAATTGTAACAAACATAACACGTCTTTTACCGATACACACCATTGCAAATATTCTACCCTATAGCGTTACAGATTAAGAGTAATGTACTAGATAACCGTAAGAGCAGATTACGGCTTAGGAGTGGCTATACAAGCCGAATTTAAAGAGAATTAGTAAGTACAAAAACACTGAAAGTTAATTGACATTACTACCATCAAAAGATATAACTACTAACCTATAGACAAAGCAAATTAAAACTTAGTTTTCCTGACTAATGATGATTGAGCTGCGATCATTAAAAATAGTTTCAAGCTCAATAAAGTGAGAAAGTTCAGTTAGTAAAAAAATAACGATCCTAATACTAAGGAAATGATTCCGCCCAATTAGAAACAGCTGACCACAGAAATTAATTGCCGCACAATACCAAAAAAATCCGCACTCTTCTAATAAGGCACAGTCACCAAAACGACATTGAAATAATTGGTACCTTTCACATCTCAATCTCTGGCTGCAATTAGGGGATTCAATCCATGTGCATACATGGGAATGAATCTTAGGCAGATAATCATTTGTTTAATAAGGTATCCATGAATTTGTGGTAAGACTTAAGTTATTTTTTATAATTGCAACGCATAAGCAAAGTATTGAAAATAGGCACATAATTCGTTGACTATCTTGTTTTTGGATGAATACATCTATTAGTGCTACCCTCAAGCAATGTATAAAATAATTATAAAGTATTTACACATAATTTTATTCACATATAAATGTGTGGGATTTTGAATATCCATCTAGTACAGTCAGACGAACTGAAGATACAAGATGGAGCCACTGAATTGTGTTTCTCCCATTTCGTATTGACGTATTGAAAGTGGACAGGAGGTAATGAAATGGGCGTGTAAACGGATGATGGATTAGATGTATAGACGTTTGGAGGTCGGTATGTAGACGTTGTTTTGTGTGTCCCAATATATATATATATATATATATATATATATATATATATATCAAAACTGGCAAAAGGTCAAATAAGTGGAGAAGTCAACACGGAACAACCAAAGACACACACCAAAAGCAAGATCACACAAAACTATAGAAGACAATACAAACTTACCCACAATAACAAACCTCAAATCGACAAGAACCGCCGCAACTCACATGAGGACGCCAGTAAATGCCATTCATAAAGCCCAATAAAAAAGTAATACTATGCATCACAGTTAAGAATCAAGAATTGGAATTCCGGCTCGGAATTCTGAACCAGTTTATCGGAACTGGAATTCCGATTCGGAAAACGATAAGGAAGTGTTCAGTTCCAGTCTTAATTAATTAAGAGTCTGATTATAGTTAATAGAATTGATAGTCAACAGGCAAGTCCCTAAAGTAATAAGCTAATTTGGTTAATCAGTTAAGTAAATATTGGAATTTTAAAATCTTTCAAAAATAATCCTATAAAAGAGAGAGGGTATTTATTATTAAGAAGTGTGTTAATGAGATTATTACATTGATTATATTGATGATTGTATTGTTTTTAATGATAGCAATTTTGCTAAACAGTGGAAATCGATATACCCATATGAATTATATTTATTAAAATCTAATACAGATAATAATAAAGCCGTCTTTCTAGACTTGAATATATATCCACACATATAATAACTGATATTAATATTTATAAGAGAGATTATTTTGAATTTCTGGTTTTTAAATTAATATGTTGTTATTGGGATCCAAATATTTCTAAAATAATATATAATAAAATTGCTAGTCAACTGGTACGTTTCAGTAATATTTGTAACTCCAGACCTAACTTTCTTCTTCATCTTGTTGGCTGTCCTCATGTAGTTTGCGGCGGGTTGTTGTCGAGCTTAGGTCAATCAATGTGGGTAAGTTTGTTTTCTCCTTTTTAATTTTGTATTATACTTTTCTTTGGTATGTGTCCTTGGTTGTCCCTGGTTTTGCTTTACCAATTTTTGTTTTTCTAATTTATATTTTCAAATTTTGCCTTTCTTCTTATGTTGTTTGGAGGGGTGTGTGTGCTACTTTTGGTGTACTACCGCTCATACGCAGAAAACACCATATTGTGTTTTCTGCGCCACCGACGCCTCCGGCTACGATGAGCTCACCAACACAGCCAATGGCGTGCCGATTGGCAACAAATCGTCTTCTCAGATGAGTCCCGCTACAACAGCGATGGACGCGTACTCGTCAGACGCTACAGAGGTGAACGCCTTCTCCCGGAGTGTCTTATTCAGCGTCATACTGGACGAACGCCTGGCGTTATGGTCTGGGGCGCTATTGGATATCATGGGCGATCCCGCCTACTCCAAATTGTGAGGACCCTGAAAAGCGGGTGCTACATCAGGGAAGTTGTGGAGCCCGAGGTCCTACCCCTCCTGCAACGCATTTCCAGAACTGTATTTTAGCAAGAAAATGCCCGTCCACATGTTGCTAGGAATGTACAAGCCTTCTTCAGTGCACGACAGGTTCCGCTTCTTCCAAGGCCTGCACGTTCCCCGGATATGTCGCCCATTGAGCATGTCTGGGATTACATCGGACGGCGACTCGCTTGTACCGCTCGTTGGGCAGAGAATACGGCTGAACTTTGGCATCAGATAGAGGCCATCTGGAATGCCATTCCTCAGCATGACATTCAGGATCTGTATAATTTCATGCCACGACGTGCACAGTCTCTCATCGCTGCGCCTGGCGGGTGCACAAGATATTGATTTTCGGCATTATTTTGTTGTAATGCTCTGTAAATTAGATCGTTTATTGAAACAACTATAAGGTGGAGTAATTTTCCTTTATTTCTGATGATTCTTTCATAGTGTTGCAATTTTTACAAACAGTAGTGTGTGTGTATATATATATATTATAATAATAAATCAAAATACCAAACATTAAAACATAAAGTACAGATATGCAGACAAGCATAAAGCCAAATGGCTAAAATGCCAAAATATCGGGGGGTATAAAAAGTCAAACAGAAGCCAGAAAGCAGAACTGTCCATGCATGCGCGCTGAAGCTGCAGAC
The DNA here is from genome assembly GCA_933210815.1 of Meta bourneti. Lineage (NCBI taxonomy): Eukaryota > Metazoa > Arthropoda > Arachnida > Araneae > Tetragnathidae > Meta > Meta bourneti. The sequence continues at coordinate 15,942,305 of OW119929.1, forward strand.
ATAACATGGATAGCAATATAATTCAATATTACAAAACAAAACAAATATAAATTTAGGAATTTAAACTTAGGAATACCAAGAAAGTTTCAAAAAAATGAAGAAGTGTTGGTGGATTGGGGGTCATCAGGAAGGAACCTCACCCAGTCAACACAATATGGTGTTTTCTGCGTGTGGGCGGCAGTTCACCAAAAGTAGTCCACACACCCCTTCAAACAACATAAGCAGAAAGGCAAATTTAGAAAATAAAAATTAGAAAATCAAAACTGGGGATATACACAAGGACACACACCAAAGACAATACAAAACTGTAGAAGAGAAAACAAACTTATCCACATTAATAAACCTCAGCTCGACAACAACCCGCCGCAACCTACATGAGGACCGCCAGAAAATGCCATTCATAGCTCCCAAAAATCACAGTAGAGAATTCGGAACTGGAATTCCAATTCCGACTCGGTTTATCGGAAGCGGAAACCGAAAAGATGGTATCCAAATGCAGTCTTTTAATAAATTAATAGTCCTATTAAAGTTAGTATACCAAAAAGAATTGATAGTCAACAGGAAATTCTCCAAAATAAGCCATAATGGTCAATCATCATTTAAATAACATTAGTATTTTTAAATCTTTTAAAAATAATCTTATAAAAAGAATGAGGGTATTTATTATTAAGAAGTGTGTTAATGAGATTATTACATTGCAAAAGAAAGTTAGATTTAGAGTTAAAAATTTTATTTAAACGTACCAGTTGACTAGCAATTGTATTATATATTCTTTCAGAAATATTTGAATTCTAATGTATTAATTTAAAAACCTGAAATTCAAAATCATCTCATAAATATTATAATACCACTTTTATTATTTAAAGCGAATGTATTCAAGTCTAGAAAGAATGCTTTATTATTATCTGAATTAGTTTTTAATAATCATTCATCTGGGTAAATCGATTTCCATAGGTCAGCAAAATTACTATCATTAAAAACAATTAAATCGCCAATATATCTAAAGGCAAAATTAATTGGCAGGCAAAATTTTTTTCATAATAATGGAGAAATAAATTAGCAAGAATTGAAGTAGGTTATCGAAATACTCCGAAGTAGGTTTTCTGAAATATATATATAACAGCAATTATACAGCATAAACAGCAATTATGCTTCACTTTGAACATGAGTGTATATACACATATATGCATTGTATATATATATATATATGTATATGTGTGTGTAGGTAATAAGTAAAGCTACCTTAAGAAAAGGTTTTTCCTATTCATTTTATTTCCTATATATTTTCATTATTATTATGTTATTTGTTACATCTTTTGTTCCTGTTATCACATGCATTTTTTTGTTTGGGGTCTCATTTGAATATAAATATAAATATATATATATATATATATTCAAATAAATTAATTCAATAATTCGGTTATAGTTTAAAAAATCAAATTAAATAATTTTCTTGTTTTCCAACACCTTTTATAACTCTTTAAATGTTTGTATGTACACAGTATACACTCGTTGTTGTGTTTATTGGGAAAATATTTTTAATCAAACAAACGACCGCGGACGAAATGCAACAAAGCTTTTCTAAAAAGCGGAAGTTTCGAACTTTTTAAGCAGCAAAACTGGCTTGCACAAAGAAAGAAAACATACTTAAATATATAAATATTTGGCAGCTTAACCACATTAACACATTTTTTTATTCATAATTAACGACAATAGAGTAATTTATTATGGAGAGAGCTTAACAGCTAGCGTATTACCATATTAATGAAACCTGAAGACTTCCATTTGAGAATTTTTTTGAAACTTTTCTCTAGGCAGCAAAAAGTTTAAAACAAAGTAAATAGACTAGTTCAACCGAGTGTAACGGCAGAATATAAAGCTACACAGACCGTGAAAAAACGAAGAGACACTATAGAATGCCAAGAATATATTAAGAGGCCAAAAAAGTCAGCACTACATTCAAAAGAGAAAAGAAGTAATCCATTATAAAGAACTCTAAATGTTGGCAAGTTATGCTTAAAATATAAAAATTGGGCATTGTGCTTTTTATGTTATTGAAACCATGCATAAAAAGTAAATTATAAATACGATTTTTCTAAATAACTTGAGGAGGCAGTAGTCTTTCCAAACAAACATTTTTAGTTTTTATCTGATTGTAATGAAATTTGCAGACTTTGATATCGACTGGAAAGCATATATAATGTCAGGTCCAAATATATTAGGTTGGGCGTAAGTTATTACGTAATACATGGTTAGCAATTTTGATAAATTAGCAAAAATTGACAGGTCACATGCTCTTTGTTTTTCAATATATTATCAATATTTTAATTCACATAATAATTTGAATGAATGCAAATCAAATTTACTCCATTCGGTAAGTTTAGTTTACTCAACTGTAAAACAGAACAAAGTGTGTGCTAAAACACCTGGAATTTTACAAAATAGGGTAAACAAGACAGTTATTGACACACCTTAAGACAATATTTATACTATAAATTCATGGAAAAAATAGTAAAAATAGTTCAATCAAGTTGAAATTAATTGTAACTTTTCCTGAATTACTCTACTTTAAGATGAATAAAAGGTTTCATACAAAAAATAATCCCTGGAAGGTAATTTGCGATATAGTGAGAATAAATAGTGCAAAATCGGTTATTGACACCCTATGGATGAGTAATTGATACCACAGTTATTGACATACCTTCACCCTTATTCAGCTTATTTTTGCAGTATAAATGGACTTATGAAAAGGAAACTATGGCTAATCTATCTTACAAAACATGATCTGCTCTTTTCTTAGCAAAGACAGAAGAAACAGTCTTCTTAACTAATACCTTGTTTGTATACTTCTTGATTACGGTTATATTACCTTTCTTGATGTTAACAGTTTGAAAATCTTTTAACACAGCTGACTTCTATGATTCACAAGGAATTTTTCCAGCCCTTATTTGAAACTGAACATTGACATGAAAGCTTATTTTTTAAATTAAAGATTAGGGTGTCAATAATTGTCCGAGGTGTCAATAACTGTATAGTTTACCCTAGTATGGGTTAAGCAGCATTTTAAACCCAAGTTTCAAGCATTGGAAAGCATGATGGATTTCTTATTTCCACTTATATATGTGGGTATCTGAGTTTAAAGATGACAAGAACACCTGCCATTTCCTGTGATCCAGGAAGTGTTCAAGCGTCACGATGACGAGACAGACTAGCGACCTAAGCAGTTCTCAGACATTACACAGAGACATGGAGAAAGACTACAGAACAGGTGGCATACGGTCATACCCGATGTGATGTAAATATTCTCCATCCCTGTAAGTACATCCTATCCATGTAAATAAACATTTTTAATTGTTAAGAACGTCTCTTTTCGTCTCTTTTACAACAAATAAAAGCTCTACATATATATGTAAGATTGAAAAGATTATCTAAAAAATAATGAAATCAAGAAAAAACAGATGAAGAGAACCACAAGTTCGAAATCAGAGGAATGTCAAAAAATCCCAATAGGAGAAATCGCGTTTTGTAATCGACTTATACTTATCTCTATATAAATGCTTTATGTTGTGCCCATAACTCCGTCAAAAATGATCAAAATTGAAAAATTATGTTTGTTATCTACAGTTTGGTATAAATTTATTTTTAACGCTCAAATTATAAAATTGACTTAGGTGATTTTGATAGTCAAATTTCTCCGTAAGAATATAAAAATTTCTGTTCAATTTTGTTAAATTAATTAAGTTAATCATTCTAAATTCTTATAATTTAAGTATGTTGAGGTCCCGAGATCATATATAGACGTAATATAAGTTGCGCGCTAGATATATCTTAGCATCCTTTAAATCTTTCAATCTAACACTCCTGATCCCATCTTTAAAAGTTAATTTACATTTTTATATTTCAGACTAAAATTTTTGATCAATTTTATTTTTCCAAGTTTGCTGAAACGTGAGGAATAATTATGCGCTATAAAGATAAGGAATAGATATTTCACACAAAAAATGTATAGTTCTCCAAACTGCACTTTATAGACTTTCAGTACCTTAACAACGTATTTAAGTGTTCATGGGGATTTTAAAGTTTGGGAGGGCTAAAGCCCCTCCCAAACTATAAAAAGTAAATATATCCATATTTAATTGATTGATCTCTAAAAAACGTGCGTGCAGACATTTTTGACGTTTCTTTGATTAAAACCGATCCATGATCCAGATTATGCTGACTCGACAGCTTCATTCACTGAGCGTTTCAAAATCTAAGCCGAATTCTCTATTCAGTTCTCGTTACCGGAACGAAAAGCTGTTAGCGTCAATAACCTCATAACTGTACTATTTTCGTGAATTGAAAACTCATTTTAAAAGAACTCTATAATTTAATTTAACATAAGGGGTGCAGATCACACACTAACATTCGAGATGACGGCCAAGTGCGAGCTGGGATTGGGACTGGACATATCGCATTCGGAGTACCCGCTGCATAGCAACTTATCTCCGTATCATAAAGAGATAAGATTAAATAAATGTTAATAACATATGGGTGGTGAATTGATAAAAATGTCGATCTAGGGGTCAGAAGAAACTTAAATGCTAATAAGAACCATAGGCCCCGCCCAGCCGCAAAAGAGATGGGAAGTCACCCTCCCATCTACTGAACGGGACCAACGGTGCTTAGGTTTTGATCAAAAAGTTGGCTCGAGTGCGAGCTAGGGCCAAGTGCAAATTGAATTTATGACTCCACCGTTGAACACGGTTCTGATTGGACACTGTTTCTTATCGTTCTTCCAAAGTTCCACTTAAAGATCCACACAAAGTTAAAGAATACAATGTGTCGACAGTTCCGGAATCAAACTTCACAACCCGAACTATCCCGAACTTCACAAATATTCTATTTGATTCAGATCAAGTAACCAACGTGGATATAATCTTTTATTTACTAACTGTAGTGAAGTAGTATATTTAGCAATGACAATTTATTTTGCATGGAGTATTTTAGAAGGATCACGAAAAATTATATAAGAACGAACTCAGTAGAAAAAAACGATATATCTGTCTAGAAACATGTGAAGTACTTATCGTTTCACGTTACAGTTAAAAAATATTTTAAAATACATTCATTGGTATGCACAGAATAAGCAGTTTGTAAGATACTAGTAGTAGCTTGCATGCTCACAAATAAATATCAAATTGAGATTCAACACTAGTAGCAGTTTGCACTCACATAATACAAATAAATCATAAATCGTAACGAATATCTTATCACAAATCTGATGAGCTGAATAATCAAGAAATCACAAAATCATGACTTCCACACGCGATTACTTACTGTCAGCTTCGACTACCTTCAACGTACCCTTTCGCGACATTGATTGATTTTTCCATGTTTGCATGGGATTAAAGTTTCATTTATGGTCGATCGTTTAGATTTTACTGATTTAAAAGCTCTTGGTTGAGTGTTTCTCAAGCCGGTTTCCCTAATGTTTTCTCATTACGAAAATCTCTCAGCGTCAACACCTCGTATCTGCTTTATTTTATTCTGATCAGGTTACAAGGGCTCCGATAAGCTGAATTTGTGGACGTCTGCTTTGAAAAGAAGTCCTTTTTATCTCTCTTCTTCTAAAGCTAATATAGCATTATTTGAACATGCACATAAAAGTAAGGGCTTACGTCACTTAAATAAGGCTCTTGAAAGTCGGACACTTACTTTCCATGTGACGTTTATTGCTCTGGAAGACAGTGTAATGGCCTTTACTTCTTCCGGCGGATAGTGTGGCGCTGGAAAAGAAAAAATAAAGGAAGTGTAGATTTTTTTCCGAAGAAAATTAAATTTTCATCTTGTGAATGGGTAAGAATGATTTTTTTCAAACTTTTTAGAGCGATAAAGCGTTTAATCTATTTAAAGCGGGAACAGTCTACGTCGCGCTATGTTCCCGTAACGATGTATTTTTGATGAAGTCTTCGGATGGAAGACGTTTTCTTTAATTACAAATCAGATATGAAAATAGATAAGAATAATTTCTGATTGAAGGAAGAAGTTACGAAGTTTTACGATAAAATCTAATGAGAATTTTAATTTGATTTTTTTTCTCGACTGCTTTATTGGATTACTATTAAATATGAACAATTATTTCAATCCAATTACAAAAATAAAATTAATGAAATTGCAATGTCGATTGTATATATTTGATGGCAGTTAACTCGTTCGTTGCAAATAATTTTTTTGCAAATTACTTCACAAAACGTAAGTATTAAATAGAAACATACAAAAATGATTCAAAATCAAATGACTAGATTTTTTACGAAAAATTCATTAGTAATTATTGATAACACGATAAAGTGCAATACACATGCATCACAAAAGTAAAGTTTCAAAAAAGATTTTCCTATATAATGGGTTTGTAGAAAAATTTATTGTACATATAAATAGTAAAATTGTTTAATAGAAAAATACTTTAATATACGATGGAGGTTTTTAAGTTATTCTAACCATTCATTATCTATTCTAATGAAATATTATATTTCAATAAATATTCTAATGAAATACTTTAACCCGTTTGGTGGTTGTCTCGACGAGGCATCTCGTCATTTTAGAGCAGAACTGAGCGAATCTTGAACTCAACATCATGCAAAATTGGCAGTATCTTGATGACGAGATATCTCGTCGAAACCACTTGGAGGGTTAAGCATATATATATATATATATATATATATATCAGTCTATCAACGGTGAATAACATTAATAACGGATTTATTACACACCCGAATGCTCCTCAATGAACAGAAATTATAACACTAAATTTGAAATTTATAAGTTTTTCAATACACTTCACAGAAATACATTTCATATATATTTTTCACATTTCTAAAATAATCAAACGCACTTTGCTTTAACAATAAATACCAGAACGACTGAGAAGAAAGCAGATTGAAATGCTTTAAGCTCTCTTGTTACAACACAATTCAACTCAATCTGCTCCTGTTTGACTTTGGGTTCTTTGCTCAAAAATGTCCAAGCAAAGAGAAGATGAATTGTGCCCGTCTGTTGTTTCCACACCTGCACTGGCCACTTGAGAACAATACCCATCTGGGGAGGTATCCATTAAACTCCTATGCCCAGTGATGAATTGCGCCAGTTGGATTCGTTGGAAAATAACTGTTTTTCAACCTCAACTACACTGTAGGGAGGAACGTTTTTTGGTTAGCTGGGCTTTATGGGTATTCTTTGTTCCAAAGTTCGCTTACTTTGTTTATACAGCTGCCTCCAATGTGAGAGCGGCACTGACACACTTAATTCGTGGATTCTACTAGTTGCACGATAGTAGGTAGGTATTTTAATTAACGTCGCACTGGAACAACACAATGGGCTATTGGCGACGGTCCAGGATCAAACCCGAAGGGAAAGATCCAAAGACACCACCTCGTAATTTTGAACCACGGTCAGATGACGAGACACCTGAGTTAGCACCACTCTCCAAACTTCCACACCACGACAATATGAGGACATTTGAGGCCACGGGAGGTTTAATTTGCACCAGCCCGTTTGTACACGACGGTCTTTTTATGAAGTCGAACTCACAACAGTCCGGTTAATAATCCGTTACTCTTCCAACTAGGCTACCGCGGCCACTAGTTGAACTAGTTAAATGTCTGTATCCAATCATCGAATGCTAGAACAAACAATGCCTGGGACCAAATAAGACCAGCTAACCAAGATACTTCTCCACGGTGCAGTTGAGGCTGAAAAACAGTCACTTCCAAACGTATTTTCAACTAACGCAATTCGTCACTTGATGGGGGAGTTTAAAGGATATCTTCACACATTTAGATTGTCCTCAAGTGACAAGTGGCATGTGTGGCAACAGCAGGAAGGACACAATCCATCTATCTGACTTCTTTTGAACAAAGTTTCCTTGAAAAGGAGTTGCAAAAATTTACCATATGGCTCCCAGTCCTTTTGGATTTGATTAGATCAAAGGAGGATTTTGTCGCGTTCTGTAAATTTGTTCACATTACTATACTTGGCCATGTTTTCTTTCATTGCAAACCTGTTTTTGTATTTTGTTTTAGCTAAGTACTAGCCTTCGTGTTGTACTTGGCACACTGGGTTTTTATTGCAACAATAAGTGTACTGGGCAGAGAAAAACCTTCGTAAACACTTGGAGCACGTTTGTTTTTTAAAGTGAACGTAAGGTAAATATGGTTCCTCGAAACTTAAAACGTTATTTTTAAACCTATTCCAGGTTTTCTACTGTGACAGATAATAATGGCCACTGTTTTATTTTGTGTAATACCTCTTTAAATTAAAACTGATGTTACTGGATTTAAAATCTGTAGCTTTTTGAAAACTGTACTAATGGACACATAAAAACATTTATAAACATGACATGTTTACTTTCAAAAGTAATCAAACACGTTTTGCTTGGGCTAGAAATTTCAAAGCACCGACTGAGTAACGGGTAAATTGAAACGCTGTAAGACCTCTTGTTACAACATTATCCGTCCTAATCTGCTTCTTAATGAGAAGGGTGAAATGGCCTCCGGTAATATGCCCGGGCATCACGCGACGAGACAACTTAATACTTCATTCGGTTCTAATTTATTTTCAGTCACGCCGGATTTTCTTAATCAACTCAATGTCAAGAAGGCGAGTTTCCTTTATTACTCTGAAGCATCCCTCAATTCTTTGGGGGAACAGCTTGTTCAACAACCTATTTGGGACGTTCTTCGGGATATATAGCTGGATCTCTCAAAACTAATGCCTTTGTAACTGTTTCAGGGGTCGTGAAAATAATTGCCATCGTAATAAATAAAGGGCTTGTTATGTGTTTCAGCTTTTATAGAATATTTTAACTTTATTTTGGTGATTTTAATGTACAAAATTTGGCAATTTTAATAGTAAACTAAACATTCGCTGACACCTAAACCCTACAAGTGGTTTCGACAAGTTTGCTAATGACGAAATACTTCGTTCGACGAACAACCACCAGGAGGGTTAAGTACAAATCCAAAACCTTTAACTACGGGCCAAAAATATATGCCAGTATTCTTATAAATTCACTGAAAATACTCCATATTACACCTTTAATTTTGTTATTCAAACGAAATGAGATTTGCTGTATTGACTGGACACGTCCTCAATTCATTTTGCTTTACTAAAAATACACCATTACGTTACAGACCCAATATATTTTGAGTCTAACAAAATAATAGTGACCGTATTGACTTAACGTTACTCACCTGGTATTTTGCTTCACTAAAATACGCCACTATATTGCAGCTCTAACATTTTTTAATTCTAACAAGATAAGATTGACTGTATATTATCCACCTTTTTGGTTTTACTGTACATATGCCATTACATTACAGCTAAAATATTTTTTAATTCTAATAAGATAAGATTGACTGTATCTGATCCTCCCTCTTTTGGTTTTACTGAACATAGGACGCCATTACATTACAGCTCAAATATTTTTTTTAAATTCTAACAAGATTGACTGCATATTATCCTCCTCCTTTTTGTTTTAATGAACATAGACGCCATTACATTACATCTCAAATACTTTTTAATTCTAACATGCTAAGATTGACTGTATATGATCCGCCCTCTATTTCCTTTACTATAAATACGTCATTACATTACAAAATACGATCGACAGTATTAGATCTGTGAAAAGCATTTGAACCAATTTTGTTAAAAAACAAGGTTATGTTAAAGATTCTAAGTGACGGCACTGGGATGTTGCCATTTTTAGTAAATGAAACCCAGGTGTACTAGCTATCATTATATTGTTAGTCCAATGGCTTTCGAAGAAAAACATTTTTGTCGTTTTTGTTTATGTTTACTTTACAGTAAAATTATTTTACATCAGCGTTATGCCTTTTTAAAATTTATAACTGAAAAATGATTTTTAATGCTTAAAAATGTTCGCTAGTTAAAGTCCTTCCCATTCTTGAAAAATTGAATTATTATGGGGATGAAATTTCAATGTATTGTTGGGAACTGTAAAATAAAACTTTAAAGTATACGTTGATCTCTTCCAACCGCTTATGCTAATGTACAACTCAATAAAATTTCCATGAACGCCGTAATCTTTCCCACAAAGTATACGCTACGAGCAAGAACATGTAACATTACACGGGTAATATAGCACGTAAAACCTTTTAGTTCTTATAATTTCGATGATTTAGCTTATGAAATGGGATAACACGAAAGATAACAAATGTCATTGAGGATAATTCCTGTATTAAATGAAACGGAACTGAAATTAAGCACCAATAGCTGCAAAGGATGGCTGGAAATGTGATGTATCATTGTGCTGGCTAATGCTAGGTTAAGGATGCATGACACCTTCGTCTTTGAACGATATTCGGTTCACTTAATATGCGTAATCGGTTTAATACGGATCATTAAACTCTCGTTAAAATTAGATAGCATAGGCTAATTTTACCGCAACACGATTCCAACGTTTTCTACGGACTATTGTTTTATATTTTCGTAATATCTGGAACTTCTAATGAAAATTTTCAATTGTATTTAACATATATATTTTTAATTATTAGACATGCTTAAAATATTAACGCACTCTGGGTTTCATGTTCGTTGTTTTACCTTTGATATTCAGGGATTTTGAAACTTCCTATGAAAATTTTTAGCAGACAAAGAAAACACAGCAATTAAACCGTATTAACTTGGGTATATATGTCCAAAAGTGCTAACTAGATTTCCTAGATACTGCTATTCGGCACTGAGGCAGTCGACAAGTTATTACAGTAATCAATGCGGCCTCGACGCTGTTAAGTGTGCACGACTGTATGTGATTGCAAATTTGGGCATGTGCTGTGAAACTAAATGTACAACTACTATCAAATTGTGAAATTAAGAGATTAAAAGTTATTCAAACACTGTTTCATTTCTGCATCTAATTGTAACCTGTAACACATCTGAGTGAGGACACATATATCCATGCTAATACGGTTTAATTCTGTGTTCCCCACCTCCCTAAGAGTTTTACAAGTTTTGAAATACCATGCATAATGCATGGCTTTTGTTTACGTGATCCTAAAAACCCAAAAATGCAATATATCAAAATAAACTCCAATTCCAACTGAATGATTATTTCCATGTCTAAATATAATCCCCTGTTCCATTGGTTTATTCAATCACTTGATAGAGAAGGTGGATTTTGTATATTTTATATATACAATATTGATAAAAAAAACTGCTTTGTTTGAGCAATTATTCTGCAAAAATAAACGTTTTCCATTGATATACTTAAGCTCTTATTTGAGAATGGGAATTAATAATATTGCATTTAGATGCAAAAGCACAATTTCTGAATAGGAAATAATTATATAAAACTGATCTGTGAAGTTCTTAGGAGAGATGACCTTTCTCAAACTTTTCCCCCAGACATAAAATGGCATGATATTTCCAGACGAAAAACGAAGTGGTGTGTGTGATGTTTTGTGACCACAACTTTTTTGCAGGGTTGTGTCAAAAGAAAACTTCACCGCCAGACTCTGTTTCGATGACAACTGACGTCAAGGATTGTAGAAGCGTGGTGCAGGTCACTGAAATTATATTTGAAGAAATTATGTGGAATTTTTAAAGATCCGTCGACTATTATCTTTTTGTTTACCAGATCAGAAAATTAAACCTCATCGTTCCGCCAGCACGTTGTTTATAGGACAAATCGAAATCGCACCCAAATATAGGCTACTTTATTGTAGGGAAATCAGCATCTTTAACTATTCGAGGCACACAATTTTAAAGAAAAAAAAGCACAAGTTGCACAGAATTGGTTATTCCCCTATTCAGCTTCAAAATTAATATAAAACATCAAATAACATGATTTTTTATTATAAAATGATTTATTCGCTCAATAAATTTTAACGAAAAAACAACATTTACCGTTATGAAAGACAAAAATTCACTGCACCACACAATTCGCCAACCTTAATCACAACAGTGTCAACAACTTACTAATTCGTTTTGACATGTGTAAATTTTTGTTTAAGTTATTTATACATTTAGCGTTAGTTCATAGCCCTTTTCAACTCAATGAAAATTTTTAAATTAAATATTAAACTGTATGACTATGAGTAATTTAAACTTTTGAGGTGGGTTAAAAAATCTTACCATGCATGAAAAGCTAAGCAGAAGGTAGGACAGTTTTTAACCCCAAAGAGTTAAAGGGTACTACTTGAATTACAGATTTAGGTAATATTTCCGTGCAAAAGTATTTCCGTACGCATACTGTCGGGGCTCACACAAAACTACAAACTTTAGTGGACTGTAATTACTTTTATTTACATTGATTGAAATTTCTACTTTCCTAAGTACCCAAAGAGATGTACTATCCTACATACAAAAGAATGGTTCTTGGAACAGAGTCTTGGCGTTAGCGTCTTATCGCGATAAGAGATCAGGCAAAACTGAGAAGTTGGCAAAGTACTTGGCGTTCGCCAAGTACATGAAAAGTTACGCCAATTAAGGAGTAGCGCCAACAACTGTCACCCACGGCGCAAACACATGTTCTTAATTACCTCGTCATATCATAAAATGCAAAATTACATGAGAATAGTTCTAACTTTGTTGGGAAGAGTTGGGGGAATTCAGAAATATATATTTTTGTGAGGTTCCCCAGAGGGCTTTGAATGTAAAATGTTTGTTCCGCAAAACTGACCAGATCTTGATGGACGAGATATTTCGTCATTAGAAGAAAACTGACTAGGTCTTGATCTTGTCATCATAAAAAATCGGCAATATATTGATAATGAGATATCTCGCCATTATCAAAATTGGTTTGATCTTGATGGACGAGATATCTCGTTGAAACCATTTGGAGGGTTAAAAATAAAAAATATATTTTCTTTAACACTTTAGCAGATATTAAAAGACAAAGCTGCTGACTTAAGAACAATACTTCTGAAACAATTTTTAGATACTATCCATTAAAGATTAAAGTCAATAAAAGTCGAAGAATGCTATTAGCATTTCTATTTTGTGACTAACCAATTGAAACGAAAGATTTTAATAAAATATATCATCTTTAATTTTGAATATTTGAAGTACATTTCACTAATTGGGAATCTCCTCAATGCTTCATTGCTTATTTTACAGAGACAAACATAATCCTCACAAATCAATTGTTAACATACATGAAATATTTTGCACCGCATTTTACAAAAGTTATAATTAATTATATCCTTTCGAGCCATTGTTTAAATATTCTCGTGTATACTTCTATTGGATAGATATCAGTCGCCATATTTCTAATTAAGATTTACAGGAATTGAAACAATCTACCCTCATTGGAAGGAAGTTTCGATCTTGCAATGAATGTATCGAGAAAGATAAAGCGAAAAATTATTCAGATTTCAGCTCTACCGCTAGTTTTCAAGACTCCGAACGTAATGGTGTACTACTTTCTATACTTTTCGATCCAATTTGCACCTCTTGGCGAAACTCCAAGACGGAATTAACTTCATTTGTTTTCCAGTTTCATGAATCTCAAAGTAACTTTACTTCTATGTCCTTTCGAACTCTTTGGTCTACTGCAATTTGTCTTATGTTTAATAATCCGATGAAGCTGAAGAAATAATTTTCCATTTCAGAAGGGTTAATAGCGGTATTTTCAGTACTCCATTTGAGCCATCAACAAGCTAATGCTACTAAGTTATTAAAATTGGAACTTTAAAGTTTCACTGTTGTAGTTGGATTCTTTAAAAAGTTGCATTACCTGTTTGCAACGCTTGAAATGCTTTCGTTAGTATGGCATTTACTGGTAAGACTTCAAGAACCCTTTCAAAGAATAACATCTTGCACATTTTGAAAGTTTCCTTTTGACATTGTCTTTGGTACTTTCGTATACAAAATTCATGACTGTTTTTATTTAGGTATTTTCAACTATTATACAATTTGTAACATGAAGTGTATTGCATTTTATTAGAAATTATACGTTCGAACATACACAATTGTTTAGTGAAGCTGTATTACACGTTTCAGACAATTAGGAATTGTATGTCAAAATGTATTAACACTTCTTGTTATTCGCATCCCTTGAGTCGAGAAATCAAACCAAAAATGTTAGTTGACTTGGATTAATATCTACTATAAATAAATATAGATTTTATTTGCCCATAAGGATCCGTCATTAAATTTTCTATCAACTCAATTTTTTGAAAGGGCCAATCCCTATTTTTGATTACGGATTCTAATTTTCTGATCAAAATAGCCAGAATTCATTTAAAATACATTTATTTTGGTCAACTATGTTATGAGCGGTTTAAATTGAGTGATTCTAATGTTTAATGAGTGAGACTTTCTAATACCTTCCAAATCAACCGATCAAAGTAATTATTGTTATATCAAACTGTTAAATAACCCAAATGAAACGCATACCTTGTTTTAGTTTCAAAGCAATATTCCCTAATTATTATTAATTATTAATATATATCTAAAAAATAACTTATTGAAATTTTCATAAACTGAGTTTAATCGACTCAACAATGCCTCAAACCTAGTTGTGCAAAATCTGTTTATTCCTTTTGATAGGTTTTGAGTTGCAGTCCTTTATTAAACACTCCATCATTTTTATTTGTTTTGGGGCCGTCTTAAAATGGAATTAATTACCCGAGACAATTCCTCTTATTGAGTTGCAAACTATGAAATAAATCAAAATAATGTATTTTTAGATTTTCTGTTATTTGGGGTTCTTCTGTTATAAAATTTAAGGGTCCAAAAAATATAGAGTGCAGATTGAGATACTAACACATTATGCATGACCTGCATTACAAAATTCTAAATATTAAGACAGACCCAAAATGATTTTCCTTATATTTCCCAACTGTTATGATCCGATTTGCACATAAATTTTTAGCTAGCGTAAACTTGACGCGAGAAATATTTTAATGACCTTAAAAGTAGGTGTTGCTATTTGAAATTTTGAAAATAATTTCTAAATAAATTTGAAGACGAACCCTTATGCAAACAGAATATGCACATTTATTTCTAGTAGGCATCATTGCAATTCTAATGATACTTTTTGTTTGATTGCAATTCGAGGTATGATAACAAGAGGTATTTGGATACTTTTTGACCAACTGTATACAAGTATTGAAGAAAATATTTCTTTAATGGGTCAAAAGCAATCTTGTGAAACATGAATTTTGCAAGTTGATCTCGGTATGTGGCCATTTATTAAGAAACCTGTCTAAGTTTGCGATTAACGTTTCACATTAATTGAGTTTTCGAAAGTTTTCCACGAGTTTCTACAATTGGAAAACATTCTCTCATGTCACTTTAATACTGTTAGTGTGAAAAACACCCTGGATTGGGGTAATTGTAGACTGCGTCGTGAGAAGAAAAAACTCCAGAATTTGAGAACTCCAATTACCAATGTCTTCTCATTGCGATTGTTTTGTATTTGAAAAACAAAATTCCTCCTATTCTTTTGAGTTGGTCGGTCAAACTTTTTTCGCTATTAGAACTTCTGGTGAATATTAATTTTTTTTAACCTACACACTCTCAAACATTTTAAAGGTTAAAAGAAAATACTTAAATCGTCGGCTTGCAGCAGAAACTCGATAACCGATATTTCTTCGGACACACTAAATTAATATTTTCATGATGATGAGGGAAATGCATAGTCGAATTGTAATCTGCTTGAGAGGTATATAACACTATCATAATACTTATAATTTTTAATTTTTGACATAAAACTTAGTCTTTAAACAGAAGTCGCATCTAAAATTTAGCAACAGCGTCTCCTAACTAGAATTTCTACTTTGT
Organism: Meta bourneti; assembly: GCA_933210815.1. Lineage (NCBI taxonomy): Eukaryota > Metazoa > Arthropoda > Arachnida > Araneae > Tetragnathidae > Meta > Meta bourneti. The sequence continues at coordinate 15,958,091 of OW119929.1, forward strand.
TACATATAACTTATAGCCTTCGGTTTTGGAAAATTGCATTTTAGAACGGTGGTTGTTTTGGGGTTTTATGGGTAAGGGCCTTATTTGGCCAAGCTGCGCCAAACACAAGATAACTAAAAGTAAAAAAATGTCGTGAAAGAAAAGAGAGGGATTGGGGAATAGAATAGGAATAATTGGGATTGGGGAATAGTAGTGGTATGAAATTATATAAGGATCGCTTGCGTGTGTCCCTGTAGCACGACCCCCGTGTTAAGTAAAGACAGTGAACCTCATGGGAAAAGAAAAGATCACTCAGGTCTGTGAAGCCCATACACATCTAAAGGAGATGTGTCCCTTAGGGCTTTCAGAACGGTGAATTTGGTCAGATTCCCTCTCTTAGGATCTTCTTGGGGCGTGAGGCCTGCTGACCACGAAAGAAGGCTGACTGATCAGCTGATATTACCACACCGATCAATGGGTTGGTTGAGGGTTTAGTTTGTCACTCTACGGCCATATTTTCTGCTCCAAGAGGGCGTATTAGATCGGGGCCTAGGAGTGAAGTGGATACCGAACCGCTAGGGACGTCCATTCAAAGATAGGGAAGAACGGTTGGTTTGGGGTTTTATGACGCAAGTATTGATATCTGGTACTTTTAATTAATGTCACACTGGAGCAAAACAACGGGCTATTTTTATGGCGCAAGAGCCATACTTGGCCATGCTGTGCCAGACACAAGGCAAACAATGTCAAGTGATGGACAAGCACACACAAAAAAGGTTTACTGACACAGAAGAGAAATACATCTGGGGAGTAATCGAATCTGCGCGCCTAAAGCCGCAAATATCTGATAAGAGAAATTGACAAATCACGGTACATCAACCTCATATCCCTCTTCCATATTCCTAGACTGCATTGTTCTTATGTGTCTCTGCTTATTTAGAAGTTGAATGTTTTTGGACATGTTGCTAGCGCAGTGGACATACCCACTGAGCCATGACGGCCCAGTTGGCTGAGGAAATGGATCTAACTAGCTCGACTTAGCGTAACGATTATAGTTCATCCAACTGGAATTGAAAAGACATCAATAAACAACAACAAATGACGAACGCCACACTACACAGAAACAGCCAGATACTCGGAGTGCTTTTTCTGTCCTGCTCTAACAACCGAGGACAGAAAAGTCTATACCTACGTTCTTCCAAAGTCGTGGCCGCCACTTCCGCCCCGAACTGGCTCTCCCCCAGCGAGTTCTGGCACTTGACCCTGAAAAAGTACCTGGTCCTGGGCCTCAAGCCCCGCACGGTCAGCGTCGTCTCCGGGCCCGGCACGGTGACCGGCCCGCCTGCGGAATCACCTAAAAAAGTTTCGCCGTTTATTTTATCTAAAAGAAAAACAAGGAAAGCATTAAGGCGGGACGTCCATGTCCTGGTCCATGTATGAAATAGCATCGTCCGGCTCCGGCGATTTGGCAGTTGAGTCGCGTGGTTTTGGTCGAGTCTACTCGTTAGATTGGGGGACAGGTTCAACGTAAGCAATGTAGTTTCTGGCTCCTAACGTATTGATCGGTGCCGAAATCCACAGTAGTTATTACCTGTTTGCGAAACAAATTATCGCTTATGGCGGTCATTTTGGCGCATGCCAGTGCTTTTCCCACGGCAGCTCAACAACCGTTGTACAAATGGACTTCACCAAGGTCATCTGCCTTCTCGCCAGAGCCGTACTATACTTGAACTACTCTCATAGTACAATGAAACTTGCATTGGTTGTCATGGGCTGGAGTCATTGGCATCGTTTCAAAAAGTAAACGGTTTAATACCTTTAAGTCATCTGAGCTGGGTTGGGTTTTAAGGCGCAACGGTCGTTTTGGGTTTTATGGAGCAACGGCCATTTTGGGTTTTATGGCGCAACGGCCATTTTGGGTTTTATGGCGCTGCGGCCGTTCTGGGTTTCATAGAGCAATGGCCGTTTTGATCATGCTGACTCTGCTTCGCATAGTGAATTGAATCATGACTGTATGAAGAACCCGTCAATCGCTACAATATTTTACTTATATTACAATAGCACATAAAGAGGGTAAAGAATTTTAACCGTGTACTGTTTGGTAGTTCATTTAACTTTGGGTCTTATGGGCCAAGGGCCATATTCAGCCAAGCTCCGACAAACACGTGACAGAGAATGTCAAATTATTCTTAAAATGAAGTTTGATAGTTCGAAATGCTGTCTTTAGATCAGGTGTGAATGGGTTATGTTACATAAGACAAAGAAATCTGTTTACAGGCCATCCTAATATAATATCAACAGCCCGAGAAGGGAATTAGATATGTACGGAAAGAATTTCAGCTTTATTAACAATTACTAAAACAAAGTTACATGTATGATATACACATCTTACAAGCAGCTCATTGCTGTCCAACCGATATGAACAACTGGCCATGAACAAGTTTCACTGTAAATAATATCGAATAATTGTTTTTTTAATATACACACAGATAAAAAAATCAATGATCGAAACATTTTATAGAACAGTGTTTAAGAAATTACTCTTTAGGATTAAAATAAAGCAGATATAACTTTCAAAACAATGCCCGCTTAACCGATAAATGATCCAGTTTTAAAAAGTCATTTCGATTACAAAGTAGATTGTTTTATCTGTACGCTCTAAGAGCATCCGATGATGGCTTCTTTTCTCTGAATTGGTGAGAAGGGACAGAAGCTAGGGATATTTTTATTGTACAGCGTCGCCTATTTATGTCAAGGTCAGCAGTGGAGCACATTCAAGCAAATCAATGATTGTCTCAACCAATCGAATCAGTAAAATCAGCTATATAGGTTTAAATCCCCCATACATTCACTCTCAATATTAGCTACTCTATAATTTTATTAGATGCGACACAAATTTATATTAATAGGTCTCTTAAATGAATTGAAATCAGTTAATTTACTATCAGCCTTAAAAAGCATTAAAATAAACACTAAACTTCTATCACCACTTAACCCTCCAAGTGGTTTCTATGCGATATCTCGTTCATCAAAATCTGACCAATTGTGCTAATGACGAGATATCTCGTCATCAAGATATTGCCCGATTTTTTTATGATGGCGAGATCAAGAATCTAGTTAGTTTCCTTCTAATGGCGAGATATCTCGTCCATCAAGATCTGGTCAGATTTGCTAAAGACAAGATTCCTCGTCGAGACAACCACCAGAAGGGTTAAAAAATTGAACTTTTATTAGATGTTAATCGGTCAAACTATTTGGATAATGTACAGATATAGCAATTGGATTAAGAAAACCAACACTGACGAATCCTAAACTGCTCACCGTTTTCGATTATTATAGAAAATATTTTCACTTTTGTATACAATAGAACACTAACGTAAGTTCATTTTGAAAACTGTCTTACCATTTATTTGTCTCCACATCACAGTATACTGTAATATCGGGGAGTTCCCATCAAAAGGCTTGTTCCAAGTGAGTCTGACGTTTCTGCTGGATATGTCATGCACTTCTAAGTTTTGTGGAGCGTCTGGTATATCTGAAAAGTAATTAGTCCCTTAAGAATGCACCAAGTCATTACATGTTTTCTATGACACGCCAGTGGTAGCAGAGAGCTGCAATTAAGTTAAGTGACAAACTTCTTTGGCGTATTTGTTTATTTTACCACAGGACTGACAAAATAAATGGTTACCACTCATGACCTTAATTACATACAAATGATATAAATAACTATTACTTGTCAATAAAAGTTGCCTTCAGGGGCGGTAATAGACTTTAATATTACTCTAAGAATTCTAACATGAAAATGAATAATTTTATAAATTAATAGAGGACAATACAGTGTTTTTAAAGAGAAAAACAAATTATGGTTGTTCCATATTATACGATAAGCAAGTAAAATTAACATTATAAACAAATTTGTCCTTTGACACAGATCTAGTTTCTTTTTTAATTATACTTTACGAAATTATGTATGCTTAATCACTTTTATTTCATTTCTTGTATTTGAAACTGTCCATGACATGAAAACTTATAGGAGTAACTTTCGCATACTAAGGCTTTATACAAATTTGATAGAGAAATACACATGGATTAAAATGCAATAAGCATTTCTAGTATTACCAAAAGTTGCTCGCTGTGTTATTTATGGTACAATAAATAACGTATGATTACCATTTAACAAATCTTAAATTATTCTTAATTTATATGTAATTAAAGCGTTCCGTCGAATTTCGGTCTGTGCGTAAATATTTCCAGTGAGATTTTAATGAAATAATGGTCTATTTAGTATTCGACATCGATTCCTACAGTTAATTCAAACGGAAACCACTAGATGGTGTTGTTAATCGATATCTAGTATCATGTTCGGGTGTGGAACACGGTCTATGTGGCAAATACCCACTACTGCCGGATTCGTACTTGCTTGCGGAATCGCTAATCCTCGCACTGGCTGTGGTTTGATCTTTTACATTAAGATATTTTCACGACCATGCAAGGAGGGAAAAGTTGAAAATTTTTCTAAAAAAGATTATTCAAATTTACAAAATGGTTAATGTAATAAGGGCCCATGTGTGGCACTTACCAATGTAACATTAACATCATAAATATTTTAGGACGTTTTTCGCTCATCCTGTAAAATTAGTGACATGTAACATAGATCGTTATTTGGCCGGAAACCTCCATTCTTTCTAAACTAGTTGACACTCGCAGATCATCTGCGATTAAGAGTCAGTTTCTTGCATCTATGATAATGTGTTGAGCACATTTGATCTGTCTTATATAATTCAGTTTCGATTCAGTTGGGAACAGTAATGGAAATTAATCACTGTGATGACTGCAAAGCTATTTTTTATGTTAGTAACACTTTCAAAATAATTTTTCGTCATTTTAGGACAAAACATTTACATTTAAATGACTAAATATAATCGGATTAGGAGTTGTAAATTTTATGAGAAATGACATGTAATATCGAAATAAAAAAAGAATCGCTCCAAATTATTTTATTCTAAGGAAAGCAGCAGTAGAATGGTTCTCAAGGATTCTATTCTAAAAAGGATCAATAAATCTTTACACAGGATCCTATAAGGGGAATGATCAAAAGAATCTTGCAAAAAGATTTTATTCTACAAAATGAGCCAATAGCTATTCCATTCAAGGAAAAGAGGGCCGCGGTAGCTCGGTTGGAAGAGTAGAGGATTAGCAACCGGAGGGTTGCAAGTTCGAATCCAACCAAAGACCGTCGTGTACATGGGGGCTGCTGCACGTTAAATCTGTCGTGTCTTCACTTCGACGTGGTGTGGAAGTTGGGAGAGTTGCTTGCCATCTCAAGTGTGACCTCGCCATCTGACCGTGGTTCAAAATTACGTGGTTGTGTCCTCGCGAGTTTGATCCCGGACCGTCGTCAGTATCCCGTTATGTTACTCCAGTGCGACCTTAATTAAATACTTGCCTACCTCCAAGGAAAGGACCGATAGAATTATTCCAAAAGATTCTATTGTAAGGAAAGCACCAATGGAATCTTTCTATAGCTATAATCAATCCGGGAATTCTTTCAACCAATACATGATGTTATTAAGTGAGTCGTGTGGTAAAAACAATACTACACTATTCGGAAATATCGAACCTCAGAGGGTTAAATATCCATACGATTTGCATTCATTATAAGTTATTGAAACAAATAAAAGGTCAGATTTTAACATTTTACGCATAACCTCATTCAAATTAATCCCGCAACATTTGATTCGAACAGTAAAGCAATCCCATCCTCACCAGAAAAAAAGTGAATAATGCGCTTTCACAGATAACATAACAAAAGAACACTTGTCGGCGGAATTATTGGAACTGATTGCAGACACGAATGGGAGAAACCGTCGTAAAAAAACGTCTCTTTTCGGGACAATCAACATTTCTGCCGAAGGCGATTAGCATGTCTTCCCGAAAAGATATCCTTTCCCTTCTGGGATATTGAATTTCTAATTACAATGTCATTACTGGCCTTGATACAGTGAGTGCAAATGACGTGCTTTGCGTGCCGTGACGAGTTTCGATGTATGAATTCCATTCCCGTTGCCAAATTGAAAAAAAGAAATCACGCGAAAGAATTAGTGTGGCTCTGCGTCGGCGGAATCCGTCGTTATTGAAATGTAATGATAGCTGTTGCCCGCACAAAAGAAGACGATTATATTTGCAGTTAATAGGCGGTGTTGTTACTTCTTTCCCCCCTGCAACCTTTCGACGATAGTTTTATAATCGCCGTGTTTCTCTTCCGTGGTATAAATGACTTTCATTTTTAAAATTAGATGGATAAACGCATTCTTGCTCGTACGATTTGCGGTTGTGACTGTAATATCTGTTTGAAAAATAAGGACTATTACAAGATTTTACTGGAAAAATTGACTGCATTGTTCTGTAAATAGCTTTTAACTCCAATATACGGCTTTTATGTTGTGGTATGTTATTGTAAGATGGATTAAAATTTGTACGGAAAAGTTATATAAATTAAATTCTCTGCACATAATCTTTAACTCTCCAATTGGTTTCGACGAGATATCTCGTCCACCAAGATTTGGTCGACTTGCTAAAGACGAGTTAACTTGTCGAGACAAAACTTGTATTATTTCAGGGGGATGAAGATCGAACTAGGAAAAACGAATTGTCACTTGCCTAGAATTGGTGGCAATTCTTTGATGGCGGGGAATAACAGTACAAGTCAAAAATGACATTTTTTAGGATAACAAAAAACCATTTAATATTCCATATTGTGAATGAATAAAATTTATAAAATCAGTTCTGCACCTTATGTCTGACAACTTTAAAGGGGAAATTAGGACAAATTTTGGATGTGACCCTGTGACAAAATTAAGTTACTTGTACTGTTCGTACCAAGAAAATTGTACACATCACAACTGACTTGTACTGTTATTCCCGCCCATCAAAGAATTTGGAGCAGATTTTTGCATCAGACTGGCCATTACATGGCAAATTTCGATGTGGAGAAACCACAAGGAGGGTTAAAAAATAAGAGAATTTTACTCGGCATTGATTTGTTTCATCAAAGGTTTTGTAAAATCCAGGGCAACAAAAATGTACACCATTTTCACCACCTTGAACTAGACTTACACTTCAGCAATCTGATGAAAGAAGGGTAACGATAAATTAAGAGAAGGGTAAATGGGAACAATTTAATAAACGTCAAATTGAAGCAACACAACGGCGACGGTCCGGGATCAAACTCGAAGGGAAAGACCCGAGGACCACGTAATTTTGAACCACGGTCAGGTGACGAGATCACGCTTGAGCTGGCATCCCGCTATCCAAACTTCCACACCACACCAACGTGAGGACATTTGAGGCCACGAAAGATGTAACGTGCATCAACCTCCTTTGCACACGACGGTCTTTGGTTGGATTCGAACTCGCAACCCTCCGGTTTCTAACCCATTACTCTTCCAACCGGGCTACCGTGGTCCCTTTTGTATTGCTGGGATTGTAAGATGGATTCAAATGTGCACGGAAAACTTACATAAGTTAGATTCACTGCATCTTTTACCCTCCAAGTGGTTTCGACGAGATATCCCGTCCACCAAGATCTGGGCGGTTTTGATATTGACGAGATAGCTCAACAAGACGAAACTGTCATATTTACTCCAAGGGGAATGAAGATCGAGTTAGGAAAAATGAATTGTCCCTTGCCTGGAACTGGTGACAATTTGGAACAGGTTTTTGAATCAGACTGGCCACTGCAGGGCAAATTTCGATGGGGAGAAACCATCAGGAGGGTTAAAAATAAGAGAAGGGCTAAAACCCAACAGTAGAATGTTACTCGGCATCGGATTTTTTCATCAAAGGTTTTGTGAAAACCGGGGCAACGAAAATTAACAGCATTTTCTACGTCACACAAACAATTAAAGATTTTTTACTCTTCAGCAGTCTGATGAAAGAAGGGCAACGATAAAATAAGAGAAGGGTAAATGGTTAAGATAAAGACACGAGAACAGAACAGAAAGCACAGAACAAAAAAATTAAAAGAACCCGAAATTCTTTGAATTCAAGTCAAAAAACAGTCTTCGAACAAGCGAATGAATTAAATTAAGGTCCACAGGAATATGAATGAGTTATGCACATTTTGCCATTATAAATGTGTAGGTACAGTCGGCGCTCTTTAATCCGGCATTCTTCGGTTCGGCACATTCTGAAATCCGGCACCTATCGAGCCGCTCGCGTTCGGATTTTTTCGGGTGGATTCAGGCGTTTGTTGACCTCGACCGCAAGGTCGCGCCGCTGCGATGTGATGTAAAAGACTTCCAAAAACAGTTTAATGTCAAAAATGCTATGTTCTCAATTGCCGTAGCGTGGAATCAGGTGAAAGAAGTGACACAACAGCGGTGCTGGCTCAAACTTTGGCCTAATGAAGATGAGGATCAAGATCCAAACGTTACCAGTAATGGTCACAATATGGTGCTAGATTTGGTAGAAGCTGTGCCAAACAACCCTTTCACAGATGTACTCCGTGAGGAAGTTATAGACTGGATTGAAATCGACAAAAGAGTGCCAGTCGTCGAAGAACTGAGTGACGAACAGATTATATAAAATGTTGTGAACCCACAAGAAGCCCGTTCAGGAGGTGGAATTGGATGAAGGAGTCATGGCAGATGAAGCTAAAGTCTCGCGTGGAAACAGGCTTCTGATGCATTAAATACATTTATAAAATTTGCCGAATCCAACAAAAGCCATAACTCTACAAAACTCATAAATTTATGTATAATCCCTAATGATTTTTTGAAGACATCCGAATCACGTATGCAACATGATTTCAGAGATTGTTTAAAACAGAAACGCTCATGTGTATTTTTTCTTACCATTGAACAGCTTATTACAACTTGTTTTAAATATCATTCTACTGTATTATTTTTCTTTGGTATTCCCGTTAAAACTATATTGACGTTCGCTAATCCGGCACGGCCGTGGTCCCGAACGTGCCGGATTAAAGAGCGCCTACTGTAATTTGAACAGGATTATAATGAACTTTCTATTTTTGTAGATTCATCTTTTTCCTTCAAATGATTATTTTATCAATCATTTTGACTTGGTTTGGTCCATAAAATACAGCCAAAACCATCTTGGAACCATTACTTAACTCAACTATATAGGAAGATTGTTATCCAAAAGAGCAATAAGGTTCAATGTGACTTTCAAATTTACTTCACAACCTGTATGATTTACTTTTCCGGTACGCAACGCTTCTTTTCGTAGAGGATACCATTGCCAAACGATTACATCACCAAAAGATCTTTAGAAAAGTAATTTCTGAAAACACGCTGATTCTGAATGAATAGTTAAAAAGTGACCCTATATGTCGTTCCACTGAAGTATACTGATATCTCTTGACATTCCGACGTTTCATGAAAAATAAATGAACCTTTCGATCGATCCCATTGAACTTCCTTCTTTTGCCCTTTGCATGTAACGAATTCTTGACTCCTGCACGGAATGACATCATTACGACTGCCACTAATTATTTCAGTGGAAGACTTTAGCAGTGAGCGCTCTGTAATTTCTGAGTACCCAAATAGACTTGCCCACACATCAGGACATGGATGTTCCTACCATCGTTCTTGGTGCAACTCTTTGAAATACCAATGGAAGTAATTTTGAAATCATTATGGGGCGGAATTCTGTTCCAGACGTTGTCAGTAAATTATTAAAAGAACTTTAGCAGACTAAACTTGCTTGCGTGCTATCAATTTATATTAACGGATAGTTAATAATTTTACTTAGAGACGAATTCACCCGACATAGTTATGAGTTAAAATATGGCATATAATCCATTAAATTTACACACAGTTAAAGAAACACAAGTTATATTTAGAACATCAAGAAACTTAAGCATTCTGGACCTAAAAATCTCTTTTATAAGTTCAGTTTTGAGAGAGAAATAAATTTTCATTAAACACATACTACCACACACGTTTTTAGTACTTAACCCTCCAAGTGGTTTCACGATGGTGGATCCATCAAGATCTGAACAATTTTCCTAATGAAGAGTTATCTCGTAATCAAGATATTGCCAATTTTTTGATGATGACGAAACCAATATCTAGTCGGTTTTCTTCTAATGACGAGATATCTGGTCCATCAAGATCTGGTCAGTTTTGCTAATGACGAGATACTTCGTCGAGACAACCACTAGGAGGGTTAATTTTTGTTTTCTCTACAATTTGATACAGATTTGGGGTAAGGCATGTGTGAATTAAAATCTACTAAGCTCATATTGAACCAATTTTTACTGTCGAGTACTTTTTCAATTTCATATTTTCAACACACTCCCTCACTTTTGTCTAATATTTGCGATCTTATTTATTTAGATGTACCATTGATATAATTTGACTCTCGGTGGTTTCCCGGCGAGGTATCTTGTCATTAGCAAAGCTGACAAGTTCTTGAATGGCGATATATCTCGTCCATCAAGATCTCGTCGTCTCTCGTCAATAGAAGAAAACTAACACAAGATCTTCATCTAGTCATCATAAAAAAATCGAGAACATCTTGATGACAAGATATCTAGTCATCAGCAAAATTGGTCAGATCTGGATGGACAAGATATCTTGTCGACACCACTTGGAGGGTTAAAAAATACTTTTCAATTCTATTTAACAGGGACGCTCTTGCCCAAGAATGATGGAACAAGGGCATAACCATGGACTATTTTGTTTGCAATGAGATATATTGAGAATGGATCAAACGTATATCATTACATTCGTGGCCATTGGTCTGTGTAGCTTACCTGCAAAAAAATTTGAGACAGTCTAACAGTGAAATTAATCAATGGGACTTCTAAAGCATTTCCAGCAGGTGGCAGGCCCTATTTTAATCAGACACGTTTCATGCGTATATAGTTGACGTCCTAACACACCTCACTCTAGATTACAGTATTCATTGAGGGATTCTTTGGTGTTGCTATATTAATTTAATATTTTCTGTTTTGAGAATGTTAGAGCAAAATATTTACATACTCTCTCGAAAATTTTAATTGGGAAAGTTAGCAATAACTTAGGCCTTTATCGAGAAGTGATTGAAGGAGGATTCGAGTAATTTGTTATGGTAAATAATTTGCATAAAGTTATCTTTATTAACTTAAGATTTAACAGACTTTCATTCAAATAAGTCGTGCAAACACAGATTTTGTTTCTTATTTTCTTGGAACTATAGTTTATATTATACACATTTCCACTATACCACAAATATACGATTTAAAAATTGTTTCACTGTCCGTCTTGTTAACTTTTACAGAGCTCTTTATTTCAGAGATTTTCATGTTCACCGTTCATCCAAGTACACTTCAGAATACCTCTCACTATACATGTTCCATAAACATTCCTTAGAGCAGGCGAAAATTTAAAAGTAACTCAAGAAACCTGATAATCACCCATAGTAGAAAGTACCAACCATTCACCACAAGTTGAAAGGATACACCTCCACTAGTATGTCAAAATAAAAGTAGATTATATGGCACAGCAAATAATCTAACGTGTTTATCTTTTATCGGCTGTCCCGGTAGAATCCAAATCAGCAAGAATCACAAATCAATAAAAACGCATAAAACCGACGTAACCTTATTACACCAAGTCTCCCGTTTCTCCGTAAAAACTGTAATAAAATCCATCACATAAAATTAAAGTAGTTTTATCTTCTCCAACATACCCACCGTTCACTGTTAATTGGATATTTATACAATATCCTCCGTTGTCGTCAATGACGAACAATTCAGAATTCCTTCTTTTTTCTAATCTAAGATAATTTGGCATAATAGTATTTATATGCTATATCAAACATTTTGATTTGAATTTTTCACTTCTCTCTAAATACTATCAAACAGGTATTCAATGATTTCGAATAGTTCTTTATACTAAATAATTAATATAAATGATATGCATAAAAATGTAATTTCGACTTTTATTAATATAATGTATTAAAATGTCTCCCATTTTCATTCAAATAAGTCTTTCATATATTTATTTCGTTTATTACTTTTCTGGGTCGTAAGAAAAGAACAGTGCAATTTCAAAAAAAATTAAGCTCGGTAGTACATATGATTTCAATTAAATACTTATTTTGAAACTTTTTTATTTGATACTTGCAAAATTACTCGACCTCACTCGGATTGAATTGGTTAAGGTGTGTGTATAAACTAGAATATTTTTTTTTAATTCTGACTTTAAAAATTCAGTTTTTTTCACAATAGGTCATTGCTTAAACTCATTTTAGTGTGAAAAATTAGCTACTCATTAATTATCTAATTTAGATATAATTAGCTAATTATCATGTTTTTTGAACAGTGATATTTCAAATTCTAATGTGTTCAGAAGGGTAATTTCCTGTTGGAAATTATTCCTAATATTATTCTACATGTTTTGACCCTTCATTAAGTTGATAGAGGGAATACGTTCTTTTTTACAATTTTTTTAACGAAGGAAGTCTAAAAAATCAAGATTTTTTTTCAGGAATTTAACATTTAAAAATCAGCTAAAAATTCATTTCTTAACCAATAACTTCGACTGAGGGTCAAAACATCCACTGTATTATATAGATTATAATGACCATAAGTAATTATAATAGATCAATTCACTGTTGAGTTATCACTGTTCGAAAGAAGCATCCTATTCTAAAAATATAGTTCTTCAGAAATCGAGTTTCAAGTTTTGGAAACCTGTTTGTCTATGGTGACAGTACCTATCCCAAACCCTTGTAACTTGAAAACTATTTCGAATATTTACAAGATCTTAGTATCGTTTGAAAGCTAAGGGGTTGGACAATATTTTGAATTATTAAAAAAAATCTATCGATATTTTGGTCAATTTTCGTGATTTCTAGTGTATACATACACCTTAACTATAGATTGAGTTACCAGAAAATAATTACTTTCCTCTTTCATAGTAAAATGCCTAATCATTTAAGTGTAAGTAAAACAATTTTTTAAAACCGTTTCGACATTTTCATAATTTCTACAACCTACTTTGGACACAAATCCAATACTTGCATATCCATCCATGGAATACATTTCACATATATCACACCCCTGCTAAAGGTACAAACTGACGAAAGGTGACACACACTGAGAAAACTACTACAAAAGACGATTTTGAGGGGGGATTACGAATTCCCTTTCTTAAGTTCTTTCCTGTAAAATTGCTCGACTCAATTCGTAAAAATGACGAATCTCTACGGCTAATACTCTCGCACTTATTTTACCTGCCAGTATTTTTTGATTTGTGGCACTCTTTTCGAATTTCGCTATCAATAAGGGAAAAGTGGCAATTTAATTTGATAAGATATTTATCTCATTAAGCTTGTTTTAAAAAACTACTAAATGAATGTAAGTACTCACAGTATGCAAAGTTTCATTAAAATATAATCAAACGTTTGGACGTAGTACGAGCACACACATACAGATACCAAACACACAAGAGACGGATTTTGCATCAGAAAGGTTAGAAAACTTGAGATGAGTCGAAAATATTCAATGTACAAACATTCCATTCTTATTTATATAGATACATCCAAGCACATTTCAGTATGCGCCTCAGAAAAGACATTCAGCATAAAATAAAATTTTAAGATCACTCAAGAAAATGCGACCCGGACCCAATCTCACAAAGATCCATCGATTCACCACAGGCTCAAACGATATATCTCATTAGAGAAGGGCAAAATAAAAAAAATCTAGGGCACATCAAATAATCTAACTGCATCCCGATAAAAGCTAAATCAGCGAGAATCACAAGGCACGTAATTTGTTTTTCAATAAAGACGCATAAAATCGACGTTACCTTATTACCCAGGGTCTCTCGTTTCCCCATAAAGAAACTGTAATAAAATCTATCACATTATTAAAATAATTTTTTTACCCTCTCGGGTATACCCACCTTGCACTGTTAATTGGATATTCATAGAATCCTCTCCGTAGTCGTTAATGGCCGTGCAAGTGAACAGGGCAGAATCCTTCCTCTCTGCTTTCTCGATAATCAATTTGCTTCTATCGCCGTCCACCAATTCTTCATTCATCAGTCTGTACCTAAAACAGCATGAAATTTTCAGGGTAGATATATGCGACTCGCAATCACTTATAGATATAAAAGAGAGGCCCAAAGAAATCTCTCCGACGCTTTTTTTGTGACTTTCATTTTATCGGGTAAAAGTCACTTTCTGGGCCCCCTTGATAGATGTCGGCGCTGGTATTAATTGGATTTCCGATAAAGTTGTTGAGGGCGTGTAATTTAAAATCTGGAGCGGTCCTGTCGCTGGGCTTTTGTCGTGGGGAGTGGGGCCTTTCGATTGTTTTCCTCTGAAGTGGTGGACTGTTTCAATTTGATCCCTATCTATCCTCTGGTATACTTTAGTGACATGCTCTAGTGGTTAATAACGCGTTTGTCAACGTGTATTCAACTTATTTTAAATAAATATTCATTAAACAGCACACTGAAAAGCAGGTGCGTGTTTGTTAAACCTCTTGGTGGTTTCCTCGACGAGGTATCTCGTCATTAGCAAAACTGACCAGATCTTGATGGACAAGATATCTCTTCACTAACCCTCCATGTGGTTTCGACAAGATATCTCGTCCATCAAGATCTGACTGATTTTAATAATGATGAATCTTGTCATCATGATATTGCTGATTTTTTTTATGACGACGAGATCAAGATCTGCTCAGTTTTCTTCTAATGACGAGGTACCTCGTCCATCAAGGTCTGGTCAGTCCTTCAAGATGCCTCGTCGTGACAACCACCAGGAGGGATAAAAGAAAACTGACCAGATCTTATCTCATCATCATAAAAAAATCGACAATATCTTGATGACGAGATATATCGTTTTTAGCAAAGTCATATCTTAATGGACAATTGTGCATTATTCGACTTTGTCTTGTTTTTGGCGTAGCTTGAATGGCCCTTGAGCCATGAAACTTAACTGAGCTTTAACTAAGACACACAATCGCCAAGTCATGTATGGGTGGAATATGAATCAGCTATTTTGTTTAAACAAGTCGACATTTCAGTTTAGCATCCGAGTGGTTTTGACGAGATATCTCGTCCATCAAGATCTGACCTATTTTGATAATGACGAAATGTCATCATCAAAACTCGACAATATTTTGATGACAAGATACGAGATCAAGATCTGATCAGTTTTATTATAATGACGAGGTATGTCGTCCATTAAGATCTGGTCATTTTGCTTCTAATGACGAGATATCTCGTCAATAAAGATCTGGTCAGTTTTCTTAATGATGGGATGCCTCATCCAGATGACGACAAGGAGGATTAATAAACAAGTTGGTTTTAGATTTTGAAACTGTTTGAAAACTTAATTATAATGAATGGTTAATAATTGACTATTATTTAATTCAGCTTAAATTCTCGTTCTTTATCCTGCAACATTTTGTCCATTTTTTACCTAAAACAGAATAGAATTTTTCAAAATAGATATACGCCTCTCGCCATCATTTATAGCGTTAAAAGGAAAACTTTTTTGAAATCTTTTCGACATTTCTCGTGACTTCCATTTCATCGGGAACGTATAATTATCCCCCTTTAGATGTTGGCGCTGATAATAACTGGATTTCCGATAATATTGTTGAGGGCGTTGCAATTTAAAATTTTGAGCAGTCCTGTGACTGGGCTTTTGTCACGTAGAGTGGGGCCTTTCGATTGTTTTCTCGTGACACGGTGGAATATGTGGCATCGATTCTAAATTCATCCCTATCTATTGTGTGGTACACTTTTCTTAACTGTTCTTGTGGTGCATAACGGTACGTTTATTCAATTTATTTAACCCTCTAGGTATTATAAGATTTCTGAGTAGTGTAGCATTGCTTTTACCTCACAACACATTTAATGACTAAATAGCCACATCTATTAGGCAAAAGAATACATGAATTCTTCAACCTTTGGAAAGATTCGGTTCTTACTTTTCAAAGAATATAATTAGGAAAGATTCGGTTCCTACTTTCCTTAGAATAGAACCCTTCGGTAAGATTCGGTTGTGCCTTTCCTTAGAATAAAATCCTTCCGAAATATTCGGTATTTCTTTCTTTAGAATAGAATCTGTGGTGGTGCTGTACTTCCGGTGGAAACCGGAAAGGAGGCGTGAAGTTCACGGAAGATTTTTGTCGTAGCTGTTTTGAATTGTGGTAACATTTTTAGGAAAGTGCGTGGTTGTGTTTTTGCCACTAACCTGTTAGAAGTTAATAATAAAGTTTTTATTGAGGATTTTTACCTTCTATATCTTATTGAATTACCACAATTTCGCCAGCCCCCAACTAAAATCCTTCGGAAATATTCGGTACCTACTTTTCTTAGAATAGAATCCTTCGGAAAGATTCGGTTGCTCTTTTCCTTAGAATAGAATCATTCGGAGAAATTTGGTTGCTCTTTTCCTTAGAATAGAATCCTTTGGAAAGATCCGGCTGCTCTTTTGCTTAGAATTTAAGCCTTCGGAGATTTGGTTGCTCCTTTCCTTAGAATAGAATCCATTGGAAATATATTAAGTCGTTTCCTTAGAACATAACTCTTTGGAAAGATTCGGATATTTTTTCCTTAGAATAGAATCATTTGGAAAGATTTTATTGGTCTTTTGTAATAGAATTCTTTGGTAAGAATCTGTGCTCACACACATTTCCTTATAAACATCCTTTGGAGATATTCTGTTTCTAATTTCGTTAGAATAAAGTCGTTTGGAAAGATATTGGTCAAGAAGGTCAAAACTTGTTGGAAGTCATGCGGGGAAGAGTAGTTGCAAAGTGGAATTTCATAAAACGGGAAATAGTACACTAAAACGTGGGTGGGTGTATGTCATATTTATTTACAAATACCGAATTAATTTCGTATTTTTAAATTCTATCCAATTTTTGTTTTTAAGTTGTGGCAACTGTGTAAGATCAAGAGATAAAAAAGAATTATGAATTTATAGCTTTAGAACTTTTTCCCGACAACTTTTATTTTTTTATCATGCCCATTAAGAATGAGAAACAAAGTAACAGTTGAACCACGAGGAAAACTGGAATTTGAGACTTGAAATAAGCAAGGCCATTCTTAGGCCTTTAACCAAGCTTCATTGAACATATCTAATTTACATTTTCCTCAAACTCAAATTCAATTAGAAGTTTAATAGAACGAAGGGTCATTAATGAGTTTGGTCTTTAAAGGACAGATGTACCTTTGTTCCTTGAGAGGTCCGCCCATGAATTTCCTTCCACACAACAGTGAGCAGGAATCAACTGTATCATGACGGGTTGGTAGGTATTTTAATTAACGTGACACTGGAGCAAAACATCGGGCTATTAGCGACGGTCAGGGTTTAAACCGGAAAGGAAAGATCCGAGGACCACGCGTAATTTTGAACCACGGTCAAATAACGGACCAGATCTTGAACGAAATATCTCGCCATTAAAAAAGCTGACTAGATTCGAATGAAAAATCTCGTCATTAGAAAAACTGACCAGATTTGATGGACGAAATATCTCGTGATTAGAAAAAAATTGACCAAATCTTTATCTTTTCATCATAAAAAAGGCAATATCTTGATGACGAGACATCTCGTCATTAGTAAAATTTGTCTGATCTTTATGGACGAGATAACTTGTCAAAACCACTTGGAGGATTATCAAGCAAGTTTTAGATTGTGCAAGGGTTTATTAACTAAGCTATAATGGATGGTTAATAGCTTATTATTTTGTAATTTCAAATTCTTCGGACATTTCTCCCTACACGCACACATCTTGGTTAATGATTTTGTACCGAAAACAATATAATTTCTAAGATGCCTCTCGCTATCTGTTATAAATGGAAAGTGAAAACATATTGAAATCTTCGGCCGTTATTGTGACTTTATCGGGTATGTGTACTTACCTTTTAGATGTCGGCGTTGATAAAGTTGTTGAGGACGGGTAATTTAAAATGTAGAGCGGACCTGTCGCTAGGCTTTTGTTACGTACAATGGGGCTTTTCCATTATTTCCCTGTGACGCGGTGGAATTAGTGGTGTCGATTCTAATTTCAACTCTACCTTTCGTATGATAAACTCGTAATGTACTGTTCAAATGCCACATAAAGCATGTTAACGAAGTATTCACAGAGTATAATATACTAAAATTAGGGTTCGTGTTGCATAAGCAAAAGTGTATAGTTGAAACTAAGGCCACCAATTGCCAACATATCTATGGGTGAATATGTACAAACTGGTATGGATTGTTCAGTCTATAAGGGAGTTATTAAACAAGCTGTTTTAGATATTGTGTTTGTTAACTAATCTATAATAATGGTAGGTAATTAATTAACGTCGCAATGTAGCAACACAGCTATTGACAACGGTCCGGGATCCATCCCCTAAGAAAGATCCGAGGGCAACACAACGTAATTTTGAACCAAGGTCAGATGACGAGGTAAACCTGAGCTGGCACCTCACTCCCCAAACTTCCACACCAGGCCAACATGAGTATATTGGAGGCCACGACAGATTTAACGTGCACCAGCTACCGTGTACACGACGGTCTTTGGCTGGACCGAGTTTTGAACTCGCAACCCTTCGGTTGCTAATCTGTTGCTCTTCCAACTGGGCTACCACGACCCTCTATAATATGGATAGTTAAGAATCCATTAGTATATAAATCCACCTTTCCTGATTTAGATTTTTACCAAAAATAGCTTGGGATATTCTCAAGATAGATGTGTCGCTCACATTTATATTATAATAAATGTAAGAGACGCCTATTGAAATCTTCCGACCATTTTTGTGGTTGGGTGGTTGATTTTATTTTTATGGTGCAATGTGAACAATGGGCAGGCGGTATCAAACGAACGCAAGACAAAATTCAATCCAATCGAAACAGATAAAAATATTCAAACAGCCAAACCAATAAATAAAAGTAGATTTTGAAACATGTAGGTACACTACAGGACAGAAAAAAATGATATTTTTGGCGCAAGGTTGTTTTGATTGGGTTTTTTATGGCGCAAGGGACATATTTGGCGATGCTGCTTCAAACACAATACTGACAGCTTAAAAAAAGAGGCATGTACAAGGAAAGTTTCACTGACACAGAAGAGAGAAATACACACAGGGAGGAATGCACTTGACAGTAATCGAACAGTATACAACTCGAAGGTTTCCTGCGCAGTGAGGATACCCACTGAGCCACGACAGCCCCCGAAAGGTTTGGAAACAATTGAATATTAAAATGTGGCGTCAGCCACATAAAAATAGCAGAGATAGCTTAAAACATGCTGATGGAAACTCTAATTTAAAAGAGATGAGAGATGAAATCTCCAAGTGGTTTCTACAGAATAAATCATCCATCAAGATCTGGTCAATTTTGCTAATGACGAAATATCGCGTTATCGAGATACTATCGATTTTTTCCGATGACGAGACCAAGATATGGTCAATTTTCTTCTAATGACGAGATATCTCGTCCACCACGATCCGGTCAGTTTTGCTAATGACGAGATACCTGATCGAGAAAACCACCAGAAGAGTTAAGACGTGCTAGATAAAGCACGTAAAGATAAATTTAAAACTCCAACAGAAGACATCCAAGGAATACTACTGGTATAGCTTAGCCAAATATATGGCCCTTTGCCCCATCAAACCCAACCAACTTCCCCGGGGAATAAATACTGTAGGATGTAGAACGGATATGTGTATGCGTGTAAACGAGGGTTAAAAGCCTTTTACTTTAATTTAATCGTGGTGTAGTGACCTCTTTGTCGCTGCTGATATTAGATTTATTGATAAAGCTGCCGAGGGCGTGTCATTTAAAATTTAAAGCGGTCGTGTCTCGGGCTTTTGCCACAGAATTTGCAGCTTCCGATTATTTTCCTCAGACGTGGTGGAATGAGGGCGTTGATTCTAGGTTGATTCCTATCTATCATGTGTGACACTCTTCAGAGGCGTTTTAGTTTACGCCAGTTTGTCACCGTTTATTAGACTTGTTTTGACTTAGCATTAAGAAACAGTATTTTAGTTTTAAAATTATGTGCGAGTTTGTTAACCGAGACTAAGCTTACTAACTTTTGACAGCTAAAGATGATTCATCTATACTTATGTTACCGTGAAAGCTCGAAAGCCGTTAATGTGCACATTACCTAGGTAATCTGCAGATTAGCTGAATGTTCCGTTAAAGCGCGGTATCATCTACGAAATAAGAGTTTTCCGCACGTTACCTAGGTAATGTGCACATTAACGGCTTTCGATTCGTTAAAGTGCAAAAGTTTGTTTCTCTAATTTATGTTTCCTCCTCCTTCCCTTTCTCCAAACGCTAAAACTATTCTGTTGATTGATTAAATCTATCACAACTTGATTCTTTAGATATCGAAAAATAAATAAAAAAAATCACATGCTTCAACAATTGTCAGTTTATTTTGTTTATATCTACTGATTATTATATGAAATAACTTATAATTTTTTTGGGATAAAAGTATAGCCTGTTTTTAAATTAGTAGTACCTAGTATTACTGAGTTATTTGTCTTAGTATTAATTTAAGCGTACAAAAACGTTACTGTTGTTCGAGCAAATACTTATTTTCACTTTAACGAGTGCCTAGTAGGTAATTTGCAGATTATCTTGGTGATCTGCAGACTACCTAGGTAATTTGAGAAATGAAATAATTTTCCGCACTTTAACGGATCGGCTTAGTTAATCTGCACATTACCCAGGAAATCTGAAGATTACATGATTTCCATACTTTAGCGGTAACATTTACACTGAAAGTGCTTCGAAAGAAACCCGTGTTTCCTGCATGTCTTCGGTATGACAAACATCTGTTTTTTAAATTCATTATTTTTCGGGAATAATTCTACAGTACGAGAGTTATATACAATGTGAATGCTTTGTATGAAATGAAATTTAGAGTTCAATTTTGACAATAAAGAATTTAAGACTATCTTCTATAAACAGTCGAATCTTATGAATTCTGCTACATTCAGAGAGGTTGGTTGGGTTTCATGGTGCAAGGACCATATTTGGCCAAACTGCGCCAAACGCAATACAGAAAACGTCGAGTAAATGGACGTGAACATACGAAAGTCTTACTGACACAGAAGACAGAATTAAATGTTATATATACATACATACTACATATACACATACATATATATATATATACATATATATATACATATATATACATATATATATACATATATATACATATATATATATACATATATATACATATATACATATATATATACATATATATATACATATATATATACATATATGTATATACATATATATACATATACACATTGTAGTGATTCTCTGGGTAGCGTGGTAGATTCAAATCTACAGAGAACAGTCTGGCTTAAATAACAAACGATAATTTTATTTAAAACAATTTCTTGACTATATTAGAATCTATTTACACGACACTTTCACGAATTTCTATGCCTCTGCTAACTGGATGCGACAGGGTGTCGAAATCTCAGGACGTACGAAAGTCTCTGAGTTGGAGAAAGGTATCTCAACAGTCTCTAGATGAAACTCTACTCGTCGGGTGACGATTTCACAAGATCAGCACTGGATCCTCACTGGACGACGGGACAAGGCAGGTTCACTGCCGGTTGAGAAGTCGGTACCTAACTCTCCGCAGGTCGTCGGTTCGGCACAATCAGGGATCGGCTCTACTGGGGTCGTCGGGTCAGTACAAGACAGCACGGCTCCGCTGGGGTCGTCGGATCGGCACAAGACAGGCACGGCTCCGCTGGGGTCGTCGGATCGGCACAAGACAGGCACGGCTCCGCTGGGGTCGTCGGATCGGCACAAGACAGGCACGGCTCCGCTGGGGTCGTCGGATCGGCACAAGACAGGCACGGCTCCGCTGGGGTCGCTGGTTCAAGTCTCGAACGAGAAATAAGCAGGAACTCGAGATAGGCAGCCTACGCCAGGCTACAAGAACGCGTCCTCTCAGGGTGAGAGAACCGTCTTCCAAATTATTAAGAGCTCCTTAATGGGGTTGACCGCTCAAAGGGTCACTGAGCTAAGACGCTAGCTCGGGAAACAAACAAGACTCGAGATGGGCAGCCTACACCGGCTACAAGAACGCGTCCTCTCAGGTTGAGAGAACCGTCTTCAAAAAATATATTTTCTCCCTAAGGAGTGACCGCTCAAAGGGTCGCTGAGTTAAGCTGATCGATCGAGATCACAAGCAAGAACTGACGATTCGACTCCCTGCTTTTCCTTTTGAAACCTCCCAGCCTTTGTTCGCTGGTGGTTCTCGATTCGTTCGTTTTCTTTTCTTTCTTACTTTTAATTGGTTCGTTTTTACTTTGCTCATTTCTGAGGTTGCTGATTCGGTAGAGACTCTCTGACGTAAAATGGGATCAGCTACTTAGCGCAGGTGGCTTGATTACCTAGCAGGTGGACTTAATCACCTGGCAGGTGCACTCCTAAACACCTGGGCTCTTTTCGGAACGAATCCCCTTTTGTCCTCTTCGATCCAAGTCCCGACCGTCTGGCGCCAGAGAGATGGAAATGTATTGTCCGGCTCTTTTACGACCTGTCGGCGAGTTTGCCTTTGGGAGGGATAATTGAGGGGTCCATCAATGAATCCTCACAACATATATATACATACATATGAGTGTGTGTGTAACCCTCTGAATATGCACGCATTTTGTAAAATAAACTTCATAATTTGTAACCAGTTTTGACCTCCTTGAGAAATGAGTTGTCTAGAATTCTTTCAACAAATAGATGTGGCTATTTAGTCAGTATGTGTTCTGGGGAAAAAGCGATACTACATTTCTCGAAAAAAGGGTACATTTCTCGTCAGAGTGTACAACAAAATGTTTAGAATGTTTAGTGAACTATTTTGCGTATTCAAGGCTAGACGCAACATATTTCATTGCTGCGATAGCACCCAAAAAAGAGCTAGACGGAAAAGTTTAATCTGCTCTAAAACTATTTTTACCGAAACATTCATTCCTATTTTCCATTTTCCCAAGCATCTAAATAAAAATAACCACCCAATAACACTTTATAAACAACCAAATGCCCGAACCTCTTACTACCTTCCCCATTCAAGGACACAGAAACCCATTAAAAAATCAAACAAAAACCGAAAAAACGCATTCTAAATAAATTTTTTCCACCGTCTTCCATCTGGAACCAAAGTTTTTCGATTAATTTCAATCTTTTATGCAGGGGTTAAAGCGTCTCTTATGAAAGGAAACGTCAAGTCCCCGTTGCTGTGCCCCTGTAAACATTGATTAACACGATAGATAGCTGCTGAATAATTCACGAAACAAAGATAAAAGAGCGACATTTAAACATTAAATTGAATTCTTTAGATTGTCACTCAAGATGAAATATCCCGGGAGGACCCTTTTTTGCTATCTTTTTAGTGCAGAAAGCTTTTGTTTCTTCGCTGGGGAGATACGTCGGTGTATTTTTGTTTGATTTCAGACGTTTTCCATATTGGTGGGAGTTTCTTTTGAATAGTTTAATTATAAATGTTCGTAGATTATTTTAGAAAAAAAAGCTTTGCAGTTCCTCACGCAAATAAGGTAGCTACATGTTTCTCGTGAATTCAGACAGATTGATCAAGACGAGGAGAATAATTACTCTGCATATAATTAATCTTTAACAAAAAAAGCAGGATTTTACTGAGTGGTTTGGCGTCGTGGCGTTTGGTAAATTAAGTGTTTACTCGCGTTCAACATAGAAAATAATTTTCGAGATATTAAGGAAATTTCTAAAAAAGTAATACTTTTAATCTGGTTTCATAGAAGTCAAATGCTTCGAAAATAGTTCGAGATTACGAAGAACTGTTTATTTACGTTTAATGAGGAAACAAATTCAATCGATAAGAAAACTTCCTAAGACATTTTTTATTGATAAAATTATCATAAATTAGTTTTTAAAAATATCTTTAGATTAAAAAGGCTGTCTTAAGTGTTTGAAATATATTTTTATGAAATAATATGAAATCGGAAATGCTTTCCTTTGTAATACAGTTTTTAATGCTACCGAAGTTCATTTATGTGTTGCATCAATGGTTGTTTGGTTTTCAGATAAACAATTCTAAACGATTTTTAGAGCAAAGCTCTTAGCGCATAAAGTTTCACAGCCTTTTAACCCCTTGGGTGCAGATTTATTTGAAAAAATTCTTGCGTTTCGAAAGGATTTAATTTGCTGATGCTCGGAATAGTATATAAAGGCAGTAGTATATCCTAGTTTTAACCTTGACGAATTAAACTCGTCATCCGTAACTTAGGCAAGACAAGTGCATGACGAGTCTCAGTCGTCAAATGTACCCAAGGGGTTAAATTACATTAAATATATTTGTACAACTTTACTTACTTTTGTAGAGTGTGTTTACTTCAACATCATCGTTTTCCTACATTTTAATTAAAACTGTAGTATGATATATCTACTTCACTAGTGTACCACGTAATCATATCTCATTTTTGAAAATCGGTACAAATCGGTTGGTTGGGGTTTTATGGCGCAAAGGCCTTATTTAGCCATGCTGCGCCAGACGCGAGACATACAATATCAAGTAATTGACATACGCACACAATGAAAGTTTTACTGACACAGAAGAGAAATATACACCCAGGGCGCTACAAATCGGCCTAAAAAATTTAGAACGCATACTTTAATAATTGCTTTAATGATTAGAGAAACTATAATATAATAAAATATACGATTTTAAATAACATATATTGTGATAGATATAAAGTTAGTGAAGGTATTTCAAATAAAATCCCATTATTTTACAAAGTAATCCATACCTCGGCTCTGCTGAAGCCTCTATAATGGCTCCCTGTCTTCTCCATATAAAACTGATGGGTCTGTTTCCATATGAACTACACTCTATGACTGTCTTTTCACCTCTTCTTGCTCCGAGAACTTTGAATTTGAATTGAAACTGCGGGGCACCTGAAAAAGTAACGAGATCCCAGCTTCATTTCATTTTATTTTAACGTTAGACGTATATTGTTAGTAGTCAGCAATCAACATATTTGTCATAATAATGAAATGTTTTTGTTAACTTTACAATACATACTGTTTATACAAAAATTCAATGTACTACAATTTCTAGTAACACAATCTAATATATATTAAGGTGTATGTATATGTTACAGTGAAAGACCGAAATCTGGAGAATGTCGTCTTTCACCGGTGAATGTCAACATTCACATAGTCGCTTGGTGTATGTCCGAAATATTTGCTAAATACCCTTATTTCTGACTTACACCGGCAAATGTCGACATTCACCATGCACTAATGGTGAATGTTGAACATGTCGGAGATTTATATTTTCTTCTCCGTATTTCAGTCGCGATAAAACGTCACAAGGGTGAAGTAGCTTTTTCGCCTCTCTTTCTGAGAGGAGTGACCAAGAACTTAAAACAAACAGTACATTCTAAATGAGAAAAGAAAATAATAGTAATAAAAAACTTACTTAATTATATGATTCAAATCTTATTTATTGCAACAACTTAAACTATTCTGACACTTTGAATTGCACAAGAGTCCCTTGCTTTTACAACAGCATTTATTTGTGGAACACTTCCTTTTGCAATGACAGCGTGTATAGCCTTGCCCCCCGCTTCTCGAATTAGCTGGTGCTGCTTCTCTCAGCGACATTTCTTGAAAAGAAATCTCATCTATGGAAAGTAACTTTTCTTTACAAATTACGAACTGATTACGTGTGTAAAACTGCTTGAGGGTACCATTTTTAATTTGCCAGTTTATAGAAGTCGGAGTCTTCTATTCCAACAACAACCGCTAACACATTTCGGCTATCTGTACGACCACGGTCGACATCAGGGACTTCTATTCGTACAGTATCACCAATTTGAGCAGGAGGAAATTGTTTTTGTGAGGTTCGTAACATTTCAGAAAGTATTTTAGAGTACTCTTCTTGAGAAAAATAAAAACAATTGTCTTCTCGTTTACCCGCAATTAATGCATTTAACTTTTCAAGAAAAAGATCACGATTTGCTGCAGTATCCATTCAGTATAAATTAGGGTATCGGAAAAAAACCCCGGCTCCTCTCTTTTCGACCTCCACCAGAGCATATCTGTGATTGTCAAATACACCGGTGAGGGTCCGAATGTACAAGAATGTAATGAAATATTCGATCTTTCACCGACGTATTTGGTATGTGTCGACATTCACAGGTGAAAGTCGACATTCTCCAATTTCGGTCTTTCACGGTAACATACATGTTATACACTAGAAATTTCAGAATTCGACCAGAATATCGATGTTTGATTTATTAAATCAAAATATTTGCCAACTTCTTAGCTTTCAAACGATACCAAGATCTTGTAAATATTCGGAATAGTTTTCAAGATACAAGGGTTTTCGTAAGGAAGTGTCACCATGTACAAACATGTTTCTAAAATGTTAAACTCTATTTCTGAAGAACTGTTTTTGCATAGGATGCTTTGTTCAAACAGTGATAACTCTACAATGAATTGATCTATTATAATTACTTTGTGTATCATAATCTATATAATACAGAGGATGTTTCGACCCTCAGTTAAAGTTATTCAAAGAAATGTAGTATTTTTAGTTGATTTTAAAATGTTAAAATTCCTGAAAAATCTTTATTTTTTAGACTCCGTGAAAAAATTATAAAATACCTATTTTCCCTAGCAACTTGATTGAAGGTCAAGACATGAAGAATAACGTTAGGAATAATTTCCAACGTGAATTGTCTTTCTGAACAAAGTAGAATTTCAGATAGCACTTTAAAAAAACATGCTAATTAGATGATTATATGTAAATTAGGTGATTAATTATTAGCTTAATCTGAATTTTTCACACTGAAATGAGCTTAAGCACAAACCAATGACCTATTGTAAAAGAACTGGATTTTTAAAGTCAAAATAAAAAAATGTTCTAGTGCATACGTAGACCTTAAAAGATCGCGTATATAAAGCAAAAGTATACGAAACATTTTCATATATTTTTGGGTAATTGTATTTCATTCAGAGATGTGAATGTGGATGCTAGATTTATTATAAATGTATTGAAATAAGACTTGAAATTGAATACCACACTAAAATCAATAGGTATTAACAACTTAGGCAATTTAGAGCAGAAGCTACGCGCATGTTTGCTAGCATGAAAATACAGTATATCGTGAATACTGAAGTACACTCATGAAGGATTAGGAAGGATATACAATCAATTCATATTCTGCATACTTCTGTGTTTCCAGTATACATGCATATTCTCTAAACTATACTTTGACTTAAAATGGGAGAATATAGCGAAAGAATTTCAGGCCTAAATTTTCCACACAATTTACGAGTCTCGGAAGTGTTTCTTAGAGCCATTTACTTCCTGCATACAAACGTCTTCGTGGCGGAAGTTTTAAAGAGTGTTTCCGCAAAGGAACTTTAATTTACCTACTTTCATCCGGAAACCCGAGAGTTCCCAGCATGTTTGACAAAGAAGGTTTAAATGTTTTGATTTAAGGCACAAAGGGGAATGCATTAATATATTTACACAAAACTTTGTATCGCTTTTGACTTCTTCAAGAAGAAATACGATTCTTCCTCCGCTTCAGGCAGATTATTTGTTCAGTGTTGTCTTGTGTATGTGGAAAAATGGTGCATTTACATTACTTTCGTACTTCTCATTTGGATTTGTGGCTCCAGGTTGGAAGGGTAGCGGATTAGCAACCGGAGGGTTACGAGTTTGAAACTCGATCCAACCAAAGACCGTCGTGTGCGTTTAACGTGCACTGGCATATGTTAAATCTACCACTGCCTCAAATTGGCACTTCACTTTGGCATGGTGTGGAAGTTTAGAGAGTGGAGTGCCAGCTCAAGTGTGGATCACGTGGTTCAAAATTACAAGGCGTCTTCAGAGTTTTCGCTTCAGGATTGCTCCAGGACCATCACCAATGGCCTGTTATGTTGCTCCAGTGCGACGTTAATTCAATTAACTACTTACCTTATAAGGGTTTGAAATTAACTGATGTATTCAATATCGAAAAATTACTGACAATAATTCTCAAAACCAGTGTATATTTCTCCTCTTTCTTCCTTGTGCGAGGCTCTGTTTTAGTGTTATTATTGGACATAAATCAGGTACTGGTCATAAATCAGGTCATAATACCCAATGGAAATTTATTCAAATATATAAGGGGAAAGTGTAAATTAATATCGGTACTTAGGCTATACTTATTTCTATACAGAAATTGCATACAGAATAATGATCACATGTTTGGATTGATAGGTAGGTATTCAAACTTTGATCAAATACACGAAAAGTTTGTACAAAGTCTGTATGGTATTTTTCACAATGCTACTTTATATTTATTAATAATGCTACTTATACTTTATAAATATTTCAATTTGAAAATTTTATTTAAAGAGGAACTCGAAAGATATGTTTTCGGAACTCTTTTCTTTGTAGAGATAGTTAAGAGTGCTTCTTTTAAGGCAGTTGTTAGTTACATTTACGTCACACTGGAGAAACACAACGTGCTATTGGTGACGGCCCGGGATCGATCCCGAAAGGAAAGATCCAAGGACAACACCTCGTAATTGTGAACTTCGATCAGATGACTAAAGGGTTTCGGAGTTTGTTACATGCATGTATATTTATGAAGCCCTATTTCTGATTGAATATGTCCACTTTATGTAAAATGAGTACCTATTCATGTTATAAATATACAGTTTCATAGGCATTAAATAAAAAATAATACATTTTGGAATTTTCTTAGAAACTGACATTAAAAAAGGGAAAACTTCAAAACGCTTAATTGAAAAATTTTTATTTTGTACATTTTCGTGATTCTGCCTCAATCCTTTCAATTCCATATAAAATAACTTATCGTCGGCACTACGCCGCCGGCATGAATCTGAAAAATCGTTGCTTAAAAAACGCGTTTTAATAGATCTGACACTTACGGAAAAATTGCAGTCAATTTTGAAAGTATAATCATCAATTTGCGATATTCATTTTTACGAACTAGAGTTCTGCCTTTGGGTGTAAAAGTCCTCTTGAAATGCATTTATGGGAAAACAGTCAAAACTGCAGAATAATCCTTTTGACGGTGCCGACGATAAGTGCTCAAATAAATTCTATCAAAATTGCAGAAATCATAGAAAAAAATTACAGCAGACATTCTAGTTTTATACCATACGTAAATAAAACTTTCGATTGAAATTATCTAAAAAATTATCTGATCTTTCGGATCGAAACAATTAAGAGTTATGCTACAAATTTTTTCTTGTTATCCATATTTCAACGAATTTCATTGCCTATCCATTGGATTGAACACTCTCCAATGCAATGTTTTTCTGGTTCGAGTTAGCCCAGTTTGAAGAGCATCGGATTAGCAAACGGAGGGCTGTGAGTTCGAAACTCGGTCCATCCAAAGACCGTCGTGTTCAAGTGGGCTGGTGCATGTTAAATATGCTCAAATGCGTGCTCTCAAATGTCCACTTGGCGTGGTGTGGAAGTTTGGAGAGAAGGGTGCCAGCTCAGGTGTTGTTTTCACCATCTGACCGTGGTTCAAAATTACGAGTCGTCCTTGGATCTTTCCCTTTGAAATGGATCCCGAATCGTCGCCAATGAACCGTTGTGTTGCTACAGTGCGACGCTAATTAACTACCTACATACCTCAATGTTTTCCTATAGAATTTCTATTCCCTCTAAACGTGTTTCGATATTCGTTAAATCAAGCCTTAAATTGAATACAAATAGGAATATTTTCATTTTTACTAAATTTATATTTTTCAGCAGGTATAATGTCTGTCATGTTTATCTTTCGAAAAGGCATTTCCTACAGCATGCGGAATATAAAATTATTGATGGCGTTTAATAATGTATACAATATGATAAAATAAAATAAAGATGATAAATAAATACAATATATGTAAAGCGATAGCTCGGCTAAAACATTTCACATTAGAAATGATTTAAATAAATAAATGCATGACGCTCACGATAAATGTAGATTCATAATCGTTAGAACGAATATTGTTTTCTACGGAAACTTCGGGAAAAACTCGTTTAAAGTAATTCTGGTAGAGATGTCATTCATTTTATGCGATTTCGAAAAGCATTTTTAAATTAAAAGTATGTAACCATAAAGAAATGAAAAAAATCCATAAGAAATGAAGGTGGGTTGTTTCAGAATGATAAAAGAGGAAGAAGTTTTTCACTATAATGAAGGATGAACACATTTTTCACAATCACAAAAGTGTGGGTATGAGAGATATTTTTTGGAAGAGGCATAGCAATAATGCGGATAGATAAATGATAAGGAATGAATAATAGATAAAGAATGAGAGCATAAAAATTAATGTTCATATTTCCTTACTTCATATAGTTGAAAGTAATGCTACGATTCAAATGATATCAAGTACTATTTT
Source organism: Meta bourneti (assembly GCA_933210815.1). Taxonomy (NCBI): domain Eukaryota; kingdom Metazoa; phylum Arthropoda; class Arachnida; order Araneae; family Tetragnathidae; genus Meta; species Meta bourneti. Next base: position 15,988,469 of record OW119929.1, read on the forward strand.
CGGTTGAATCAGTAATCAATATTTTTGTATCTTGGTAGAAAAGTGCTATCTTGGTAGAAAATTTTGAGTTATGTCCATAAATAAAAGTTATAATAGAAAAATGTCCTTTGTCAATACATTTTGAAAGAATCAAAACATTGGAAATTATTTTTTGTATGCTGTATTAAAAATTAGAAAAATTAATATTACTGATTAATGTGTTACACAAAACTTATAAAACAGATTTTAGTGCGTTTATTCTCATAAAAGTATTTTATTTGGCACATTTTATGTACATTAGTAACTTCTTCAGGTTGCCGATGATGTTACCATAATAGTACCTTTTGCTGCCGTATTAGTGAAATGAAGAATGAGACTTTTTAGAGTGGCGTGTCTCGTTATTATTGTCACTGCAGTGTATATGGAACGGGTTTAGAGTTGTCAATGTTGTAAAAACACATAAAATATTAGTCTGATCAAATGACCTGTCATAGTAAAAAATAGGTGTACTTTATACGTATGTCGAATGCAGTGAGAGGTGGAGAGAAATATATGCTACTTGTAGTGTCATTCTGCTTCGTCCAACCCCTATTTGAGGGGGAAATAGAGGTACAAGTGTCACGTGGTCAGAGAGAGAATTGACCACGTGACGCTGTGAGGGATTGGACTGACGGCTGATCGACGAAGAAAGGTCAGAGAAGGACAAAGAACGAGGGAGCGAAGAAGACGACAGGGTATTGCAGACTGATCGTACTTGGTGAGGCTCTTCCCTAAGACAAAGATTGTTATTTCTTGTGTTGTTCTTTTAACGTTTACCCCATAAACTTTTTGTGGAGTCTCAAGTGTCCTATTTTGCCGAAAAAGAACCACACGAGTAGATGCTACTAAAACAATTTTATAAGCATTTCAGGCAGGTAGGTAGTTAATTAACGTCACACTGGAGCTGGGCTACCAGGGCCCAAGCATTTCAGGAAAAGTCGTCAATTGAAGAAAAGCGATGTAACTTCAAAAGTATGTTAAAATCAAAATTTTAAAATGTCATTTGACCCGCTTGGTACATCCAGTGTTAATATATTTTAACGAATACTTTTAAAAGCATTGAGGATAGATAGAAACAAGAGATTAACAAACAAAACTAGTTATAATAATTTTAATCTCCGTATGTGTCTTTCCTGGTCGACTTTAACTTACACTCCAAGCACTCCGATCTTTGAGGGAGAAGTCTAAGTAAATTATTCAACACAGAAAAGCAGCGCTTGAATTAATAGTACTACACCATTTAAAGAAGACTGCGTGAATACTTAGCAGGACAATAGGCTGGCAGAGTGCCTGTATTGATCAAGTAGTAGAAAAATGTGCTGATTTGTAAAGCTAGTTCATCGTTAGCTGAAAAGTTTTGTTTTGGGAAAAGTTAGGAATTCAAAATGCTGTTTGCTCAAGAGGATTGAGAAAGTCGATCGAAATAAATTTAAAACTTCGGATTGTATTCTGCTATTTGAACAAATTAAACTCAACCGAACACTGAACCTTCCATTAACGCTCTCACCGCTATAACTATCACTGACTTTTTTTGGATTTGCAATTTGCGAATGCATTAAAAATTCGAATTTTTAGCTTTCATCAAAATCTCACTTGAAAATATTTTAATTATTCACAACATTATTATACTCGAATGAGGCGGTTTAAAATAATAGAATATTTTATATTCACTGATTGATTTTGAATGATGCATTAATAGATTTAGATCCTTGGGGACTTCATAGAATTAGAAACATTTGCCACGTTTAACTCATTTCCTGCAAAATATGGGTCTCACGACTGATATATAGGGATCCCTACGAACCGTACTGTTGATTAGTAAACTATGGCCGTAAACAACATCTTTTGTTAGTTACTTGAATTATTCTCAAACAAGCATCAGCACAATCTTAAATTTCTATAATAGAATATTAATATTCTATTACAGAAATTTATACTATATTCTATATACTATATTCTATTATAGAATTCTAACATTCTATTATAGTATTCTAACAATGGACTGTTTGAAAAAATTGCGTTAACCATCTGGTGGTTGTCTCGACAAGGAATCTCGTCGTTAACTAAAACTGAACAGATCTTGATGGGCGAGATATCTCGTCATTAGAGATAATTGACCTGATCTTTGATCTCGTCATCACCAAAAACCGGCAATATCTTCATCATTCGGCATTCAATAGGTAATTTTGATGACGAGATATCTTTTCATCAGCAAAATTGGTCAAATATATGTGGACGAGATATCTCGTCTGAACCACTTAGAAGGTTAACCCTCTTGGTGGTCGTCTCAACGAGGTATCTCGCCATGTATATGCGACCAATTTTGCTAATGAAAGGACATCTCACAATATAGATCTGACGAGATATCTCATCATTAGCAAAATTGTTCAGATCTTGATGGACGAGAGATCTCGTCAAAACCACTTGGAGGATGAAAGGTCGAAAACTCACTCCAGGAGATGAAGAAAGCTGAAGAAATTTGCCAAGATAAACCGTTAAATAGCACTGATTGAAAAGGAAAGTATTTCAACAGGTTAAAATCAGATGAATAAACAGTTTTTGAAAAGCATCCATTATTTATTAAGTGTCACTATCACAGATTCACTCCGAATAGAGAAGTGGGGATTTCGCTTTCTCCAGTGCTGTATATTGATTCGGGAATAAGATTGAGAAGCCTTGGGTCACTTTCCTTCGCAGATATACAGCTGTGATAAATATATCCTTAAAGCAGCCTGAAAAAATTTGCATTCCGATCAGTTCTTTAACTCCAGTTCAAATTCGCCCCCCGAGTTGACGAAATGTTTTCGCTTTGATAATTTCGGAGACTGCTGCTTATATATTGCTGATTTTCTTTCGCTGTGCGAAGTTTCCCCTTTCGAAATGAAAGAATTAAACAGGGATTTACTTATTTACTTCTTTCCATTCTCCCTGCGAGGTATTGTTACGAGACGTTGTCGTTGAAAGAGAAGACGGAAAATGAGAGTTCTTAAAAGCAATCTCTTTTCCAGTTTTTTGTAAACAGTAGAGCTGGATTCCGTGCAGTTTGTTTTGTCAGATTTAAAATAGAAATCAAAGGGAATTGATGTTTTAAAAACACACCAGTCCTTAGACTTTACTTAATATAGACTCGGACAAAGATGAGAAAACCAGTTCCGCTTCAGAGGCCTCATAAAAGAAGCATTTCTTCTACGACTTCACGTACCTCTGTGTATTAGAGAAATTCAAATTTGAATTTGTTTGCAATAAAATTATTTTGTATGAGAGAAAGAAAAGCACTAGGGAGAAAAAGTATTAATTATTTAAACTGAATTAAGATCTACGTAGAGCATCGCATTTATATTGCAAGTAGATTGGAGTTTTGTATGAAATAAATAGAGCCACATATATATATAAAACATGCAGCTAAATTTGAATTTGCTTGCAATAAAATTATCTTGGATGAGAGAAAAATGTACTACGAAGAACAATGTATTACTTTATTAAAACTAAATTAAAAGAGCATGGTAGTTGTATTGCAAGTAGATCGTTTTTTTGTATGCAATAAATTCAGCTGCATAAAACGTGCTCATTTCTGTTTTGAATCGTTAAATAACATAAAAGTAAATACACTGTAATTAGTTTATTAAAGACTGATTCTGTAACGCACAATGCAAACAGGTCAATTGAAAACATTTCTATAAATGGGATCAGGTTAAAAACGCAATCATGTCTTTTGTAATGAAAATATAATTATTTTTTCTTCCTTTTAGAATAGAATTTATTTTGTATTCGTTATATAAGGATGAAAAATATCCAAATTTAAATGAGCATCCAAACAAAGAATATACAACACTTATAAAAGACAATATAAGATTAAAAGAAGCTTATAAAAAATGAAAATTCGATGTTTGTTTGAATTCATGAATTGTTTTAATATTATAAAACGAAAAACTGTATTTTAAATAATTGCTTATCCATTATGTTTACTTTGTCTCAACTCAAGAGAGGAGAATATTTGTAATCCTTAATTTAAAATGTAGATATCATGCTAAATGTAGATATTTTACTATTTACCAGTAATATGCATTAACAAGATCATGACCTGATAGAATGAAGTAACTTTTATTCTATTTTTCCATAAATGAAATGATGTTTTAGCTTAATCGAATTTTATACGAGGTAAACAAATGACTTTGTTTACAAGAGGGATTATTTCACATAAAAACATTCCAAATATACCATCATATCAAATAAAGTGCATTCGATGGAAAGTAATGGACCTTGTTTGTCCAATCTTGACATTTATATGAGAAATAGAAATAATCTTTTGAGAGTGGTATATTTTCGACTTAAGATAGCGTACAGGAAACGCATAGAATCTGAATTCCTCTGTCATAATCATTAATCAAACATTATTTTCTGCTGTCATGTTTTCATTTGTAGTTGCAATCATTTGATAAATTCAAATGCCAGGCATTGTACGTAACTCACAGAGTTCCAAATGACAAATAATTCATTTCATTCGTAATTTGAATATCCTTTAGCTTCATTTTAGCTAATGCATTAGATAAAGAAAAATTACAAAATTTGTTTAGATTTAGTGCAAATATCATCAACAATTAGAATTTTTAGTTTTGATGAACATTACATTTAAAATGGATTTTAATTATCTATAATAAATATTTTTATGTAATAATACTAGACTATACTCGAAAGAGGGTTCAAAATATTAGAATATTAAACAAAATTATGATTGGTTTTCAAAGATGCATACAAGCTCCTCCCTCCCAGCAAAACCTATAAAAAGCTCTGACAAACTCGCATCTGTTCTGTTCAGTTACCAGCAAGTACTTCACAGGATATAGAGGTCCTTGGTCCAGGTTCTCCAAACAAACAAAAACCGTCCTGCCAAAGATACATAAATTTAGTTGCTGAGGGACTGCTTCCTGAGTCAAAAATATTTACCTAGTGTAGCTTGGTTCATTTCCTGCAAAATATTGGGGACTGGCATATTGGAATCTACGAAAATCCGTATTGTTGATTTGCATAAACAAGACCGTAATCAAGTCTATTGCTGGATACTTGAAATGCTATCAATCAATCATAAGTAGGGTATTGAAACATTAGTCAAATAACGGAAGTTTTCAAAATAATCGTGTTGATAGTGGCCGAAAGCCAAACACCACTCAGAGATATGATAAAAAGCTGAAGAATTTCGATAAGATAAATCATTTCAGAATATACGGCGCTTCCACCGTAATTTTGGACCGAGATTTGCTAGTCGTGTAGTGTTTCTTTTCCCCCCACAACACACTAATTGACTAAATAACCACATTTGTGTAAAGAACATGTGTTCTTTTAACCTTTAGAAAGATTCCTTTAGATTATAATACTTTGGAACGATTCTATTGGTTCTTTACGCGAAAAAGAATTCTTTGGAACGATGCTATTGGCCCGTTCTGTAGAATAGACTCCCTAGAAAAGATTCTATTGCCCATTTCCTTAGAAAAGAATCCTTTGGATGGTTGGTTTTAGGGTTTTACGGTATATTTTCCCATGCTGCGCCATACACAAGACATACAATAGCAAGTAATAGAACACACACAATGAAAGTTTTACTGTCACAGAAGAAATACACCCAGGAAGGAATGCATCTGACAGGAATCGAACCTACGCCGCCTACAACTCGAAGTTTTCTAGACCAATGGAATCCTTTGGAAAGATTCCATAGGTCAAAAAGGTCAAAATTGTTTACGTAATGCAGGATCAGTTGGTTGTTTGGGGGTTTTATGGCGCAAGGGCCATATTTGTCCAAGCTACACCAAACGCAAGGCAGACTGCATCAATTGTGAAAAGAAAGGAAAAGGGGAGAAGAGAAAGATTCGCTTGGGCATCCCTGGGTCGCGACCTCCCTGTTTATCAGAGACAGTAAACCGCATGGGAAAAGTATAGATCGTTAGGGTACCTAGGATTCGTGAGGCCCTTACACATCTAAAGAAATTGTGCCCTGAGGAAAAGTCATGCATAAAAGACTGCAGTGGGTTGAAGTTGAAAGTAACGAAAATACAGTACCAATAATGAGCATATAACACCATAATTGAGAATAATCAATTTCTTTCAGTCTTCGATAACGTGATGTTAAAGTCACAGCTACCCGTATATGCAACATAAAAATAAAACATGTTTTAGAGAATTAGAGCAAATAAATGCATCCATAAAGCTAGATCTTCTTAAAAGCAACATCCTAATAAGAATATCATACATTTAAAGATAATCTTAAGGTTACCGAAACTCTTCAAAACCATGTTCGTTTTCCCCATAATTCCGTTGTTAACACGGAAATCGAGTTAATAACTTTGCACGAAGCACCGATCGATTCGAAGCATCGTATCGATAGTTTGAAAGCTATGGGACTTGAATCGATTTCCCAGAGCCCAGAGTGCTTTATTAACACATCGCCGAGGTGTTCGCCAATCTCGATAACATGTGAAAGTGCATGTTTCAAATTTTGTGGATGACCGAATTTTCTCCTCAGGACATGAGGATCCTTGAGATTTTTAACAAGTTCCCTCGAGTTTCCCTCTGGCTACCGAACTGGCGCAGGGAGGAAATAAACTCACTAATTACTACCGCTGGATATCGCGAAGAAAGCAAGGAAAAATGGGTTTGTTAGGAAGAGGCTAGACGTCCTATTAGGATTTTTACTACGCTTTGGAAAATGTGTAAAAATCCGTTATATCTTAAAGAGCTGACCTCAACTAAAATAACAGAATGTCTACTTCCACGCATTACTTGGGATACAATTTAAAATGAATTCATTTTTCATCCATAAAGTTGGTTCGTTGGGTTTTATGGTATGGCATATCCATGACCTTAAAAGTTCCAAAACATTTCAACTTTGTTGCAAATCCAGCTATTAGAGCGTTGAGAGCGAACTGAACTATGGGCGTGTAGACAGCCAACTACGCCATAAACTCTCAACCCTTTCATGGAACTTTGCCAACTGCACATCGAATTGATAACCCCTTTCTTCCTTGTAAAAGAAAGAGGAGTTCTGTCGGTTCCTTCCAGGCGAGCGACTGCGATGTGGTCCTTGTCTTATTACCTACTATATATAAATATTTAATCTTAATTTGTACAAATTGTAAATAAATTATGTTAATTTTAATCCGGGGATGCTTACTCCACTAAACTCCACTCATCCATCTGTTGCAACTTTAAATACGTACTGAGTAATACATAAAATATATCGATACAAAACGAAATGAGTTTATCCTCTTCCCATGTGCTATTTGGGATAGAGGTTTAACCCTCCAAGTAGTTTCGACGAGTTGTCTCGTCCATCAAGATCAACCAATTTCGCTGATGACGATATATCTCGTCGTCATCAAGGTATTGCAAATTTTATGATGACAAGATCAAGGTCTTTTCCCTTCTAATGACGAGCTATCTCATCCATCAAGATCTGGTCAGTTTTGCTAATGACGAGATACCTAGTCGTGACAACCACCAGGAGGGTTAATTGAATTAATTTATAACCCACTAGATTGGCAAGTTGGTTTTTTTTTTTGGCAGTGTCTTATACACATCAAGAAATCTTAAATTCTCCTGCCCAAATTTCAACTTTAATACTAAATTAGCCTCACAACATATAAAATAAACAGCTTCAAAAATCACTAGTAAGTATTAATTCATATTCTATAAGTTTAAATTCAATTTTAAACATGACTTGAATTTAACATGCTAGAAAATCGAGCGGACAATTAATATGAACTACAGTATAGGAAATAAAACCATACACATGCACCCATTAAATAATTATGATTCACAAGACTAAATTTATTCCTAGATTCTTTATTTGGTTACATACTTTGTTACCGTTCGACAATATAAAAATAACTGAATATGAATAGATATATAAGTTCTGTGACAGTGCGTTAGAGAAATATAAATTACTTTAATTTAAATTCTGTTTCTGTTAATATTTAATATTTTTACTTATTTTAATTGTGGGTTGTTAAAATTCTTCAATTTCAATTTATTTTCCAGTAAATAGCTATAATCACTATGAGTAACATGCGCTGTCGAAAATTTAATGAATTGAAATGTGGGTTCATACCATCCAGAAAATTCCATCAATTTGTCGAACATTTTATGAAAAGGTTTTACATAAATATTATATTTGAAAAATACATATAAATTACATATTATTCATGATACGTATTAATTTCTTGGCGAAAATTCATTTTCGCGGGACTTATAATACTTCATTAAACTAGATTGAAATATAAATTTTAGTAATAGGAATCCATAATGTTTTGAATTTTTAGTGAAATTTATTTAGAGTGATCGAAAATTAAACTGGTATTTAAATATGAAAATAGGGTTTTTCAATTTCAAACTAAATTTAACCAACTAAATTTTTTGTATCAAATGCAAGTTTTTATGTACTTTCTACCTTAATCCTTTTATTTTGGAAATTACTATTATACTACAGTGTACTCTTCTAAATAAAAATAATTTAGTACATATAAGCGAATAAAATTTTTTATCGCTTTAACTTTTAATGCTTGCTGTAAATAAACATTTCACCAATATATTAAAGGATAAACTCAGTTTAAAAGAATAAAATCGTTAAAATAAGGAGGCTTTTATAATTTTGAATGGCCGAATAAACATTCCTGTAGGACACATCGACCGCATGTACAATAGTTTTGAAACCACTACTAGGCAAAATTAACTGTTACTGAAGTACTGTTTTCAATAGACTGGTTTTTAAAATATAATGTAATTCAATACACCTGGAAATACACTAGCATTGCGAAAAGGAAAACTTTGTTAAATACTTTAATTGGAACTTTCTTGACATGTGGCTCATATGTATTAAGTTTTACGTGAATTGTGTATTTCAAAATTCGATAGATGTTAACACAAAATAGAAACGATGTTAACAGACGCCATCAAAAATATTTCCATTTCTTGCACGCTTCAAAATACGAAATGTCCATCCCCGTTTTTTATTACTTCAAGCCCCTTCGTCACGTTTACTATTACTTTTCACTCGCGTTGTCAGATCACATTCCCTTTCGGAGCACCCTCGTATTTCAGATGGAAAAAGAAGCGGCATTCAGTTGAATGTGACAAAGTTTGATAATGTTCTGGTCTCGTGGAATGGATGTGCATTTTTTATGTCAAAAATGTTGGATATCGGGGAAAGTGATATGACAAAAAGACATGTTGAGGTATTTGATGCACGAAACATTTGCTTTTCCGTGTAAACAAACAATCCTACTCATTGATGTCCCATTTCGTAATAATACCACAACATGAGAAATTCACAAATCTCTGCAATTTTTTTAATTAATCCGGATAAACTACTACAGGTTTTGATCACGGACCGTCGCAAATAGCCCGTTGTGGTGCTCGAGTGCGACTTTAATTAAAATACCTACCTACCGGATAAACTAATAATTGAAAGTAAACACCTCATTTATATTTTTTGTATACAAAATATTACTACTTTTGTATATAAAGTGTAAAAACAATGATTAAATATTTTTAACCCTAAAAATGGTTTCGACGAGATATCTCGTCATGAAGATTTACCAATTTTTTTCTATGCTGACAAGATTAAGATCGGGTAAGTTCTCTTCTAATGATGAGATATCTCGTCCATCAAGATCTGGTCAATTTTGTTAATAACGAGATATCTCGTTGAGACAACCACCAGGGTTAAACAGATGCTGCAGGAATCACTAGATCTGCTTTATCTAGAAAACACGTGAAACACGTTAAAACTTTTTATTTAAAAGCTATATTTAATTACAAATCAATAAATTATGTAAGAAATGGAGTTTTATGGCATGACCAATTTCTTAAACAAACAATGCTGCCATAAAAGGTTCTTCATTTCATTTTCTGAAGCCGGGGTTTTTCGAAAGATAAATGTGGTTGACTCAATTTGAGTACTGTACCCATTCTACTGTCTACCAAGGTAGCAAATCGAACTAAAAATAAAACATTTGATCCATGTTGTATCTCATCCGATTCTATACAACTAATTATCTCATAGAGATCCGTTTTCAAATAGGGGAACCCTACGCCTCTGAGAGCGATATCATAGCTTAGAGACGATCTCTCTGTACTTCAGACTATTGTTTTGTAAACTAGATACGCTTAGGTGCATTTCGCTTCTGGTATAATGCAAGCTTGAACTAATTTACACTACTGGCCATCGAAAATGTAACGCCATGAAGGACAAAAGATACCAAACAGACGCTTGTAGTGTAGTCAAATGTAGTCGCAGCAGTGGATGGCTTGAAAAAAATTCCAGCTTCTGCAGACGGCGTCAAATTATACATCCTAACACAGGTTGTTGTGTAACACACCCTAGTTTTTGAGCTAGGGTTCTTGATATAGCAGTAAGATTTATACCAGCCATGTGCGCATCTCTCGTATGGTGGTGTGACAAGGCTGCTGCAATCGTTCGCGTCGGTGAATTTGTCCATCCTGCACCCACTGATTCCATATTCATATTATTGTGGCTTTATTTCGTCCAACACTAGCATCTAGTTCTAGGACGCGGAGAATGCACAATTCTTCCTCTGTCAAACTCAGAAACGTGTTCACATGACTTCTGTATTTTTGTACAAGACATACTTAAGCTTACACCGGATACACAAGACCAGCGAGGAAAGACCATTACAATACCAAAAACCGGACCTTTTTAAACTGCGTACAGGTGGCTTTAGTGGTGCACATGATTTGTATATACGTTGCAGTGCTAATCATTTGCATATCCTTTCATGATCTTCCATCTACGCATTGTGGAAATTTCAAGGCTATTGGATGCTTCCTTCATGTTGCGTTTACGATTAGCCTGGCAGTGTATACAGGATAACATTTGTGTTAATACATACTGTAATAACAATAACGTACAGAAGGAAAACACCTGAATTTAGTTAATATATCATTAATACGTAGTTTCAAGGCTATTGAATATTGGATGCTTTTTCCATGGTGCTGCATTTTTCAATGGCCAGCAATGTATTTTGATAAGTTATGAACAGTGTAAAAAGTCAAAAAATGACGCATAAAGAGGACTGCAAATTAAATTTTGCTAGATGAAATTGTATTACTTTGTGTTGATTAAAATTGTTATTAGTTGTATTATTTGATTTCAAGGTATTGTGTTGATTAGGCAGTGTGATACAAAAAAGACTGGTGTTAAAATTTATAAGTTCAACTTTTTTCGTTTCAATTATAAAGCGATTTAAGATGCAAAAGTCGTAGTCCGAAATTCTCCACAAGTTTGACGATACCTTATGAATTCCAAAGCAGAAAATGTAGAGAAATAGCGATAATTTAGCTGACGTATCGTTAAAGGATACGTCACAAAGTTAACTTATAATTACCACTATAAGTTAAAACACTGATGATTCACTGATTGAAATGAGCTTCAATGTATACTATCCTAATTTTCTAATACCGTCAGACAATACTTTCTTTTTATGTACCCCAATCTATTGGGCAACTATTTTTTAGCTCTGTTCTAGATAGCTGATAATTGGAAAAGAAATATACTTACTATGGACGGTGAGGCGAACGACCGTACTGAGTCCTATGCCGACGCCATTGTTGGCCTCACAGAGGTAGTAGCCTTCGTCGCTTGGTTCAACGCTTGGGAAGTTTAGAGAACCGTTCACGAGGATGTGCACGTGTGAGCTGCTCACGATTGTTTTGAACTGCTCCGGTGGATGACCTGAACCAAACAAAAACATATGTGATCAATGAATGCGAATGTATTTACAAACGTTTATTGAGAGTTCTTTGGAAAACTCAAATACTCTTAACACATGAGGTACGAAAATATACGGAAAATTCAATCATTATCAGCATATAAGTTATGAAAATGTATGGAAAACTCAATCATTATATCAGCACACGTCATAAAAACATACGAAAAAACACTATCAACACATGTATTATAAAAATATACTTAAAACTCAGTCATTATAAACAGATGAGTTATGAAATAACATATATGGAAAACTATCATTATCAGCACATGGCACGAAAACATACAAAAAAATTATTCTCAACACATCTGTCATAAAAATATACGGAAAATTCAATCATTATCAGCACATGAGTTATGGAAGTAAATGGAAAACTCAATCACTATCAGCACATGGCACGAAAACATAGGAAAAAACCCTTATCGACACATGTGTTATGAAACTATACGGAAAACTCAAACATTATCAGCACATGAGTTATAGAAGTAAATGAAAAACTCAGTCATTATCAATACATGTCACGAAAGCATACGCAAACAAATCATTAGCACATGTGTTATCAAAATATACGGAAAACTCAATCATTATCAACAGATGATATGAAGGTACATGGAAAACTCAATCATTATCAGCACATGAGTAACGAAAACATACGGAAAACTCAATCATTATCAACACATGTGTTATGAAGGTATATAAAAGATGATCAGGGAGAAGCTCGAGGAAATTATTGGGGATGCAAGTAGAACCGCACATCGTTAATGTGTTTTCGGACTATTTTCTTTGTAGAGAGTTAACAGTATTATTAGTTCTTCGTTTAAGGTAGTTGGTAGTTAAATTTACGTCGCACTGCAGGAAAACAACGGGCTATTGGCGACGGCAGAAGGGAAAGATATGAGGACAACAGCTCGTAATTTTTTTGAACCACGGTCAAATGACAAGATCAACACCTGAGCTGGCACTCCATTGTTCAAACTTCCATATAACGCCAACGTAGGACATATGAGATGACGACACACGGACAAGCGGATTTGCAACCCTCTTGCGAAGCTACGACTCTACCACCTGGGCTACCACGGTCGCTTCTTTCAAGGAATTTCTACCTTTTAATTACTTGAGAAAAGGAGGTCTCTGAGAATTAGTTATACCAGGGAAATTATTTCTTCACATATTTAAGAAATTGAAATTACATGGATGTTAAGTTTTCTCAAAATTTGTTTGAAATTACCTACATATAAGTTTAAAAACTGTTCGTAAATTTTCTTTAGTAAAAGGAATACAGACTTGTACGTAGAAATTAAAATTTAGGAAAAATTTCATAACGTTATAAAAGAAATAAGATGAAAAAGATGAATTCAATGCAGTTATAGTTGAAATGTTTCTGGATATTTGACTTCTGAACATTATAGGACTGATATTTCTAAAGTTTTGGAAATTGTGATATAGCTGAATACTGAAAGGACAATGACAAAAGCTTTCAGGTTCAAGACGTGAAATATAAAGTGACTATTGAGAGGAGCTTCAAAAAGTGTGACCAACATGTCGACTAGTAGTCATGTGACTTCTCTGTGAAAAATTGACTTAGTTGGCCGATTTGGTATCTTATCGCTTCGTTTGGAGATACATTTTATGACAGAGTAGGGGTGTAGATCCGTATTTCTATAGTTGGGACAAAAGTGGTGGAATCGCCTAAGTCTACTATCAGGTGGCCAATGGACCAATCAGATGATGAATCAATGGACGACCGTCTTCTCCTCTCCCGTAGACCAATCAGATTATGAATGTTAGATTCCACCCAGCAGACGAACGCAGTCTAAGAGTCACGTTACTACTAGTTTTAGTCACATGATCCTGGGCACATAAAAATGTTAACACAATGCTCACTCTTTTATATTTCCCCTCTAGAACAGACAAGTCAAGACAGGTTTTTCCAACCATGTTTGTCAATGCCGATCAGCAGGATTGCGAATACAGATTTATTTTTTCAACTATGATAGATAGCAATTCTCAGAGTCATGTTCTGTATATTTATAACATATATTTGTTTCTAAGAAGCTGGTGTTAAGGGGAGAGGTACGGAAGAGGGGAACGCAGCGACTATCGAGGTTTCCATAAATGAAAAATCATCTACATAGGACTAAAATAATGGAAAACAGAGAATAAAAGAGACTTCCAAAAAGTTTATTACTTAGCTTAAGAAACCAGTTCCGCAATGGGACATATAGCTTATGCAAGTTATACTGAAGTATAATATAAAGCAAGTTATATTTGCAGTGTAAATAGACGAAGATTAAAATAAAACTTGTATAACACAAAATTCTCAGACTTTGTAACTATTCCTCATATATGAATCATGGAAAGAAACACATTTTGAATTCTGTTTTATTCGAAGTCTGTTGTTAATATTATAGTAAGTATTATGTATGCTATGAAACGTATTCAAAAGTTGACTTTACCTTACATGAGCAGCAATTCTTATACTCAGAAGAAAACGAAAGAAATCCACAATTCAAATATCTAAAAGTCCTATTTGCTTCTTTGCTTATTCGCCGTATTTTCGCAGAAATTTTTTCAGGTAGAAACCTTTTTGTCATATGTTTCCTCTTTTTCCTCCAGGAGTGTATGCAAGATCTCAACTTAGAAACAAATTTTTTCCCTATTTTTCTTCGCTCAGGAATGTAGGAGATACTTTACTTAAGAAAGAGTTCCCATTTCTCTTTTTCCTTCGGCAAGTCTCTTTGAGGATGCTTAGCCGAATATCTCCGGCGGTGTTCACTTTTGCTCGGGCGTGCCCGAAAATATTCCTTCTTCGGTGCTCTCCCTTATCGCGTTCCTGATGCCGAATTTTCGTCAACATGTGTACGTACTAAATAAGTTTAAAAGTTTCTTAGCGATATAGCGTTTTATCAGCAAACATTTTCTCTTCATTCTCTCGCATCTTTTTGCTATTTGTTTTGGAATTTTACATTTCAAGTATTGACTATTTTTGTGACTTTTGTGTTTTTATACCTAATACATAACCTTTTAATTTTTTTTTATTTTTTAAGGTAAAACGTGTTGATCAACACGTAGAAAATAAATTGAGGTAAAAACGTAATTTTTATTTTATGATTTAAAAGTGTTGATCAGTAACATGTAGATATAAAATGGATGAGGATGATATTTACAAGGAGAGTATGGAGATAAAAAATATTACATAGAATTTAAAAAAGAATGATATACAAGAAGTTAAAAATTTTTGGATAGGGTTTTTCCGAATTAATTGCCGTAAACTTAAAACAGAAGTAAACAGAAGTACTAAGAAAGTGATGCCGATGATGGTATAAAAAGAGGTGAATTGTAATGGGTGATGGGTTGGGTTTGGGGACGCAAAGACCATACTTGGACAATCTGAGCCAAACACAAGGCAACTTCAAGTAATGGGCACTCATAAGGAAAGTTTTACTTACACAAACCAGAGAAATGCATCCGGGATAAGTTAGATGAAACCAAGGGCAGATACAAAATTAGAATATTAATGGGAATATATCATCTGAATATATCACAGATGGTAGTTAAATATTTATTTTAGGCTTTTACATTTTTAGCCGACAAGACGAAGAGCAATGCTCTCAAATAACAGTTGAACACTGAAAAGCCTTATATATAATTTTTTCTTAAAGTTTGGGGCATACTTATTGAGTTCCGAAATGTCTTCTCGAATCAGCTAAAAATATCGATTGAATATTAGTTTCTGTACACCATCCCTCACAATAAAACATAATTTGTTCTTCAAGAGATATGACTACACGCAATAAAAGCAGATAATATCTGTATGCATTAATATGAAAAAATTTGTGTTGTTGAAATCCATTTTCATTATTTCAAGCAGAATAGCTCAAAGCGAAAAGGATGAAAGCCAAAGTTAATAAACTTTATGTATTGTATCATCGTGGTATCTTTCGCTCTCCAAACTTAAATAGGATGAAATAGTTGATGGATGTTTACACACGGAAAATATTGGAGAAAATAGCTATTGAAGAGAGTGAATTATTTTCTCTTCTAAGCAAAAATTATTGAATTATTTCCTCCTCTCTTGACAAGCGAAGTGGAAAAGCTTAGAAAGACATCTCTTAGCAACAGGATTGTAAACATAGCTCTTGCTTTCAATGCAGTTGTTTATACATGAACCCATAATCTGATCCGAGAAATATTCCAAGCACAAGGAAAGGATGCTTTTTTTAGATGGCTCTCACTGATGGTTTTAAGATTTTGTGAAATGTCTGATATGGATTACATCTAATTTAAAGTGAAATCACTCTGAAGTTTACATTTTACGCCTAGATGCTTAGGATAAGGTAATATTGAATGGCTTTATCTTGAAAATAAATTTTAGTCGAAAATAAGGAGATTCCAATAGCTAAACATGGAGAGGTATATACATAAGCTTAGATACAGAGTAGATATATGCGTAGTAAGATTGATGGACAGAAAAGTGCGCTAATTTTTCTTTATACCTTATTCAAGTAAAATTCATGAATTATAATAGTATGAAATGTTTCAATAAGCAAATCTATTTATTAGGTTGATCCAAAAGTTCGTCCCGTTTTTGGCGCTAGTTGACATTGCATCGCAAAATCGAAGTGTTATTTACTTTACGCGTGTGAAGTTCTGTTGTTGTTTGAAAGAAAGAATTTGAGCGAGTACTTGGGAAAACAAATTGTGTTATTTGGTTGAGTTTTTTAAATTTTGTTAAGCATTAAATATGGCAGAAAATGAGGAGCATTTTCGACATATTATGCTCTTTTATTTGCGAAAAGGCAAGAATGCTTCGCAGACGCAAAAGAAGATATCTGTTGTGTATGGTGAGGGTGGCGTTGACGATTCCAAGTGCCGCAAGTGATTCAGGAAGTTTCGTCCCCTGGATCATTTCTTTAGCCAGAAACCTCAGAACTTCTATGAGAGCGGGATTATGCAGCTACCGGAGATGGAGATAGGTCATAGAACAGAACGGTACATACTATATTGAATAAATGTAATTTGTAGTAAATAAAATATTCAATTTTTGTCAAAAAAAACCGGGAGGAACTTTTGCATCAACCTAATAGAACAAAAAATTAAGCTGTTATCCATAGTCGATTACTTCCTACGACTTCTCAAAATAGAGTAAAATATTTTTTAATTAAAACAATATATACTCTTTCCCTGACTGTAAGGTCTACCAGGACAAGAAATGTCAGCCGGAGGGAAAAATTCTCCCCGGAGAAGTTTATAAAGTGTCATTCACATTTCCTTTTCCGTACGCAATATGTAGGTATCGAACCAATGAGCTGTGAGATACGACTCATTACTCCACTTTCAGAATGAATATGGAGCCGAAATTTATTCCATTTGGTTGAGTATATATAAAAATTTTCTAAAATTGTTCACTCCTAAAGTTTTGAATTTGTGATAAAATTTTGATTTGTACGCTTCAACTGATGATACACTTCACGCATGAAAAGGTCCATTAAATAGCATAAATGAAAGTGCTATAAAAGAGACTGAAAAAGAAAAGTTAAGTGTCAATCTATTAAAACAGCCGTCAAAGATCTAAAAAGAAAAATGTAAATTGGTTCAGGGGCCCCGTGTAACATCCCTAGCAATAGCACGGGATCAGAGGTCAACACCACTGACCTCTGGCCGAAAATCCCGAAACACCTTCCATGGGGGTCTAATTGACATACAGATCGTTTTAGGGGTGCACGACGTCCCCCCCCTGTGATTGAACTGTCTCCCAGCGAAATTTTCAGGACACGAAGAGAACTGTTGCAGAGCTCGAGCTGATCAGAGGTGATTTTGTGGTGCTCGTTTCGAGCCGGCTGTTGGAGCAAATCGCATTTTTCCTTTTTTTGTAGCGCCCACAACCCAGGGATACAAATCCCTGATTGTACATACTGTAACATATCTTTGATGGACGGGAATAACAATACAAGTCAATTGTGATGAGCACAATTTTCTTGGTACGAACAGTACAAACAACTTAACTCTCTGGATACGGGGACCGGCCGAACCGACCAAAAGCTTCGAGTCCCCTCGATACGAAAGGCTCGGTTTCTTTCAGACATCAAACTCCTGAAGAATCGCTGCAGCACATTACGATTTCCATCCCCTCTTTTATGTGCTACAAAGAGACCCGCGCGTGAATAGCCTTATCTTCCCGTTGACAAATATGTCAGGGTTATCGACGGGGAGCCTCGCAAATTGTTTATCCTCGAGCATCTAGTCTATGAGAGGTTGAGAAATGAAAAGAGATACACTTAAATGTCACCACCGCCCTTTCAGTATACCCGTGAAGAATCTGTCCCTTCTAGGCATACCCACGACCCGACAATAGAAACCGTGGCACATTAGGTGATAATGGGACGACACATATTCCCTCTCCTCCTGGGAGGAGAAAGCATTGTAAAGGCCGTTTCGGCCGGTTTCAGTAAGTTGCCTGTAAAGTCGTTGGGCTGGCCGCCGTAACCAAAGAAGGAAACGATATTTGCCCCGACGTATGCAGAGGGTTAATTTTGTCACAGGGCCCCATCCAAAATTTCTCTTAATTTCCCCTTTAAATTTGTCAGACATAAGTTGCAGAACTGATTTTATAAATTTTATTCATTCACAATATGGAATATTAAATGGTTTTTTTGTTCCCTAAAAAATGTCA
Source organism: Meta bourneti (assembly GCA_933210815.1). Lineage (NCBI taxonomy): Eukaryota > Metazoa > Arthropoda > Arachnida > Araneae > Tetragnathidae > Meta > Meta bourneti. The sequence continues at coordinate 16,006,937 of OW119929.1, forward strand.
TTTTTTGACGTACTGTTATTTCCGCCCATCAAAGGTATCGTATTGAGAAATAAAAATTAGTTTATTTGTAATTCAGTCTGTGTCGTTGCATTTATTGGCACACTACCCGGCTCAATAAGTTACAACCTAGGAAATACCGTGGAAATTCATTCGGCTTACAGGACATGCACGAGCATACCCCACCTTATAAATGACAGCCGTTTACAATCATGATGGCATGCTATCGTTATTACTGTAGTTGTTAATGTGTTGTATACAGGGTGTTTTGAAAATATCTCGCCAAATTGTACAGTGGTAGAGGGGCCTAAAATAAGCATTTTTGTCAAAGAAAGTGCTCGAAATGTTACGTTTGAGTGATAGAGGGCGCTGTTTAGGCGTCGATGACATCATTTCTGTGGCGTAAGGCATCATTCCCCCACTCGGATGCATCGCTACACGAATTCGGAGCTTGCCGTTGAAAATCCGAGTGAGAAATGACATCTTACACCACAGAAACGATGCTATCGACTGACCTAAACAGCGCCATCTACCATCTAAACGCGGCATTTCCGGACACATTCCTTGACAATGTTTATCTTAGGTCCCTCTACCCCTTATAATTTGACCAGATGTTTTCGAAACACAATGTATAAGGCGTTGTATGTAAATACTTAGGGTAATATATTTAGTCAACATGGCAAAGCCACATGACTTTAATATATGCATTCATTTTAAATATATTTTCTAAAGTTTTTAATTCAAATATGCTAAAGTGGAAACAAGGCACAAAAACATTGTAAACTAACAATGCCGAGAGAACACAAATGGTCAGATGCTTTGCTTCATTCAATGCCTTGTGTTCCAAAAATATATCAAGAGAACACAATGCAATTACCAATCAACCTGCCATAATGTCGTTAAAACGGAAGTTGGTTTTAAGCTAATATGCGAGAGAGTCTGTCGGGAAACTTTTATCACATTAATTGAATTTTTTTAGCGAAAGGACCATTTATAACTGGCCCTGTCACGGTTCGGTGTCATAAAATTAAAGCTGCCGCGTAATTAGGAATACCTCTCAAAATATGCTTTTCTGTAAAATCGCCCGAAAAAACCACTGAACGATCGCTCACATTTTTAATTATCGCTCGCGCTACACGAGAAGAAACAGCGTTAAAATTCACTGACAATCTACGTCATTTTTCTTTTGTTTTTCCTCTTGGTATTAGTTCAGTGGGCTCTCTTGCTGCAGAACCCTCATTTTTCTTCGCCGAATTCATAAAAATTTGACGCTTGTTTGACGCTAGGAAGTATTTCCAACAAAAAGTTAACGCCTTAAAGCATGCGAATGTTATAAAAACTCTTAAATGTCTTAATTTAATATCCGCGTCAAAGTAGATTAAGGTAATATTTCATTCTGCGGTTTTATTAGGAATTGAAGGGTATAATCACGTCTAGGGCTGGACGGTTTTACTCGGGTTAGAGTTTGGTTTTGTTTATGTTGGTTGGATCCTGTTTATTTAAGCGGCCTCGGGATTCGATCTGTCATAGTAATACTGTTTTGCTAAGCAGGATTTAATCTAAAAACAAGGGACTCAAAAAGAAGATACAACGTATATGGGAAGATAACACCGTGTAGATTTTATTCTGTTTCAGAACAAATATACGATACGAGTGAAGAAGGAATAAGGAAGATTGTAGTTGGACTTCACTTTTTCATTCACCATCAGTAGTGAGACATAAATTTCAAGAATGGTATAACCAGGGTCTTACGAGCGCTGTTTTATTGTCTATCGAATTGATGAGAAATTTTCTCATGCCGAATCTGTTGCAAATAGCGTAATTAATTGCTATAATAACATGATTTATATGAAATTAATAATATAACTATCCCATATATGTAAATGGTAACGTCTTTTTGATTCATTGAAAATTTCACTGACATACTTGGCACAGAATTCCCCATAATTTATACATTGACGATTGGAAAAAACAGATATAATTTTTTGTTGTTTGGGTGTTTTACGGAAGAGAGTGTTTCACTTTTAAAGTCATTTCATTAGGGATAATAATTAACGCTATTTATTGTACTAAATGCTGCTTTATATTTCCGAATAATTTTATTTGATATGTAATTAAATACTATTCACATTATAAAGGGAGATAAATGTGAATAACGACACTGCCATCAATGCTTATAAGCAATTAAGGAACTACAACACAATGTTATATGTGGGTCTGTCTGCAAGTACCAATTTGAATTTAGGATAGATGTAGTAATTATAGTAGGATTATATTATATTAGGATAGACGTAGATAACAAATGGAAATTAAAATTTATGTAGTAGCTAAATGGTGTGTCCATTGATACTTTACCATTAAAAGTGCCGAAAATTATTTCGACATCATAAAAGTACCGAAAAGTAAAATTGACCCCTTCGTAGTATTTTAAATGTTTTCGATCTTGAGATTTAAAATAAGTTTTGTAAATTGCAGAATTGTGTTAAAAACGATAAAATAAAGTATAAAATAAATTTAATTTTTAATGGAATATTGCAACATTATTTGCCAAAATGTATAAACAAATATCCAGAGCCAAGCTCCCTGGAAAAACGTATGATTGATTGGGTTTTAAGGCGCAAGTATCATATTTGGTCAAGTTACGCCAAACATCAAGTAAATGGACATACGATCACAAAGTTTTACTGACACAGAAGACAGAATTACACCGAAGTTAGTTACACGAATCGAACCTGGGCCGTCTGCAACTCACAGGTTGCTAGCGTAGAGAGCAAACCACTGAGCCAAGGGGCTCCTAGAATTGCAGGACTAAAAGCGATTTGTTAAATACTCTTAAAGATTAGCTTGTTTTACTTTTGAGTTAGCACATTGAAAACGTCTTGTGGAAAACACAAAAAATACGCTGCTAAACTTCCACCAAACAGTTGGAAAACTTATGTCCCACCTTATTACATTGTGTTACCCCTCTATGATTAATTTAAAGCAAGCGTGATACCTCACCCAAGGTTGAACGCTTCTCTCCAATTACCAACTGAAACTAACGTGAACTCTTAGAGCATCACTGATGGCTTGGAAATAAAGACCACCCCTACAATTTAATTAACGTATTGAAGACGTACACAATCCTCCATTCATTCCAATAAGGTAGAGCACCACAATACCACTCCTAGCATGCTCGGGGAAACTGATATCCGGTAACAAAGGAATTGCCGAAGCCGCGAGACACACATATATTCATAACGCAGTTCATAAACATCTATTAAGAATGAAGGACGAGTATATTAGTAGCAGTTATTCATCATCGCATTCTTGCTTAGGAATTGGATTAAATTAGAAGGAAAGGGGAAAGATGAGTATTTCTAAATTCAATTTAGATAGCTGTTGCTATGACACTTTGAATTCGTTTAAGGATTGATTCTCCGGTGTTACCCAAGCATTATTGCCTCTGCTTGAGGTACAGAATAATACAGGAGATAGATTTAATTGGCATTGCCTAGCATTTGGAGAGGCCATGGATATAAGGAATGTAAAATTATATTAACCTGATGTTATTTTCAGAGTAATAAAAAGCTAACTTGGTAGACCTAAAAAAAGATGATTATGTATAAGGTTACCATATTTTTAGTTCAAACGGGACAATTGATGGAAACGGGGACATCGAATGATGGTGTGACGAATGAGTTCGAAATATGAATCTTGGAGCTTCTGAATTCCTCTTTTCCAGAGATATTATTTTAAATAAAACTTGTCGTTACGTCTCCCACTTTTTGTAGAGGGCGCTGTTTGAGCACGTGGGTGTGAATCACGTGAAAGCCACCTGAGAGAAAGCTTCCCTAGCTCTGAATGTAAGCGGTTCTTCACTTTGGTTACATTTATTTTATTAAAGTGTCTTCCTTACTAAGCATTCTTTCATTTATATACATTCCAAGAACCGAGCTGCCAACACTGTCTTTCAACTATTTTACAGTACATTTTTTCAAAAGCTGAAATCAAATTAACTGCTTAAATCAGATATAAATGTGTGATGCAGGATAAAAGCTTTCAAGCAGGATTTACTGTACAAGTTAATTTGAGGTTTAAAACTGTCATTATTTAGTTTAAACTTATAATTATAAAACTTAACTAGTATCCAACCCTTTAAGGAAGAAATTCTTATTTATTGTTTTATATAACTGAAAAAGTGTATTGTGAATTTTTTAGTAACATTAAATATTTCTCTTTGTATAGATTGACCATACATTAGCTATTTATTTTAATTTGGCTGAACATTCTCTCTTTAGACCAAGCATTGTTCATTATTAGCATCCTGAACAATCTTATAAGCCCTAGTATAAGGCTTATAGCGCTCTGAAGTAGGTATGTACTTAGCTTTATAGGCCCCAGTTTAGGGTCTATAATGTTCTTCAGCGGTTGGGATAGACAAAGAAAGCATTTCTGCTTTTCTGACCGAACAAAATGATCAACCGAACGTGCCTTACAATCCCGGGGTGGATGGCATAAATGAGGCACAAACATATTCATTATTTCTAATTGTATAAATATACCAATTGTGTAAAGTGTTTGTTTCTCCAATGGGTAAAATGTTTACCTACATTTCTTGCTTTAACTTTTTATTCATCAGCATGCATTACATGTAAATTAATAAAAAGCTGAAAACTGGGAATAAACATTAGTAAAACAGAACTCTCCATGAAGTCGCAGATATGGAGTAAAATAATTCAATTAAAGAATACCGATGGGAAATTTTAAGAATATTTCAAAGAATGAAGTGGTGGTGGTGGATCAAGACGTCATCAATGAGGAGCTTGACTCAGACAACACAAAAATAGAACACCATTTTGTGTTGTCTGGGTCAGACTCCTCCCTGATGACGTCCTGATCCACCACCACTTCATTCTCTTTGAAATATTCTTAAAATTTCCCTTTGGTGTTCTTTAATTGAATTATTTTACTCCATATCTGCGACTTCATGGAGAGTTCTGTTTTACTAATGTTTATTCCCAGTTTTTAGCTTTTTATTAATTTACATGTAATGTATGCTGATGAATAAAAAGTTAAAGCAAGAAATGTATATTCAGATAACTTTTCTCCTTTGGGAATTTTTATTCTACAAAATAACTCAGAATATTTTACTTTTTACGCATTTGCCATCAATATAAATTGAAAATCATAAAAATGATAGCCTTGGGGAGTTAAATCTTACAATACGAGAAATCTTAAGAACTTAAGTGTGATTAAAAACCAGTTCATTATTAACAGATTTTGTTTCTTATTTCATAGTTTACAATAAACATTTTGTTCTTTTGATATTTTACCTTTTCATATAAAATTATCACGAAAGCATCAGTTATATTCAACTACAATGTCAATTAAGTCATAACTATTCATTTAAACTATTTCCCTTCATTTTAAATAAAAGTAGGTCAATAACCAAAAACTTGCAAAGGAAACTCATGGAAACAAATTGTAATCCATAGGAATCTATTCTATATCGGGGATATAAGTATACTTTGACGTCCTCTTACTTGTAGCTTTTTTCCATCGTATGTGAGGATGTGGGACTCCATCTGCCTGACAGCTGATTTTCGCCGGACGTCCGGACACAGCAGTGATGTCACTTGGTTCTAGAACCCAGCGCGGCGGCACTGCAAAAGAACGGAAACTGCATCTCACAAATGCTAAAAGTAAACCTTCAAAATACACTTTCTTTTATTTCTTAAAAATAATACTTTCGCAATGTGTGAACGTTCCCCTGGACCTACATAGCCGGATTTAGCTGTCGATCTTCCCCTAGCCGCGACCTGCTGACCAATCAAATCACTAATATATTTACCTTACTCGGGGAAAATTTCCCTACACTAAAAGTAAAGGGCCCCAATATCTTTTTCTGTAGCTTTGTGGTCAGTATTCTCGTCTGGCACGAGGGTGATCGGGGTTCGATTCCCTGCCGGTAAGTATTTATTTTAACCCTATGAAGGATTCACACGCATAATTCCACCTTTCAGCCTGCATGACTTCTGCCTCCTTGACCAATGGAATCTTACCAACGGTTCTATTCTAATGAAAGGAGGAATATAATATTTCAAAAGGATTGCATTCTAAAGAAAGGAAGTGTATGGAATATTTCCAAGGGACTATAGTGTAAGGAAAGGAGCAATAGAATATTTTTAAATAATTATATTATAAAGAAAGGAAAGCATAATAGAATATATTTTCAAAAGATTCTATTCTAAAGAAAGAAGCAATAGAATATATTCAAAGGATTATGTTCAAAGGAACAATATAATCTTTCCAAAGGCTTCCAGGAAATTCGTAGTGGGGGCTAGAAAAGGGCACACCCCTTTGAGTTTGGTGAGTGGGGACGAGCAAGGGGCTGCACCCCCTAGTATTGACGTATTTCCATAATATATGTAGATGGTACAAAATGTTCTTGAACATTGATAAAGTTTATTTTAACGTTGTACTTCAATTGTTATAGTCTACAACAGTGTTTCTCAACCGCCAATCAGTACTAGGCCCTGGCATCAATTTATACCGAACTGAGAGAAATTCTGATATTTATCATTTTTGCTTTGAAAGTGTTTTTATAAATAAATTGTAGACTGATATATTCTGAGTGTAATAAAACTCGAAAGTTTCGAAAAGCTCAGATTCAGTACGCCTACAGTATGATAAGTGCACCAAATACCAGTCAAGCTAATCCCACCAGCTAAGAAATATAAAGAATCTTATCACAATGAAATTTAAGATCAAGTCAGACCCCTCAGCATCTGTATCCGGTTCTCAATTTTTTCTGAATAGTACTTATTCACGAGTTTGCATTGTTGTCCTTATTTCGAAACCCATGTTTGACGTGACTCTAAAGAAAAATCATCAAATTAATTTAATGATGTTATCTTGAAGAAATGACAATATAACTACAAGATTTCATTAGTCCACTGATTGATAACAAATTTAATGTAATTTTAGACTTTCCACACCATATATATAAATTTATTGATACGCCTTATGGTTATAGCTATTATTAATACTTATGTTAGTTTAACCCTCCTGATGGTTGTTTCGACTAGGTGTCTCGTCATTAGCAAAACTGACGAGATCTTGAGGGACGAAATATCTCGTCATTAGAAAAAACTGAGCAGATCTTTGATCTCCAACAAAACATCTTGATGACGAAGTATCTCGTCATTAGCAAAATTGGTCAGATTTTGATGAATGAGATATCTCGTCGAAAACACTTCTTGAAAATCGCTAGCCGAAGTTATGTATATTGTAAATTTGCAGGCACTGTTTCTGTAGGGCAGGTAGCTTTAACATTTTCTTTTGGATAGTCGTAGATTAAGTGCCTCTGAAACATTTCTCCACGAAGGTATAGCTTTTAGAACATTTATGGGCACATAAAATTAATAATAAACCGGAATGGAAAATAAAGGAGTCAAAGAAATGGAGCGATGTTCACGACAGAGCATTATATCTTGATCAGACACAACAGCGTAGTTTATTATATCCCCTTACATATATGCTTCGAAGTATAAAGTTTTACGTAGCTTGATTTTATTTTCCAACTCATATATAGGTAAGTGTTTACATATTTAATGGTACCATCCATCAGGTAGACCACTGAACTATTTAAACGTCCTTACTGTTTGATGTATTAGTATCATTCTAAATAAAATCTAGCAATGCCATTTATTCTGGTCAAAAAAAGGAATCTAGAAAGTTAGCAGCTGATCATATACGAGGGTAATTCAAAAATTATCCGCACTTTCGCTAAAACACATCTTCAGGTTTGTCCCACTGCCTTCTGCGCATACATGCTTAGAGTTGATACTACTGTGGTCACTTTACCGAAGTTTGACCTTGATAGCGTCATTTTTCTTGCATCGTCTTCAGTATAAACATGGCCGCTCCGTTGGAAGTGTGTACCAAGGAGGAATAAAGAGCAGTGATCCGATTTCTAGGGTAAGAACGTGTGCCAGGGGCTGATATTCATCGGAGGCTTACAACACAATACTGGGACAGTGTTCTACCACGTGGAAGTGTGTATGGGTGGACCGAGAAGCTTATAAGAGGCCGGACAAGCGTGATGCAGAAGGAGAAGGACGCCCGTCAACCTCCACCACAGACGAGAAGATTCAGCAAGCTCGAGACATGGTACTAGCAAACCGGAGAGTTACCATCGACAATGTAGTGTTCTCTTCAGATTAGATGGACAAAGGAGTGGGGAAGCGGTGCATATAAGTGTTAAGCAACCCATCGAAAATCTTCTTGGAGGAATACGCAAGCTTGTGGACCGCTGGACCAAGTGCATCGAAAAGGAAGGAGACACTGTAGAAAAATGACGATCTTGTTCAACCCCTACATTTATAAAAATAAATTGAAAAAATAAAATATGGATAATTTTTTTATTTTCCCTCGTACCATTAAGACACATACTATTGTTTATGGAATATCTTTGTTTTGGTGTATACCGGTTGAACACCTTGTATACTCTTTATTTTGTTCCAAATCATAACTTTGAAAGATTAAGTGTCAAACAATGAAGTACACAAGTACTTAAGTACCCAGAATCTTAAGTACCTAGATTGCATCCAAAAGTCAATGGTTCTTACCTTTAACTGTCAGGATGGCACTGTAAGACCCAGTTGCCACATCATTGGTCGTGGCACACGTGTAATTCCCATTGTGCTTGTAAGCTAATTCCTTGATGGTGAGTGTGGACACTCGTCCCTCCTGCGCGTAGAGGATGGTGGCATCAAGCTCTTCTTCCATCAGGATCTGTCCATCTTTTAACCACCTAGTTGTGAGTGGGCCATCGCCAGTGTCCACGATGCACGTCACGGCGGTTAGCATACCCTCGTGCAAGTTATCCTTGAAAGTGAAACTGGCAACTTTCGGTCCAGCTAAAAAAAAATAGAACGCAGTTTTTATTAGATTTATTGGTAAATGTGGTGAGCGTAGCCACTACAGAAATTAACTTGGAATGCAGTGTAATGCACAGCAGTGTAATCTATCTCCACCAAAAAGCACCTTTTGGTTATCCAACTTGCAGTCTTTCATGCATCATGCCAAAATGGTAACCGGCGGACGTGATCATGAACGCGCGCACTTGTTAAAAAACAATCCTGGTGGTGCTTCTGACAAATACCAGATGGCGCTCGCAACTGTTGGTGAGGACATCGATGGATGATCCAAAGTGAACTGTTGAATTGAAACTGAAATACATATTACTTTCAGCAAGTGTCTGAAGCTCTGTGAGAATAGACACTGCTGCTATTCCTAACAGATTCACTCTTCGTTGCCAAACGGCCTTCTCTTCATACGGTGCCTCACGCTTGGTTGTTAAAAGCAACATAGGACAGTCCATCGCAATCGTCCATTGTATGGCCACACATACGTAAATACACCCGTGATCTCAATAGAGCATACCATGAGAGCTGTATTAAGATTACGGGTGCACTTCCGTATGTGTGGCCACATAAGTAGTAATATATCAACTTGTGATGCCCCCAATTATTTTGTCGTGGTAGGCAAGGAAGCAGTGATCTAATTAGATCTCAGCAGTAATAAGTGACTGTGCAACCACAAACCCAGCCAAGAAAGCAGTATCTCTGTATGGTCATTTTGGATTGACGGTTGTCAAATACTGCGTTTATAAATATCTGATGCCGTTCATTACTGGTGAAGTTATGAAGCAAACAAATTTTAATGTTGTGATCTTTCAGCATCATAAGGTATAAAAATTATATAACCAACATTTAATAACCGTCAAATTAAAAAGTCCAAACTTGCATGCTGCATTCGTGACATGTACGATATTATTCACCGGAATATAAAGTTTATCAAACAATCCATCCGCGATGTCAGCGCTTCAAAATAACATGAATGCAATATGTTATTGCATTCATCACAGCAATAAGGGTTTCATTTGACTTCACAGTTGATTGACTGTCCTATCCCAAAATAGAAATGATTCCAGTCTGTAAAAGCAAATTATATTTCAGTCTGTCAATATATGCACACTACAACGTCTCGTATCAAAGCTTATTGCAACGACAATTTGGAAGTTATTCGTCGAATCTTTTGATGTGAATTTAAGATTAATATACATCTTATGTGATTTTTCTATTAATTTGTTCTATAGGAATATATAATAACTTTATAAATCAACAAAATTTGTATTTGCATAAAAATTAAATCAACACACTTATTGTTACTATGATAATAATAGCAATGTATAATCCTGAATTAGTAAATATATATCGAATTTTAAAACAAATAATTTGAGTATCGCAGACTATCATGACTTGCTAGCATGCCATTTATTAAAAAATACATCAATAATAAACAAATACAATATTTCAAAGAAATCCATCTAAGTTCTGAAGCTGGAAATGAATTTAAACTCACCGCAAACATTTAATTAACCAAATCTACATTTTTAATAAAGAGCGTACTTCCATTTTCTGTGAATTCAATTACATGCAAAATCTATTCGTACATTTAACCATTTCCGTTTACCTTAGTGCGCTTAAATTATACCCTGTTGCATTCCATTAAATCTAACCAAAACTGAATCTGGGTATATTACCCATTTATCTTATGCAGATAGTTGCATTTGAAAGGAATTGAGCTAAACTAATAACTAGATTTAATCATGTATTGTTACCCAGTTAATATAGTTCCTTTGATTCTTCATCCCTATCGTCTATGGGTCCCCTAGAGATTCGGAAGAAATCGAAAGGTATTATCAGTTGTTAAATGAAAGGAATGCCGGCTAATAGCTGTTTAATTCTCCTGTGGCTAGCTTCATTACCTATATCGTTTAGATTAGAAAGGTCATTTATTTCATAAGACATAAATAACACTTGTGACTTGCATTTCGCTATAAAGTTACTTCCTTCGTTTCCTAAGATTTTACATGTACGCCAAGATAGAAAAGACACGTAACGATGCATTATATGTCAAAGTATATATTCGGATGAAATTCAAATTATTGCATTGGCCATACAGCTGCATGATATGAAATTCATGTAAGAGATAGAAATTAGTTTACCTTACACATTGTCCCTTCATCATGGCAGCAAAGTTGCCTGTGTGTATTATTTTCTGTATCATACTAAAGTATGTATACTACTACTAAATTATTTTCTGTATCTTACTAAACTATATATACTACTACTAAAGTATTTTCTGTATCATACTATACAGGGTGTCCCAAAAAGGTTGTTCCGCAATTTATCTTTTTACCATTTGGAGATAGGTAGGCAATGTAAATTGTAAAAGTACACCAAATAAGGTAAGTAATTAAAATATGTGAATAAAATTATCACGTGATAACAATTTAAGCGGATGCAGTTTTTAATTTGTATACAACTCCTCTAGATAAATATTCGAGACAGCAGAAATTTTCCTTACCTGCATCCCTATCGTTAGAAGAAAACTGCATTTCTGTAGGTTGAAAAGTAACGGAGGCATAATGGCGCAAAAAAGTTGACTTATACCGCTTGTGCACAGCTGTTCAAGCAGTCAGATTAGGGACCGTATACACAATGCTAGAAAGCATTTTTTTTCGGTCAGAAAGTGCACCATTGTGCAAAGTAATGTAGTATTGCAACTGCAGATGAAAATCGCAATGAATAATAGTAGACAATGTAATCTTTAATAAAAATATTGTATTAAAAAGGGTTTAAATAAAAATAAAAGGAAATTTACAACGCATGTTCAAAATGTTTTCCATCTGCAGCAATGCAGAACTTAGCTCTTCATTTTTGGCCATGGGTCAGTTTCCGTTCTAAATCAGATACGGCCCCCTTAAAATGGAAACTCTTGTATCTCCGTTACTGTTCAACCTACAGAAATGCAGTTTTTTACTAACGATAGGGATACAGGTAGGGAACATTTTTGCTATCTCGGATTTTTATCTAGAGGGGTTGTATACAAATTAAAAACTGTATCCGCTTAAATTGTTATCACGTGATAATTTTATTCACATATCTTAATTACTTACCTTATTTGGTGCACTTTTGCAATTTACATTGCCTACCTATCTCCAAATGGTAAAAAGATAAACTGCGGAACAACCTTTTTGGGACACCCTGTATACTACTACTAAAGTATTTTCTGTATCATACAATACACTATTACTAAAGTATTTTCTGTATCATACTATACACTATCACTAAAGTATTTTCTGTATCATACTATACACTATTACTAAAGTATTTTCTGTATCATACTATACACTATTACTAAAGTATTTTCTGTATCATACTAAAGTATATACAGGGTGATTATAATTAAAGTTCAACTTTCAAAAAGCTGTAAAAAAAGAACCACTGCTCAGAATGACCTGAAATTTGAACTGAATATACTCGAAGGGAGAAATGGTATGGCATAAGAAAAAAATAGTTCCAAATTTTAGCAATAGATGGCGCTTTAGGCGTCATAATATGCAAAATAAAAGGCGTGTCATGCGCACAACACATTGCATTTGGGTACATGGCGTTTTCCTCATATTGCGTCTGAGAAGCTCGTCATGACTCTCTCAATGAAGGATCACGCTCTGCTTGTGAAGCTCTTTACACAACTGGCTATTGGTGACGGTCAAGGATCAATCCCGAAAGGGAAGATCCGATATGTGTAAGTGGACTCACTGGCATTGGTCAAAACGTTAAAAGCAAGTATGAATACCAGATATCTTTAGAATTAAGAATATGTGGTACATAATTAGACGAAAGCTGAATCAATTTGTTAGAGACCCTGTAAATGACAGGGTTTCTTATAAAACTTTAAAATTAAAATAACGTTTTCAAACCGCATCCATTTTTACTTTAGTTTTACAGTACTAATGCCTTCATACAATTGCGCTACATTTGTAAAGTATTATTTAACGCACATAAGCAAATAATGGAACAATGTAAACATTCATTTACGTAATTGCATACACGTTGACAAGTAAATTATAATTAAATCCATTGAGTATGACGTTTCAAGTGTGGAGTTGAATTTAAACCGTTCATCTTTGGAATTTACCTTGGATATTATTATTCTGAGTTAGATTGACTGGTGAATATGTTAATGGAGTGGTTAATATGTTATCCCAGACTGATTTTGAGACTGGAATATTTATTCTTGAAACGTACACAATCCCTCCGATAGATAAGAAATTTGAATTCTGTAAATGTTCCATAATATTAGGCTTAAGTAGTGAAAATTAACGCTTATTCCAAATTTGTGTAGTTCAATTTGTAAATATACGTGTATTCTATTATATGTGTTTGCTTCTGATTGGAGGAGTGGAATTCGTAGCATTATTATTTAATTAATTATAAATACATTTTACATATGTAAAGGAATTAATTTCAAGTGATTAGTATTATTGTGAGAGAAATTATATTTAATTGCTTCAAGAAATCGTCGTTTTATATTTATCTTCAGTAACTAATGAGACATTTTAAAGTAAACTAAAATTAATTTCAGAGCAATGGAATAGATGCTTTCAAAAGCCACCTCACATTTCAAATCACATTCGAGGCATTTAAGATACTTTAAGGAATTAATTAAAAATGATTCTATTAATCTGAGAAAATTACATTTATATATATTCGCTTCAAGAAAACCATCAAATTGAACTCGTATTTATCCTAAGTAATAACTAATAAGACATTTTAAAGAAGTAAACTAGAAGTAATTTCGGAGCAACTGAATAAATGGTTTCAAAAGTCACCACCCACTTCAAATCACATTCAAGGCATTATAAGTAATTAATTACAAATTCTATTAATCTGAGAAAACTACATTTATTTGCTTCAAGAAAACTATCTAGTTGAATATTTATCCTAAGTAATAACATTCGAGGCATTTAAGATACTTTAAGGACTTAATTAAAAATGATTCTATTAATCTGAGAAAATTACATTTATATATATATTCGCTTCAAGAAAACCATCAAATTGAACTCGTATTTATCCTAAGTAATAACTAATAAGACATTTTAAAGAAGTAAACTAGAAGTAATTTCGGAGCAACTGAATAAACGTTTTCAAAAGTCACCACCCACTTCAAATCACATTCAAGGCATTTTAAGTAATTAATTACAAATTCTATTAATCTGAGAAAACTACATTTATTTGCTTCAAGAAAACCATCTAGTTCAATATTTATCCTAAGTAATAACTAATGAGACATTTTAAAGAAGCAAACTAAAAGTAATTTCAGTGCAACTGAATAAATGTTTTCAAAAGCCACCTTCCATTTCAAATCACATTCCTCAAAAATCGATCACGAACTGGAATATAACGAAACCTCCCACGAAAGCATTTTTTCCCCAGGTAAAAGGGAACCTGTAACTATCCCCGATTGCGTGTGTGCTTCCTCGTGATTCGTGCCCACTTCCTCTCATGGGACCAGGGAATCGATGAGAGGCAAGACTCATTCCAAGTATCTAATCTCATATTTCCGATCATAATAAATACGCAGTTCTCGAAAGCACCGTTCCGTCGTGGGAAAGGTATGGTACCTAATCCCAGGCTGCAGTTTGTGTGTAGCTAATTGCCTTTATTTCAGAAAACTCCTCGTGTTCAGATAGGGTTGCCCTCTCTGGAGGATGGTCTGTCTACCCAATTTTATTATTCAAATACGTCATAGTCCGAAAGAATAAACTTCCCTCGCCGATTCCTGATGTTCGTTAAGTGCATTTCCGATTGCAATTCGCCTGTTTCCAATTCCGAGAATGTAGTTGATGATTGGGCAGCATTTATGGAATGATGTTTAAAAATCGTATAAACTTGATATATTCCTAATTTTATGCGAGACCGCAGTAGCCCAGTTGAAAGAGCAAGTTGCGAGTTCGAATCCAACCAAAGACCGTCGTGTACAAAGAGGGCTGGAGGGGGTCAAATCTGTCGTGGCCTCAAATGTCCTCACGTTGGTGTGGTGTGAAGGTTTGGAGAGTGTGTGTCAGCTCAGGTGTGACCTCGTCGTCTAAGTATGGTTCAAAATGACGTGGTGGTTTTTTTAATCTTTCCCTTCGGGTTTGATCCCGGAGGGCCGCCAATAGGCCGTTGTGTTGTAGCAGTGCGACGTTAATTAAATACCTACCTAATTTTATGCAACTTTAGAATAATGCATATTCATTATCTTGTTCATTTGTGTGGTTTCAGTTCCAGGAATATGGTCAAGACTTACCCGCTGTTCACTAAAATTTTACGGATAATAGAGTTTAAAATAGTATTACAAACAAATATTTTTCATAATATTCTTCTATCCTATCACGGATTCACTCTTCGTTGACGCACTGCCTTCTCTTTATATTGTGCCTCACGCATGGTTGTTTAAAGGCAACACAGGACAGTCCAATCTTCCATTGTATGACCAATTTATTAAGGATCAGTACGTACACTATAATTCCGAATCAGCACGTGTTACAGGATATACGTATTATATGCAGTGATTCTAATATTTTTCATCCAGTTCGCTTTCGATTCCAATTTCCTCCTTTCAATACTCCAGGAACGTGGTTATCATACACTATCAGATTTCACAGAATAGTTTGTAAAAATTGTAGTACGTAATCTTTATCATAGTATTCCGCAGTATGAGGTGGAGGATATATGGCATACATTTCTACATTCTATGCAGCCATTCTAATATTGTTCGCTTCTATTGCAATTTCGCTACCTTCAATATTCCAGGAATAGGGTTGAGACTTCATACAATAACAGCTTTTCAGGATTGAATTTTTTTTATGTTCGATTCAATAAATTTCATTTATTCACGATTCAATTTTTCCGGCATTCAGTTGCCAGATTGAGGCAAGAATACGATTTTCATTTTGAGATATTTATAAATATTTATCCTCCTTTTTCTTTTCATTTCTTCATATATATTATTTGTTAACCCTCCTGGTTTGTGTCTTGACGAGTATCTCTTGTTATTAAAAAACTGTTTTTACGGTTTTAAGTGTTTGAGGACGAGATATCTCGTCATTAAAAAAGCGACTAGGATCTCTTCAACGTAAAAAAAAATTGGCTATATCTTGGTGACAAGATATCTCGTCATTAGCGAAACTAGTCATATCTTGATGTACGAGGTATCTAGTAGAAACCACTTGGAAAGTTGATAAAATTGTATGACAGCGCTCAAAAGTGCAATTAACGACAGTTAATTAAGATCAAACATTTTCTGGATTACCTTAGTTGTGACGAGTTTACGATAATTTTTTTAACCAATTTCACTCGGCTATACACTTTAACTCACTGTATCTTAGTCTATTTATAATAGCACCTAACAGCATTTTACGTAAACCCTTTCTAATATGCTCCTAAGTGTTGCAGTGTGGCAAAACAGCATAAATGCGTCACACAGAATTTTTGTGGATAAATGTCTCTACAGTTCGTATGGTAAAACTATAGGAGTGAAATTTACCGTATATCACATTCAAATATATTTCAATTTAGATGAATTCTAAGATAGTTTTTTAGACCAGTTAATCACCAAAATATATTTTTTAAGCCCGCCCACTGACCACTTGGCCTTCGGCACTACAAGGAGCGAAATGGCGGCTACTTGTGAAGGAGCATCCAATGGGTGAGGCGCAGCTTCTCCTACGAAAGAAAATCACTAATGTCCATGCGCTTACAAACTAGTATCCGAACCCGGGACCTACTGGGCGCCCAACAAGTGCTATGACTGCTATACTAACTGGGCGGCAATCATCAAAATAGGTACCACATCGGTCTAACTTTCAATAGAATTGACGAATTCGATAAAACTATTGCTACATTTTACCGTGTGGTAGGAAGATATTTACTAGGTCATTAAGTATGAAATGTCGGATTTCGAACTGTGAATTTGGTTTATTATATGTCAAGGCAAGAAGCATATAATTAATCAAAGTATGCGCCTAAACTATTTATACAGTTTTGCCATCTTAACGGTAGCTTGTTAATGCCGGCAGCGAAGAAGCCTGGAGAGCAAGTGGTGATAAAATAGCGAAAGGCGTTTTCTACAGTTTATTGAGAATTAAATACTTTTCCTTGCAAGAAGTGATCCAATGCTTGGAAGAAATGGTAGTAAGTTGGTGAAAAGTCTGGGGAATACAATGTGTGAAAGAGTCTCCAAGTCCAGCTCCTGTAGTTTGAGCAACGTCATTTGTGCGACATGTGGTCGAGCATTGTCCTGCAAGAGGATTGACCTATCTCTATTCACCAATCTCGGCTGCTTAATCCCAAGCTCCCTCATCATTTTGTCTAATTGGTTACAGTAGACATCTGCCACAATCAATTGACCAGGTCTCATAAAGCTGTAGTGGAAAACACCAACTCTGGACCACCAAACAGACACCATTAGCTTTTTTTTGATGAATATTCGGTTTCGAAGTGTCTCATCTTTATCCAACCATTGTGCCGAACGCTTGCGATTGTCGAAAAGAATCCATTTTGCATCACACGTAACAATACGGTGTAAAAATGGTTCACCGTTATGTCACGACAGCAAAGAAAGGCAAGCTATGAAACGATTTCTCTTCTGATGCTCGTTTAATTCATGGGGAACCCATCTATCCAGCTTCTTAACCTTACCGATTTGTTTCAAATGGTTTAATATTGTTGGAATAGTAACGTCAAACCTTGCTGCCAATTCACGCGTAGTGTGAGATGTATCCTCTTCCACTGCAGTTTTCAGCTCATCATTATCCACTTTGCTCTCAGATCGCCCACGTGGTACATTTTGAAGATCAAAATCGCCAGATCGGAACTTCTCAAACCATCGACGTACTGTGCGTTCATTAGCCGCATCCTTGCCAAACATTTTGTTGACACTTCGCGTTGACTATGCTGCATTAGTTCCACGACGGAACTCATATTGGAAAATAACGCGAATTTTTTTACTTATCCATGGTTTACAAAATTTAATCTACAAATGGCAATTCGACAGATAATCACAAACCAACACATGCGTCTGAAAGACTGATGATGTTCTTTCACAATAAGAAAAACTGTCAAAGTGAAATATCAGAGATATCGGGTATCAAACTTGGTACTAGAGGTAATCGGACATTTCATACTTAATGACCTAATAATTAACGTCGCACTCGAGCAACAATACGGACTATTGGTGACGGTCCGGGATCAAACCCGAAGTGAACGATCCGAGGACAGCACCACGTAATTTTGAACCACGGTCAGATGACGAGGTCACATCTGAGCTGGCACCCCACTCTCCAAACTTCCACACCACGCCAAGGTGAGGACATGTGAGGCCACGATAGATTTAACGTGTACCAAACCCCTTTGTACGCGACGATCCGCAAAGATATTTAATCGGTCCTCGTAACTCTCCCCTTAGGCACAGAAAGGACTTTTCTGGATTGGAAGGTTTCTAGTTGTGTCCGTAACTATTCCTCTCATTTCCCATAAGAGTCCTAGAATAGTATCCGTAAGAATAGTGATATCAAGTAATCATTTGGCAGTTTTTTTTCATCCTTTGGCTGTTTCGTTAAGTATACTTCTGAGATTCTTCTCTTATTTTGCACCATATTTCTGTAGTTGTTTGACTGAATAAATTCGCGGATTGTGTCAATTCCTAATAGCTCACTTGCCTTTTCTATTATATTAGTTTCCTATGACCAAAGATATATACTCAGGTAGTTATTCTATTCAGTTTTAGGCGTGTATCGAATTCATGAATCTGAGGTACTCTAGTGATCTATTCTTTTCCCATAGGGTTTACAGTCTGTGGAGTAAACATGGGAATCACAACCCCAGTATGCCAAAGCCTCTATTCTTTTCACAATTACAATTAACATTGTCTTCTGTTTGGCGCAGTTTGGCCAAATATGGCCCTTGGGCCATAAAACCCAAAACCAACCTATTCAGTTTTAACAAGCTTTTACCAGTTGATAGTTTGTGAGATGTTTTAATTATATATATGTGAAATGCTACTTACGGGTTCTTTTTTAGTTAATTAGAATAAAACTCCCGTTTTACCATTTCTCTTGTTTAAACAATTATCTGTACTTTTATATCACGTGTTCTAGTTTCACAAATGTAATTTATGAAGTTATTGTGAACCAAAATACTTTCATAATTTCGTGATGCTATTCTTCATCACTTGTTTTTATTATTACTTGTATTTATTTGTATTATTGTTAACATTTTTCTAAAAAAACATACAAATACGATAACAGAGGATAATAAATACTAACAATAATTATAAATACAACAATAACTTATGAATACTTTCACAATAGGTGGATATCAGAGTTAAAATATTATGAATAACTACTTATACTAAGCTTCCATTGATTAATTTTAATCTTTAAACATTAAACAGATCTAAAAGAAACTATATTATACCCAGAGATAGTAACGTAGATCAGAAATCGAAATAAAGGCATTCCCATTGCTTCTAAGTTTTCTATTATTCAAAAATAATCTAATCTCCTGGCATAAAAGTAATAATTGAAACGAATGCCAGGCTCCCAAAAGTAATTCCAAACAAATAACTAATCTCCACCTCTAGGTAATGAGATTTATGTCTGGGGATGCGTGTAAATAATAAAGGTCGCATGACCCACAGCATTATTCTTGGGAAAGGAGCTCACATTGAATTTGAATCCCGAAAGCAAAAACATGTATCTCAGGGACTTCATGTATTTTCGCTAAGAAAGATTGTATTTTCCGTGAGATTATTTCAAACTATTCCCCTTTAAGAGGACTGATTATTTTCTTTTAATATTAAAGATGAAATGTCAAGAGATCTTTATTGTCAACAGCGGTTCTCAAATGCAATTTGATTTTCAAATTGAAGGAATGCTAACTCTACTCTTCTCTACTCTACTGTACTATATATATGGGTTATTTAATTATTCATGGAAAGTGTTAATGATTCATTGGAAGTATATTGAATAAGTGATTTCATTTCTAGATTCAGCATTATTTATTGATATTTTACAGATTTGCATGAACGAAAGAAAACCTGTTTTTGAAAGTGAAGGAAAATATTTACGAAGAGCTAGAGTGTTTTTATTGTTGTGTAAGACCACTTAATCTATACTTGTAAAGCATAGTTGACGTCTATCTGTGTTCTCGATAGAAATTTACACCATTTGACCGATCCACAACAAATTTGGTACACGTACTATACTTTAGAACCTTGCGGGTAACGTATGCTACATATTAACCCCCGTTCTATTTATCCTAGGTGCGCAGAGAGGGCTAAGAACAATTCGAAATACCCTTAGGAATAACATTGAGTGTAAAACTATTGCGGTACTCAACTCAGTTTGTTTTACCAGTATTGATGGAAAAAACAACTTTCCCAATTAGTATTGCTCAAAAAACAATTTTTTCCAAAACAAATTAAATTCTAATATGGATGTTTGAACTGATTTTTTTTTATTCCTTTTACCTCAAAAAATAATTTATGAATATTTGCTTGATGGAAAAATAATATTTGAAACACTTAATTTTACATAACTTACATTTTGTAATGGAACACGAAAAAATCCCAAACGAAAAACTCATTGATCATAAAAGTATAATTTTGCTATTTGATTTCTGGCAACGCCAGAATTCAAGTTTTATTTTAATTTTTTTTTGGAATTCCGTGTTTGTTTATTTGTGTTGAGACAGCGAAATATTGCGGGTGTATTTGAACATTTCTCTAAATTTTATAAATATCTGTGTTCTTTTTATAAATAAATCACATTGTTGCATTTATCAATATTTTTCAAATGTCTTTTTTCGAATTGCTCTATTTCAGAATATATTCAGAATGTCGAAATTCGACACGCTTGCTCATTCTTTCGTTTTTCAGAATTTTGCATTTATTTGATAATAGGAATTTCGTTTCTGTTTGCATTTACTTTTTCCAGTATTTTACATATTGCAGATATATTATTTAGGAGTTAAATTTTAATGAATTATTTTTATTTTCTGCAAAATATCACTAGAAATGGGTAATTTCATGTCGTTATATGGCATTCTGCCTTACGTTGTAGTTAATAATCCATAAATCAATTTATGGAGATTAATTCATAAATCAATTTATGGAGTAATCGCCTTGGAAAAAACGTTAGTAGTTTGTCTTACAGCTTGAATGCGATGAATATGAAATAGATTATATGGATGGATATATTATGAATGCATATTTGCGTCCGAAGTAAATTGTAGAAGTTATGAAAAAGTTAAAACGATGTTAAATTATTTTCCGTACAATTAAATGATGTTTGCATTTTTCTATGAAAGAAAAGTGAATAGTCTAATCACTTTTCAATCAACATTTAACCAATTCAACCCGAGAAACGCCGGGTAACACTGCTAGTTAGATAAAAAAAGTAAACTTTAATTTAATTTAAAATGTCTGTACATGGTACAGGATATGTGTTATTGACTTTGTTTACTGGATGTCCGTACAAGGTACAGGATGTGTGTTATTGACTATGCTCCTTAGTATGAATTACATCATTTTTCTTTGCTACCATTCGGTGTGCAGTTTTCAATAAATTATAAAAGCATGTTAGGTTAGGCTGGTTGGATTTTATAGCGCAAGGGCCATATTTGGCCATGCTGCGCCAAACATAAGAAAGACAACATCAAGTAAAGGACATACACACACAAGGGAAGTTTTTTAACGTAAAAGGGAGAAATAATCCAGGGAGGATATAAAAGTATGCTTTTGAAAAAATGGAAAAATTCAAACCAAATCCTACTTTATTCAGTTTTTTAATTCTTCTTTGGTGCATTAATAATGTTTCTAAAAGAGGCATATTAGTTATAAACTAATAGAAGTAATTTGTATTATTTTGAAAGACATCATATTTAATTAATTTGAACCTTTTCATAATTAAACCTTATTTGAAATAACATCAAATTAATCATTATTATATTAGCAAACTGTCATAGCTCCAAGAATAAGTAAAGGTGTTATTGCATAATACTGATAGATAACTACCCAAGTTAACACATTTGTTTTTAAATTTTCAACTTATTGACTATCTACCTTGTAAACTTTTTATACTTCTTATATACTGGTTAGAAATATATGCAGGCAATGAAATAGTATTTTATATCAAGGTTACGAATTTATTATTAGTAGCTTAAGTATAAAATGTTGTTAGTTTCGTCGAGTGCATAGAATTACACCTTTTCCATTTGAGCTAGCATCAAATTGATCATTATTAAATATTATCAGAATATCATAGCTGTAAAACATGTAGGGATTTTGCCACATATTACTCATTGAAACCAACAAACTAAAATTTTTTTTTACCCTCCAAGCGGTTTTGACGAGATATCTCATCCATCAAGATACGACAAATTTTGCTAATGACGAGAATTTTGCTAATGCCTCGTCATCCGGATATTGCCAATATTTTTTTATGACGAGGTCGAGATCCGGTCGGTTTTCTTCTAATGCCGAGATATCTCGGTCATCAAGATCTGGTCAGTTTTGTTAGTGACAAGATACCTAGTCAGGACAACCACCAGGAGGGTTAAACTACAACACCATTACTGTTCATCGCCCATCTTCCTCTACACAACCAATCACCTCCAAAACCCACGTCCTCATTTCTTAGGACGAAAAAGAAAACCAAAACAGCACCAAACGATTTCATCACAAAAGAACACGACCCCCTCTCCTTAAAGTTTTATGGACTCCCATCCGACTCCGAGAGGGGGTTGGGAACAAGAATTCCCGGTGACTGGGAATCCGACCCGAATCTCCGCGAACGCACATAAAGTCGGACAAGTAAGGCGGCGGAAACCGATAAAAAACAGATGTCCACCTACTTCGAACGAAGATCCGGAACGAGCGAGACACAGGCATCCCCTGGCTGGAAGTGACCTCGCAGCTGTAGCGGCCGTCGTCCACCCGGGGCTGCACCCCATCGATGACCAGGGTGCCGTTCTGGTACACCCTCTGGCGCTGGTTGAGGGGCAGGGGTCGCCCTTCTGAAAAGAGAGAAAAAATGGATTTTATGACTCGACGTTAAACTCTAGGATGTCGTCAAAATGCAGGTTCTAATAAATGTGCATTAGGATCAGTTTAAAATATCTCAACATAGCATAAAGCGTTTAGAGAGTAAATAATTTAGACTTCAGTTCTGTGAGATATAGATGTTTTTATTTATTAAGTCTAAGTGAAATTATCGTTATGATTTATATTCGGGTTAGTCATACAAGATTGCTTAAGGTAGAGACGATTTAAATTTGGAGGAACGTATTGCAGAAATCTCAACGAAGTTAACCCTCCAAGTGATTTCGACGAGATATCTCGTCCATCAAGAACTGAACAGTTTTGCTAATGACAAGATATCGCGTCATAAAGAATGCCTATTGAATTCGGACTGATTGCCGTTCTATGATGATGACGAGATCAATAATCAGTTTCTCTAATGACGAAATATCTCGTTCAAGATCTGGTCAGTTTTGCTAATGACGAGATACCTCGTCGAGACAACCAACAGGAGGGTTAAAATGTCAAACTAATTCATTACTGTAAGCATATTTATTGTGTGACTGGTATGTGAAAGCGATGACCAAGGGGGCTGTTTTGGTGCGCCCTTTGCTTTTCAAAGTTTCAGTGTTTCGCTCTTGGAAGAACCGTTGAAGCCTCTGATGTGTATATTATAGTTAAAGGAAGCTGCAGTAACGGACGCCATGGTACGAACCTACACTGCAGCAATTGTCGGCGAAGTGCTGGCAGACATCATTGAAGCGTCACCATCCTACATCGCTGTTGTGGATAATGCTATACGTTGTGGATAATGCTGTACGATTCGTCGCCGCTATATACAGAAAGTGTTTAGCTTTTTCTGCCATGGTTGTTCCGAATCCCTCGGGATCATGCATAGAATTTTCTTTTGCTAATTGTTTCGAAGTATATATAATTATACTTGCATTTCGTACAACGCGTTCAGCAATATTACGAAATGACGAACCGTCTTCTGTCATTCCAATTCCTCCTCTCTCAAATTCCGTCAATAATATATAATGTTTTGTTTTGCGATGAGGCATGTTTACGTACTAGCAGAGCAATATCAGTCGAATTCACAGACATAATGTTTGTGATTGGATTTTGGGGCCCTTTATGTCTGCCGAGTCACATTTCAGCATGCATTGGCAAGAATCCTATTTGCATACTCAGCTAAGATTTCAATCATTTGCATTTGCCATGACAAACTACCAGACTGCCATTATCAATGGGTAGCGGTGTACTTATGGTGTATTTTGTGAAATATTGAGATTTGATATGAAGAGCCATCAAAGCCTTAAAATATAGAAACAATCACACACATTGTGTTTATCATTGTAGTTCTAGAAATAAATATCATCTTTAGTTCTGAAGAGCATGAAAGAGAAACGGGATATATATATATATACATATATATACATATATATATATGTATATACACTGCTGGCCACCCAAATTTCAACACCAAGAAAGACAAGAGATATCACAACAAAATTTATTTTGTAGATAACATGTTGACCAAGTATCAAATGATTAAATTTATAGACTTCTGTGAAGTGCGGTTCCTGCCAAAATCAGTAGCCAGAGTAGCCGCCATTGTTGGAGATCACCGTTGCCACACACCTCGGCATTGATTCAAAGAGACTTTGGATGTGTTCTTGGGGTACAGCAAACCAAGCAGCTTCCACACGTTGCCAAAGTTGATCTGGTGTGGCAGCTGGGGATGTATTCTGGGTCAATCGTTGAGCAACCATGGACAACATGTTTTCTATCGGCGAAAGATCCGGAGAGCGAGCTGGCCAGGGAAGCAATTCAATCTGGCGATTGACGAAGAACCCTTGGACAATGCGTGCCACGTGTGGTCGCGCATTATCCTGTTGAAATATGGCTGTGGGCAAGCCCTGAAGGTAAGGAAGGACAACTGGCTCCAACACCTCGGAGATGTAGCGCTGGCTGTTTAAAGTACCGGCAATGCGTACTAGAGGAGTGCGAGAGTGATATCCAATACCGCCCCATACCATAATACCCGGTGCAGGACCAGTGTGGCGGTGCATAACGCAGCTGTTCAGCATCCTCTCTCCACGGTGTCTCCAGACTCGAATCCGACCATCGTGGTGTTGCAGACAGAAGCGTGACTCGTCAGTAAAGACAATTTCATTCCATTCTGCCGTCCACATCCTTCTTTCATCGCACCATTGGCGGCGGAAACGTCTGTGGTTCTGCGTCAAGGGTAGACGAAGCAATGGACGTCTTGCGGACAGACCACTCTGCTGTAAACGGCGTCGAATGGTACGCGCAGACACTGGATGATGCGGTACAGACTGAATGTGCTGTGCTATGGTTCGTGATGTGGCTGAGCGATCCGTCACTGCCATACACACAATATGCCTGTCATCACGTGAAGTGGTGCACTGAGGTGGATGCGATCGAACACGTCGGTCCGTCGTACCCTCCTGCATCCAACGATCACATATCCGCATTACAGTTGTTTGGTTTCGTCCAACACGACTACCGATTTCCCTGAAAGATAATCCACAATCTCGGTAGGCCACTATCCTTCCTCTGTCGAACTCGGATACTAGATCAAAAGATGATCGCTGTTTTCTACGAGGCATAATTGATCGTTTTTTTGAAAAAACCACAAGAAAAACACAATTGCCGTACTTGAAATCGTCGAAATCTCCAAGCCTTAAATAGCGCTTTGAAGTGGCGCCACAGGAGCGCGTGATGTGCGTCTGCGCTGAAATTCTAATCATTTGCATATCTCACTTCCGCTGATGCATGTTGTAAATTTCATATTATTTGCATGCTTCCTTCAGGGTGTTGCATTTACGGTGGCCAGCAGTGTATATACATATATATATGTACATATGTATATGTATATATAGATATATATATATATGTACATATGTATATGTATATATACATATATATACACATATATACATATATATATACATATATATATACATATATACACATATATACATATATATATATACATATGCATATGTATATATACATATATATACATATATATACACATATATACATATATATACACATATATACATATATATATACATATATATACATATATATACATATATATACATATATATATATATGTAAACGAAAAAAGGAAGTATACACGAATCAGCCAAACATACTTAACTTAGCTTATCTTTGATGAGAGAAATAATCCCCATGACTCCCAACAGCTTAACAATTTTTTTCCCACTATGTAGTTTGAATGAATTCTTATAAATACAATGTCAGGGGATAATTTACTATTTAATATTACTTAGAAGATTTCAATAAAGAAATAAATAGAAATTAAAACTTCGCAGTTTAATTAATTTAAGATAAGAAAAGCCGAGTTAGTAGTTAAGTCTTGTAAAACTGATTATGAAACTAAATTTCACGATTAGTTAAGTATGGGAAAAGCAGACCTGTGATATATACAGGGCGTAAAACGCTAAAGCATACATTAACTTACAAATGTTTTAAAAAAGTTGAAGGGGCACTTTAAAAAAAGTTGTACCTCAATACTTAAATAAGTATTCTTAAGTTTGTTGCGATCGATAGAATGATTTTCCTGAAAGTTATGTGATCTCAGTTTAGAGAAAATAGAGAAATCATTAAGAGCATGTATTGGTATTAGAGATTTATTGGATGAATACAATATTTTTAGAAAAACTTGTTTTTGCAATTCTTTTCACTGGATAGCACAAATTCATCAATTTAAATGTTTCCGTAATCGGGTTTTAGAAAGTTCAAATGAATCTTCGGTTCAAACGTATATGTATGTTCTACAATCGTCAGTCTTTCCTGTATGATTTCTCACTAGTTTTGACCTACTTAACCAATCACTTTGCTGGAATTATTTTAACCGATAGATGTGTTTATTTATTCAATATTCAATGTGTGGGTTTGGGGGAAAGCACATTACACTACTCTCAAATCTCATGACGCTTAGGTTAGTTCCTATTTCTTTTTATTATTAAATTGCTAATTTTTCTGTATTTATTGTATTTCAATCGCATTTAAATCATAATATACAAATTTAAATTTGCGTAATACGATTTTTAAAGCTTCGTGCAGCGAGAAATTTGAACTATATTTTCAAACGTTCCAAATTTAACTAAAAATAAAAAGTAAAGTAATATCTTTCAAATATCAAATGCTTTGAAGAACATAATTTAAAAATGGTGAATAGATATGGTTTCAAAATAAGTACACTCTGAATCCCTTTCAGATTTTAATAAATATAATAATACTCGAAATTACATTTTCACGTGAAATGAAACTGATTCCAGTGTTAAAAAACGCACGATATTAAAGATCAAAATTAAAATTCTTCCAACCAAAGGAATCTCAGACAGAACACACACAGAACAAAAAATCGGTTTCATTTTAATATTAGTAATTGTATACCATCAGTGCACATTTCTGAAATATTCCATGCCGCCTTTCGGATAAAAATATATTCTAAACTTATCCTTCATTAAAAGCTAATGGTTCTTTTTACATAGATACACATTGATAACGTCTATCACTACACAGCATATAGATTTTACTGATTAAAGCAGCGTTTTTTGAAAGAAATAAGTGAACTTTTAATTAAAGATATGAAAATGAAAATACCGTATTTCTTTCATGCCCGTCTTTCTGAAACTGTTCATTCTTTTCTAGAAACCGTAAAAGTTTCGAAGTTTCTTTTCATTGTTGCCCATGAGTTTCATATTAAAAAGGGACGTTTTTTCGTGCATCAAAAATCTGCATTTTTCGCGTTTTCGTCGCAGCTTTATCTACTCGGTTGAGACATACTTTAATCGCCAAACCATGTTCTGGAATTTCGTAGATTTTTTGCTGTATTCTTAAAGCTTCTGAGTAAATATTTACCTTAAGCTTATAAGTTATGTATTTGAAAAGCTTTCGAACAATGTGTGAAAGAAGAAAAATGACCCTTTGAAAGTGACGTAGTCAGTGATTATCAAGTTTCGTTTACTTAATATTTCGTAGTGTTTATTTAACGGAAAATATTTCTCCTGACACTACACCAGACACTTTTGTTGGAGATAACAAATTCAAGTTAATTTTTCAGCACATATATATATTCTTATTTTAATGGAAAGTTGCCCCTGCAAGAAAATTTATATCATTTTCTGATGCAAGCAGTAATTTTTTTTATTTATTTAATTTTTTTTTGCGGCAGGAGATTTTTTAAATTAAAGCGTAATTGAATAATTCTTAAGAACTTTTTGCAATATTGTCTAAAGGATTACCACTGAATGCTTTCAAACTCAGTATTTACGTAGACTTTTAAAACTTTATTAATTAACTAGAGCCATATGTTTTATAATGATTAAAGTACTTTCAAAGGACTTTCAATAATATAAATTAAAACTGCAATTTTTTAACTAATCAGTTAAGAAAATACAAATTAAATTTATAAAGAAAAAATGATTAAACTACTTTTTTTCACATTCATATTCAAATGGCAATATTCGTCTTCAAACCCCCATATTTAAATGTAAATAAATAAGTATACAAAATTACTATATTATATATTGGCATATGTCGACAAAATAAATATATGTATTACTGTATTAACACTATTATGTATTGACATTTTTTTTCTGCTATCGAAATTTCTTATATTACGATCTTTCTAATTAGTCTAAATATTTGTTGAGGTAATAATATTAATGCAAGCTGTACATTCGAACTCAGTCTTGTATATGCTATGAGATCTATATTAAATAACGACAAAAAAGTAACACTTAACTATAATTATAGTTTCGCGATACGCCAGAAAGATTTCCATCCGTTATGCTCCTTTTTTTCACAAGTGAACTCCAGTGCATCTACAAAACTGTTTCAAGTTGCTACAATGTAGATCTATGAACCTAAATTTTAACAAAATTGGATCGCATACAAAATAAGGTATTGAAAAAATCCTTCAGCTAATTGGGTTTCAAAAGTCATCGATAAGTGTATACATGGTTATGAGACAAGAGAATGCAATAACCCTTCGTTATACCACTCCTTGATATATCGTGCAATCGGTTATATCGCTTTGTTTTACTTGTGGCCCGATTAATTTTGCTTTCTGTTTGAAGACAATAGATTAAATTTCAATTCTTTAAAAGTGGAAGTTCAAAGGTTGCTTGTGTTTCAAAATTTATACTAAACTGATAAGTCATCCTAAACTACCACCCTAAGCTGATACCTGTTATCCTAAACAGATAGCAGTTATCCTTAAACTTATAACAGTTCTAAACGGTGCCGTAATGCTAAACTAATAGCAGTTATGCTAAACAGGTAGCAGTTATACTAAACTGAAAATAGTTATACAAAACGCATTCTAAACTGATAGCAGTTCTACTAAACGTATTCTAAACTGATAACAGGTAACCTAAACTGTTCTTTCCCAAGATGTCCTACATATCTAGGTGTACATGCATTGCACAAATCGATTGCATAACAAGCAAACAATGTGTACAAAACTAATATTTCGAGTTGAGGTAGTGAAAAGGAAACTAACTTTTAAAATTGTGAAAACATTCTTCCTAGTTACAGAATAAAAGTTTCCTCTGTCATATTTTCTTGTGCAACAAATTAGATTAATCTTCCACTTCAGAGCTGTCTTTGTTATCCATAAATTTTATTTATATTTGCTATTTGATAAAATGCTATTTACATTTGCAAAGAGCGCCATATATTTCCCCATCAGTAGATTTGCGAGCTCTACTTTATTTTACAGAAATTTGTTTCTTGTGTCTTAGTGTATTATATTCTTTGACAATAGAAGAGAGTGAAATTAATATTTTTATTTGAGCATTATTCATTATTCCATTCAAAAATTACAAGAACTTTTGTTATACTCCAATACTGTTTATTTATTTCGCATACACACTTCAAGTTTATGTTACAGTAGTGGTGCTGGTTTTCCTTCGATTGCTCCAGAAGTTTCAATGTTTCAGAACATCTATTAATTTTTTCGTCGTTTATTTGTTGCCACTTAGCCAAACGAACATCAATAAAAACTAATTAGTATATAATAGTAATAAGAATAGAATAGTGTAGTAATAGAATAGAATAGTGTAGAAATAGTAATAGAAAGACATGGAATCAATAATAGTGTGTTTTTTCGTATGCACATGTGAAGTTTATGTTACAGCAGTGGCGCTGGCTTTCCTTCTATTGTTCCAGGAGTTTCAATGTTTTAGAACGTCTATTATTTTTTGTCTTTTCTGTGTTGCCCCAAATCCAAACATCAATAAATACATAATTATCGCTTGACAAAGTATTTTTTCAGTTTAAACATACAAATCCCCAGGACACGAGGATTTGATTTCCAGCTACCCAATCCGGAATGCGTGCAGAAAGCACGTTCTATCTTAAAAGCACTAGCGCCATCTACATTTAACTTCATAGAAAAAGCGTGATATCCATTAGAATTTTTAACTTTAAATAAATATGCTGCAACTTAAATTCTAGATATTTTGCTCACAATACATCGTCGGTTACCAGAGAAACACTATGTCAAAAAACAATTCTGAAATAATGGAGGGGAAATTTTTCTCACTATGCTAATCTCACTGTGTCTCAGTTTTCACACTATGTGTTTTTCAAAAAATCTAACCTTCACGCAAGGAAAAACTGACATAGTGGACTTCACCAATATATTAATACCACCACATTATAGTCTCGTAAATCTAAAAAATTCATATCTCGAAAATTTTGACATAGAGGTTTCACAAGTAAGTTGTCGAGTACACTGGAGTGCATGAAAAATTGGTAAACTAGTACTACTTGATAGACTGCCCTGAGAGCGTAAAACTGCAGAAATAGGAAGGGGCATGGACTTAAAGAGATTCCGGAAGTATTCTGTTGGCAGTAATGGTTTCGACGAGATATCTCGTCCATCAAGATCTAACCAATTTCAAATGACGAGATATTTCGTACATCAAGATCTGGTCAGTTTTGCTCCACCACCAGCCTGTACGATCCCTTGTTGACATGCGGTATCCATTTTTTCATAGGGGCTGGTGCACGTTAAATCTGTCGAGGCCTCAAATTTCCTCACGTTGGGGTGGTGTGGAAGTTTTGGGGTGCCAGCTCCAGTGTTCTTGCCATCTGACCGTGGTTCAAAATTGCGAGGCGTTGTCCCTGATCTTTCCATTCGGGATTGATCCCGGACCGTCGCCAATAGTCCGTTGTATCGCTCCAATGCAACATTAATTAACTACCTACCACGGCTTCATAGGGTTTTCTCCACACTCCAATCCTTCCATCTGCCCGAAACAGTTCGAAACGCTACTCGTCAGACCAGGCTATGGGTTTTCAGTCATCACGTGCAGTGGCGGTGTTCACGAGCCCAGGGAGGCGCATTGCTATGTGTCTAGCATTCATCAAGGATACTCGAATTGGGCTTCGGCTCCTAAAGCCCATATCTTTGAGGGAACGTTTCAGTCTTCACGCTAATGTTTGTAGAGGTCCAGCATTTAATTTCGATGTTATTTGAAGCAGTATCGACGATCACGTAAAACTATTCTTGTCTGCCACTCTAGTCACGCTCACCCAGTCTTCTTACGGCACAATGATGTCGTAAGTTATATGTTTTGCCAGAATTCTTGTAGTCACGGTACACCCTCACCTTTGGATTCTCACGTGGTTTACCCTCACCCATGGGTCGCGGTACACCCTCGCCTTTTGGTACACCTTTGGATTTTCACGTTCTACCATTAAATGGTAGAACGAGATAATCCAAACTTCTCTACCTCCGCTATGGCCCATCCCACGATCTCCAACATTTTAACAGCGTTGAAAATTTAATCAAATCGTAATAACCTGCTATTTTCACGGGGGAAAGAGCTCTAGGCGCTTCACAGATGTCATCGCTTTATATATACACTGGCAAACTCAGCAAATGAGGTACTTAAGTGACGTTGATATGGTATTTGCATTGGCTCATCTGCACCATTTTTGACGTGAATACGTCTTTAAAATCGGTCCGGGGTACTAAGGCGCATGCATGGGGTCAGAAACTTACACGTCACGAAAAGTGTTGATATCTAAAAGCTACATAACTCCAGGGGGAATCAGCCTATGGGGATAAATGACCTATCATCGTGTAGAGGAAGATGAGCCGCGTCGACCAGGTCAGTCTCTAATCCACTCCCACCTCTGACCTTTGTACCGCGCGGTGGGGGAAATAAGTCACATTTCGGGGTTGCGCAGACCTGTTTAATGGTTGTAACTTCAGTTCTAATCGACGGGTCGTGGCGAGTGCGTGCTCAAATTGAAAAGAACGACGAGGTTCTATAATTCCATTTGACTTGTTTAAACCATTTGTGTGAAAGTTGTGTGTAGCGGAAAGTGACGATGCGTCAAAGTTTTCACCATGAAGCCAAAATATAACACTAACGTTCAATTGCGGCATAGGAAACGTAAACAGGTTGAAAGAGCAATTCAAGACGAACAAAATGATACCAAGAAGTCAACCTATGACAAGTGCGGAGACATCTAGAGCTTATCGGATACGCAGAAGAAGCAGGCGCGCGTACGCGGCGACGTCGCTGTATCATCTAACCTGCTGCTACCACGCTTGGAAACACCATCGATCTTACATTTGCCAGGAACATCAGCATCGACTCCATGCCGTTTGTCTCGTACTTTAGCTATCACAGACCCATCATCCATAAGGTCGCCATAGAATACTAAGCATTGCCTCATCCTAATACCGCTGTTATGTATCCACCAAAACTGGCGAAAAATAAACAAATGTTCAACAAATACCCGCAGTCTTCATTTCACCAGCGACCTATTTACCAGGTATTTTTCTTCAGTGTACATGTAATTTTGATGAAATTCTGCTACTTAATTAAAGCAACAGAATGCTCAAAGCACAGGAATAGCTGCTTATTATATTGTCCATGTCGCAAATTTATATCTTAAACATTTGATGACAAAGGCAAGAAGTAGCAGTCATCAAGGACAATTTATATATACGAAGAGCTCGGCGACGAAATAGGCTGATATATAACAAAATCTTTATGCGATAATGCAAGCACCATTCTCTCCAAACGCATTTCCGAATGCGTCTCTATCACGTGGGCTATTTGTACTAATGGATACAACTAGCCCATTGAGTTACTAAGGTAATTATGTAGATTGGAATATATAGACCACAAATTGCAGTTAACTATTTGTTTAGCCTAGTAATTAAACCTCTACTATTCACCATACAGAGCACAATATGTGGTATGGTAGCCAAAGCAGTCATGTTAGTCCTACATAAATATAGTTTATTTGTCGCTTTGTGAATGCATTGTTGGCAAGCGTTTAACTCATAGCTTTTATGGGTGGGTATTATTTGAGCGGAAACGAAAAACCCTATTTATTCAGTTCTTCAGTATTTAATATTCTATTCAATACTGACCCGAATATCATGTATTTACGTGGAAATACTAAAACATAGCACAGAAAAGGTTATTGATATAAAATGTTTTTGCTTTCATATTAACTCTGCGTGTCACTAGATTTCCCAGTAGTGTAGAGTTGCTTTTTCCTCACGACTCACATAATGACTAAATAAACACATCTATTAGCTGAAAGATTCCCATTCGTCAAGATCAAATCTGGTTAGATGTCACCCATGGACTAGTTTGCAGAATGTCAACCCGTCAGAGGTTTAATTGTTAAATATATTTAAGGTAAACCAGGGAATATAAAGATGTGTAGTGTAAAAGTAACGAAGTACTTAAATTGTTATAGCCATAGAAATCAATTCCAACATAAAATCAGCAAATACAAGATAACTCCAAACGTGTTTCGGGTTTCATTACTCGATTATTTTTTAAGACAAGCATATTTCCTCGTGAAACAAAAAATCGATACACTTAAGTAACTACCTTAGATGACTATTTCAGAGTTTTCATGGTTGTGTTTTATGGAACAAGGGCATTATTTGGCCATACTGCGCTAAACACAAAAGAGACAACAAGTAATATACACACACAAAGAAATGTTTGCTGACATAGAATAGAGAAATACACCCAAGGAGGAATCGAACCTGTTCCACCTATGGCTCGTAGGTAAAAAATCTGATAGGAGAAATAGACAAATCGCTGTAGACGGACCTCAGTAGTGTTCATATCACCCTTTTCTCGTAAAATACATTGTCCTCATGTATCTCCTCATATTTACCAGTAGGATGTCACGGCACTCTAATAGGGTCATGGATGACAGGTATTTTCAATTAACGTCGCATTGGAGCAACACAACGGGCTATTAGCGACGGCCTGGGATCCATCTCGAAGGGAAAGATGCGAGGACAGCACCTCGTCATTTTGAACCACGGTCAGATGACGAGGTCACACCTGAGCCGGCACTCCTCTCTCCTAACTTCCACACTACGCCAACGTGCAGACATTTAAGGACTCGACAGATTTAATCCATCAAACACAACCGTGGCTTAGTAACCGGAGGGTTGCGAGTTTGTAACTCGATCCATCCAAAGACCGTCGTGTACTTGTGGGTACATTAAATCTGTGGTGACCTCAAATGTTCTTACGTTGGCGTGGTATGGAAGTCTGAATTGTGGGGTGCCAGTTCAGGCGTTGACCTCTTCATCTGACCGTGGATCCAAATGCCGAGGTGTTATCCTCGGATCTTTCCCTTCGGGATGGATCTCGGACAATCGCCAATAGCCCGTTAATTCAACTACCTACCCACGTCATCCGTCAAGCTGAAAGTGGACGCCTTTTTTGCAAATTCCAAACGTTAGCGTGGTGTGGAAGTCTGAATTGTGGGGTGCCAGTTCAGGTGTTGACCAGTTCAAGTGACGCCTGAAACGTAACGTTAGCGTGGTAAACGTAACGTTAGCGTGGTAAACGTAACGTTAGCGTGGTAAACGTAACGTTAGCGTGGTAAACGTAACGTTAGCGTTAGCGTTTCCAAGCTGAAAGTGGACGCCTTTTTTGCAAATTCCAAACGTTAGCGTGGTGTGGAAGTCTGAATTGTGTGGTGCCAGTTCAGGTATTGACCAGTTCAGATGACGCCTTTTTTGCAAATTCCAAACGTTAGCGTGGTGTGGAAGTCTGACTTGTGGGGTGCCAGTTCAGGTGTTGACCTCTTCATCTGACGTGGATCAAAATGCCGAAGTGCTATCCTCGGATCTTTCCCTTCGGGACGGATCTCGTACAGTCGCCAATAGCCCGTTAATTCAACTACCCACCCACATCATCCCTCAGCTGAAAGCGGACGCCTTTTTTTTGCAAATTCCAAACCCATCTTCCTCACGCCAAATTTCACTCCCTTTCAATAACTACTCCACCGCTACATTAATAACCGGAAACTCCTCCCGTCCGTGAAAATTCCACCCGTTTTTGCCCCCTCGGGTCCAACCAGATGCGATATTAATTTTTACTAAACTACCGAACAGGAACTCCACTAATTCCCTCACCCAAGAAAAGAGTCGGGGAAAAAAGAGTTCATTTTAAATTAAAATAGAAAAATAGCCATAAAAAAGCACGAATTCGGGCGAGGAGATGCCTTTCGGTAGAAGGAATTTTAGATTGACGGAAACTAAACTCAAGTTTGGAATGTTTTTTATTTTTGTTTTTTATCCCCGAGGGTTTTCTCTCCCCTTTTTTCCAAACTATTCAGATACTTAGTTGCAGAAATATCGAGCTGCATTTTTATTTTCCCTCTTATGTATAGATCTATACACGTGCATGTTTATTTATTTTTTCGAGCGTAATGCTTATCATGGTGTTTCGATTAGACTTCGGGGAGGGTTTTCGAAATGTGTGTTTCCGTTTTTATTTTCGTGGTGTTTTGTTGCTTCCTTTCTGCAAGTTAAGGTTTCTTATCTTCGTTTATTTTCGCGGGACTTCGGATTTTGCGACTCCCGAGGTTTTTGTTATTATTATTTGAGTTGGGTTGATGTTTTTGTGTTTGGTATTTTGAATGCGTGGAAAATCTTTCAATCCCGCGAGCACCCGACGTGGGTTCCAAATGCGAAACGTTCTAAGGGTCGAGTTTGATTTAGTTTGCTTCCCACTATCATTGGGAAATCGAGACTGCTGAATAAAATTTCAAATAATTTTAAAGATTTACCAAACCAGCTTTTACGAAAACTCGTTGGAGGAAATAAGTATGTCACAGTATTTTACATACTACGTATTTATTAAGACACCGACCTACCCAGGGTGTAAGGCTACACGAGAGAAGGTCGGTAGGTAATTAACGTCGCACTGGATCACAACAACGGGCTATTGGCAACGGTCCGGGATCCATCTCGAAGGGAAAGATTCGAGGACAATTTGAACCACGGTCAGATGACGAGGTCACACCTGAGCTGGCACCCCACTTTCCAAACTTACACACCACGCCAACGTGAGGACATTTGAGTACATGACAAACTTAACGTGCACCGGCTCCCACGTACATGACGGTCTTTGGTTGGATCGAGTTACGAACTCACAGCCCTCCGGTAGCCAATTCTTTACTCTCTCAATTGAGCAACTGCGGCCCATTCTTAGGAGGAAACTATGGAGATTAATACTTTAGAGAGAAATATATCCTATTCCTTAACATTTTACTGATAATTTTTAATAACTTTTCAAATGTTTCAATCAGCTGAATCAAATTTATTAAAACCTCAAAACTTTGAAGTTATTTTGGAAACACGCTTCCATCTTGACAACAATATGTAGTTTTAGAAAAATTGCGTTAAATCTAGCAGAGAGCTCCACTCAAACCATATTTAAATATTATGATAATTATTACTTTGCCGAAATTAACCCGACCTCTTTCTACCTTTCTGCCATTTCTAAGAATCCATTTGATTATGCTTTCATCAGTTACGACAATTATATTTGACAACTCATCTTAAATTAATTTTTTAATGCAAATTTAAAACCCATTGTCACCGGTTTGGATTTAAATCCTGTGAAAACGTTGTCCGCAGATATACCGCATAAATAATCTGATGTACGATCTAGTCGTTGCCAAACGGCAGATACAAATGAGGCCTTTTCTCGCGACACGAAGATAAATATATAGTAGGTAGGCATTTTAATTAACGTCACACTGGAGCAACAAACCGGTCTATTGGCAACGCTCCGAGATCAACCCCCAAAGAGAAAGATCGAGGACACCTCATCATTTTGAACCAGTCAGATGACGAAAATATAAAGTAATAAAAATTTAATGAAAATAAAGATTGCTTTCCTTTGTGTCTTAATTGGAAAAGATTCATCAAAGCATATCTGGTGTGGTTTCCTGAATTTTTATGATTAGTGTCTTCTCCAATTATATTTAGTCACGTTGTACAAACACTGCCACCATAAACGCAAATATTTACAAACTAACTTAGATTAATGCTACTAAAACATCAAGCAGAAACGCGGTTAGTAATCATATTCCTAGTCACAAACAACGGTTCGTATTTGAAATGTTAATCTCAAATGAAAAGCTATGTCCGCTAATCCAGGGATACTAAACTTTTTTGATCGTCGAATCCTTGAAGAGTTTCTTGACTTCTTATTGACTCCTCTATTTACTATCACGTAATTATAATAGGACAAGCAAGAGAAGCCTATGTGAGTTTTTGGATTGTTTATTTTATAGTTGCAGTGTTTATTGTATGCATAATATAGTATATATTGTTATATTGGCTTAACATCAAAGGGATAGGTCTTTATGTTTGACGTCCTTCTTAATATTACATATTTAATAGGAGGGATATATAAAATTTAATTTAGATAACAAAATAACAATACGATATTCCTTATATGTTACCGTGAAAGACCGAAATTAGAGAATATCAATATTCTCCGGTGAATGTCGACACATACCAAATACGTCGGTGAAAGACCGAATATTTGGTTACATTCTTATACATTCGGACCACCGCCGGTGTATGTCGACAAGCACAGATAAGCTCTGGTGGGGGTCGAAACGAGAAGGCGGAGAAGCCACAGCCAGAGAGGCCTCTCCGCCTTCAGTTTAAGTTGTTGCAATAAATAAGATTGTATCACGTTAATCACATAATTTATGTGTAAGTTTATTATTGGTATTATTTTCTTTTCTCATTTAGAATGTACTGTTCTTTTCAGGTTCAACATTTCATTTACATGTGCTGTTACTTAAGCTTTCTCCTATTTTGACATATATCATAATATGTTTTACTAATAAAGTATGATTCAAAAGTTGCATTTTTGTCTTAACGTAACAAAAATATTTTTATTCAACTCACCATCAGTGCATGATGAATGTCGACATTTGCGTGTAAGTGAGAAATAATGATATTTAACAAATATTTCGGACATACACCAAGTGACTATGTGAATGCTGACATTCACCGGAGAATATCGACATTTGCCAGATATCGATCTTTCATAGTAACATATATATGAAAAAAAGACTTTTAATAACTTAGTGTACAATTTACTACCGTTGTCAATGTGAAGGGTGCTTCGTGACTGACAAAATTAGCAATGATGGGTTCAAAATTAGCAAGCTTCAGCCTCAAATCGCCACGAAATTCAATATCCACTCTCAATTGCGTTGTCATTCAGGATGTAGGTAATCCAATTTAACCTTATTACATATTAGCCGTACAATGATGTCTTATATTTCTATCGACCACTAACAATATATCGACCACTTTGGCGACCACTGCTCTAATTCATCTCCGTTGAATGCGATACCTTATGACGAAACGTTATAACAGAAAAAGTATTTTCAACTATTTTACGTTCTCAGCGAAACTCTTCAAATTGCTTTTTAAAAGTACTGAAGGATCGTGTTAAGTTTGTATAGGACTTTAAAAATCGTATCCTACGTGCTTGGCAGGTATTCTGAATAAAACAACTTCAGAACCAATAATTAATAATTGTTAATTATTTTTCCGGAATAATACAAGAAATGAATGCTATTAGATATATTAAAAAAAATGTCCCCTCATTTAATATAATTTGATCATTGAGCTAGATAATGATTTTATATGTAAGGTGAACTTTTTAATACGCAAAATAAGTGGTCAATACTCTTCAATTTCAAACAAATTTACTTTAAAAATAATTTGTGGCGATATATAATTTTTAAAAGGTTCATACTTCGTTCTCTTGTCGTTCAATCTAAGTAACTAAATTATTAAAATATATTACAACTGTAATAACTGAAGAAAATCACACAATCATATCTGTATGAAATACATGCTGCTTTAAGTAAAAACGAAATCGTACACTGGTTCGAATACGTACACAAATAAAATATATGTATTTGATGTACACATCAAAAAAAATTTTAAGCTATAACGTAAAAGTGAAATATTCATTTAAATATTCTTAATCCATTTTTACATATAATATGCAATAGGTGAACCGTAAAGAATTCAGTATAATATTTATGAAGATAATTATTTATTACAAAGATAAATGTATAGTTTACGTAGATACAAAGATAAATGTACAGTAAAATCAATAGTTTACGTTTGATACACAATATTTGAATGTTGAATAATACTTAAAGATAGCTACACCGTACCAAGCACTTCAATTATTTTTTGTTCCAACACCGTGCCTAGTGTCATGAGTCATTTTTCTGTGTTTCCAACACCGTGTCTAGTGTCATAAGACACAGTTTTTGTGTTCCAACACAGCACCTAGTGTCATAGGACGCTGTTTTTGTGTTCTAACACCATGCCTAGTGTCACGAGACACTGGTTTTGTGTTCCAACACCGTGCCTAGTGTCACGAGACGCTGTTTTGATTTTCCAACACTGAGCCTAGTGTCACGGAACGCTGTTTTTGTGTTCCAACACCGTGCCCAGTGTCACGAGAGTGCCACTAGACACTGTGAGATAAATCATTAATGCGGAAAAAGCAATACTACATTACATGTGCCTAGTGTCGCGAGACACTAAGCACGCGTAATGTGGTATTGCTTTTCCGCACTAATGACTTATTAACCACATATATTGGCTGAACGAACCACAAGAAAGATTTTATAAGTTGTAGCGACCATAGCAACGGCTCGGTATAAGGAGTCAAAACCAGAAGATTTTCCACTAACCGCCGGTTGTGGAAAATCTTCACATCTATCGGGAAGATCTTTTCCCCGACTAGATGGTTTTTAAGTGGTGCACGACGACACCCTCTTTAATTAACTGTCCCTGAATGGCAACTGAAGGGAGAATCATTCAAACCACGAGGCGAATTTTAGAATCGCGGTCGCCGGCCGTTTTGTGTAGATACCTATTCCCTACATTATAAGGCCTGGATCCACGTGCCTGCAGTGCGGTCAGGGCGTCATGGATGCTGTCCACCTGCATCAGTGCCTGGCCTTGGATCAAGAACCGGACATCGAGGAGGACGAGTCGAGGAAGCTTTCCCATTCTCTACTGGTCGGCGTGCCACCAAATAGCCCAACGGCCAAGGGTAGGCGTTGGCTAGCAAGCAAGCACATTAAAGGGCCACCAACCAAATGACACAAACCCCTATTTAGTTAAATAGCGTAAATTCCTGCGTTAAATAAATATTTATTTTAATTGTAGTTTTGGCTTTGTCATTTTTAGCGCATCAATCAGCCCACTACGTTACAAAGTCATGATGGTCAAAACCGGTTAGAAGTCATGCAGGGGATGTTGTTTGGGTTGTGCTGCGCAAGGGCCATATTTCGTCAAGCCGTGCCAAACAACGTCAAGTAAATGGACATACACACCCAAGGAAAGTTTTACTGACACACTGTCAGGAAAAAGAGAAGTGCACCCAGGGAAAAATAGAAAATGAGAACTCATAAGCTGCCAGCGCTGGGGACAAATCCATTGAGCCATGACGACAACAAGTCATGCAGGGAAGACTGAAGATTTCAGAATCGATACATGCATGCGTACCCATCAGAGGGTTAAAAGACTGAGAAGCTATCTGCTATTACTGAGACCATCTTTTATACCAGATTACAAACTCGTTTCTCTATTGGACGCGGCAAGAGAAATGAACAACCATTCGTCTTCTGGATAGTATAAAAAAATAATTAAAGTCGTCGACAAGAAATAGGAACATTAGAATACTATTTTTTTAAAGGAAGCTTTTTCAAGTTTGGAAAATTACAGGAGAAAAACTCGTTACTCTCCAGCAACCACGAAGAGGTACATCTTTTATTATGCATTCCTGTTCACCACCCCTCCGAGTGTAAGCCTCTCCCGTTTTCATCAGGAATTCCAAATCCTCTCCCCATTTTCCCACAACACCCTTAAACTGGCTCAAGCAGTGACATTTTAACGAAGTTCCGAATCCAGAAAATACCAGAACACAGCCCGGAGAAGAAAAAAAAAACGCGTAAAAAAGCCCAAAGAGATTTCTTGAATGCTTACGTGGCCTAAAGACAAGCCATTTTCTTTTGTGAGACTGCAGAAATAATGAGGTGGAAAACTTCAAGTTAATTGCACTCGCACACTTGCCATTTTTTTGCGCGCGTCGTGTCTTTTATATTATTACACTCTTTCTTTCAACCGGGGCCCGGTTCGATCTCTCGTTGTTTTTCCCCCTTCAAATGCGGGGCCCTCCGGCGGCTATGTGAATGGATTTTTTATATGGATATTTGAGATCGTTATTTTTATTTTGCGAGATGCGTGCTTTTGTCGAAAAATCTTTACTTTACGGCCCTCTCTCCTACTTGTCTTGCGTTTTCTTTATTCCCAGATTAGGTTTAGGGCCTTGCGAGAGTGATGTAAGTCGAGATCGTTCACCCCCGGTGTCTTCCACGGCTCTCGAAAACCCGCTACGTCTCTTGTTTTGTGTTTACCCAAACGTTTTTGTTTTCGTTTTTTTGTCGGTGGCGAATGTGATTTTCATCATGGAGAAGTTTGTTTCGTCCAAAACCCCCGGGGTTAGAAACAAGTGTTCCGCGATAGTGAAAGTTCTGGGCCATCATCGCGAAGTTTTTAAAAAGAACTTCGTAAAAGAAAGGAGGATACTGGAGGAAGTTTTTCGAAAATCTTTTTAGTATTTTGCTTTGTGAAATGCGTGCCGTTATCGTGATGCGTCTGCATTTTTCTCCCGCTCGTAGCCTTTGAATTTTTTAAAACATGTGTATAAGTGTTGTATTTGTTATGAATTTCTGTATTTAAAGCAGATATTCAAAGAATTAAATTTAAGCAGAATTAGAGATCAGAAAAGAGAAGAGGAATTAAAAGAAAAGAATTAACTCAAAATGCTAGTGTGTGGTCCATGCAAAGTTTTATTTAATGCTATTACATCAAATGCAAGTTATGCAAAATGTTATTTCATATTATAATCAATTTATGTCATACCCGTATACTTTTGCATTTATTTCCAACATATGTTAGGAAGTGCAGCATCAGTTAAATGATTCCTCTTTTTAACACATACGAAAGAAAGATATTTACATATACGTATTTTAAAACAAATTGGGATTCTGATATTTTTAAAGGCAGTTAAGAGGGCACTAGATCAAATCCTGCATTATGCGTTAACTGAGTTAGTTTTTACAAAATATAAGGTTTTGGAAAATAATTTGAATGGCATATTGAAGTATTATAGGAGGGGTAGTTGAATTAACGTCGCAATGGAGCAACACAACGGGCTATTGACGACGGTCCGGGATCAATCCCCATGAGAAAGATTCGAGGACAACACCATGTAGTTTTGAATCACAATCAGATGACGAGGTCAACACCTGAGCTGGCATCCCTCTCCAAACTTCCACACAACGCCAACGTGACGACATTTGGGGATATGACCGATTTAACGTGCACCAACACACGTGAACACGACGGTCTTTGGTTGGACCGAGTTTCGAACTCGCAACCCTCCGATTGATAATTCGTTACTCTTCGAACCTACTAGAGCGGCCCCGAAGTATTATTGGAAACTTATTTGTTCAGACAATTGTTGAAAGTGGTTTATATTTCATTACCAACTCAACTATTCATCCTTAACCACCTATCTAAGTGCAAACTAATGTAGTGCGGGTGATCTGGTATTTGTCAGGAGTGGTCAATTGGTCTGTGTGAAAGTGCGCGCGTTTATAATCACATCCGACAGTGACTAATATAGCAGAATGGGAAGTCAGAGCAACTTCATTCAACCGAAATGTGCACGGATGAGATTCGGTGCCCTTGTCTACTTACCACTATACTGAAAGTTAATTATCGGTAGGCCGTAGTTCTTTTTTTCTAAAAGAAGTCCTTAAAAGTCAGCCCTTAAAATGAATATTTACATTGATTCGCAGGCAGCAATTCTAGCAGTTAAAAATTACTTCACCAGGTTTGATAATCTTTTGAAAAAATAGCCCTTCTAATATAAAGTTTCAATAAAAATTCTAAAATAAATTTTCAATGGATCCCATCACATGTTGGCATTCCGGGCAACGAGAAAATTGACTTACTGGCAAAAGTTGGAGCAAATAAACTACCTGGCACAAGGGAGAGTATCGTCCTGCTCTCAGAGGACAACCACCTGTCCGCACTTAAAAAGAAATTGCGCAGATCATCCCCAGTACCCTTTCATCACTGGTACCTTAGTGGAACACCAGGAGAGCCGCTTGCCTTAAATGTACACCGGAAAACTTTCTCTATGCTTGCCAGGCTCCGATCTGGCCATTAGAAAAAGATGATATTCATCGTTGGCCAGAAATCCTTTCCCACCTGTATAAAAGTGCGGCTTATTGCCAGCCTCATTCCTCACACAT
Organism: Meta bourneti; assembly: GCA_933210815.1. NCBI lineage: Eukaryota > Metazoa > Arthropoda > Arachnida > Araneae > Tetragnathidae > Meta > Meta bourneti. The sequence continues at coordinate 16,050,647 of OW119929.1, forward strand.
CCTGAATTTCATCGGAACCATACATGAAGACATTTTTATGGACCCATCTGCCATTGCCAAAAACCTTTTTTGCACAGACTCAATCACTTAGTGTCTTGTTTTCTTTTTCTTTACACTGGGATAAAAAAGACGAATGGAAGAGTAGTTCTCACCTCCTATATGTATTCTTTGTAACCTTGATCAGACCACGAACTCTAATAATCTGGACTGGTGCAGTACATTGAATAATTTTAAAAGAAAATGCAAACACGCTAAAAGATCAGAAGGTTGGTGATGTAATCCCAAATTCTTGTCAGTTTAAATAGCCAATCCATTGAAACGTAAAGTGCTTCTTAATATTCCCCCGGCCGTTGGGAGAGTAACAGATTAGGAACGTCGGGTTGCGAGTTCGAATCGAGCCAAACACCGTCGTGTACAAAGGGGGCTGGTGCACGTTAAATCACGTGGTCTCCAATGTCCTCACGTTGGCGTGGTGTGGAAGTTTTGAGAGTGGGGTGCCAGCTCAGGTTTGACCTCGTCATCTGACAGTGGTTCAAAATTACGTGTTGTCCTCGGGATCTTTCCCTTTGGGATTGATCCCTGACCGTCGCCAATAGTCCGTCGTGTTGCTTCAGTGCGACGTTAATTAAAATGCCTACTTACCTACCTACTTGATTGTTTCCGAAATCTGGAAGATTTTGGAATATCAAGGATTTTCTAACAATGCCGAAGTTGAAGTTACTGTAAAACAAGCAGCAAACTTTCTTCGTGGACGGGATGAAATATGTGATAGCTTGTTTGAAGAAAAAGTGACTACGTGAAAATATGGTTCTAATGTTTAAGAGAAATGACTTTTCTTTACTTTTATACAGGTAGGTAGCTGAATTAACGTCGCTCTGTGGAGCAACACAACGGGCTATTGGAGAGGCTTCGGGATTCAACCCGAAGGAAGAGACCCGAGGACAACACCTCATATTTTTGAACCTCGGTCAGATGACGAAGTCAACACCTGAGCTGCCACCCCACTCTCCAAATTTCCACACCCCACCAAAGTGAGGACATTTGATGCTACGGCATTTTTAACATGCAGAAGCCTCCACGTACTCGACGGTCTTTGGTTGGATCGAGTTTCGAACTCGCAACCCTCCGGCTGTTAATCCGCTACCCTTCCAACCGGACTACGGCGTACCCTAATTTTTATACCTCTTTCATTATTTTTTTGCGTCGTAAACCTATTTTATGGATACCTCAAGCCTTGTAAAATAAGTAACGTTTAATATAACTAATTAATAATGTTATTAATTACTATGTGAGTAATCATTAATTCTCTGAACGGTTCATACGCACATATCCGTTCTGGAATCTGCATGACTTCAGACCAGATTTGACCTTATTGACCAATATAATGTTTCCTAGGCTTCTTTCAACCAATAGATGTGATTATTTAGTCATTAAATGAGATCTCGAAAAAATCAGTATTACACTACTCGCAAATTTAGAGAGGCAGATAGATAGTTGATAAAATTGCAGTTAATTAATATCTCAAGTAGAGTTGGCGTCTGTCCTCTATACAAATATACATCGTTTGACCAATCCACACCAAATTTGGCACACGTATTCTTTAGAACCCTGTGGGTAACGTAGGCTATATATTAACCCCCAATCTATTTGTCTTGGGTGTGCAGAAAGGCTGGAAACAATTCGAAATTCCCATAGGAATATTATTTTTACGATTCAGACAAATTCTCATCAAATTTGGTACACTCATACTTTAGAATCCTGCGGCAATCATAAGCTAGATATTAACCCCCGTTCCTTTTGTTCTGGGCCTTTAGTGGGGGCTAAAAACAATTCTAAAACTCCATAGGAATAACAATGAGTAATATTACGATGAATTACAAGCAATTGAAACCGAGTAACGCCGGGCAATTCAGCTAGTATATTTATAATGCGAAGAATTAAACTGAGTGTCTCTCGTTCCGGCAGATCCATGTTCAAGTCTCGAAATTAATGCTGCTTTAATGCTTTTAACTACTTTTAGAATTGAGGAAATCAGCTTTTTGTCAAATTTAAAGACGGAGACATCACTATACAGTTGATTCCTATTATTATATAGTGTATAATGTAACATCTTTAGTATTTCGAGTGTATTGCGAAGTGTATAATGTAACATTCTTAACAACAGCTCGGGATCAGAAGTCAATGCCACTAGCCGAAGATCCCGAAACATCTATCGGCGTTGTCTTCCATGGTGGTCTAATTGCTATCCAGATGTTCTTTAGCTATGCAAGACGCCCCCCCCCCTGTTACTGAACTGTCCCACAGTGGATCTGGAGACACTGTTGCAGAGCTTGAGCTTGGAGGTATTTTTTGGTGCTCGTTCAAGAGCCGGTCGTTTGAGTAGATTCAATTTTTCCCTGTTTGCAGCACCCATGACCACGGGACACAAATCCCTGATTGCATATAGCAGTGATTTTAACCTGGGATGTGTGCATCCTTGGGTGCGATAAAAATTTCGATAGACAACAGAGATTTAACAAAAGACGATCTTATTGAAATACGAGCCAATGCACGTATTCAAATTGAATTTGAAACACTGGATTTAGAATAATTATGGTGTGCATGGTTAGAACCTTATCCACAGCTGGCAAAAGCAGCATTGCAGACACTTTCACAATTTGCCACCACCTACCTGTGTGAAATCTGATTTTCATCACTTTTGCACATAAAAACAAAAGCCAGAAATCGCATAAATGCTAGTAATGACTTACACGTGGCTCTTTCAAAAAAGGAGCCTCGCTTCAAAAGTATTATTATGAATAAATAACAACAAAGCCATTAAACATTAAGATTCTGTTTTGTATGTATATTGTAAATGTATGTCTATTTTTCAATAAATAAATTATCTTGCAATAAAAGAGTAATTTCCTAAATAAAGAAATAGAAACACATTTTTCAAAGGGGTGCGAGAACTTATTTTTAGATTCAAGGAGTGTCGATAACTGAAAAGGTTGGTATATATTGGCATATAGTACCACTATATACCAACTGGTATATAGTGTAGATACTATACATTTGGAAGAAATAGTCTATTTGTAATTTTGGCTGTGTCGTTGCGTTTATTGGCACACCACTCAGCTCACTATGTTACAATAACAATGAAATGGATGATAAGTTATCTAAAGTGTCAACCACAATAGGCGCAACTACCCTCTCTAGGTATCTGGGTAGTCAGGAGAGATGCTCGATCATTTTGGAGTACTTTATGGAGGAACACTGGAATGAATCTTCAACTTTTTCAATTCCAGAGTGAGACTAATGACCTCCATAACTTCAAAAAATGTCCAGAGTAGTTGCCACATTTTCTTCTACCCAGAATATACCACATTGTAACTCGGGCCTACTTGAATCGGTCACCAGGCTGACTCCAACAAATGCCTTATTTGCCTTGATGGGGGAGACTGGAGTATATCTCCTTTTTTACTGCACCGGTATGGTATTTCTTTAAATTAACGTCGCACTGGAGCAACACAACGGGCTATTGGCGACAGTCAGGGATCAAACCCGATGGGAAAGATCCGAGGACAACCCCACGCATTTTGAACCAGGTGACGAGGTCTCACCTGAGCGGCCACCTCAATCTCTAAACTTCCACACTACCTCAACATGAGGACATTTCAGGCCACAGCAGATTCACCGTGCATCAGCCCCCTTTGTACACGACGGTCTTTGGTTGGATTAGAACTCGAAACGCTTACTAATCGGTTACTCTTCCAACCGAGCTACTGCGGCCCCGACACTGCAACGGAGAGAACATTTTTAGAATTATCTACAAGAATATTTGGTTCATCTTCTATTATTGTTTTTTCTAATGTTCGTTTTATGCATACTGCTTCGCTGGTTTGTAGAAGACATAATGAAATCGGCGTTAATACGCCTTACAAATGTACTAAGATGTGAATTAATTTCACGTTGAAATTATTGTAACGATTCTATTAGATATTCGTAAACGGTTTAGAATCGCATAGAAACAATATTTGGTAAAACGCAAATTACAAAAAGTATCAACCTTGGAATTTCACGATATTTTTTCATTGAACTGTGTTAAAAGATTTCCATGCATCTCTAATGTTCAAATAAAGTATTCACTAACAGATTTTTATGCAGCAGCAAAGCTTATTACCAACAATGTTTGAGGCATTTTTTATGCGGAACAAGCCCATTTGTGTCCATAAAATCAAATGCTATTTTGTCACGGAATACAGAATTGTATGTAATTACGAAGGCTAATAAGTAATTAATTATGAGCTTTGTGTCCCTAAATACATTCGATGTTTCTTAAGTTTCAGGTTGCTTCCTGTGCCAATTTGCAAGGAAAATGGGAATATCAAAGACATTATTTCCAAGAAAAACCTTTTCGTTTCAATCAATACTTGAACGGTAAAGAAGACACTACAAACTTATCAAATTTTCCATTTAGTGCACACAATATCCTCTAATTGTATTCCGTCTATCGCTATGCCAAATTCGTTTACACTTGGAATTCATTAATGTTCAAATAAAATATTCACTAACAGATATTTATGCTACAGCAAAGCTTATTACCAGCGATGTTTGAGGCTTTTTTTATGCGGAACAAGCCCATTTGTGTCCATAAAATCAAATGCTATTTTGTCACGGAATATATAATTGTATGTAATTACGAAGGCTAATGCTTAATTAATTATGAGCTTTGTGTCTCTAAATACGTTCGGTGTTTCTTAAGTTTCAGGGTTTCAGGTTGCTTCCTTTGCCAATTTGCAAGGAAAGTGGGAAAATCAAAGACACCATTTCCAGGAAAAACGTTTTCGTTTCAATCAATTATTCGAACGTTATAAAAGACACTACAAACTTATCAAGTTTTCCTTTTAGTGCACATAATATCTTCTAATTGTATTCCGTCTATCGCTATGCCAAATTCGTTCACAGTTGGAATATTTCCTCGAATCTGATACAAGGTAGAAATAATTCCTACTTCAACAAAACGATTCAGATAAAACAACTTCGCAGTGGAAACTTATTGTTAAAACGTGCGAGTTCGAGCTCGTGATTGATATTACAATTTATTTTCATTGTAATATTTATTGCGCGCAACTTTTATCACGCATGTTTTTCGGTATCTCGATTTTAGCTTTAACCGGTAGGTAGTAAATTAACGAACATAACTGGCAGAACTAACAGAAACATAACTGGCTATTGGCGACGGTCCGGGATCAATCTCTTAGGAAAAGATCCAAGGACAAAGGTTGGTGTGGATTGGATGTCTGGAGAGTGAGGTGCCAGTTCACGTGTGACCTCGTCATCTGATAGTGGTTCATAATTACGTGGTATTGCCCTCGGATTTTTCCCTTCGGGTTTGATTAGCCAATAGCCAGTTCTGTTGCTACAGTGCGATGCTAATTAACAACATACCTACATACCAGTAGGCACTAGATGAAGTTCTCAGTGCTTGTGATGTCATACACGTTACTGCTGTTATGTAAATCAGGTCGTCACGGCCGAAGTGGTTATGCAGGGGTTGTGTGACAGTTGTGATTTGAAAATACGGAATGGAAGGTAGTATTAAGGAAAATGGCGGGATTGGAGACAGTGCGATTGTCTTATTAAAATTATTTAAATTTTAATCAACGAAAGTTGTGAGTGTTCCTGAAAAAATCCTAGCCATAAACCCCCAAACCACACTGCCATGAGACTGTCATCTGAAATTTCTGTGCCCCAACCATAATCCATTTTACTTCTCATTGTTGTCATTTCACAATCCCTTCGAAAAAAAGACGTTTTTCGTTTTTCATTTCCTTTGTCTGACGATTTCTTTGCGGTTTTTTTTATCTTTCCTGCTTAAAAATCTCTCAAGCTCTGTTTGACGTTTTTTGTTTGTAAGCTTCCAGAAGTTTTTAATTACGTCGAAGGGTTATTCTTTTTTTTGTTGTTGAAACTAAATATTTCCGAGGTATTTCTTTGTAGCGTTTTTTCCCTCTGGTTATTGAGAGTGGTCTCGTTTATTAATTGGGATCCAAATATTTCTGACTAATTAGTATGAAAAAATGAACTCTCGCAGCTAGTGTTGATTTTCAATTATTAAATACATTTTTTTAAATTTGACGCGTATGGAAATTGTTAAAAAAACGCCATTTATCGCAAGTCAGCCAGAAAAAGATGAAGATAATCTAAAAGTAAAACATCAGTGATAAGGAGTTCTCAGTTTATGTACATTAAAATAAATGGAGTGCGTGTTGCAGGATATGAAAAAAAAAATCGTAACAGACAAATATGTACTTAAAATATACTAAAAGAACAACATTGGGTATTACAAGTGTTAAAATAAGTACATTTTGGGTTAATGATGAATTAAGGAATTTTCCGCTACTCCGGTGACAATGGTAGGAGAGCAACATCGGATTTAACATGCCATACCCGACAGTTTGTGGCTTTCAAGCCAATTTAAAACTGCATGTTTCAGTTAACCAATTAAAATTTAATAGTAATAATACCTTTTTAAATATATTGAATGTATGTAATAATTAAATATATTTATTATTGAATTATATGAATTATTGAATTATATTGAATTATATTTATTAGTATGAAAAAATGAACTCTCGCAGCTAGTGTTGATTTTCAATTATTAAATACATTTTTTTAAATTTGACGCGTATGGAAATTGTTAAAAAAACGCCATTTATCGCAAGTCAGCCAGAAAAAGATGAAGATAATCTAAAAGTAAAACATCAGTGATAAGGAGTTCTCAGTTTATGTACATTAAAATAAATGGAGTGCGTGTTGCAGGATATGAAAAAAAAAATCGTAACAGACAAATATGTACTTAAAATATACTAAAAGAACAACATTGGGTATTACAAGTGTTAAAATAAGTACATTTTGGGTTAATGATGAATTAAGGAATTTTCCGCTACTCCGGTGACGATGGTAGGAGAGCAACATCGGATTTAACATGCCATACCCGACAGTTTGTGGCTTTCAAGCCAATTTAAAACTGCATGTTTCAGTTAACCAATTAAAATTTAATACTAATAATACCTTTTTAAATATATTGAATGTATGTAATAATTAAATATATTTATTATTGAATTATAACCTAGTATTATAAAAAATTAACTTGAGTGTATTTCTTAGCTACCCTTAATTCAACATTCCTACAATACAATAAAAACTCAGGTGTTTAAATTGCATAAATGAAACTTGTTATATACTAGTGACATATGTTTAATATACATCATTTAGTATAAATATGACATTTAGTTTTTAAGGTAGGTAGTTGAATTAACTTCACCCTGGAGCATCATAACGGGGTATTAGCGACGGTTCGGGATCAATCCCGAAAGGATAGATCGGAGGACAATACCTCGTCATTTTGAACTACGGTCAGGTGACGAGATCAACGCCGGAGAAGTCACCCCACTCGCCAAACTTATACAGTCAGCTCAGCTGTGACCTCGTCATCTGACCGTGGTTCAAAATGATGAGATGTCGTCCGGATATTTCCCTTCGGGATGCATTCCGGACCGTCGCCAATAGCACGTTGCGTTGATTCAGAGTGCGACGTTAATTAAATACCTACCCACCACATTAATGCACAGGATGAAGATGTGCATTACCAGGAAGAGTCGCATAGTTAAGTGAAATTCATTTTGTAGTTTTATATTCCAAAGTAACCGACTCTTTTCTATCCTATCCAATTTCACTCTCTTAAATAAGACCTCCATTGTTTGCATTGACTAGATTTTAAAGTTTTCCATGAATCAATACAATCTATCCTCATAAAGCTGCATCACGTACAGCCCATGCATTCATATTTCGGAGCAGCGCATTATTTAGCTGCAATCCCCGGCAAAATAAACCCAAAGGGCTGCATTTAAATCTTACATTCCGATTTTTCAAAAAGCAAAACCTCACAGCATTGTTTCGAAAAGGAGACATCAGAACAAAAGTTGATAGAACCCCGTGGAAGGCCTCGCATGAAATATTTATTCCGTTCCAAAGGATGTGGTAATAAAAAGGAATGAAAAAAAATTCCGAGAACGTTCGAGGTAAACATTTCCATTTTCTGCCTAAAAGGGGGTCGCGGAAATTCTCTTCCGACTTGCTACCGACGAGACCCTAAAAATCTACAAAGATTTATATTTGTATTTACGATCACTGCGCTTTCGAATCCCAAACAAGCGACCAACAATAAAATTTATGTGCGCTGAACACATAAATTCCAGGGAATTGAGCCCCCACAAAAGGATTTGAGAACGAACGATTCGAGATGAGGAATCAGAAAGCGGATTTGCAGGAACTTCCTTCAAATGTCTCAAGGAGAACTTACTTATTTATAAGTATACCGCGAAACCTATGCATACCGTGTACCCAAAAGGCAAGTTGAATTCCTGCAAAACAACATGTTTTGCACTGTCTTATTTCATAATGCCGATAGCATTAAGATGCATCCTTTTGGGGAGATAATGGTGCTTAGGTTTCACGTAGAGTGGGTTTGTATGCTTAGTGTTATATAGATAGTGCTGTGCATACAAACAAAAAGATTACCCTTCGCTTTTAGACCGACTGAATGTGGATATATGAGACCTCTAAACATCGTTTTAAATAATAATGAAATATGTAAGCGCTTTTTGTTTGGTTTATGAATAAAGGTAGATAGAAAATGAAATCACTTGTGTCTAGATATTGCTTCAGTTTATTAAGGTTTTTATAGCATGGTTGGAAAGAAAACCATGAACATTTACATTTTTGTTTACGGCCAGAGAAAGTTTTCAATGTTTCCCTAAAAATTAATCACTAGCTATGCTAAAACCAAAATTAATTTTCACATTTGTGATGTAAACCATATTTATAAATGAGTGGAATATTTTCCATTCGTATCAGATTAATGTTATTCCAGATCTGTTAAATACAGCAATTATGTTTATACATAAGTGGTGTAGAATTTAAGAATTTACTCTACAGCACAATTTCCTAGGTTAGCGAGTATCGCTGGGTTGGCCTAATAGTTCATTTGTAAATAAAAAATAACATTTTTCACTGTCACGAATAACTTTATTGAAAAACGTATTGACCTTTATGTTCCGCTATTCTTGTACCACACGGCAACTTCATGATTCCTCCCCCCAATCCCCTCTTGATTCACCACATTTATTACATTTCGAACTGTTCAATTCACAGATTCATTCTATTCATCTTCCTTCAGTTAATAGATTCATTCAATTCCTCTTCCTTCTATTCTATAGATTCATTCTCTTTTATTCTATAGATTCATTCTATTATATTCTATAGATCAATTCTATTCTATTCTATAGATAAATTCTATTCTATAGATTCATTCTATTCAATAGATTCATTATATTCTATTCTACTGATTCATTCTATTCTATTTTATAGATTCATTCTATTCAATTCAGTAGATTCATTCCATTCTATTCTAGAATCATTATTTTCTATTCTACTGATTCATTCTATTCTATTTTATAGATTCATTCTATTCTATTCAGTAGATTCATTCCATTCTATTCTGTAGATTCATTCCATTCTATTCTGTAGATTCATTCCATTCTATTCTAGAATCATTATATTCTATTCTACTGATTGATTCTATTCTGTTCTATTATATTGATTCATTCTACTTCGCTGTTTAAATTCATTCTACTTCGCTGTTTAAATTCATTTTACTCCATTGTAGATTAATTCTATTCCATTCTATAGAGTGATTCTATTCTAGTCTATAGATTGATTATATTACCTTCTATTTGATTCCATTCAATTGAGATTCATTCTTTTCAATTCAATAGATTCATTATATTATATTTTCTAATTTATTCTACTCCGCTGTTTAAATTCATTCTACTCCATTGTTTAAATCCGTTCTACTCCATTGTATAGATTCATTCAAATCCATTTTATAGATTCATTCCATTCCACTCTATATATTCATTCTATGCCTTTCTAAAGTTTCGTTCTATTCCATTATATAGATTCGTTCTATTCCATTCTATAGATTCGTTCTATTCCATTCTATGGATTCGTTCTATTCCACTCTATAGATTCATTTTATTCGATTACATTCTAATCTGCAGATTCCTTCTATTTATTTCTCTTAGAAAAATAAATATCTTCTTTAACAATGTCAAAACAACCCACCGGCAAAAAAGAGTTCAATAAATTTTAAATGCACCAGTCTACTGGGACACTAAAAACAGCAAAACAGACGGCAAACAAAAGTCACCAAAAAGCGTCATTAAAAACTTTAAATTGTGAAACGCGTATAAATATCAAAAGAAGTAGACTTTCTACAGGACAAGAACGGTCATCTATAGGAAAAGAATGGGTCACTGATCAAATAAAGTCCCGCATAGCCACCAACGTTATATAGGACACAGGTAAAAACTTATAAATAAGTTATGGGTATCATACTTATCTGACGTACCTTCTCTCCCGCAATCCTTCACGGCACATGTCAAAGCAAATAGCAAAAAAATAACCGAAGGTCCCAAGAGCTTGTTATTGACTGATACATTACGAGGCTAAATTGCCATCGGCTTCTCTCTGTCAAAGAGTTGACATACTTCAAGACGTACGGTTTCCCCGTAAGGCATATTTTCCCCGGTGTATCGATATATTCATATGCATCCGGAGGTGAAACATCCTACTCGTTTTGGTATCTGCCAACTGGTGACTGAATGAATTCGGACGAATTCAAATCGGGCTTATTCTTTAAGATGTATTTCACCATTTTATGGAGGAAATCAGGAATGCGATTCCGAAGCATGGAGGAAGTAACTGCTTTTGATGGAAATTGCAAAATATTTTTTGAATGCCGCATAAGTAAGCGAAGCATAGACGAAACCGGCTTGTATCGCATGTAAAATACACCTGAAGAAAAAGTTTTCTATAATGGCTATTTCCATTTGGAGATTATTTTATAATGGCTATTTCCAGTTAAAAGAGTAACGGTTTGGTTGGTTGGGGTTTTATGGCGCAAGGGCCATAGTTGGCCATGCTGAGCCAGGCACAAGACATACAATATCAAGTAATAGACACACAATAAAAGTTTTACTGACACAGAAGAGAGAAATACACACAGGGAGGAATGCAGGAATCGAATCTGCGCCGCCTACAACTCGATTGTTGCTAGTTCGGTGGGCATAACCACGATGGCCCCTGGAAGCGCAACGGACTAACAACCGGAGGGTTGAGAGTTCGAATCCAACCAAAGACCGCCGTGTACAAAGGGGGCTGTTGCACGTTAAATCTCTCGTGTCCTCAACTGTTGGTGTGGTGAGGAAATTTGAGAGTGGGGTGCTATCTCAGATGTGACTTCGTCATCTGACCATGGATCTACGTGGCGTTGTCCTCGGGTCTTTCCCTTCGGGTTTGATCCCGGACCGTCACCAATAGCCCGCTGTGCTGTTCCAGTGCGACGTTAATTAAATATCTACCTTCCCATTGGAATACATATTTTATTGTATGCTATCATTCTCGAAAAAACTTACTCTAAAATAGGTTTTATTCATTAAATTGGTATACCAGCAACGAAACATGATTTGAAAATTTACTTAGGATTATGGATTTCGTTTTTTTTATGACACAAGGGCCATATTGCATTACCATATTTGGCAATGCTGTGCCACACAAAAGTGGGAATACATCAAGTAATATAGACACAAGGAAAGTTTTTACTAACACAGAAGAGAGAAACATACCCAGGGAAGAACCAAACCTTGTAAGCATCCAACCTAATCCACCTACATCTCGTAGGTTACTAATCCACATAGCCAGTAGGGCTCTTGAGGTTTATGATATTACAACAATTAAAATATATATACCCCTTAACATCTACTTAAATCAACCCATATGAGAGTGTTGTTTAATTTAGAAAGCACCAGTTGACGCGAGGATTTTATTTCCACTTACCAAATACGGAAGGTGGGTAGGTGTTTTAATTGAAGTCGCACTGGAGCAACACCGGGCTATTGGCGACGAACAAACCCGAAGGAAAATATACGAGGGCAACACTACGTAACTTTGAACCATGGTCAGATGACGAGACCACACCTGAGCTGGCTCCCTACTCTCCAAATTTCCACACCACGCCAACGTGAGGACATTTGAGGCCACGACCAGATTTAACATGCACCAGCCCCCTTGTACACGATGGTCTTTGATTTGATTCGAACTCGGAAATTTCCGGTTGCTAATCCGTTACTCTTCAAACCAGGCCTCCCCTACCCAATAAGAATAACTATCGAAAACACATTCTACCACGCAAACACTAGCGCCATATGTATTTAGCTTTACAGAAAAACGTCTTTCACACACATTTTTATGAACTCGGTTTTGGGGTTTTATGGCACAAGGGCCATATTTAGCCATGCTGCGCCAGTCACAAGACATACAACATCAAGTAATAGACACAATGAAACTTTACTGACACAGAAGAAAGAAATACTTCCAGGGAGGGAATGCATCTGACAGGAATCGATTCTGCGCTGCCTGTAACTCGAAGGTTGCTAGCGCAGTGGACATACCCACTGAGCCATGACGACCCCTTTGAACTTCTGAGTAGCGTGGTAGATGTGTGCTATTCCGAGGTAACGCAACAGTGTGCTGTGCATTGCGTAAAAACTTATTAAAACCACCATTTCATACTTAAGCCTGAACCCAAGCTAAAACACAAACCCTATACGGGCTACACTGATTTAATGCAACAATGTAATTCGTCTTATTTTTACGGAATTGATCGATGGGTATAAACGCCATCACGCTATCTTCAATACCTTACATGCGCAGCGTTTTGGAGACTCGGAATTTAATTAAGTTGTAGAGGTTCTTGAAAACTCCCAGAGGAAAATCAAACAAGCGCACGTTGAAGCGCTCCGAAAGCAGAGAAAAGAAAAGTTCCGTATAAATGATGTATTTACTCTGGCAGGATCATAGATCGGGAACATATCTATTATGAAAAGTTGCTCACTTTAGCGGAAGAGGTATTCGACTATCCAGAGTATTGTTGGATCAAGTCATGCAATCAGTCAGCTTCTTCACCTGCACGCACGAATGTTGAAGGTCACCTTCAAGAACATGCAAGTCTGAACAAAAATAGCGAACGAGATATCAGGTACGATTATTAATAGCTGGAAATTCGGTTCTACCATGGAACATATTAAAGCGTATAATATGAAAAATAATCTCCAAAGGCTCATAAAATATCAAGTTCGATTAAACTTCTTTCAATGTCTTCCCCAAACCTAGATTTCTTAATTTGAATTAATTTTTGAAATACATGTATGTTTAAACATATTCTGGTATAAAAAGAACCTAAAAATACATCAATTTTAAAAATTAATTTAAAATGAAAAATGTAGTTTTAGGCTCATTTTGGTTGAGGGGGTCAAGGTTGGAAGAGTAGTGGATTAGCAACAGGACGGTTGAGAGTTCGATTCCAACCAAAGACCGTCGTGTACAAGCTGGTACATGTTAAATCCTGTCGTGGCCCCAAATGTCCTCACATTAGCGTGGTGTGGAAGTTTAGAGAGTGGAGTGCAAGCTCTGGTGTGACCTCGTCATCTGTCTGTGATTCAAAATTACGTGGCGTTGTCCTCGGTTCTTCCCCTTTCGTGTCTGATCCCAGACCGTCGCTACTAGCCCGATGTTTTGCTACAGTGCGACGTTAATTAAATCGCACCTACCATTCTGGTGAAATAAACACTCAACAATTCGATAATACACGTCTTTTCACTCTAGTTACAAAGCCTGTTCCGATTATACATCTCTAATGAACCCTCCAAATGGTTTCGACGAGATATCTCGTCCATCATGATCGAACCCATTTGGCTAAGGACGAGATATCTTATCAAGATACTGCCGGTTTTTGATCATGAGATCAAGATCTGGTCAGTTTTTCTAAAGACGAAATACATCGTCATTCTAATGACGAGATATCTCGTCCATCAAGATCTGGTCAGTTTTGCTGGAGACTTGATACCTCGTCAAGACAACCACCAGGAGGGTTAACACTGGGGAATTCACGTGCACACTCCATTCGGTAACCTACAGTCTTCCTTGCATGACTTCTAAACAGCTTTGATCTCCTTGACCAACAAAATCTTACAAAGAATTCTTTAAAACTACGGATGCGACTATTTAGCTATTATGTGTTGAGGAGAAAAGCTATAATATTCTAAGAAATCTCGTAAAGCAGAGAGTAAATGATGTAAAAGCAAATTTAGATGTTAACGTTAAAGCTCGAAAGCCGTTAATGTGCACATTACCTAGATAATCTGCAGATTAGCTGATTTGTTCCGTTAAAGTGCGGAATTATCTACAAAATAAGTGTTTTCTGCACTTCACCTAGGTAATGTGCACATTAATGGCTTTCGAATCGTTAAAGAGCAAACGTTTCTCTAATTTAGATATTGAAAAATAAATAAATAACATTGTTTCAACAACTGTCAGTATATTTTATTTACATCTACTGATTATTATATGAAATTAATTATAACTTTATGGGATAGTATATCGTGTTTTTCAATTAGTAGTACTTAGTATTACTGAGTTGTTGTATGAGTATTAATTTAAGCGTACAAAAACGCTGCTGTTGTTCAAGCAAAGATCTTATTTTCTCTTTAACGAGTGCCGAGTAGGTAATGCGCAGATTATCTAGGTGATCTGCAGATTACCTAGGTAATTTGAGAAATAAAACCCTTTTCCGCACTTTAACGGATCGGCGTAGTTAATCTGCACATTACCTAGGTAATCTGCAGATTTTCCGTACTTTAACTGTAACATACACTAACAAACATCAGTTAGCATAAACGTACAGCAGTGACATACACGCTACACTACTCTCAGTGTTTATTTTTACGTTTCCTCAATATCCAATGCAAAATATTTGAAACTTAAAGGCTGCGCCTGTTAGACCCAGAGACCTGTAAGAGTAACACAGTAAACTTTCTAAATCCAAATACCGAAATGAGAAAATATGCATATATGCATGAAAAGCAAATGAAAATATGCATGTATGTATGAAAAGCAACAACATATCCTGTCTGCATGCATGAAATTAACTTTTATGACACTTTAATTCGTATGAAATATAAAACTGTAAAATTATTATAAAATGACGATTGGTAAAACAGTAAAATTTCTAAAACAAGCTATTGAAAGTTAGATAAATAAACGATACATCAATTTCATATTTAAAGTATACAGGGTGCAACGCAAAGTGCGTACCAGGCCTTTATTTTCGCAACCGGTGGTCGTAGACATATACTTCCACAAAAATGTTTCAAATGAGGTAAACATCCATGCTATGGCATTTTGAAATTTTAAAAATCAATTTTGTAAAAATTACAAAATCTAACTTTTTATACAGTCCCCCGTTCCTTATAGTAATATTTAGTAAAAGTTTGCACTCATCCTAACAAATGTAACACAAAAAGTTTCACTTCTGTGTGACAAAAATTGACCGAGATATTTAATTTCAGAGTTTGGGATTTTTTCAGATGTTTTGCCTTCATTGAGGGGTCGGTTAAATATAAATTAGAATAATTCGAGATTGAAATCAGGGTGCAACGCCCCTTTTACGGCGAAAGGGGGTTCCCCGACCATAAACGATGGGTGCATGTATAGTAAAGTGGACATGCCCGATTCACTGAAAGCGGTCGCAGCGCCCCTAGTGGCGAAACACGGAAGTTTGGAAATCTAACTCGCACAAGTTACAGACAAGCATACAGCGGAAGACAATACATAAATGGAGAAATCTACTGGAGATACTGCTCAAAATGTTCCCCATTGGTGGCAATGAAAAATTGAATGCGTGACAGTACTGAATCATGGACACGTTGGAGCATAGCTGGTGTAACTGTGCGAGAAGCAAGGCTGATACGCCGTTTCAGATCATCCAGAGAGGTTGACTCAGTCTCATAGACCTGTTCCTTGACGTAACCCCAGAGGTAGAAGTCCATGTGAGTCAAGTCCGGCGAACGCGGTGACTAGATACGCACGAACGTTTGCTGCTTTATGCGGAGGGGCACCATCATGTTGAAACCACTCACGACATGCATCTCGGAGAGGCAGCTGTTCATACCAGTCACGTACCATGTCTTGTAACAGGTGCAGGTAACGATTGCCCGTTAAGGTCCCGTCATAGAAGATGGGTCCAACAATCTGGGTTCCCCATATACCGCACCACACATTCGTTGACCAGCGTCTTGTCTGTGCGTCCCATGTGAGGGTTGTCCAGGGCCCAGTAATGCACGTTGTGGGTGTTGACGATGCCATCCCGTGTGAATTGCGATTCATCACAGTATGTCGGAAAACAACGACGGAATGTCGGCAACGAGTTGAGCAGGAAATTACAAAAGTCAAATCTTCGTACGTCGTCACCCGGCATCAATGCTTTCACCAGTAGCGGACGGTATGGATGCTCACCATGCTCATGTAACAATCGCCAAATATGTTGACGCGTGTATCCACATGCCTCGCTTATTTCCGCCGTGTTTAGGTGTGGATTTGCAAGGGCGTATCCCAGCACTTCCTCCGTTGTCACTCGAATGTCCGATCTTGTCAGTCTGCCTGATCTGGGCCGTGGTGTGAAGCCGCAGGTCTCTCTGAGACAGCAAAGTACAGTAGCTATAGTTCGATGCGATGGACGTCGATCCATAAGAAAACGTTCGCCATAAACCCTCGCAGCAGCTCAGGCATTCCGTTGACATTCGCCATAAATCACTATCATTTCGGCATATTACGCGGATGTGTATCATGCCATCACGATCTCAGCGGGGACTAGTTTGCCCATTACTGGATGGCTCGTCTTTTATCCCGAGCATGTGGCTGCGGTACTATCCTATTTGCATAATCACGATTTGCATGGGGGTTATAGCCCCGCTGGTAGTTTGCATTCCGCTGCCATTTATCCGGTTCTTTTTGCGCGTTTTTCATTTTCAGGGTGCCGATTCTACATAATTCGACGATGGTCTACAACTTTCTAATTGACATCTTTTTTCTATCTTGTTTAGTTTCGGAGTTACATTTCCAAACTTCCGTGTATCATCACTAGGGGCGCTGCGACAACTTTCAGTGAATCGGGCATGTCCCCTTTACTATACATGCACCCATCGTTTGTGGTCGGGGAACCCTCCCCTTCGCCGTAAAAGGGGTGTTGCACCCTGATTTCAATCTCGAATTATTCTAATTTATATTTTAACCGACCCCTCAATGATGGCAAAACAAATCTGAAAAAATCCCAAACTCTGAAATTAAATATCTCGGTCAATTTTTGTCACACAGAAGTGAAACTTTTTGTGTTACATTTGTTAGGATGAGTGCAAACTTTTACTAAATATCACTATAAGGAACAGGGGACTGTATAAAAAGTTAGATTTTGCAATTTTTACAAAATTGATTTTTTAAATTTCAAAATGCCATAACATGGATGTTTACCTCATTTGAAACATTTTTGTGGAAGTATATGTCTACGACCAACGGTTGCGAAAATAAAGGCAGGGTACGGACTTTGCGTTGCACCCTGTATATAAAAGGACAGTATAGGGGCAGCGGTATTCAACAGGTGGTACTCCCTTCCTCCAATTTAGCACTCCAAGTTCTTCAACGAGATATCTCGTCTAAGATCTGCTCAATTTTGCTAAGGAAGAGATATCTTATCAATACAAAACTGCCCTATTACTCCAAGAGGGTAGGTACTTTATATTAAAGTCGCACTGGAGCAATACAACGTGCTATTGGCGACGGTCCGGGATCAAACCCGAAGGGAAAGATCCGAGGACAACACCAAAAAATTGTGAACCATGGTCTGATGACGAGGTCGCACTTGAGTTGGCACCCCACTCTCCAAACTTCCACACCACGCCATCGTGAGGACATTTGAGGCCCCGACAAATTTAAATGCACCAGCCCTTTGAACACGACTGTGTTTGGTTGGATTCGAACTCTCAACCTTCCGGTTGCTAATCCGTTACTCTTCCAACCGGGCTACCGCAGCCCACTCGAAGAAGGAATGAAGATTAAGGTAGGAAAAAAGGTCCCGTGAAAAAAATTGGTGACAGTTTGGAATAGATTGGACATTATAGGACAGTTTACGATGCGATGATAAACCAACAGGAGGATTAGTCTATTCACTATGCAACAATTTCAAAATGTAGACTTAGTATAATATGCAATGATGCGATTTTTAATTCTATGCGATTGAGAGCGTTGGCACTTAGTTGTACGAAAGTAAAGGGACAGAGGGAGCTTGATTGCAAAATCTAAACTATTGCAACATCTATTTGCTTAGAACTGTAAGTAAACAACTGCAATTTCTGTACCACTGCATTAGTGAAATATATTTCTATATAGAATATAATTATAATTCCTTTCAATGAATCGAGTAAATTTCATTCACGTATTCATTAGATTTTGCTTCAGGAAAGTTGACGCTAATTATTTGAGCCTGAACGCACACTTCGTAATTGATGCCTTCAAATGTGAACTTGAGTAAAAACTTTAATCCAATTCGAAATACTGAGGAAAAAATAAATCAAGTCTTAAGGAATTGTTTTCACATAAACGTCTTCAGAGAAATGCGTTATGCGTAAGCTTTTGTTCAAACATATTTAATTATCCCATTGATGTACTTATCAAATAGTTTATTTACAGATGTTTGTCCGTGCAAATAATATTCCTTGCTTCCAAATATCATCTTTCTAAACCTTCACACTTTCTGTTAACTTAATGAAATAAAATATCAGTTTAATGTCATTAATAGGATAATGCAAGAGGATAAATTATAGTTACTACTGTTCTTTCTAATCCTTTCAATCAATAAATGTGTTAGAATTTAGCAAAGCAAGCAAAGACGAAAACAATAAAGTTTCTTCCTATCATTTGCTTTCGATAAACATTCTGATACTACATATGTTTTCCCTCTATAGCAAATATATAATGCCAATACCTATCCCATCAAAATACAGTGGAATGCTCATAAATTGATAGTAAGGATACCAATCTTATGTAATAACAGTTTTCACAAAAATACTTTCTTACATCATTCTGGTCGGCAGCTTACTGTAATGAAATGTGACATAGTTACTCCAGCGAAAAACCAAAAGGACTCCATGAATGAACAGGAGAAAAAGATCGGCAATATTTTTCGCCATATATCTTTCTTCCATTGCGTTTAAAAATAAAATAAACGTTAGTGTAATGCTTTCTCGTAAAATTTTACTACACAAACACGTTTACCCCCATGAACTTCACTCTACACTTTTAAATAAAAAAAAGTGATTGTTTCGTTTATTAAGTACTTTGATAATCAATTACATGGCTTTTCCCATGAACGATAACAATATTTTGTCAAGCAAGTCACATTCATTTTCAAAGTTCAAGTTTTCTTTCTGTGTGTATCACACAGTAGAAATCATCGATCGAAAATTAAATAGAGCATATAGGGGAGTCGCTGTCGTAAGATCTCAGGAGGGTAAATCACGTGGGCTTACGAATATACTTGAGCCGATTAGCTATCGAAGATCAGACTTGTGTTTTTAATCACTTTAACGATTAATAATTTGTCCCACATTAGGATTCATGTTTTTTCCCCACAACCACGTGACAGATCTTCAAACCGAGTGACCGGAAGAAACAGCATGAAGCCGCGCGCATGCGCTCCATCTATTTCATTAGAAGGTCGATTGTAGAAATAGCTTCATTTTGTGGCACATGTTGATTGCAATGAAATAACCAACACATCAGAGGGAACGACACAAGGTCCTGAAGGTTCATCCGTTTTGTTGCTCTACTTTAATCTTCTTGATTCCTCCTGGGTCATTCAACGACTCTAAACCACTGGTGAGTCAGCCCAGGGAGGGTCAACAATCTTCTTGATCCGTCCTTTAGACTGGAGAAGGACCCCTGTGGTGACCAATTGTTTCATAACAATTGATGCGAGGTCACAACTCTATAAAATGACATTTCCCTTTACGGGACATTAACCCTCCTGGTGGTTGTCTCGACGAGGTATCTCGTCATTAACAAAACTGAGCAGATCTTGACGAACGAGATATCTCGTCATCCTAAAAGAAAACTGACTAGAACTTGATCTCGTCATCCTAAAAGAAAACTGATCAGATCTTGATATCGTCATCCTAGAAAAAACTGACCAGATCTTGATCTCGTCATACTAGAAGAATCGGCAATATCTTGATGACGATAAATCTCGTCATTTGCAATATTCGTCAGATCTTGATGGACGATATATCTCGCCGAAACCACTTGGAAGGTTAGCAGGCATTAAATAATAGGCATAAAATTACTTTCTCTTCCTTTCGATCAATGCATGTGCTATAATTTAGTAAAGACAATCAACAAGTTTTTTCCTATTATTCGCCCCAGAAAAACATTCTGATACACTTACGTTGTTTTCCCCTCCAGGACAAACACATAAAACCAACACAATGCCGATCCAAACAAAGTAAGGCTGCACAATCCCCGTACTAATAGCTTTCGAAGAAATACCGTCTTACTTCATTCTTGTCGGCGGCCTAATGAAATATGACATAGTTACCCCGGCACAAAAGCCAAAAGGACTCACAACGAAAGAGCGAAAGAAAAACTATCGTAATATCCCTTGTCATACATCTCTCTTCCATTGCGTTCTCTTTCTCTCCGTAATGAATTCATTCTGCCACGTTTCCGTACAAGTGCCTCGGCGCTGAAGCACCACCCACACTAGGACAATACGTGAGTGAGGAATTTCTGCAGAAAGGAACAAGACATCCCACCTAAAGACGCTGTCTGTTATCCCATAGAAAATGTTGATAGAAAAATAAGTGGTCTGGCCCTAGACGTACAGAACAAGCAGGAAGTGGAAGAGATGGGGTTTCTTTTCTTCGCTTGTTCGCAGCATCTGATTCCTTTCCGTGGTGTTGTTGGATGGAGAAATGCATTTGCTTTGTTTGCCGATATTATGTTTCATGTACTGAAGATATGGCGGAGGGTGGTTTTGAAAGAAGAGTGTTTGCCATCTGTTTCTTTTTCGAGAAGAATAACTATATCTATTGTGGGAGAGGGTATTTGAT
The DNA here is from genome assembly GCA_933210815.1 of Meta bourneti. Classification (NCBI taxonomy): domain Eukaryota; kingdom Metazoa; phylum Arthropoda; class Arachnida; order Araneae; family Tetragnathidae; genus Meta; species Meta bourneti. The sequence goes on from OW119929.1 coordinate 16,071,748, forward strand.
GTGGAACTCCTCATTTGTACATCAGGAATTGGAAAGAAACCTGGTGCGATTTTCAGAGACAAAACGTTCTTTCTTAGAGTATTCGGTGTCATAAGGGATATCCATTTCGATACTGTAATGGCAAAAATTCAAGTTGAAATACTTCAAAGCCACTAACAGAAATACATCGTAATGTCCTTATCCTACATATAGATACTATACTACGTACAGTATAATACAATTCCATGTGACAATACCATCTGTTTTGGAGGTTTTTTAGCCGAAAGGGGATTGGGACATCGACAAAGGTACAAATTCATACAGAAAAATATTTGTTTAAAAGAAATTTTTGTTTTGAAATAAAACTGAACTATATCCTTCACCATTCTTATATGTAAAATATATGTATAGCAAGACTTGCATTACTTGAAAATAAGTAGACAAGCATTAAACGAAAACATTTAATTTTATTAATCATGATTTTAGAAAAAATTATTTTAAGCACCAGAAAATTTTAAAAGTGAACCTAAAAATTTACTTACATTAGATGCATAATTATTTTACGCTGCATTCAAAATTGAAACTTAATTCCCAACATTATTTATCAGAACATTAATCCGAACTTTCATATGTACATTTGCATTCAATTTTTTATCTTTCGATAGATATAAGTATGAGATACCAGAGATTTAAATTAGTATAGTGTGCAAACTTTGAAAGGTATGGAACACAAAATTAAACCGTATTCACAGAGGTTAGATATTCTAATTAATGTCGCACTGAAGCAACACAAGTGGTTATTGGCAATGGTCCCAGATCAATTCCAAAGGGAAAGATCCAAGGCAACATATAATTTTGAGCCAAGGTCAGATGACGAGGTCAACACCTAAGCTGGCATCCCACTCTTCAAACTTCCACACTTTGGCAACGTGAGAACCCTTGAGGTCGCGAAAGATTTAACGTACACCAGTCCCCAGGTATACGGCGATCTTTTATTGGATCTAGTTTTGAACTCATTCACAGAGAGATATATGTCCGAAAGCTCTGCCCAGATGTGTGAGAGGGAATACAAGCAGAACAAAGACGTGATCTTTCTGTTTTAGCCCTAATTTTAGTTTAGTAAATTTAAAATTCCACAGCAGGTACTCAAATTTTGAGCTTCAACAGAGACACAAATTTGACAGACTCGTTGAAGAAATTATAGCATAAATCCGTCTACTGCCTGCCGAACAATTGAACATTGTCAAATATTCTGAAGTTCAGTTACACAATTCCTGTCAAGCGTTTTTGGCGTAACTTTTTTTTTTTATCCAAACCCCCCAAAATTTTCAGTTACAGAAACCTCCTATTGAGGAGACGTCGTTCAAGGCTGTAGAAAACAGATCATGTGATACAGAATTACAAGAATTTTTACAACCCGATCTTATCTGAACTTGAACAAGAACTTGATGACATGTGGTACAATATAGATATGCGCGGAAACATGCGCGAGTGTGTATTCTGGATGCCATGATCTGGTTGATCAGAGTATCCTCCAATGAGAGTGAACGGTGGAATATAAAAATACAAAAGGCATAATAAGATCAAACTTTCTAATACTTGACTTCGGTGTAGTTGCATATCATATTTTAAAAGAGAATGACATGTTTTGAACTTGTGTATGTATTGTCGTTTTCTGTAGATATATATATATTTTCATATAAAAGTTGAAGTTCCCTTTCATTCTTTTCAAACAATTGCGTCTGTACTATCACCACCCATTTCTGTTGTATCCCAGAGTTGAATTGAGACAGTAACATCAAACAATCGTAAACTTGTTGCTGGGGTCAATATTCTGATCCATTTTGAGTTATATAATCCTCCTATCAGCACCTGTTTGTTGTATTCTAGTGTGGAATTGAGATAGTTACATCAAACAATCTCAAACTAGTTCTGGGATCAACAGTCTGATGAACCTATTTCTATTATAACCCAGAGTTGAATTGAGAGAGTATTATCACACAATCAGTAAACAAGTTCTGGGGACAATAGGGCTATTCCATCGAGATTTTCAGTTACAGAACCCTCCTATTACCACCTATTTCTATTGCATTCCAGAGTGGAATTGAGAGACAATAACATCAACCAATCGTAAACTATTACTGGGATCAATAGTATGATACACTCAAATTTCCAGTTACAGAAACCTCCTATCCCCATCTATTTATGTTGTATTCCAGAGTGGAATTGTGACAGTAACATCAAACAATCGTAAACTAGTGCTGAGATCAAGTCTGCTGAACTCAAATTTTCAGTTACTGAACCCTCCTATCACCACCTATTTCTGTTGCATTCCAGGGTGGAATTGTGACAGTAACATCAAACAATCGCAAACTATTGATGGGATAAATAGTATGATACACCCAAATTTCCAGTTACAGAACCCTCTTATCGAAACATATTTCTGCTTTGCATAATGGAATCAAGACAGTAAAATCAAACAATTATAAACTAGTGCTGGGATCAACAGTCTGTTCCACGGACATTTTCAGTTACTGAACCCTCCTATCACCACCTATTTCGGCTGTATTGCATAGCGGAATGGAGACAGTATCGTCAAACAATCGTAAACTAGTGCTGAGATCAACCAGTTTGCTGAACCCAAATTTTCATTACTGAACCCTTCTATCACCACCTATTTCTGTTTCATTCCAGGGTGGATTTGTGACAGTAACATCAAACAATCGCAAACCATTGATGGGATCAACAGTCTGATCCAAAGAAATTTTCAGTTACCGAACCCTCCTATCGCCACCTATTTCTGCTGTATTGCATAGTGGAATAAAGACAGTAACATCAAACAAGTACAAATTAGCGCTGGGGTCAATAGTGTGATCCACCCAGCTGGTACAGACGCATTTTGTCGCTCGCCCCTTCACCTCACTAATTAAAGCGAATATTGTAAGCTCTAATCTCCACTTCAACCCCACATTAATGAGTTTCTTAAAAATCCTAATTAGGGCCCGCGATTACTTGCCACTGCCACCCGGGTCTTAATGTCGCCACTTTTAAAAGTCCGGGGTTTACTTCTTCATTATTACCACTCGCGCCGCACTAAGCCCGGAAGAGGGGGTGGAGAAAACCAAGAACACACAACAGCAGCAGCAAAAAACACAGCCGCCCACAGAAGAGCAGCCCACCGTGGTATCTAAAACTTTTAACTTCCTTAATTGGTGGTTGTGTCGGCCGATTCCGCAGTATGTAAATCAGAAGGGGAAGGGGAAGTTAATATCCTTCCTTAAGCTGTCTGCGGGGTTTGGCACTCGCAAGCGACGAAGAAATATGAAGACTTGGGACTGAGGAATTTTAATTTGGGGATGGAATGAGTGAAGCGTGAACTGAGTCGTTGGGGAGGATACTGGAGGAATGTGGTTTTTTGGGTCGACCAAAGGGTTGTTCGCTTGGAGTTGAAAAAGATAATGAAGGGGAGAGAAGAAAAAGGGGAAGTTTCGTTTTCTTTTCTGCTTTGGATGCCAGAGTCTCGTATTAATTGAAGATAAATTCGAGCATTGTGTATTCGGAATTAATTTTGTCATCAATAAAAGCATGTGTACACAATGTGGGGTTTTTAATGAGATGCTCAAGAGCTGTAATGATTCTTTCAAGGAGGTAGGAACTGGTGGTAAGCAAATTAAATTAACTTGCTTTTTTTTACTTCTAATCTTCTGAGGAGTGCACACATTGTAAGGTTCTGGCTTGTTAAGGACGAGTCAGAACGCAACTAAGATAATTGTTTATTGGACACAAGAATTTACACCATTTGCAATTGAATTTTTAAATTAGGATCCATGGAATACAGATACCTGGGTCCCTTTGGAAATTAATTAACGCACTGGAGCAACACACAACAGGCTATGGGAGACGGTCCGGGATCAATCCCGAAAGATCCAAGGACAACACCTCGTAATTTTGAACCACGGTCAGATGACAAGAACACCTGAGCTGGCACCCCACTCCCCAAACTTCCAAACCACGCCAACGTGAGAACATTTGAGGTCACGAGAGATTTAACGTACACCAGCCCCTGTGTACACGACGGTCTTTGTCTGGACCGAGTTTCGAACTAGCAACTCTCCGGTTGCTATTCCGTTGCTCTTCCAACTGGGCTACAGCGGTCCCTAAGGCTAATGGAAAGACCATCAACATGCGAAAGTGAATTTTCTGTTTTTAGCAAGATAATTACGAAGAAACTTTCTCCCTTGAGGTGCATAGCTATGAAACAACCTTACGGAAAAGGAAGTTTGGAAGAAAGCAATGAAGAGTATTTTTTTCGCGTCTCATAACTAAGTAATCTCTCTTATTTGATGAACAGCGCATCCTATTTTTTCTTGGTTCATATAGTAAATAAAACACAAGGAAATCCTTCTAAACAAAGCAAATACGTAGTTAAATATTGAAGGTGAATTCTTGATGATATTATATTACCAAACTAAATTTACTATCTATATCCCAGAATTTTATGTAGAAATATCATTGATTACAGTTACGATACTTTCTCAAAAAGGATCTTGTTACAAAGAAACAACTCCACTCTAGCACCAGCAGGTTCGAATATCGGTCTTGGCATTGATATTCGTAATGGCACGGAATCCACTTTAAAGCCAAGGTTTCGGTGTACATAACTCGGCATACTGAACTCGGTATTTGAACATACGAATTCTAAATCACTTTTTGCGTTGATCTTGCTTTAAATCCGGTGAAAATGTTAATTTTCCTTCGATGAATTTGATTCGCGAGCAGAATAACATGATTTCCGATTTAATTGCTTCCAAAAAAGAAACATAAATGATGCCTTTTTTCGTGATACTTAAAAAATAGCAGTCATGTCTAAAATGCCTCATTTTTACTCATCTTAAATCCTTTAGTGTTAATAATTTCGCAGTTCATTTCCTCCATTTGAATTACTTCAACTTACCTATTTTGTGCTTGGCGAAGCATGGCCAAATATGGCCCTTGAACCATGAAAACCCCCAATCAACCAACCAACCATCCTCCATTTGAACCAGTGATGGACAGACATGTTACCATCTACCTTCCTCGTGTGGAGGGTTGTAACGTGATATGAATTTCAAGTTGTGGCGAGTGAATTTAGACATTGGTACAGCTTTGAAACAAACAACGCATTAAATTAAATTAACAGTATTTTCATAGTTTAAGCAATTCAAGGCAGAATTCGAGGCAAATGATAGTTGAGACGAAATGGTTTCATTCCAGAGGTTCCATAGTAGCAGACAAGCTTTGCGTTCGCTCAATTTGAAAACTTCCTAGAACCTCTGTCCAGGGGTCAGGAATCGAAGTCACTGCTCCTCCAGTTACTAGTTAACGATGGGGGACAATTACCAAAAAGAGGGGGTGCTTCTGCTGGACACCTCTAAATTCCATCCGGTCGTAAAATCTCCACACTTCCGCTGGGCAGGATTTATACATCGACGGTCATTTCATGTTGGGAAGGAATTTCAGGCCCCCGAAGAAAGCCATACTCTACAGGGTCCTTAAAATTTTCAAAAAGTACAGACTATAGCTCTTGAAACAAAACAAGTAGGGAGTCGATGATTCGATTAATTTTGAAGGGAGTCGATTGACCGATTCGTTCACTTCAAAGATTCGATTCAATTGAACGAATCACTCATTTTCGTCCCATCACTAGTTCGTTGAAAAAGACAGCAAAAAGACAGAAAGCATTTTAAAGCAATTTAACACACACGCACACGCACACGCACACGCACACACACACACACACACAGTGAGCCGTGAGAGAAGATATTTCACAAAGAATTTCCAAATTGTTTAAAGCAAGTTATCACCTGCAATCCATGGACTTTTGACACAAATGGAATTATGTTTAAATTATAAGCATACTCATCTGTTATTTTACAGAGCTTTTACTAGATTGCCCAAAAAATACGATTTAAAAATTGTGAAAAACTGAGTACGGTTTTTACATTAACTTTAATTTTCAAAAAAGTTTTCACGTCATTCACCATTTTTAGAGAACAATGTGCAAAGTTTAGAAAAAGAGGAAGCGACAGTTACATGTAAAACCATGTTTCAAAAGGAGAAAATGTGCAATTTATTCAATGACGAATCGCCATAGACTATCGAACGAAAAAAGAAGGAATAACAATTTCAACTAACTTTCCTTCATAGACAAAATCACGTTGGCGTGGTGTGGAAGTTTGGAGAGTGGGGTGCCAGCTCAGGTGTTGCCTCGTCATCTGACCGTGGTTCAAAATTACGTGGTGCTGTCCTCGGATCTTTCCCTCTGGGATTGATCCCGGACCGTCACCAATAGCCCGTTGTGTTGCTCCAGTGTGACGTTAATTGAAAATACCAAAATACCAAATCATAGACAAAAAAGCACCTTGAAATGAATGGTAGAGGAAAGACTAGACATGTTTACGACTGAGATCAAGTGGCAGGTGCTGATGAATTAATTGACTTGCCTCTACCAGAACTTTCCAACTGTCCCTCGAACACAACTTTGTTCCATAATAAATTGCAAAAGAGCATGATAGATCTTTTACATCAATGTATTCCGAAGTTTCATCACTTTTCCAAAACAAAATTCATCGTTGAACACTGGGTCAATAAAAAGAAACAAGATTCAAGCAGAGAATTTCAATTGCTAAGCATAAATCATGGGAACTAATTGAGTTTGTTCGGTATGTTACGGCTTTAAAAGTATAAACAAAAACTGCACAATTCGTCATTTTGATCGTTTGAATTCTTGCATTCGATTCATGTGTTTGCCTCGCTTTTTTTAAACAGAGAATTAGCACTGCATGTAGAAATTAGCACTGCATGTTAGAAATGAGTTGATGTCGCGAAATAGGCATAAGTCCTGATCATTATACAGATATAAATGTATGAATGTGTTCCTTTTTAGAATGAATGAGAAAATTAGCATACTTTTTTTTATTTTAATTACTATTTCCTGTAGCTTCAAAAAGTTTATGGTTAAGGAAAAACTGAAATTTCTATCCATGTATGTAAAAATGTATTCGAGAGAGTATGAAATGAAGGAAAGTGAAAGTTAATGTTACGAGAGGTAATGAGACTAAAAAGACGGTTATCTGGACAGAGGCTAGAACCACCCCATGGTGGTCACCTGTACCAGGTTTCGAGGAAAGAGGGAGCTCGGTAATTTTTTTAGAAGTTTCTGAAAGAATGTTTTGAAGGTAAAGATTTTTTGTATTGTTATAGTTTGTTTTATATGTTAAAGTTTTAAATTGGTATTGTATTTATAATAATAAAATTACATATTTCTGGGGAAAGGAAAAGATTATAAATCTTTTACGGTAGGTAGTTGAATTCGCGTCGCATTTGGAACAACACAACGGGCTATGGGCGGCGGTTCGGGACCCATTCCGAGGGAAAGGATCCGAGAACATCTCGTCATTTTGAGCCACAATCGGATAACAAGATCAACCACGGAGCAGGCACCCCACTTTCCAAATTTCCACACCACGCCAACGTGAGGACATTTGAGGCCACGACAGATTTAACTTTCTCAAACTCTCACGTGTACGACGATCTTTGGATCGAGTTACGAACTCACAACCCACCGGTTGCTAATCCGAGATTCTTCCAACTAGGCTACCTCTGTCCCCGATAAATATCTTACATTTGAGGCGTATATATGCACATTTAATCTAGTTCTGGGGACGGAGGAAAGATGTAGAGAACGTGAAAGGGGTCTTTAGGCTTCTCTTGAATCGATTAAATTCGGTATGCGTACACAGAGGGGTGAATTGGAGTTCTATTCGGACCCCAGTATTAGATTAGATGACGGGTCCCTTAAAATAAAACACAAAATATGTTATTCCGAGTACTCAATTTTTAACCTTTACAAACATACCACTTTTTTCTGTGAATTTTTTATACAGCTATATTATAAAAATAATGAACATATTAAAATGATTTTTTATTAGATAACTGACTGCGCATTTCAATATTCAAACATAGAAAGTACTCAAATTTCTTGATCCCCATGGCAACACACAGTAACGCCTCTTTCTTACCGAAGGCACTGATTCAACGTTCATTGGGCATGAGAAGTTTGAGTTACAAAATTAAAATTTAATTGCTTTAATTGAAGTGAATCGAAGTTTTGTAGGTAATTGAATCTACATCGCACTGGAGCAACGCTATTGGTAACGGTCCGGGATCAATCCCGAAATGAAAGATCCGAGAATAACACCTCGCCATTTTAAACCATGCTCAGCTGACAAGGTCAAACATAAGCTGGCACACTCTCCAAACTTCCACACCATGTCAGCGTGAGGAAATTTCGGGCTCGACAAATTTAACTTGCACCAGCCTCCACGTACACGACGGTTTTAGGTTGGATCTAGTTTAGACCTCGCACCCCTACGGATGCTAATCCACGAAGAGTTTATTACGCACTCAAGTAAAAAATGAAGACATGTTTGAAATTCTATCACAGGGATAGAAACCCTGGAAAGTACGGATTGAGATACCCCATACTTTTTTCTGAATTCGCTCATTTTCTACACTTATTAATTATACTACAGTAAGGATTACAAGGTGTAAAAATACACGGTTGGTTGGTTTTGGGGATTTTATGGCGCAAGGGCCATATTTGGTCATGCTGCGCCAGACATGACATGCAATATCAAGTAATAGACAAACACACAATGAAAGATTTACTGACACAGAAGAGAGAAATACACCCAGGGAGGAATGCACCTGACATTAAAATAAACGGAATTTTTTTTTGCAATCAAATAAAATTGAGGACATTTCAAAGACAATACTTTAAGATACACACCCGTTTGCGAAAGATCTCCGATCTTTCTCTTCGGGATGGAACCCGAACTGTTGCCTCTTACGCCATAAAATCTCAACATCCAATCCCCGACCATTGCCAATTGCCTGTTGTGATGCTCCAGTGCGATATAACCGACTACCTACTTTTTGCGAAAGGAAACAACGTCAGGTAGGTATTTAATTAACGTCCCGCTGGGGCAACACAACGGGCGATTGGCCACGGTCCGGGATCATCCCCGAGGGGAAGTATCCGAGGACAACACCACGTAATTTTGAACCACGATCCGATGAGAGAACAACACCTGAGCTGGCACCCCTCTCTCTAAACGTCCACACCATGCCAATCGGACATTCGATGCCCCGACAGATTTATTGCGCATCAGCCCCCTTTGTTCACGACTGTCTTTGGTTAGATTCGAACTCGCAACCCCCCGGTTGCTGGTCCGTTACTCTTCCAACCTGGCTACCGCGGTCGAAACAACGTCAGGATTAAAATTTAAAACTTCTTACTTTCAATGTGTTTGTTTTGTGACCGTCACCATAGCGTGACAAGTTGAAAAGCAACAGTCAATATGAAATGGAAGATTTACAGCATAGTGAATTGGGAGGAGTCAAGCAGCCTGTGATTGAATATGGGATGAGTGAACTTGCTGGTATTTCTCAGCGCATTGGGAATGAACTGAATTTTGTTGGGGTGGAGCAAACGACAAAAACGGATAATATTTTGGGGGAGCAACAGAGATATGAAAAATGCTGAGAATGGATGACGAGAAAAGAACAACACCCTCGAGAAACCGACAAGTGGAACTTTAAAGTGATTCCTGGCTTCAGCATCGTCCTCATCTCATCATACCCTGCATCAGCGATACACCAGTGCCCAATGTCCAAGACCGGTTACTTACCTACTGTACCCTCATCACTCCGACTCACCAGAGTTTTCATTGGAGGGACGGGTAGTGGGAAAATGAGATAAAAAAAAGATATCACACATAATACAGGACATATGCAAGTACACAAACGGAAAAAAGGCATCAATGGTCAAAGATTAAAATTGGAGCATAACAAAAACATGAATAGAATACAAAATTATCTAGCACAACACACACAATTAAACAACACGAGGACCAGAATTCAGGGGTCGCAGGGCCGAGAGAAGGCACACAGGGTGATGTGATTATTTTATTCGTTTCTTAAAATGTATGCTATGGATATTTACATATATGAATTTTTGATGGTTAAGATTACATCGGGATAATAACAGTTTAATGGCTAAAATATATTTACATTCAAATTCTTCAAAAATTTATCAATAGAGCTATGAGGATTAAACAGGAAAACACCCTCAAAAACCGGTTGGTGATCACCATTCTCTTGAACATCCCATATGCATATATTTGACACCTCATTATACCTGTCTATAACTATGATAGTCTATAACTATGTCTATAACTATGATAACTTCCACGCAAATATTACGTATTGCGTGAAATATTCACGGACTTAGCGCTTATATTATGAGTTTGGAACTCAAATCCGATTTGTAAACGGCCCCTTTTATCCCATGTCATACAATTTTACTGCACATACATAATTTGCAAATCATTAAATAAATTATTATTTAACTATACAACCATTGTGCGCGTCTATAACAATAACTTTAGTCAGAGAATTACAAAAGATAGAAAAATTTACTACAATATCTGATAGAGGGCACATAATTAGGAGATCAGTTTAGACAGGGAAGTAGAACTCTCCCATGATTAAAAATATATATGCAACTGCGCTGCACCTACTGTGAAGAAAACAGTTGATGTATCATTCTCTCGTTTTGCTGATCCTGAAACTCATAACAAAATAATGCTTGATTGCAGAAACAGTGATGAGTGAATGCATGTGTTCCTCGTTGTCTATGTGCGTAGTTATGCAGGAGTGGCTGTTATGAAAAAAAGGCAAAATAAAAAATTCAGATTGCTTTCTGATAGAGAAGTAGTTGTACTTTATCTTCAAGGCTGTTCAGAACACAGTACGTGTTACAAATTAATTTCATCTTCACTTAATATTAGTGATGGGCAGAATCGAGTTCTTTTGAGAATCGAATACTCGGTATTCGAATACTCTCACGTATCGAGTAAGTATTCGAATACATATACGAAAGCTATACATCGATAGCAGGAATCAATACTTTGGTATTGGAATACATGGAGTACTTTTGTATCTGAATACCTAGAATGAGTACTTTTGAATCCGAATACTCTTCTATCCGAATACTTTTGTATCTGAATACTCTTGTATCCAAATACTCTTGTGTCCGACTACATTGGTGTCCGACTACTTTGGTATTCGAGTACTTTGGTGTCCGAATACTTTGGCCATCCGAATACTTATACTCGAATACTTTGGTCTCCGAACATTGTACCTGTATACTTTGGTATCCGAATACTTTGAAAAACAATTGAGTACAAACACTACTTTTAAGTATCGAGTACACGAGTACTTGTATTCGAATACTCCCATCACTACTTAATATTTTAGTGCATTTTAAATTGAAAAATATTAAAATAATGTTCCCAGGCGCACATATTCTTTCTTTGGACCTATGCGCCATAAATCCCAAACCAACCATATCATTCATTGTAATTTTTCCCGTGAGGATTACCGGCCTCTCGGAAGCACTGGCCATTCAGAAAATTCCCGATAGTCGTGTTCGTCACCAGTCTGAACCCTCAGCAATTTTCAACATTTCTTCATTGCCAAATAAGGTCCGATCGCTATTCATATCAAATCCATACCACACATACTCTCGGGCTCTCTTCTATTACACTCTCAGCCCCATAGATATAACTTGTTACAAATATGGTCTTTTGGCCATCAAGTAAGGAAGTCAGGTTGTGTTAGGTTGTTTGGTTTTTTTTATGGTGCAAGGGCAATAGTTGGCCAAGCTGCAACGCCAAGTAATGGATATACTCACAAGGAAATTTTGATTGACACAGTATAGAGAAAAGCGCCCAGGAAACGTTACAAGAATCTTACCTGTGCTGCCCTCAGCTCCCAGGTTGCTAGAGCAGTGGTTGGTTGTTTTGGGGTTTTATGGCTAAAGGGCCATGTTTGGCCCCAAGATGTTTTGCGCAAAACTCAAGACAGACAACACGATAAGGGAGGAAGAAAAGGAAAGTGGTAGGCTATGGTAAAAATGAAAGGGACGAAATATCATTCGGGTACCTGGGGATTGTGATGCCCGTACAGACTTAAAGGAAGATGTGCCCATGAGGGTTGTAGCGCATTGGATAAACTCGCTAAGCCGCGGTGGCCTCACGCGAATAAGGAGTGAACGAGTTGCCTGTTCTAATGGGAAGGGTGGCCCATCATTCCAATGCTCTAATAGCGACCGCAAAACTTAATTCTTTACTAAAATAATTTATTTTTAAAAATGCATTCCTGCTCCGTCTTCAAGCATAGAGATTGGCAATTAAAACGAAACATTTGAAATGACACATCCCCTCAAACTGATTCCAATTATTCCAGTAAATATAATTTCCCAATTCAAACCGAATCCCTGCTCAAGAAAACCTCACACACATGCATAATGAAACAGTTAATACTTTTTTGCACGCCGACATGAACCAGTAACGAAAAACTCCGGTACATTTACTTAAAACAGAAATGCCCTTCTAGCGCAATTGGAAAGACACTGATTAGCAATTTCACACACCCTAGGGCTATTGAAATTTCCAGGGGTACATAATTTGCGAAACAAAGCGCTCCCCTATTTAAAAATAAAATCTCAATTACTTTCTGAAGGCGTAGTTTCGCGGATAATGAAATGCATATTTTATCTCTGGAGTTTAGTGACAAAACAAACACCTGCATTAAACATTTACCGATGTCTCGCGACTGGAAATATTCTTAAATCGCACTGAGCGAGTGTGTTTGCGTTCTGATTTCCAAAACTCATGAATATGAATAATGTATTCGCGCTTTTGTTCCTGTCCCGCGAGGCACCGAAGAATCGAGACGATCGCGGATATTCATTTTTTGGATTCCGTTGTGTCGCTTAAACTCGCTTTGTTTTTGCTTTTCGGCTGATGGATGAACACAATTTTAAACTGATATTATTCCATACTTCTTCGTAATAAAAATTTTATATTTCCAAAATGGTGACCAATGAAAACTCATGGGCACATGGTTGGAACATTAACGGATTGGCAATCAGAGGGGGATAGTTCGAATCCAATCAAAAGACCGTGTACAAAAGGGGGCTGGTTCTCTTTAAATCTGTTATGGCCTCAAATGTCCTCACGTTGGCGTGGTGTGGAAGTTCGGAGAGGGCAGTGCCAACTCAGGTGTGACGACCTCGTCATCTGACCGTGGTTCAAAATTACCTCGGATCTTTCCCTTCGGGGGTGATCACGGACCGTCGCCAATAGCCCGTTGTGTTGCGCCAATTCGATGTTATTTAAAATACCAAAATACCTACCAATAGAAACTCAAGAAGGTAAAAAATGTCCAATTGCTATTTCGATTGGTTGGTTTTGTGTTTTGTGGCGCAAGGGTCATATTTGGCCTAGCTGTGTCAAACACAAGACACCAACGAAGGTGGTAAGGAAAGCAAAAAGCAGAAATGTAAGCGAGGGTAAAGCAGAAGGGCCACAGATCACACGGGTATGTCTGAGTTGTGATGGCCGTACAACCCAAAGATGTGTCCGTAGGACCTGCTATTTCGGTGGTGCAAAACGTTCACCATAATACTTATAAAGTTCCAATAATCCTTATAATCATTATTCTGTGCTGCTGATGGTGGGCGTTTAGCTCCACCGAAACAGCAATTGGACATCTTTTCAACTGGTATTTATTGGTCACATTTCGAAGCTTAAATTTTTGACTAAAGCTTCACCTATACAAGGTGAGTCTAAATTGTTTTTACAAAATAAGAGGGGTGATAGTACCCATCCAGACGAACAATAATTACCATGGAACATAGGGTCGCATTCCACTCTGAGAGGCAGAAAGGAGTAAAGTCGAAACGCGTCGAGCATGAACAAGTAGTCATCGCCTCTGACGTCGTTTTGTACCTGCCTACGTAGCATGTCTCCTAAGCAAGATGGCCTGGTCGGTAGCGCACGATGGATCGAACGAGGCGGACCTGTGGCTTGGCCTCCTTGCTCACCGGACCTCAAGCCACTGGACTTTTTCTTCTGGGGACACATGAAATATTTAGTGTACCAGATGCCTGTGGACTCGGCTGAAGATCTCGTAGCGAGAATCGGTGTTGCCGCAGACAAAATGAACACAACACCAGGAATCTTCGAGAGGGGTGCATCAGTCATTCCTTCGCCGGTGTGAACTTTGAGCACTTGCTGTGAGTTTTTCTCGGATCAATAAAATCAGATTGTGCAACTTTTGGTATCGTTCATTCGCTTTCCCAACGCTGTTGTAAGATCATGTTGAAATTCTAATTTTACTCTTTTCTGCCTCTCAGAGTGGAATGCGATCCTATGTTCCATGGTAATTATTGCTCGTCTGGATGGGTACTACCACCCCTCTTATTTTGTAAAAAAATGTAGACTTAACCTGTATATCAAACTTCTTGATGTCTGTATTTGAAGACAACTTAATTTGACTATACGTGTTTATGCTAGTCAGTAAATTTCTTTTACTTATTCTTTTCAATGCATAACATTGAAAAAAGTCAGTATACAATTGTCAGGACTAGTGCGACTGAAAAGTTAACTTAAAATGTTGGTCGATTGGAAATTAAGGGATGCGGTAGCCCGGATGGAAGAGTAGCGGGTCAGCAACCGGTGGGTTGCGAGTTCGAAACCAGATCCAATCAAAGACCGTCGTGTAGTATGGGCTGGTTCATGTTAAATCTGTCCTGGTCTTCAATGTCCTGACGTTCGCTTGGCATGAAAGTGTGGAGAGTGGGTGCCACAGCTCAGGTGTTGACCTCGTCATCTGTCCGTTGTGATTCTCCAGTGCGAAGTCAATCCAACTACATACCTACCTTGGAAATTAATGAAACACAATCAAATAGAATTAATTGGAAAATACTGAAAAAGAAAAGCTTGTGGAAACTGATGTGATGTGCCTTTCACTGATAATTCCTCGATTTTTTAATTTTGATTTATGAAATAGCTTCCACATACACTACTTTCCTACGTTCTAAATTTGATTTTTAAACAAACATTATTTCTGGTATCGCAGGGTATGAATTGTTAAGAGACAATTCGATGCAATCTCAACTCGCAGTTAATATTTCGTTCGATATTTGAAGAGCTCACCAGGTTTCAATCCGTAGTGCGAAGTATTAAAAGCTTGTACACACGAAGTGCACTAGGAAGGACTTAAGAGATCGAAATTCCAGATAAAATGTCTCCAAAAATAATGGCCTCAGACAAAAGGATTTATTTACAAAAGGAGTTTAAGTTTACCTTCTCTAATTGTTAGAATCTGGTATACATATCGGATTTAATCCTAGACACTTAGCGCATTAATTTTATTCCGTAACTAAACACAACGTTCCGTTATGAGGACGTGATTATAAATTAAACATCTGGATTTCTGTATGAAAAGCTACAGTAGGGATGATTAAATTGAATTAAATTAATTAGTGATGTGATTTTCGGTGGTGGATGCGTTAATTATTCCATTTTAGAGAATACCGATAAATGCCTCGCGTGTTTCAGTACAAACGTTGAAAGCAGAATTTAATTAGCGTTTTTCCCATTAATTAAATTCCTTTGCCTTTTAAATACTCCATATACGGTAAAACTTTGAATTACAGTTTCCTGTACACGTGTTTTTAAAGTTTAAATTCGTTAATTCATGTTCAAAATTTTAATTTCAAGATAAAATATTCTTGACTATGATACGCAATGGCGCGTTTCTATTATCAAAAATATTCCACTGCCCATTTCTTATGTGGTCACTGTGACGTGCTACATGAATTCAGTTTTTTGATGCACAAGCAACTGCTTTTAGCATACTTGTAAACGTTATTGTGTCTTGATATTATGTTTATTAACCCTCCTGGTGGTTATAACGATGAGGCATTCGAAAAATGAACAGATCTTGATGGACGAGATATCTCGTCATTAGAAAAACTGACCACATCTTGATCTCGTCTTCATAAAAAAATCAGCAATATCGTGATGGACTAAATATCTTGTCAGAAGTAAAACTGGTCAGATATTGATGGACGAGATATCTCGTCGAAACCACTTGGAGGGTTAAGTACTCGCGAAATATGATAATAGTGAATGCGTTTTTAATTATGCAAGTAACCATGATATAGAATGTGATGAAAAATTAATTTGGAAGAATTAAGGGAGTGAAAAAATGAGTTGGGGGATCCATGTTCTTTGCAGTTTTGTATCGCCCTTAGTTTATTAATAAATAGTCTTAATTTTTCTAGCAAGTTTCGTTTTATGTGTAATCGAAACGCTCATCTACAACTGCTTAACTCAATCTTACTGATAATCTGATCGTATCCGAAAAGTCACTAGTCTTTATCTCCAGGTAAATTAGGTAGGTAGGTAGTTAATTAACGTCGCACTGAAGCATCACATGGGCTATTGGCGATGGTTCGGGATCAATCCCGAAGGGACAGACCCAAGTACAACGTCTCGTAATTTAGAATCACGGTCAGATGACGAGACAACACCTAAACTGGCACAACTCTCCAAATTCCACACCACGCCAACGTGAAGACATTTGAGGCGCCACGACAGATTTAACGTGCACGAGCCCTCGGGTACGCAACGGACTTCGTATGGACCGAGTTTCGAACGCGTAACCCTCCGCTTGCTAATCCGTTCCTCTCCCAACTGGGCTACTTCTGCATCTCCAGGTAAATTAGGAAACAACTCGGATCAGCACGCAATCTCCCGATATAAATGTTGGCAGCTGTGGGATACCAATCCCCGAAAACTACCCCATAATTTTATTTTAATTAGATATTACGTAGATTGGATTACTAAATCGACACAAGGTAATGTTGTATGAATACAGAAACTAATTCTAAGCATTTTTCACTCGGTATAGGACATCGACCTTCTAATGAAATAGACGGATCATGTGGGCGGAGTCGGTGTCGTAAGATCTCTGGAGGGTAAATCACAAATCGACAGCCGATTGACTATGTAAACGCAGACTAGTGTTTTTGATCACAGGTGGATAATGACTTCAACCAATCAATAATTTAGGATTCATGCTTTTACCCACAACCACGTGTCATGTCTTCAAACCGAGCAATTGGAAGAAATAACATGAAGCTGCGGACACATGATCCATCTATTTAATTTTAAGGTCGATGGTATAGGGTAAATGACACCATCTGGTAGACATAGTGTGGAATGACGTTGCAAAACTCCCCTACAAAATTTTAAATCAAGGACTGAAAAGTGGCCTAAAGAACCAACTTAGCATACTCGCTTAGCCGAATAGTGAACACAGATAAGTCGGATGACAGATAATTATATGAATCAAGGACCAAGTCTGATTGTACCTCAGGCTTTCAACATATTAGTGTAAGCTGACGAAGCGGATCTGTGTGAAAAGACCATTTACCCGGCAGATAACAAGAAACCAGTTTAGTTCACCCAGACAGATAACTAAAAAATGATTGGTTCTTGTGACTTCTTGAATCAAGCGTTTTACGACGCCAATCAAATGGAAGAGTGATGATCACATGGGAATACAATACAACAGCATTAATTATGATGCTGAGGTACCAATGTGATGGTTTGAGTCGTTTTAGGAATGTTTCGGTCCTTTGTTTCGTGGGAGCGATATCTGTTCGCCCAGATACTATTCATATATCTATAGGCGTATAGGCTAAGTTCTGTCAACTAAGTGCAACCAACTAGGAAATTTTATGCCTATCGGAGATGATTTCAAAACAAGAGGGAAAATTCCCTGGGCGTTTCCCTCACCAGATCACAATCCAGTCCCACATTTAAGCAAATAAAAAGAAGAAAGAGGACACCAGACTGTCTAACCACTCCACTCCTTGTACATCAACAGCCAAAACGTTTTACCCATTGCATGTGGATCAGCATTCTTAAAGGTACACAAATGGTAATAACCGATGTTTTGTTTAAGTCCATTCCAAGAATAAGTTCAGCAATACTGAATATCAAAGACGACTCATCATGCTAATCAAATGTAGCTTACTTAGCAATTTATTGAGCTTTACAAAGAAAATCATCCGAATTGTATAAGTCGGATTTTCATTAAAAGTAATCTTTTAAAATTTCGAGGCTTTCTAGAAGTATAGATAGCAAATGCTGCTTTCATTCTAATGTTTTAATTCATACTGCTTTATTAGAAGGTAGGTCGCACGTAATTAACGTCGCACTGGAGCAACACATCGGGCTATTGGCGACGGTCAGAGACCAAATCCCGAAATCCAAGAACACCTCGTAATTTTGAACCACGTTCAGATGACGAGAGCAACACTTGAGCTGGCACTC
The DNA here is from genome assembly GCA_933210815.1 of Meta bourneti. Taxonomy (NCBI): domain Eukaryota; kingdom Metazoa; phylum Arthropoda; class Arachnida; order Araneae; family Tetragnathidae; genus Meta; species Meta bourneti. The sequence continues at coordinate 16,090,026 of OW119929.1, forward strand.
CACTCTCTAAGCTTCCACACCAAGCCAACACGAGGACATTTGAGACCATGACAGATTTAACGTGCAACAGCCTCCACGTACACGACGGTCTTTGGATGTACCGAGTTTCTAACTCTCAACTCTCCGGTTGCTAATCCATTGCTTTATTAGGAAAAGGCTATTTTAAACCAGGTCTTATACTTTCAGGATACCGTATCCTTAATGCAAGCACTTAGAAAAAAACTGCACGAATGCATTGTACTACATGCCTTAATCGACATTAGAACTAGCAAAACATATCACAAAATGCATTACTTCTTAAGATTATAAAATGCCCATTTTGTATATACAACATTAAATAATATAAAGCACTCTACTTGCATTAGAACTTTCACCTTTATGTCTCTGACAACACACGACAATACCCTTCCCTTTATAACATATAGATGTAATATAATATACCGGAGGTCCATTTACCGTAGATCAAATACTATCCCCAAACCGTATACAATCGGTCCCTTCCCAAAAGAGCAATATATAATACATCTGTCCGATAAAATGTATACATATATCTTCGAAATATGCAGCTGCCTGGAGATGTTTTATTCAGGAACGCCATTAATAGCAGCTCAAAAGACTTGTCCTTTTTGTCACATAAAATGCAAGCTCGAGCTTGCCCGAACTATTTGTTATTTAATACAAAGATTTAAAATGCTTGGATCATATTTTACAAAAGACGATCTTATTTTTCGTTTGATATGTATCAAGGGAATTATTGATTATGGAGATAAACTGATATGAAACTTTAGCATTTATTTGAATTGAACTGAGATCTAGGCCTTGAGGATAAATAGATCAGATTTGTGGAAAATTTATTTTAGGGACATTATATTGAACCATTCTGAATACGATTTTTATATGTTAATGTAATGGGTATTTGAGGCTATTCGAAAGCATAATTCTCATGTTAAAAAATTATTAATTGTTTGGATGTATTTAATTCGCCTAACATGCTATAGATATAAATAATTATTACGACTAACAGATCTTAGATCCTAAGCATGTGGTGACGAATCTGTTAACAATAGTTGAATTTTCTGTTCAAGTGACCTGGATTCAACTATCAAAAAAGGTTAATTTCTTCTCTTTTTCATATCAAAGGTTATAGATATCAATAATTTTCCACCAATGCAAATACATTCCTATTTCGGTTTCGCGCTGGATCCCGTACCGTCACCAATAGTCCGTTATGTTGCTCCAGTGCAACGTTAATTAAATACCTACCTTCTATTACGTTTGGTAGCATTGCGATTTCGAGTGCATCTCGTTAGATGCTTGTTTTATCACTGCTGCCCAGGTTTAAAGTTGGGAGGTAGTTAGGCAGTTGAATTAACGTCGCATCGGAGCAAAACAATGGGCTATTGGTGACGGTCCGGGATCCATCCTGAATGGAAAGTTCCGAGGACAACACCTCGTATTTTGAACCATGGTCAACTGCTGTCAACACCTGAGCTGGCACCCCACTCTTCAAGCATCCACACCATGCCAACATGAGATCATGTGAAGCCACGACAGATTTAACGTGGACCAGCCCTCACGTACACGAGCGTCTTTGGTTGTATCGAGTTTCGAACTCGCAACCCTCTGGTTACTAAACCGTTGCACTTCCAACTGGGTTCCCGCGGTCCATCAAAGAAAAATGTCAATAATTATCCACAAAGCAGTTATCTCTCTATTTCTGTTGGCCGCACTGCGATTTCGAGGATTTCAACGTTAGATGCTTTTGTTTCAGCACTGCTACCGAGGTTTGCAGCTGCGTCGGTTGATTGGTCGGTTTCGGAGTTTTATGGAGCAAAGGCCATTTTTGTCCAAGCTGCGACAAACACAGCGTGGTCTATGTTTGACGTAGGTTGTCAGTCACAAATTCGAGTAAAAGTCGTCAAGAAAAGGAAAAAAAATAGATATATGGGATAGAAAAATGGGATGAAACCAGAAAAAAACGTTTCGGTGTATCCCGGAAGCGCCTCCCCCCCCCCCCGAGCTTACTATAAACAGTAAACCCAATTGGAAAAGGCAAGATCACTAGAGTACCTCGAATCCATGATGCCCGTACACATTCTAAAGGCAATATGCCCTTGACGGTGTTTTGAAGTTGGGAGATCAGTTCGATTTCCGTTGTCGTGACATTACCTAGGCCACGCGGTTTTCTGCTTGCACCAAAGATCAATTCTCAGAAATCCGTTATTTTTTGTGGTCTGAAAATGTATCCATTCCTCAGGGGCATTTTTAGGGCATCACAACCCCAGGGTACCCGAGTGATATTTTCTTCCTTTCATTTATACCCTCGTCTACCCTTCTGCATTTTGCTTTCCTACCTTTCTCATTGTGTTGTCTGTCTTGTGTTAGGCTCAGTTTGGCCGAGTATGGTCCCTGCTCCATAAAACCCCAAAACAAGTAACCAACCAAAGTGTATGAACCGAAGATTTTCGGGCAGTATGGTACCAGTGTTCTGCTGTGAGTGACTACGAAAGGATTGAAAAATTCAAAAATGTGTGTTACGCATGAAGATGCCAGACGGTCGTCAATTAGAACTGATGACAACAGTGGACGTAGCATTCATAGTTTACGTAAAATAGATCTGTTACACAGACGAGTGACTACTGTTGACGAAATGGCAAATTAATCATTCGGCACGGACGAAGTGAAACAAATGGTGCATGCGTGGCACTCTACTTATCTAAAAACACTTTTTTTAGAATATAAAAAACATCGACAAGGAAGGAACAAGTATACTTTGAAAAGCAAAGGGACTTAGTTGAAATTTGCTGATATTGCAACCAGTTTATTTTCATCGACATAAAATTTCCAGCTGCTTTGCTGATGCTTATTGGCACACCCTTTTATGCTTTGGAAAGTCAGAATAGTTTACTTTCTCCCTCATTAGCTGTAGTTAACTCTCTTCTCAAAAGAATTGAGCGAGACATGTGAGGACTTAGTAAATAAGTGTAAAAGAGGAGTAAGAGATTGATGGGTATATTGATCATTGAAAAAGACTAGATTATTGTAGGCAGGCAAAAACTTAGAGTAATTGAACGAAATTTGTGGCAAATGGGATTGTGGGAGTTAAATTGCTTATATAAAATTCACCCTCATTTAATGGTAACCTCCAAGATTAGCTTTCTTTCAAAGATTGCTAGTGTTCATACCAATGTATATTTATCGTATGTTCAAAATCTGTAACCATCTTAAAGTTGATGCAGAATAATCCAATCCATTTTAATTTGTAACAAGTACCAAGTCGCACGTTCCTTTTTATATGAGTGTTATTCTAATAAAAGAGAGCAGCTAGTGTACATAAATAGGTGGGACATAATTTTTTGTCAATTCTTTTCATGCAAACAGGCACACCAAAGCGTTTTACAATTTAGTAGATTAGTAGATACCGCCAGTGAGTGCATTAGATCATGTGGAACAAAGAATTGAGATTTTCAGGGACAATTTAATATAGTGGCAAAAATTGGACTCTACAACAAATCTGGTTGGTACGCGACTTTAAAAAGAGAAGTGCAGAGGTTTAATGACTGACATTTTTGGGTACAGCTGTATCATATGCGTCGTTTGGAGGCAACGCTCTTGGCGTGTTTTTTTAGCACACTTTTAGTAGCGAGTTATGGCAGGAGAAGGGAACCCTTCTTTATTTTTATTTGGCTATTTGTTTGAAAATTCGTGTGAAGATTTAAAAATTGATTAATTTAACAAGTTCTTAGAAATTGTTAGGGATTTAGATTGGGAGGAGTTTAAAACAGTTTTAAAAATTTTTAACCGCTATTTTCCAACTATTTCTGCCAATTATATTCCCATAAAAAATATGTCTATTCAAAGTTTTGTATTTTCCCAGTTAACTTCTTTCATATAAAGCTTATTACCCGTTTAAATAAACGATTTTCTCTAAGAATTCTTTCCTTGGCGACATAAAAAGTGCCAATTAAAGTTTCAAGAGCGTTGCCACCAAACGAGCTGTACCCACTTTTGAAAAGAAAGTACGCTCCTTAAGGCCTCCCGCGCAATGGTGATTTTTGTGGAGAAACTGTTTAAGTAACGGAAATGAAACATTGTTTTCAATATAGACTCGCGCATTGGTGGTTATTTAGTTGATGTAAGTAAATAAATACAACCCGTTCTATTTCGGGGGGTGACGAAATTGTTTTAGTGTCGCATCTGTGGGAATAGAACATACATGTTCAGGCCTGTTCGCGCATGGGTGATTGTTTAGTAGACTACTTGCCTGCAACCAGTGAACATTGTATCATTTTCCTTTTTCCCTTTTCTTATTGTAAACTTAATAAATATCATCTCGATGGGCAGAATTATATATTAGTAAAATTGAAAAAAAGACAACCATTATGATTACAAGATGAAGTGTCTGGATACTTTTTAAAGGTCTCAAACAATTTGTGAAACTGAACACTAATAAGTCTTTCACTCAATATTGGATATACCCAAAATCGTGTTTCTTTGTTTACTTTTTAGTCTCAGGAGTGCACAAACACATGCAGTTTCTTTGAAATCCATTTTAAGACAGCTTTGTGGCAACTATTTAGTCACCTAATGAGCCCTTACGAGGAGTAAAAGACTTTTTAGTTATCGGAACTATTTAATCATCAAAAAAAATGTTGCCAGTGCGCGGGAGGGCTAACAAACATAAAATTTTTTCAAATAACAATTTTGAGACTTCTAAACATACTTATCATCAATGGATAACATCCTTGATATCAAATATCTATATATATAAAATAGAATTTGTGTGTGTGTGTATTTTCTATACAAATCTACACCGTTTGACCAATCCACACCAAATTTGGTACATTTATACTTTAGAACACTGCGGTCAGCATATGCTAACTCTTAACCCCCGTTCTATTGGCCCTAGGGGGCTAAAAAGTATTCGAAATCACCATAGAAATAACTTTGAGCATAGATTGATTGCTTTAGACAGCTATGGTTGCTTTACCAGTGTTGATCGAAAAACAATTTTTTCCGAAACAAATTAAATTACAATATTTATGTTTGAACTGACTTTTTAGTTCTTCCCATGATGTAAATAAATTATAGATATTTTATTGACTTAAGAAAGAATATTTTAAAATATTTATTTTTACAAGAAAATTCAAGAAAGGTTTTCAGGAGTTCAAGGATGATTTTCAAGGAAAGTTGGTGTATATATTTCGACCAACCTTCCTTAAATAATTTATTGAATACGTAATGATTTGTAGAGTTCTGTTTCATAAACTTTTTAGGTAAGGCGTGTAACTTATTTTAAAATGTCCGGAAGAGATACATGCGAATCCTCCGTTGAAAGCAGTGATTTTCTTTCTTAAAAAATCTGTAAAATCAACCTTCTGCTTTTTGAAAAAATTTTATCTATTCAGTTTTATTTGAATACACCGATAACATTTATTTCTAACCCAAGCACCGTTATTCCGAAAAGCACAAACGAAAAACTCATTGATCATAAAAGCGTAATTTTGCTACTCGGTATCTGGCAGCACCAGAATTAATGTTTACTTTTTTTTATAAAACTTTGTAGAACTTTCTAGAAAGTTGGGGAAACGGAAACTTTCTTGGACTCGTGATGGAGAACATTCCAACACCTCGATTCTTAGCTGGTCGTATTTAAAGGAAGCTGACTCGGTAAGTCTTCCAGTTTATCATCTTTTAGTGAATTTGACAGTTTTAATTCGCTCTTTTAGTTGATTTGTATAAGTGTTTCCTACTTTATTCGACAGTGATAGTGTACATTTTGGATTTATATTTCTAAACTGATGTAAGTACTTCATAATTTTGAATTTGCTTTTTCGTTAATTTTAGCTTTTTATTATATTCTATAATAGATTTCATTGCTCAGTGAGAGTGTGCCTTTTGCTTAATTTATGAAATAGCTTTTTAAATTCTTTTACAGATTTCTTTGCTGTAGCAATGCCTTCAAGGAAGCGGAAGGCGATCGGCCAAGTGCAGTCAACGGCTAAGATGATGAAAGATAAGCGTAGTGAAGAATCTTCCGAGGAGAGGAATAGAAGACTTGCGATTGCGAGAGAGAGAGAGAGCTACTACATGTAGAGCAACAGAGATGGCACAGCAGCGTGAGGTCCGACTACAGGATAAGAGAGATAGAGTCAAACGATCACGGACTGCGCACCATTTTAGCTTAGCATTGGAAGGATTCCACTACGTTTCACATAAAGACTACTCGCTGCATGCAAATGTTACCATCGGGAAAATGGAAATGGTTTGTAGTTACTGTCAAGCCAAAAAATTTAAATCAGAGTCTACTGGTATTTGCTTCAAAAATGGAAAAGTTAATCTCTGCCAACTGGAACCACCACCACAAGAACATTTGACTTACACATCAGGAGATACATCAGAGTCGAAGCATTTTCTTAGTAACATCAGAAAATACAACTCATGTTTCCAAATGACATCATTCGGCGCCACATCAGTTGTTGGACAGCCCGGATTTCCGTCGACATTCAAGGTGCAAGGGCAGATTTACCATAGAGCGGTATCGTTGCTTCCGCTGCCAGATCAACCACCAAAATTTTTACAACAATATTTTATTCAAAACGAACAAATGGAAACTGATTAGAGGTGTGCCTACATCTCGGGAACAAGACGTCAAATTGTGTTAAACTTACAGAGGATGTTTCATGAGAGCACAATAATCTTATTAAAACGTTAGAAAGAGCATTGGAACGTATGCCAACAGATGAATATGAAGTAGTCATAAGAGCAGACCGAAGACCAGCAGGTGAACACGAGCGGCGCTTTAACTCTCCTCAAGCAGATGAAGTCGCGGTGGTTATATCAGGCGATGAGTTCCATAAACGGGATATCGTTATTCAACGACGAGGTGAATCATTGCAGCGCATTTCGGAAACACATTGATCTTATGATGCTCTGCAGTACCCAGTGATATTCCCCCACATGGTGAAGATGGATATCATTTTAATCTGAGACAGAACAACCCAAGAACAGGTGAAACAACGAGCAAGAAAGTTTCAGCGATGGATTTCTATGCGTACAGATTAATGGTTCGAGATACTGAGCAGAACCACGTATTGAACTGCAGGCAATTGTTTCATCAGTTCATCGTCGATATGTACGCTAAAGTCGAGAGTGAGCGTCTAGTCTAAATCAACGTAAACTGAGAGTTGACGAATATATTCACCTGAGAGATGCTGTGGCAAATGACGGGAACGTTGAAACCTCGGTGCCTTAGTCATACTACCAGTTACATTTACAGGCAGTCCCAGACACATGAACGAATACACACAAGATGCTATGACGTACGTGAGGACGTACGGGAGACCAGACTTATTTATCACCTTCACCTGCAATCCGACTTGGACGGAGATCAAGGAGGTTCTTACCAATGGTCAATTACCCAGTGAGCCCCACGACTTGATTGCGAGAGTATTTAAACAGCAGTTGAAATTGCACTTTGCGCATCTTTTGTTTTTAGAATTCTGCATTTTTTCGTCGGAATTTCGTTTCTGTTTGTCTTTATGTCTTAATCTTTTACATATTGCAATATATTCAGGAATTAAATGTATATATCTGCGTCCGAAGTATATTGTAGAAGCTATGAAAAAGTTAAAACGTATTTTCCGTACAACTTAAATGATTGCATTTTTCTGTGAAAGAAAAGTGATTATTCTAATTCACTTTTCAAGTAACATTTAACTATTTCAACCCGAGCAACGCCGGGTAATTCAGCTAGTCAAATATAAATAAATCTTGTAATTTTATATGCATTAGATGAAAAATTGAAATTCATAATTTATACTAATGTCTAGAGTTTTTACTGTTAAATGTTAAAAACAGAATTAAATTTGTTTGGAGAAATGAACTGGTGTTGTTTTCTATGTTTTAAATACCACTCGGTGAGATCTGATGCTGCAGAATGTTCCTGTCAACAATGAAGATAAGAGTCCTTGACGTTGATTCATTTTAACTCATGATCAAACACTTCGAATTTAGAAGAAGCGAATCGACGCATAATGAATCACCAGTTAAACAAAACACTTGATCACTTTTGTATTAGATCCAAATGCCAGATGTTTTGAAGTGAGGGATTCTGCCATGGATCAGACCAAAATAACGACCAAGTGTTTATGGGAACAGGGAGATAGAGGAATATAGAAAAAGTTGAAGAGGTCTTACTTTCTACTACGTATGTTTATGTTAGTGATTAACGAGGTTTCCAGGATAAACGAATATTTTATGTGTTTCCAGCCAATTTCCGATTGAATTAAAAAATGTCTGCCATATCTTGTGTGATTTTACGAAGTGTTTGTGTGTCTACTCTAAGATTTAAATAGTTAAATTATGTCTGTTTTAACTTTAATGGTGAAATTGTTTAACATTTATTTTAATCGGAGCTTTTGACTGGCTTTTTATATCACCAAGGAAGAATTTCTTACAAAAATAGTACCGTTTCAGGCTAGCGTAAAATTAGTAAAAAATTAACGAAAATAATTTTAAAAATAGAAGAAAATCTACACAACTGATTATTCTACTAGGTAAGTATTTACTTTAATGATAGTATCCTTACTTTTTTAAAATAGTGTTATAGAAGTGTGGCCATGTTAATTTGTTAAATTTAATGGAACACCAGACAATATAATATAAGAGTGTTATAAAGGTTCACTTTAATTCTAGCAAACTTGTGTTATTTGGGCATGATAAAATCAAAAAAGATGATTGACAAAATTAATGAGAGATTTAAATAATCGCTAGGGGTTGCCATGCCATAATCCTAATAAAGCGGGACGAAAAGCGCGCCAAAAGCGTTGACACAAAAAAATTCTTTATTATCAAAGATGTAATGATTTATTTGATTTGTGTATTGATTAAGTGTATGTTATTTTTACTTGTAGAATCGACTGAATGTTCTTCAAACATTGCAATGCCGCGTAGTATGTATACATGTGAAGTACATAAGAATATACGTATAATTCACAATGGAATTATATTGTGAATTATATAAGTGGGCGCTGCGAGCCAGAGAAAATTACTTCCTGAGGGATGTGTGTGGAAAGAGGGCACTCAGAATGTTAGCTCCTTCAATTTGCATAAGTATAAATTTAGTGTTTTATACAGTCCAATTGCTATTAATGCCGAAAGCAAAACCATCAGCTGTTCTCGTTTTGAGTCGGCTGATTCTTTAGCTGATGATAGTGAAATACAACATCATAATTCAAAATAGGTTAATTAAGCTGCCTCTTAATTTAAGGGCAACAAAATTAAAAAAAATTGCAGCCCCAAACTTAATCTTTAAAATATATGAATTTCAAGTACTTTTAAGAAATGCATTGAATGGCGCATCGTTTTATTGTAATGCCGCCTAATAAAAAGTAAGACTCAACGCAATAAATGTCCTAACTGAAAAACACGGCAGTAATTTTTACTTTGTAAGAAAAAGGGCCTATGTCCGAATTCGTTGATTTTGAGTGAAGTCCTCAAATATTTCAAATTAAAGAAAGTTAAAATAGAAAAGTGCCAATGTCCTCCTGTCAATACATAATGAATGAATCAAAACATTGGAAAGTACATTTTGTACACTGCATAAAATTGAAGAAATAAAAAATTTCTAAACAACTTTTACAATAAACTTTCAAAAAGGACATTGGTTCTTTATCTACCAAAGTACAGAATTTTAATACTTCAGGTTTTTGCTCAGATCCGGAATAAAGGGTTTCATATTTTAGATTAGCCTTTTGGTGGTAAAAAATTAGATCGATTTCTGAGAGAGATGACGGAGAAGACATTAGATTAACATTATAGAAATTTTAAATTCCTCCATAAATTTAATCGCATGAAACATAGTATTCAGATGTTATATTACTGAATTTGAAAATTATATATAAATAAAATCACATATATGAGGCAGGGGATGCAGATAGCGATTTGAAAATGCTATTACACTTTCGGCTGTAAAGATGCATTATTCCACTAGATACAAAAATCATTAAAGTTATGGTACGAATTGTCAATACTATTTTTTAATTCCTTAATTTACTAGGGATTAAATTTTTCTGTATTATAGAACTATAAATGTGAAGGGATTCTGTTCCACACCACATTAAAGAAATAGAGTATTTAGAGAAATAACAAATTCAAAATAAAGAATTACCTTCATGGTTCCATAGCTTTTTAATTAAACTGTATTATTACAATTGAATTATGAACTGAAGTTTTTTTAAGTTATACACTTTTTTAGTACATTGACTGGATTTTCCCATGGATGTATTCATATAAAGTAACAATTTTCAACCGGTGTGCCACAAGTATGATATTGGTTCGCCTTACGGATGGTGGAACTGTTAAATTGTGTAAGATTTATTTAATTTCAACAGTTGAGTTTGGAACTTCTGAAATGCCGCAAAATTTAATTAGTTTATGTGTGCTAGAAAATGAAAAAAATTCATATAAAGCATGGGTTCTTTAACTTATATTACTTTCAAACTCTTTATGAAATCTACAAATATAGCCACGCCTCTACTTTTTATATAGAGAATCGTTTTTAAATTTTAAAAAGCTACTTAATCCAGTTCATCTCTTAAGAATGATAAAATACATTTGAAATGAGACTTTAGACAAAGATAAAGGACCAACGAAGCAAAGTTTTTAATAATAGAGATAGCTTTTTGTTTTTAGTCTCTTGAAGGGCTGGTTACAGATAAAATTTATTAACCGTCTTATTTGTCCAGAGAACTACGTATAATTGCATTGTTATCTTATAGTTAGAAGTTGAAAAGGATGTTTCACAAAATAATGATTCAATTCCTCAAATGATAATTCTATATAGCATGATTTGTTGGGTTTAATGTTTTTACAAAGGCACTTTCGTGTATTTAAAAGTAAGATTTTTGTGGTTTTAATACTTAAAACATTGTCACGTCCTTTGTATGACACTCCACCCCTAGGGGATACGCACCAGATTGCAAAACAGTGATACATACCTGTTAACGTTTAACCAATGTACCATGCATGTATGCAAGAAATCTTACAATGACATTGACCGAATGCACCTAATGTATTTGTAACCGTCTACATAGGCTCAATTACTCATTGTTCTCAACTTCCCCTAACGGTGTTGGGAATTCAGTAACTAGTACTCACATTGGACTAGAACCGCAATTACATACTATAGCCACACACGTACATATATGTATGCACAGCTCATACTTGCAAGCAGAATTCCCTGGAGTTGCCTGTGTAGAATTAGTTTCATTACATAGGAAGTGACCTGAATTGAATAACTTCCACTCCTTTACAGTAATATGCCATGCCTAAAACCTTTCCCTTTTTATCCAGCTTAATTCATTTAGTATTATATTAATTACACCCCTTTCACATACTCTGTTCAACCCTTTCATTTGAATAGTGTTTTCTGAGTTAATTGTAAATACTTTCCCCGGCTCCCTTCGATTACACCCTCACCCCCGTAGACACGAAAACTCATTTTTTTTCTGGCCGCAACGTTCATCATGTGAAGATCAGAGTCGAGCTGCCTGCTGTAATAGGACTCACAATTGAACTCACGATTGCAAACTAATTTCTTTCATAAAACGATCTTGTTAAAATTTAGTATTTTGTCTTGTGTGTGTGTGTGTGTGTCTTTAACAATGACAAGGGATCGAGGGTCAAAATTATTGGCATTGTGAGATTCAGGCTGCTCAGAACTTGATTATCCCATGATAAAAAAATTTTGTATGTTGTATACAGTGTAATATAATATGATGGTATTTATATAACAATGTACAGATCAAATAATGTAGAGAGTAATATGCCCTAACATTTGGTATAGGCATGCCACCTCTGTGGCATTCATCCCAACCGCACTTATTTAAACTGGTACAGTGTCTCGAGTCACTAGGCACAGGAGTGTGACGCACATATATAATACATACTGCAATCTGTGATCTTCCGTGTATGACTTCTAACCATTTTTGAGGTTCTTAACCAACCATTATCTCTCCTAGAATTCCTTCAACCTATAGATGTCATCGAATTTTATATGTGCTGTGGGGAAAAGGCAGTGCTACACAACTCGGAAGTCACGTGATGATTATAGGGTTAAGGGTCAGATTTGATGTTTTTATTCCATTCTAATAGTTGATAAGGGGAAATTTTTAAAAAGTGACAAATGGAGAAGATAAGAATAAGATAAATCTAGGCGATAAACGTCCACCAACAAGGATCAGAATATACAATAGGAAAAATTTGTTTGAAATAAATTATTTATGTACAATGTTATAACCACTGTCTATTTTGAATTAAGATCTTTCAGGACACGCGTATAGACGGAGAAGCACTAGTATGGACATTTTATTCCATCGAAATAGCTAGATCAGTGCTATCTTGTTTTTATCTTAATCATTTTTTGAAGTTCTTTCATTATTTACTACCAGTTTGGCTAAGGTTCTTATATTTCACTCTATTTCTAGTGTCTATATAACGTTTATTATACTTTATCAACATCTGTATTTCCCACAGTTACACTAATCCGTAAATTTGATCTTGATAGCCAAAACACGAAACTTTACAACAAACTACTGCCAAAATTCTCTCAAAACTACACACCCCTCACTTTAAAATTCAGACATTCAGTTTCGAATTCGAAACTTCATTACCAGTTTGCAATCATGTTACGTGTATGTTGAACAAGTCTTTCAACATAGCCTAGTAAATAAATTGAAAAAGATTAAAAAATATGGACTTTTTGTTGTTTTAACCTTCCTGAAATGATGTTTATTTCTAGTACCAAATACTTCTTTTTAGTAATCCCTAGGATGAGACCTGCCTGCGATTTCCTCACACTTATTACTTTACAATTCTTTAGACGTCTCTTACGATTTCCTTTATTTTACCTTTTTCTTGCGCCCCTGTTTATCAAGGTGACCTCTTAACCCTCCAAGTTATCCGACTAGACTTCTGGCTCATCAACACTTGAACAATTTTTCTAATGACTAGATACTTCGTCGAGACAACCACCAGGAGTGTTAAACAGATAGGTGCCACAATGGCTCAGTGCCTTTTGCCACTGCGCTGGCAACCTGCGAGTTGTAGGTAGAGCTGGTACAATTCCTGTAACTTAACCCTTGGTGAATTTCTCTCTTTTGTGTCAGTTCATTACTTGATGTCGTTTGTCTGGTGTTTGGCGTAGTTTGGCCAAATGTGGCCCTTGCGCCACAAAATCGAACCACCCTAAGCAGACGTGGCCCGGTAGTCGAGAAGTTAGCACGCTGGCCCTTTATTGATCAATAACTGGGCTCGAATCTTCGTGATGGATGTTCGGAATCCACTTTAAGGAGTTGATCCCTATCAAATGATTTCCCATCTATTGAAAACTGACGTACCAAGTGTAAGTTATTAAGTTCGACTGCATTAATCTATTTCGTCGAATTGAGCACTTCCTTTTGTTCCGCACACATGGTTGATTAAGTTGAATTTTATGGCGCAAGAACCATATTTGGGGAAGCTGCGCCAAACACAAGACAGAAAACGTCACAGAATGGAGAGAAACATACAAGGATATGAATCGGAGTATTCACAGCCTACAACTCGCAGATTGCTAGCAGGCGGTCCCTTGGTATACCTGATTTTACCTGATGTGCTTACTATGCTGTCCTTTACCGATGCAGCCCCTTTCTAGTAATAAATTAACAATGGCACATATCAATGTAGATTCACATCCTCTAAAAGCATTATCATTGTTTGCTCGGGAAAAGACGAGATGTATTTCGTTTGAAAGATCAAAGCATAAAGAAATGAGCACATATATAACTATACATCCCCACACTAGTGAAAGTAGTCGTAAACATCCTTGACTAATTACCGAAATTTATGTTCAACCCTCACCCACTCCAACTTCAAAGCCCTCCGAATCCGCTAAAGGCACGTTCCGCAAGCACACGATACATTTCAGGCATCATCGAAAACTTTGAAACTGTCTTAACACATTAACACATAAAACATATATCAAAACCGAGATTTAGGCTTAGCGCTCTTGCTCCTCAAGGGCGGGAAATGCAAGTGGGCTTCAAAGGGGGAAAAAAGAGGGATTTTGCTCTCCATTGATCCTCTTTACGGGGAATGTGATACGGTCGTGACATTATAAGTCAACGCTGGCAAATGGATTTCTCTTTCCCCTGCACAATGTAGCTCAGAAGTTTGACAGTGAAGCTCAAATCCCTTTTTACGATCATCAATTATGTTCGGAGCAGTTGCTCTTCTCACTTTTATCTCCGACCGTTTTCCACTGCACTTAAGTCTTTCCACTCGTATTTTACGGAAGTTAAATTCTGAGTTTTATAGTTGAAGACACACGGGCATACTTTGCATATAAATGCCGGGGTCGGGTTTAGTCGCATATTTACGGTGATCGCTCTGATGTCTGATTTACAGGTCAAACTGGCATAGTGACTTTAAATCGCATAAAACTTTTTTAATTAATCGTCCTGATGGTTATCTAGGCGATGTATCTTGACATTAGTAAAACTTACCAGAATTTGATGGACGAGATATCTCGTCATTAGAAAAAAGTGACCAGATCTTGATCTTGTCATAAAAAATCGGCAATATCTTGATAACGAGATATCCCATCATTAGCAAAATTGGTCCGATATTGATGGACGAGATATCGTCGAAACCTCTTGGAGGTTTAACAAATGGAGTAGGAGCGTCACGAGACTTCCGAGTAATGTAGAACTGTTTCTACCCCTTCACAACACACATAATGACTAACTAACCCCATCTATTGGTTGAAATAGTTGTAATAGATTATATTGGTCAAGAGAGTAAAAACTGGTGGGCAGTCATGCAGGGAAAATTGCAGATTGTAGAACGTATATATACTTATTGGCCTCTAGTTACGTATATATTCGTATAAGGTAACAGAAAAGACAATTAAATTTCCACTAGGTCATTTTATGGGAGAAATACGACCCGTTACAGCTGGCAGTTCGTCTCTAAGCTCCTCACAAGATGATTGATGCGGCCAAAAAGAACATCTGAAAGTTCTCAGGGAAATATAGTGATAACTTATCGCTATGCAATGGTAGATAAGTTTCGAAAGTATCTTTGACAAAATTTTTATGAATTTGTCTTATTATCAAGTGAAATATTTGTTAAAATTTACAACCTAAATCAGTTTTAAAAACCTAAAATATGAGTTGAAAAACCTAATTTAAGATTTTAAGGGCCTATCCTAAAAATCCTATTGATAGGCCACAGAAATGTATTCCTTAATGTGAATGCTTATAAAATTTAAAAGTTTAAGATGACATAACCTCTTGAATAGTGGGTGAACTATTATAATTTTGGTATATTTTTAGAACTTGATAACTGCTCTCCTGAAAAATGGGGACAATATCTCATGTTGCCCGAAGCCCTTCATGTGATGTCTACGGGGTTTGAGAATGTAAACGAAGGAAGCCAGGGAAAGTTTACAATTAGCGCTGAGATAGCAATATGCAAATGAGAGGGTTCAATAAAGTGTGAGAAAGAAGAAATAAAAAGGCAGATGCTTTTTTTACGCTGAATAAAAAAACTATTTATGCACGACATGAGATATTTCTCTAGAGGCTAGAAAAATAGCCTGATTTTATATTTGCTGTTTACTACTAGATTAAGCATCACGTTATTCCGATAGCGAATGGAATCTGCCGCCTGAAAATAAACTTTTTCACTGGATTTGAATCAAAACAAATTTGATGAGTGTTCCTAAATTCGCATTTTAGAAATACATTTAGGTCATGGATTCAAGTAATACATTCGCAGCGAATAAAACGTAATGAATTCTTAGAGGAAAGGCGTGAAAATTTAAGAGAACCGAAAGAAATATATTAGGCAAAACATTTGTGCATACTACGCGATAATGTAGTATTAGCATCAAAACATGATTTATGTGAACTCTGAGTGGTTTGACTGCTAGATTTAAGATTTTTTAAATCACACGGATTAGCTACCTTCATCACATGGTAAAGTACTTCCAAAAAAGTTGATATATCTGATGTTTTTATCCGCTTGGGGTCCTAATCTGTGTGTGTGTGCAAAATCCGTCTCTTACGCGTTTGGTGCATGTCTGTCCATCCATCTGTATGCTTACATGTGTGTGCCAGTACTAAGTCCAAATGGTTGCATACATTTTTCATGAAGCTTTGCACCCTGTGAGTACTTACATTCATTTAGTGACTGAACTTGGTTGCGTTTGTCTGTCCTTGTTCCGGTTCTATGTTTGATTTTGTTTGCACAAGTATCTCATCAAATTTATTCAACAGTTCAATGCAATGTTCTATATTAATAAATATTAGTGAATGCGTGATTTCAAATTCCTTTGTTTACATATTTAGGCAAGTTTCATGCTAAAACATTAGAGTAATTATACTTAAATTAACCATAATTTGGTAGTTTTAGAGTAGCTCGAAGGTCTCTTGAGCATTGCAATTACTTGGATTGTTTTACTAGTTCTGCTGAAAAATCAAATATTTTTCCAAAAGTTATTTTTACGGAATTCAAATTCTAATACTTCTTTATTTTGAAACTTATCTATTTTCGTCGCAAAATATAAACTATTTCCGAATATTTAGGACAAACGATAATGTGCAAAGAAACGGATACCGTGTTCGTTTGCCACGTGCAGTGGGATCTCCTGTTTTATTCACTCCTAATTTTCATATTTTTAAATTTTGTCTAATTTTTAGTTTTAAGTAGTGGCAACTGTGCAAAGCAAGAGATAAAACAATAACGAATTAATATCTTTCGAACAACTTTTTTCCCGCCAACTTTTTTAAATTTTATTTTTTCTGTTTTAAATATTCATTTTTTAATAAGTTGCATCTCCTTTTTATCACATGCAACATATTTTCGATTTAAAGCTGCATGAAAGTTAGAATAAAAAAAATTTTAAGTGAAAATTTGCCATTCATTAGTAACATTTTTTACGTTACTAATGTTTAAAAAATCCGAACTAGGACTGAAATATTACAAATTCTTTGTCATAGCGCAGGTCAAGGTGGCCTATTTTACGAATTGAAGCCATATTTAAGCAACTTACATAATGAAAGTTTGTTTAAAACAATTTTTTTAGAAGAAATGTTAAATCGATTTACCATTTTAAAAAAGTGGTAATAGGTTACCTTTGCTTTGTCTGAACTGAAGACATTCAATTTAAAAAGAAAATTCTTTTATTAATGCGCGCGTACCACAAAACGGAATTTTCAAGAAAAACATTCACTTTCAAAACAAACTTAATAATTAAATATCTTATCGAATTAATTTTTCATGTCCTTAATGATGGCGAAATTCGAAAATCTCGCAATCCTGGTGCAAGCTTGTCACAAATCAAAAAATTTTGGCAGATGATCTGAGTGAGAGAGTATTCACCGTAGATTTGCAATTTTTACGAATTGAGTTGAGCAATTTTACAGGAAAAGAACTTAAGAAAGGGAATTCCTCATTTTCCCTCTCAACCGTCTTTCGTAGTAGTTACTTTAGTTCTCTATCACCATTCTTCAGTTTGTACCTTTAGATGGAATGCGATATGTGTGAAATGTATTACATGATTAGATATGTATTATAGGATTTGTGTCCAAAGTAGATTGTAGAAATTATAAATTATCGAAAAGGTGTGAAAAAGTTAGTTTGCTCACACTTAAACGATGTTGCATTATTCTACGAAAGAGTGGTTATTCTCTGGTTATTTTTTCAATCTATAGTTAACCAATTCAACCCGAGTGAGGTCTGGCAATTCTGCTAGTACAAACAAAACCACTTCATTTATTCGTAGAACCCTTAATTAAATTTTTCCGATTGCTATTTTTGGATGCTGAAAAAGAAACCAACTGTTCTTAAAATCCCATTGTGATTTCGACGACATGTTGATGTGATGTTATGTGTTCGCAAAACACATGGTACATTTCAAACCTTTGTCTCTAATCATAAGTATCCGTTTCTCCGACAGTAGGTAGTTGAATTAACGTCGCAACACAATGGGCTATTGCCGACTGTCCGGGATAGTAATCCCGAAGGGAAAAATCCGAGGTCAACACCTCGTCATTTTGAACCACTTTCAGATGATGAGTTAACACTGAGCTGGTATCTCACTCTCTAAATCTCCATACTACGCCAACGTGAGGACATTTGGGGCCACGATAGATTTAACAAGCGCAGCCCCCCTCATTGACAGCGTTTCTTGGTTGGTTGTTTTGCGGTTTCATGGCGCAAGGCCATATTTGGCCGACCTGTGCCAAACACACATTTTGTCAAAAATATTGTGAAAGGCAACAAAGAGGGATTAGGGAATGGAATGATGGAATGCAATTAGAAAAATATCGCTTGGGAAACGAAAAGGTCATTCGGATAAATCGGGACTGTGAAGTTCGTATGCACCTACCTAAAGGAGGTATGCCCCTGAGGACCGGATTTTGGTTGGATCGAGTTTCGAACTCGCAACCCTCCCGTTGCTAATCCGCTAATGCACCAACCTTGCTATCACGGCCCCGTTTCTCCGACGGATTTTGAAAGACAAGAGCATACGTTCTTGTTCCGTTCAAACGCTTGAATTATAACACCTACTGAGCAAATGAACATTAATCAGCTCGCAATATTAAGAACCTCAACTTTTTCAAGTTTAAAAAGACCTAAATTTACTTCAGAAGTATGAAAAAAAGGAGACTCAATCATATTTATGTTCAAATCCCAGTAGAGTCGAAAAGAGGACATTGATATCCCCAGTCTGTATCAAAGATCAGCCACCATCCACAAAGAAATAGTGTTCCTTCCGAGCAATAAAACCAAAGCAGTTACACCCAGCCTGCCATTTAAGTCAAGACAAGGCATAAAACCTGCAGATAAATCCAAAACTTCACAACTCCAATCTGCACCATTACTCAAACACTTCCGATCTCCCCTCGCATTTAGGGAAAACGGGGTTTCCTCGAAACGGGATCAGTAATTGTTTCAACGTGGAATGACCGTTGATGGCTTATAAATTTAAGGGCACGAAAATCCCCAAGAAAAGGGGAAGTTTCCCGCTCGCTTTTCCCCCGTACGCGTGGACGTTTCCGCCTTTGCTGCAATATTTAACAGGAAGCGCTTTGTGTCCCGGCGTTTCCCGGAGAAGTCGAATAAAATAAAATAAAACCCGGACCGGAACGCCGCTCCCGAAAGGAGAGCGTTCTCGATATCGGTGCAAGGAGTTAAGCATCTGGAGATGAATTCGGTGATCCCCGGATAAAAGAAACTGGCGTTTCTTTCAATTGGTTTCGCTGCCCGGAAAAAGTCGACTCCGAAGTCGCCATTTTGGAAACTTTGTGAACTGCATTAGCAGGATGAACGGCGGAATGGTTTTGCAGTTTCATCCGAAAGGGATTCCGGTAGGGATATTGGGGAGAGAGGAAGCGATTTTTTTATGGCCGATGACAGTTGGATCTCGTCTCGAATCGGGTGAAATATGTCTGGCTCTATTTGGGCTGATGTCCTGTAATCTGATCGGGATAATGAGGATTTGTCTGCTGGGCTGCTGAAAAATTGCCTCTCAAATTCGAACGGATCCCTCATACATATTGGAGATATTTTTTACGTTTCATTCGGGCTTAAGTCGTTTATTTTTTGGATCAGTTTTTACTAATATAAAAGAACTCCTAACTCTTACGTATATCACTATCGGCTCGCAAATTCTATTTACCAATTTCATAACACCTATTCCTTCAAAAATGAAATCTCATGGCGAGGCCAAAAGGTCAAACGTAGCCCGGGTTGAATGAGTAGCGGATTTGAAACCGGAGGGTTGTGAGTTCGAAACTCGATGCAACCAAACACCGTCGTGTACTTGGGGGCTGGTGCACATTAAGTCTGCCGTGATCTCAAACGTCCTCATGTTGGCGTGATGTAGAAGTTTGGGAGAATGAGGTGCCAGGTTATGTGTTGACCGACGAGATAGCCCATCTAGATCTGCTAATGACTTTACTGATGATGAGATGCATCGTCATGGCAACCACCAGGAGGGTTATCAGCTTGCTTTTATCGTCTTTTTAGTGATTTTTCGACGTTTTTTCATTATTTACTAGCAGTTTGTTAAGGTTCTATATTTTACTCTATCTGTTCTGTATCAGAATTCATACAGATATGTGAGCGTGTGAAAGCATGGATAATTGGAAATATTCGACATTTCAAAAATTGCAAACATTTGGTACTTTTTCGGTATTTTTTAATTTCACTCCTCATCACTACATTTTATTTTCAGACTACATTGTTCTCTTAAGCATATACGTAGTTTTTAAGTAATTCAAATTTCTTGTAAAACAGTTTCTAGTAAAGCATCATTAGGTACTACACGAGGATATACAAAAATTTTAAATCACTTTCTTCAACGATCCGTTCACTACTTAAACCTATTATTTACATCATTAAAGAACATGCACCGACAGCAGTTTATAAATTATAAATCGTTTCATAAAATGTTGCTCTCACAACCAGTTATTTTTACTGGCATTGTGTGTAATTGGATTGCTTTTAATGCCTCCTACACGAACAACCATCGTATAGGAGGCATAAAAATCATCGGTTCCTTGAAAAAGAAGCGAATTATTTTATAATATACATGTTAGTACGTGCTACTCTTGCTAAAAGATTTTTTAAAATTGTTTTTAAATGCAGGTTTACCGTTAACAAGCCCCAGTGAAAAAAGCAGCGTTGTGTACCCCTTGTCGAACACATTTTTCACCGCGCAATTTCAAGGATCATTGACAGTGTTTCTCATGCAAAGAGGCAAACAAAACCGAAATTTATAGCATCAATCCGGGGTTAATCTCCCTTGAAAACGTTTTCAAAGAATTACTGCTGTACATTATCTGAATATGACTTTTATTTCTTTTTTTTATGAACAAGAGTGGGAATATGTTTGTATACCAGATTTGGGTTCGTCTGAAGTTGGTGGAGATTAAAGAAAGGATCCAATATTTTTAAACTTTTGCGCAGTTTCGCATTGGTTGTAACTTTGTGATTAGAATGGATTTTTTAAAACATTTCAGAATACAGAACCATGTTTTAACATATTTTCAATTTAAAGAATATTTTTTAAAGTTTAAATGGTGCAATTTAGGCATAGCGATTGACACCAATTATGTTTACTTAATCACTCATTTAAAACAGAAATAACTTAGAAAGTTTATATTCGCGGTAGAAAATTTTTAAATATTTGTTATATGCCTATTTATACGGAATGTTAGATCTTCCTAACAAAACATATCTTGACAGAAATGTTGAAATATTTAATTAATCCTTTACTTATGGGGACCTGGTAGCCCAGTGGGGAGAGTAACGAATTAGCAACCGGAGGGTTGCGAGTACGGATCGCGATCCAGCCAAAACTCGAACTTCGTGTACGCGGGGGCTGGTGTACGTTAAATTCGTCGTGTCCTCGAATGTCCTTTAGTGTGGAAGTTTGAAGTGGGATGCCAACTCAGATATTGACTTCGCCCTCTGACCGTGGATTGAAAATGTCGAGGCTTTGTCCTCGGTTCTTTCTCTTCGGGATTGATAGCCCGGTGTATTTGCTTCAGCGCACCGTTAATTAACTACCTACTTATATTTAATGCATTGCTTGTAAAATTATGGAATAGGAAACTAAATATTTAAAAATAATAAATAAATGTACAAGTACTCATGATTAAATGAATGTAAACAAGGTAAAGGTGCAAATAAAATTGAATAAATAATGAAGCATTGTTTTAAAGTAGCTAGATAGGGGTTAATAGTAAACACCTTTAAAAATATTTTAACAATTCAGCAAACTACTCGTTCACTTACCGAAAATCGAATTGACTCTGAAATGATAAAATAATAAATTGTAATTTATATCTAAGTGTTTGTAACACTTAAACATGGTTTCCTTTCATACGCTGAAAGAATTTTAAGTAGCCTGCATTCTCTCTTAGGAAAGTATTAAATTCAAATGTTAGAATACTTTAAAGAACCGACAGCAAACAATAGTTTTGACTATAATTGTATTCATAAACTGTATACAATACCTAAATTTGAGTCACACACTTTATTTCAACATATTTCATAAGACGGTTACAAGATTAAGCCACTTGCTCATGCGCCTTAAAATATTATATACAGTACGTTTCAAATCTTTCTGATCCAAGGGTATTGAAGAAATAGAATCAAACATTTAATTCCATATTTATCAATATAAACACCTCTTATCTCACTGTTTTTTAAAACTGCTTAACCTTCTGAGGGGTATTTGCGCATAATTCCACCTTGCAGTCTCCTAACCAATTTCGATTTTCTTGACCAATATAATCTTTCCAAATGATTCTATTCTAAGGAAAAAAGCAGCAGAATATTACAAAAGTATTCTAATCTAAGGTTTGGACCTATAGTATCTCTCCAAAAGAGTATTCTACACAATGAGCCAATAGAATCGTTCCAACTGATTCTATTCCAAGGAAAGTACCAATAGTATCATTCTCTCTAAAAGCTGAACGAATTCTTGGATTCTTTAGAAAAATGTGGTTATTTAATCATTAAGGTGTGTGGTGGGTTTAAAACAACACTGTGGCATTCGCAAATTTTGCAACGCGCTCAGAGTTAATTAACCTTTCTATATTACTATAAAATAATCTGAATTAGCTGAATGCATTGAAGAAATGCATCTGAAGAAAATCACTTCAATTTTGAAAACAAAAAAATTAAATTTGAATATTTTGAAAATTCAATGATCGAGTGATAACGTTTAAATATTTTAAACAGTTGGGCTACAGTACAATTCTCTATCTTTTGGTGCTAGCTGGAGTTCTATTGACGCTAGCGCCTAACATTAACTGCAGTGCAACAAACTATAGGGTGGTTGTTAACGGAGATAGAATTGTCAGTTCGTGTTTTAACATATTCGAGTGTGAAAATTTTGGATCACACTACGTCTATATCTATGATTAGAAATACATTTTCTCATGTTAATGCTATATTTTACCGACTATATTTATGGTCCTGGTAACTCAATAAGTGTTACAGGACTAAATATTCGTGTTTTAACAAGTTCGAGTTAATATAATTCGTGTTTTAACTCGATCGAATGTGAAAATTTTGGACTTAACTACGTCCATATTTATGATAGGAAATACATTTTTCTCATGTTAATGCTATATTTTACCGACTATATATGGTCCTGGTAACTCAATAAGAGTTCCAGGACTATAAATATAATTCGTGTTTTAACATGTTCAAGTTAATATAATTCGTGTTCGAACCAATTCGTGTTTTAACATGTACGAGTGTGAAAATTTTGGATATCTCTACGTCCATATTTATGATAGGAAATTCATTCTTTCTCATGTTAATGCCCTTCGACTATTGTCCTGGTAACTCAATAGAATTTGAAATGTGTGAATAAATCATTACATAGCATCGGATTTACGAATGAATAATTCTTTAATATGCATAATTGTATTTAAAGACGCAACACTGCTATTGAATCTTCTGAAATATTTCAACATACATTACACAGAGTATTACCTGCTGAAGAATAATAAAAGAAAAATTTATACCATTGAAACAAATGATTCGAATGACAAAAAGTGCATGTTGAAGTGTATCAGACTTGCAAAAACAAATTTCTGAGTTTATTTGAGTACATAAGAAATTTTAGAAATAAATCATGGTGTATAAGAAAAGAAATTGTGATACTTCTCTTATAGCCTGAAACGTTATTCATATCAAATTTAAAGTTCTTTCAGGTATCAATCTTTATGAAACAATAAAGTTCGAATGGCCTTAAATGCATTTAACTTTTCTTAACTACATTTTATTTCAATCTTTCACACTGATAATAAATACCACACTAGAATATGTTTAACTCGATTTATTAGAACATCTTTCTTCACTTCATCGAACTTCTATTTAAATACACATTTTAACTGAATAACCTGTGCCATGTCAATCAATCTATATGTTACTGTCAAGCGGCCTGTTACTGTCAAGCACCACTGTAAATCTTTGGATAATGGTATGGGGAGCCATCACCTACCGACTACCAGTCCGGTCCTCTAGCATTGGCACGCAGAGCTCTCAAACTATCTAGGCAACAACATACGACTAGTAGGTCCTATTACCTGTTGTTTTGCCTTTCACGTTACGTGATCGAGGCGCTATTTACCAGTAAGAAAATCCCCGGCCATACATTACTTGCCTCTCCCTGTAGTGCCACTGCGGTGTTGAACCCTTACCTTGGATAGATTCTCAGATCTATCTCCCATGGAGCATGTCTGGAATATACTGGGCCATCAATTGCATAACACCATATATAAGGGATCTGTAGCAGTAGCGGCAGAATGCGTGGCATAATTTGTTAATGTAAGTATTTATTTATGATCTTTCTGATGCAATTCTACAATAATAGTTGCCTAGATTTGAAATAATGATCACCTCTATTGACATCACGCATGTTAAATTCCATTCCGATCGAACTTCGACTTCGGGGAGTTTCGATTACTTTTGGTAGAGTGTATTTGCGAAATGTATTCGTTATCGCGATAGGGCTGCATTCGACATTGGATAAATGTCAACCATCTTATATTTTATTATTCAAATCAGAGAAATGAGCTGAATGTGGAAAGAATTTTGAGCTTAGTAAAAGAGAAAATTTTTATTCACGGTATGGCTGATAAGCATATCAATAAAGACATGGGCCTTATATAAAAGCCTTATTTCAATGGATTTCAGGGAATTATATCAAAGCATAAATCTTCCTACAATCAGTAAACTTTTTACGCCAATTTATGCGTTAAGAGAAAATGAGTGAACAGCATTGCTTCATTTAACACTTAATCTGATGACAACAGAAAACAAATGTAACTCAATTTAGTTAAAATAGTACTTATCTCACTTTCATTTTAATCTTATCAGATAAGGTTCGCGGAAGCACAGTGTAAGAGTATCGGATTAACAACCGGAGGATTTGCGAGTTCCAAACTAGATCGAATCAAATACCGTTGTGTACGTGGGGGCTGGTACATCTTAAATATATCGTGTCCTCAAATGTCCTTACTTTGGCGTGGTGTGGAAGTTTAGATAGTGTGGTGCCAGCTCATTTGTTGACCTCGTCATCTAACTGTGGATCAAAATTACGAGGTATTGCCCTCGGTTCTTTCCCTTCGGGATTGATCCCGGGCCGTCACCGATAGCCTGTTGCTCCAGTGCGACGTTAATTCAACTACCTACCTACCTTATCGAATAAAAAAATATATTTACCATTGTAACGGGAAATATCCGACAGAAAACCAATCATATCTATCTGAATAATTACAAGGATATGCGCTTTTTTAAGTTAAAACCTCTTTGGAAACAAGCTTATTGATAGCATAATTAATTGTACGATAAGACTTAAAAAGGAAAAAAATTATGCATAACTTCAAAGCTTCGAGACAGTAATTCGTATCTGAAATAGAGAATAAGTAACCGAAAAAAGAATAAATAGCGACCACTCGGAACCGAGCAGATATTTACCAAGATCCAGCAGTTCCTTCCCGAACGGTAACTTAAAATTTTACTGATCAATTCAATTTATTGTTTGAAACGTTCCCAATTTCACAGACGTGAGAGAGAAATTAGTTTAAGGCTGAGGGATCCGTAATAGAAAGAAAAAGACAGGACTCCCAGGAGGAATGGATTTTTGGGGAAGGAAGTTTAATGGAAATGCAGGAAAAAAAGGCTTTTCCCATTAGATTGATGGAATGTAAGTAAAATTTGAAATAAAAGCAATAAACTTTATGGAGTGTGAGAGGCGTTGTTGTCAGGTCCAGTTTGTCATCTTCGCTCCCCTGTTCGATATTTAATTACGAATCCAGTTTAGGAACAAACTTCGGCACTTGTAGTTGGCATGAAAAGAATCCGGAAAATCAAGCTCAAAATAATGCCTCAGATCCTATTTCGTGAGGTTTAGACTTAGGAGCTCTAAAAACTCTGACCTAAATATCGGAGAAGAGTCTTGCATACACTCATAAACACAGAAAAATGCACACCATGCAAACAAAACGCATCACCACAAATGCTTGAATGAAAGCAAAACATACTCAAAACCTACAAATTCTTGGAAAAGTATAAAATGCTATATGAAGTACAGGGTCTCCTCGACTTACGACCGAGTCGAACTGGTCGTAAGTCGGATTTATAGTTTTCAACACTATTTTCATTCAAACGGGTTATAAAAAATGGACATAAAACACAAAATTCAATCTATGTACGTATAATTATTGTACATAATGTGAAAAATACATAAGTACTCTATTGTATCTTTCTGACTCTACCAATGTAGTTATCTTTATTTACTATTTTTATTTATTTTTCGTGGTCGTAAGTGCGGATGGTCGTAGGTCGCAAGCCGAGGAGGTGTATTTAAGCTTTTTCATATTTTATTTTCTGTGATGTTACTGAAATGATTTTAAAACGGCATCTAAGAGAAATCTGACTGGACGCTCAGAAATCTTCCAAGGACAGTTACCACACCTTATATATTACAAAACTTTTACAATCTCATTCGTTATAATCGTAAAACCGTTTTCCGCTCCTTCCAAAAATTATCTCGAACTAATACCACTTTTGTGTTTGGCCTTACTATGAAACAGCATTCAGTAGGGAGGACTTCCAGATCGTCTCATTCCTTGATCTACGTTAAGCCTTTGCAACCAGATAAAAAGTCTTCGAAGATCACATAACAGACACATTTACCCGTACACAAGAACATGTACTTACAAAAAGGAAGATACAAACGCACACAATAAAATACACTCAAAAAAGCATTCAAACGTACAAGTATTTGGAAACCAGTATATAATGTTTCTGTGTGAAAGATTTATTTACAACTGGAGTGGACCACGTTTTCTCAAATTTTGTTTTTTTCTGACACGTAGCAGATATTATTTTATGTAAACAAATTATTATTTGTTGCAAGATTCTATGCTACAGAAATCTAACTAAAAAAAGCAACACTTATATTTCAAAACTTTTACGACTCGTTCTAGCTATCAACCGAAACACCCCTGCCTTTGTCCTTTCTGAAATGCCACCTAACTACACTGCTGGCCACCCAAATTGCAACACCAAGAAAGACAAGAGATATCACAACAAAATTTATTTTGTAGATAACATGTTGACCAAGTATCAAATGATTAAATTTATAGACTTCTGTGAAGTGTGGTTCCTGCCAAAATCAGTAGCCAGAGTAGCCGCCATTGTTGGAGATCACCGCTGCCACACGCCTCGGCATTGATTCAAAGAGACTTTGGATGTGTTCTTGGGGTACAGCAGACCAAGCAGCTTCCACACGTTGCCAAAGTTGATCTGGTGTGGCAGCTGGGGATGTATTCTGGGTCAATCGTTGAGCAACCATGGACCACATGTTTTCTATCGGCGAAAGATCCGGCGAGCGAGCTGGCCAGGGAAGCAATTCAATCTGTCGATTGACGAAGAACCCTTGGACAATGCGTGCCACGTGTGGTCGCGCATTATCCTGTTGAAATATGGCTGTGGGCAAGCCCTGAAGGTAAGGAAGGACAACTGGCTCCAACACCTCGGAGATGTAGCGCTGGCTGTTTAAAGTACCGGCAATGCGTACTAGAGGAGTGCGAGAGTGATATCCAATACCGCCCCATACCATAATACCCGGTGCAGGACCAGTGTGGCGGTGCATAACGCAGCTGTTCAGCATCCTCTCTCCACGGTGTCTCCAGACTCGAATCCGACCATCGTGGTGTTGCAGACAGAAGCGTGACTCGTCAGTAAAGACAATTTCATTCCATTCTGCCGTCCACATCCTTCTTTCATCGCACCATTGGCGGCGGAAACGTCTGTGGTTCTGCGTCAAGGGTAGACGAAGCAATGGACGTCTTGCGGACAGACCACTCTGCTGTAAACGGCGTCGAATGGTACGCGCAGACACTGGATGATGCCGTACAGACTGAATGTGCTGTGCTATGGTTCGTGATGTGGCTGAGCGATCCGTCACTGCCATACGCACAACATGCCTGTCATCACGTGAAGTGGTGCACTGAGGTGGATGCGATCGAACACGTTGGTCCGTCGTACCTTCCTGCATCCAACGATCACATATCCGCATTACAGTTGTTTGCTTTCGTCCAACACGACTACCGATTTCCCTGAAAGATAATCCACAATCTCGGTAGGCCACTATCCTTCCTCTGTCGAACTCGGATACTTGATCAAAAGATGATCGCTGTTTTCTACGAGGCATAATTGATCGTTTTTTTGAAAAAACCACAAGAAAAACACAATTGCCGTACTTGAAATCGTCGAAATCTCCAAGCCTTAAATAGCGCTTTGAAGTGGCGCCACAGGCGCGCGTGATGTGCGTCTGCGCTGAAATTCTAATCATTTGCATATCTCACCTCCGCTAATGCATGTTGTAAATTTCATATTATTTGCATGCTTCCTTCAGGATGTTGCATTTACGGTGGCCAGCAGTGTATATCATGCTTTTGTGTTTGGTTCTGCTATGAACAACAATAATGCATCGGATTCTCCATTCCTCGATCCAATTTAAGACTAGAGCCAAAAAACTGAACTCAGACGCGAAGATATGACACATAACAGACCACAAGAAAACAATACAAGTGAAAGCCCAAGAACAAACGCGATTATACACACAAAAAACATTAGAGCATACATATCTTTGAAATCAGTACAAAATGCTGTGTGTGAAACGCTAATTTAAAATTAGAAAGGAGCGAGCTTTTTCAAATTTTAATTCTTGCGTAACGCATAGACACACAAGAATACACATAACGACGCAATGCAAGTGCAGCCGCAAGAACAAACGCGATTGTACTCACAAAAACAGTCGAGCATACATATCCTTGAAACCAGTAAAAATGTAGTGTGCGAAATGTTAATTTAAAATTAGTGGACCAAGCCTTTTCAAATTTTATTTCTTGCGTAACATGTCACAGATAAGATGTAGACAAATTGTGACCTGTTGTAAGAACTGTGCTACTGGAATCTACTAAGAAAAGTATGCTCTAAAACTTTTACCATCCGTTCTAGTTATCAATAGTAAAACCTACTCCCGTCTCCTTCCTAAAATGTTCCCGAACTAATCCCGCTTTCGGGCCTGCGATGAAACAATCAATACGCAGCCCTTCCGCAAAGGCAAACGCAAAATGCCTCGGATTCCCCCATTCCTTGATCCAAGTTAAGACTTTAGAGCTAGAAAAACGCTGGCCTAAACCTCGGAGAACAGTTAGTGTCAGGAACGGGGCCCAGTAATATTTCATGCTGCCCCCACCCCCACAAAGGAAAATTCTTCGCTCTTACAAGCGCCAGGAACCATGTTCCTTTGTTCCCCGCCGTTGTTTTGCTCTTTCTACTTACGAGACATTTAGTCAACTCTTTATGTTCCTGCGTAGTTTCAGGTGAGTAAAGAAAGAACAAGCAACACCAACAAAAAAGAACCGGGACGTTGTAATGGGCTTTGTAACAGCGAGGTCGTGTTATGCTCGGATTCTTGGGCTTTTAATTTTCTTACTTAGTTGCGAGCCTTTGGCATTTGGGCCGGAAATTCTTTTCTTCGGCGAAATTTATATTGTTGGTGGAAGAGTGCTTTTAGTTTTTGAACCGCGCCGGGCTTCGTGGCTTTAAAAACAAAGATTGATATTTTGGTGTCGGGGTGAAATGTTGGGGAAAATGTTATGGGTAAATACTTTAAAACTAAGCACAAGTGGCTGACTTTGTCTCAATTGTTGTTGGTATCGTCTTCATGGAGTTTTTTCTGCGAAACCTTTATATTGGATTTAACGCGCGCTTCATAAGTTTTATGAAATTTGAAAATTATGTCGTTGTTTTAAAGGAATCTATTAGCACGGCACAGAGGGATCTAATTTTTTAATGTATCTAGTACTTTTTATAAAGGCAAAAAGAAACGAGGATAACTTGAGAACAAGTATACTCGACTCATAGTTTTTTTTGTGAAGTTTGCTAGTAGAGATATGATTAAAACGTTTAAATTAAAAATGCCATGCCTGTAACTTATTTCACAAGAAATAAATGTATAAATGACATGATAAACACCTTGAAGTACGTTAACTTTAATATTGTACACGGAATTTTAAAGTTATTCATATAAAAAAAATATCGAATCAAACATTGCAAAACTTATAAATAACATCTTAAATTCCGTTAAATTACATGTTAAGCTTCAACTGTATAATTAAAAGCAGCAAAATACTTATGTAAATATTTCACACTTCAAAAATTATCATTTTTATGTTGTGATATTTTGCAAAGAATATACTGCTTATGTTTCATTAAAACTTGGTATACATAGCAAATACTAAAACCATTAAGATATGATATGTGCTATCCATTTATAAGTCCCCTCAGGGGCACATCTTTTGGTGTGTACGGGCTTCACTATCCCGAGGTACCCTAGCGATGTATTTTCCCATGGGGTTAACTGTTTTTATTAAACATGGGAGTCGGTAAACATGTGAATCTCAACCCCCGGATGCCCAAGCGATCTTTCTCTACTTTCTTTTCACCATTACTTGACATTGTCTGCCTTGTGTTTGGCTCAATTTGGCCAAATATGGGCCTTGCGCCATAAAACTCATAACCAACCATTTATAAGTGACAACAAAATGAAAAATGTATTTATGTTTGCACTGTTTCAAACCTACATTAAAGACATAAAATTTATTTGATAAAAATTATTTCTTAGAATTAGTCTAGTTATTCAAATAGAAATCAAGTATTAAATTTTAAATTAATTGATTCACATGTTTCCATAGGATATAGAAACGAACATTTATTGATTTGATTAAGCATTTAAATTCAATTTGCTTTTAAAAGATGTAGTATAACAGATATAAATTCAAACCAATTACCTGCAGCATTTTGTTTTAAAGCAAATCAAATCAAAATCAAACGTAATTCTTCGCTACTAACATCTTGAAATCTTTTTCAGATTTTAAAAGTTTATAGCTGGAACATATTCCTTGAATCCTTTTTTTCGGTTAATTCCTATGGCATGACATTATCCACAAGTGGAAATTAAACACTTATTAGTTTTCGAAGTTAAAGATTCGGCGTATTTGAAGATCTAAAATGATTAGAAATCTTCTAATTCCATTGAATGTATTGTGTATGGAACCACGATTATTTAGTGCCTGGTTATTTTTAGCTGTTATACAGGGTGATTCTACGGTCATGGGACAAACTTTAGGGGGTGATAAAACACAACGAAACAAACACTTTTCCCCATAGAATGTATGGTCGCAAGTGCAGCCGTTGGCCGCTAGAAAGCGCAGTTAAACGCTTGTATAAAAGCGTTACGTCGGCGATGCTAGGCCTGCATCAGGTGTGGTGGTCGACAGTTTGAACAGCACACATGAACAGCAAGAACAAATGCACAATTACAAAATAATTGTGCATTTGCGTTGTACTTACCGACTGATGTTTGTACATGTCTTTTCATTTCCATGTGAAAAGTTTCTCATGTTTCGTACATGTCATTTCTTTCTTACCCGTTGTTCCTTGTACTTATCTTTAATTTATGCAAATCTAATTGTATTATTTCGTTTTGTCAAGCAGTTATTGATGTTTATTTGACATTAAAGTGTTTCCATATTTCATGCCTCTTCTTTCCAACTTGCGTCGGACCGTGTGTTTGTGCCGAAATGGAAAGCGCCCTCTAGCGACCATACATTCTATGGTGAAAAGTGTTTGATTCGTCGTGGTCTATCACCCCCTGAAGTTTGTCGTATTAGTTTAGACTCACCCAATAGACATTCTATGAACTTTTATACAAGCGTCCGACTGCGCTTTCTAACGGCTAACCGCTGCACTTGCGACCATACATTCTATGGGGAAAAGTGTTTGTTTCGTTGTGTTCTATCACCCCCTGAAGTTTGTCCCATGACCGTAGAATCACCCTGGATATGGGATTACTTTCTACACAAAAGGTAAAATAATTAGTTTCACGTCTACTTTCAGGTTTATTTTTAGATAAAATGCTCAACATTTTCGGAATAAATTTGAGATAATCATTTCAAGGGGATATCAGTTACAGTCTGCAGAATAAACCCACAACCATTTATTTCACAAGTCAATAGATTTGTTCATATAGAAATAGTAGCTACAAAGGCCTTTTATTAAGCTAATAATATATTAGTCTTATTTATAGTAACAAATTCGATTACAGTTCGTTCGTTTCAACTTTCGATTTTTTTCCACTTTATTTTTATTCCACTTGTTGATTTTATTTTTATCCTTACTATTTGAATTAATGGGGGAACGATAAAACACTTCCTTTCAGATCTAACCCTTCATGTGGATATAAATATTATAAATTCTGTTTATGCAATCGATGAAATTTCGAAACACTTTTCTTGAATGTTAATAATTGAAAATCGAAGAATTCCTGCTTCAAGCCTGTGACCTAGATTAAAAGATAAAAGCCTCAGCCAAACTGGTAGTCAATAATGAAAACCCTTCACAAACTGACTAATAGAGATAAAACATGAAAGTGGTCTGTAGTTATTTCGGTGGAACCAAACATCCACCATCAGGACCAAAATTAAACAAGAGGAAAATTCTGCTTTAACAATGTTATCTTTGAACAATGTTGCCCCACAGTGCTTTTTAATACATTTCTTCCAGGTATGTATGACCACTTCCTGCATGGACACTGCAAAGCAATAGTATCATCCATTAATGCCTCAAGATAAAAATGGACGTGTTTAAGTACGCTCAATAAGTTGGTAGGTATTTAATTAACGTCGCACTGGAACAACACAACGGGCTATTGACGACGGTCCGGGATCAAACCCGAAGGGAAAGATCCGGCTCAATAAGTACATCATTTCTGTTAGAAATGCTTTGTAAATCTATATATATAAAATAGGATGTGTGTATCTCTTCTATACAAATCTACACCGTTTGACCAATCCACACCAAATTTGGTACATTTATACTTTAGAACACTGCGCTCAGCATAGGCTAACTCATAACCCCGTTCTATAGGCCCAAGGGGGCTAAAAACTATTCGAAATCGCCATAGAAATAACATTGAGCATAGATTGATTGCTTTAGGCAGCTATGGTTGCTTTACCAGTGTTGATCGAAAAACAATTTTTTCCGAAACAAATTTAATTACGATATTTATGTTTGAACTAACTTTTTCCCATGATGTAAATAAATTTTAGATGTTTTATTGAAAAAAGAATATTTTAAAATATTTACTTTTGCAAGAAAATTCAAGGAAAGTTGGTGCGACAAACTTTCCTTAAATAATTTATTGAATACGTAATGATTTGTAGAATTCTATTTCAAGCTTTTTCGGTAAGGTGTGTAACAGTCGAAATTCGACAATTTGCGCATCTTTCGTTTTGTAGAATTCTGCATTTTTTGGTAGGAATTTCGTTTCTGTTTGTATTTATGTCTTAATCTTTTACATATTGCAATATATTCTGGGATTAAATATATATATTTGTGTCCGAAGTATATTGTAGAAGCTATGGAAAAGTTAAAACGTATTTTCCTAACAACTTAAATGAGTGCATTTTTCTGTGAAAGAGAAGTGATTATTCTAATTCACTTTTCAAGCAACATTTAACTATTTCAACCCGAGCAACGCCGGATAATTCGACTAGACATTTATAATAGCGTCGAAATCTTTGCATTGGAATCTTTGTATCTGCATTTTATTTGAATTTGGCTTTTCATTGTGAAATTTTTTGAATTAACTTGAGTTTAAATTTAACACACCTAATAAAGTAACGCGTAGCCTAGTACTATCACACAATAGAGTAACCCCGATATCTATCGCTTATTCGGCTATATCACCGTTATTTTTAATTTGTCCGCAGATAAATTATCGTATTAAAAATGTTCCGATCTCCTGGGGAGAAGAGTTACGTGACTTCATGACACCCCGTGAAAATTAAACTGAATTGGCGAGAACAATTTGGGTAGGAAGGTATTTTAATTTACGTCACACTGGGATCAATACAATGGGTTGTTGGCGACGGTCTAAGATCGAACCCGAAGGGAAAGCTCCGAGGATAAAACCACGTAATTTTGATCCGCGGTCAGATGACGAGGTCACACCTGAGCAGGCACCCACTCTCCAAATTTCCACATCACGCCAAAGTGAGTACTTTAGAAGTCATGACAGGTTTAACGTGCACCAGCCCCCTTTGTACACGACGGTCTTTTGTTGGATTTTAACTCGCAACCCTCTCGTTGCTAATCCGTTACTCTTCCAACCGGGCTACCGTAGCCCCCAAAAAAATTTGGGAAAAGGAATTTGCCTTCCAAACTATTCTACCGTAATTAGTATTTATTTACAATGCATTACTATCGATTTGAGATTTCATGTGTAATTTGTCATTTTACTTTTAATTTCTTGGTTCTCGCTATATCACCTCCCTCGATTTATACGTTTTTTTTGGTTTTGAGCGCTATATAAATATGTGATTAGAGTTTGTGAAAAACTTGGATCGGAAAGAAATACTTGTAATGAAACAGTATTCAAAATCACCTTATTATATGCCTATCTTATTGCATTTCGAAGTCCAAATTAAATATTCGGTCTTGTTTTTCGAATATGAAACAACTAAAACTTAGAAATGGAAAACCACAAAGCAGACCATGATAACCTTTCCAATTCTTCAAAATGGAATTTTCAAGAAACGGATGTTGTTCCAAGAAACTAAACACATACCGCACACACATCTATATTTCAGCAGACTTAGGAGGATTCCTAGAAACATAAGTGATTGAAATTCTTGCCTACTCCGAGCGAATATTTCAATTTATGGACAGATCAATTCGAGAACAGAGTGGTAGATACAAGAGAGAATAAAGTTAAAATCATCCTGAAGTTGCCCGATATTCAAAGTATTTCTGTCATTCGTAAATTTCTTACATAAAATATGTCCTGCTAAAATGAATAACTTACTGGTATTTTACAATTTATTTACGACTTATAAATTCATATGGAGTGTTCGAAAAATATTACTCTAAAATATAACCAGCAAATGATATATCATCGGAGTATGTGACCAATAAAAAATCTTAACTTTTACTTCAAATAATCCAAATGCATTATTTAAAGCTATTACAGAACCAAAATATTGTCATAATAAATAAAAATACCTTTCAATAAAAAAATTCCACCAACTCGGCGATTTACTTAAGAAAAACATTTCATTTATTTAGCATTTGCGACACCTTTGCAAAATATTAACAGATTTTGATAAGAGATTTAGAGGAGCCTCACTCAAACCTTAATTCCTAAACACAAAATAAAATTAATGAATAAAATTAATGAATTTGGCAGGCAAGGATATTCCATCACCATGATGGAATATCCTTGCCAGTCAAAGCTTCACGTTTGGTGAATTGATTAGAGCCAAGTGCTTAGTGCCAAGAGGGAAAAGTCAAGGAAGGTTTGGCATTTTAATTAACGTCGCACTGGAGCAATACAACGGGCTATTGGCGACGGTCCGGAATCAAACCCGAAGGGACAGATCCGAGGACAACACGTAATTTTGAACCACTGTCAGATGGCGAGATCACACCTGAGCTGGCACCCCACTCTCCAAACTTCCACACCACGCCAACGTGAGGACATTTAAGGTCACGACATATTTAACGTGCACCGTCGAGAGTTAAGAGACTAGGATAAGAAAACGAGTAATGCAAGCGATAATATTTATAATGCGATTAAAACAATAGAAAAGCTCAAGCGATATTTTAAAACCTAGTGAAAACCGCAGGCAGTAACATAATTAAATCTATATATTAATACGTGAAGAAAAAGCTTTGTATCCCTTTTTAAACACATTGCGCGCACGGAGGAGTATGAGATTTGGCATAATTAAAGTTCATATGGAGAAGGAGTGCAGAAAGATAAAATTAATGTATAATATGCGTTACAAATATATTAAATTAAACAAAATAAAACATTCATTGTTTACGTTCATATACTGTAATCTACATATTAATACGTTAAAAAAATATGTACCCCTTTTTAAGCACATTGCGCGCACGGAGGAGTATGAGATTTGGCATAATTTGCCACCACATACGTTAGTATTGAAAGTTAATTGCATCGTTTTGCTGATCAGAAACTTAAATACAAAGGTAGCATTAGTCAATGGAACAAGAATGCGCTTCAAATTTATGCATCTTAATACTATTGATTGCGAAGTTTTAACTGGAACCGCATGCCGTAAGATAATTTTGATTCCACGTATAAAAATTTAACATATTCCGGAACTATTTTACCATTTAACTTTCAAAGAACTCAATTTCTAATTATACCTGCATTTGCGATGACAATAAATAAGTCTCAAGGACAAACATTCGAAAAAATTGGAATTTTATTGAGGCAGCCAGTTTTTACACATGGTCAATTGTACGTCGCAGCAAGTAGAGTTCGATCATTCGATGGTTTGAGATTTTATATATCATAATATATCGGTCAAGGGCATTTAGCAAACGATGAAAGAGTTTTTACAAAAAACATCGTCTACACAGAAGTTTTGAGTCATTAAATTCATTGTCGAACTATTTCAAGTTCAATGGACAACATTTATTTTTTTAACCACCCAGTTTTTTTTGTTTCAATAAAAAATATATAAAAAAATACGAAGCACGTATTCCTTATTTCATTTTTTGGATTTATTTTTTATTTAAATTTTATATAATTTGAAAAAGATAGGCAAATTAACTGTGTAGCCTTGGCGAAACCTGTGGTCAGTATAGCAATAAAAAAAACTCAAGAAAATGTCAAACAACGCGTTATTGTTTTTCAGATATGGCTTAACCAAGCTATACCGCATTTTTCCTATGACGTATTTGTACATGCTCGCAGCTTACGTAATAGAACAAAATTCACAAAAATTATATGCAATGAATATAGAGGTATACTCTTTGGCAAAAGAACCTTTTTAACGTTCAAACTTAAAAATTAAATGAATTATGGTCGAATTTCGACCACTGGGCGACCACTAGTTAATAAAAAATATGTAATTTTTCAAATCTGGTAGTTTGGTGCTGTGACAGATTGAGTTATTATATCCCTTGTGAGATTACTGAGAACGATGTATTTTTTAATCGAGATTTATTGTGTTACTGAGTTCTTGGCATTCTGATTGTAAATCAATTCTTATTTCTTTTTTAATTAAGTTTTTAATGAGCTAAGAGTTGTCAGAACGCAACAGGGAAAAAGTAAAAGTGAAAGTAGGAATGACTGCTTAAATACTTTTAAAATTAGCATACGTTTTCTTAGATTAGTGAAAATTTCTTATGAAAAACGACGGTATACAAATTGCTTCAATTTGAATTGAATAGGTTCAAATTCAGAAAATTGAGACGTTACAAGTACTTTAAGAAACGGGACTCCTGATTAGGGATCAAAATCCAAATAGTTTAATCTGAAGCAATAGTTGTTTTCAATAAAAATGTGCATACTTATTTTTAAAAAATAGCAGGTATCTATGTTAAACGTTGAAAGTACAATCATGCAGGAATAATAATTTTTATTATTAGATAAAAGATTTATTCAAATGATTTTTTATTTAATAAAAATAAAGAAATAAGATCTCTGAAAATGAATGTCTTTTAATTTAAAGCTAGGTAGCGAAATTTATTTAATTCAAATTACTTCATTTTATCAGAATGAGCACATCAAGTATTTTGCTTATTCAATCGTAATAATCATTTACTTAAAAGAAATGTATTCATATTATATAATGTGTGTTTGAATCATTTTTAAAAATCCTTTTTAACTCATAATTGCATTAGTAGATATATTTTACAATACAAATAAATAGAATGAGATGAAACTTTAGTTGAAAGATTTAGAATCGGGATTACGTTAAAATTTCACCGTCACAAAATTGCAAGTAAACATACTTTCCTAAATATTGAAGACAGGTTTGCTTTGATAAATAGAGTAGATATAATTTTGGGTATTTCATTAAATTGGTATTGTTTAAGTAAACTTTTACGTTTATTTACTTGGATATTGAATTATGGAATTCGAATACATTTGTGTATTTATTCATATTAAAGCAGAATTCTTTAACTTTTACTTTATTCTGTACACATGGTGTGTACACACATTCAAATAATTTGTGAACGTCTCATAAAAAAATCTTTAAAATCATAAGGCTGTAGCGTTGCCAGGGATTTATCTCAGAAACGGCCCAGAAATAGTTTTGCCCAATGGAGATCTGGGTCTTATTTTTCTTTGTATTCAGAAATTATTTTATAATGGTTGCCTAGGCAAAAATACTTATAATGCAAACCACAAGTATTAACCCTCTTGGTGGTTTTACCTTGCTGGTTGAAAACTGCCCTTCTGGGGGGGGCAGTTTTAGTATTGTAAACGCTGAAACAGTAATGTCCAAAATCATTATTTATTTGGAAAATTTCATAGTGAATACATAATTCATTCATTAATTCAAATCGAGTTTCAATAAATACGTTTTTTTATGAAATAACTATTTTCTTTAAACAGAAAGTTATGCCTGTTAAAGGTAGGTAATTAGGTATTTGAGTTAACTTCGCACTGGATCTATCGGCAACGGTCCGGGATCAAATCGGAAGGGAGAGATCGAAGGATAACACCACGTAATTTTGAACCTTTGTCAGATGACGAGGTCACACCTGAGCTGGCACCCCATTCTCCAACTTCCACACCACGTTGGCGTGGTGTGGAAGGTATTTGTGGCTACGACAGATTTAACATGCGCCAGCACCTATGTACACGACTTTGGTTGGATTCGCAACTCTCCGGTTGCTAATCCGTTACACTTCCAACCGGGATACCGCGGCCCTTATACCTGTTTAAAGAAATATTTTAAAATTCAGTAACAAAGATTTAAGATGAGGACCCTGTCCCGATTGTAGCCTCATCTAGCTCGGCAACTGTCATAAGATATAACGTGCACATAATACATTCTCGTTGACGAAGGCACGTTCTCAGAAATACGTGGATAGAAATACGGGCCCCCTCTCTCAATATTTACGTAGGGGTTCCGATATACTCTCCGATTTTGTTTATTCCAATCGAGGGTCTCAGTAGCCCTGCGGAAAAAAACGGATTACCAACCGAAGGTATGCGAGTTCAAAACTAGGATCTGCCGGAGCCTCAAATATCCTCACGTTGGCATGGTGTGGAAGTTTGGAGAGTGAGTTGGCTAGCTGAGGTGTTGACCTCGTCATCTGACCGTGGTTCAAAATTACGCGGTGTGGTCTCGGATCTTTCCATTCAGGATTGATCCCGGGCGTCGCCAATTGCCCATTGTTTTGCTCCAGTGCGACGTTAATTAACTACCTACCTTATTCCAATCGAAAGGCCGTAATGCTAAATGAACACAGTTTAATGATTTGACTATTTTCAGAAATCTAGGTACATTTTATCGATATGATGAGGCAAAAATTAGCTTTAGCGTGTTTTTTTTATTGTTCTGTAACATTTAAAATATTAGGGAATGGTACGGGTCTTGTGGCCGGTTCCTCTAAATACGTCCTTGGTCACTCATGTCTAGGCGAATGGACCAGATGTTTTTCTCGTCTTGTCCAGGTAGGTATTTAATTATCTTCGCACTGGAGCAACACAACGGTTTGTTGGCGACGCACTAGAATCAACCCTGATGAAAACATCCGAAAGATCCGAGAACACCTCGTTTTGAACCATGGTCAAATGGCGAAGTCAACACCTGGACTTGCACCCCACTTTCCGAACATCCACACCACGCCATCGGCACTACCTTCGAGACCACGACGGATTAAACTTGGATCAGCCCCCACGTACACGGCTGGTTAGAACACGTTTGCTTAGAACAAGTTTCGAACTCGCAACCCTCCTGTTGCTAATCTGTTACTCTTAACCCCAGCCTACCGCGGTTCCTCGTCTTGTCTAATCCAGTCACCCTGTTTCTTTGCCTTATCAAACATCAATTTACTAATACTATAGAGCTGTTATCGCTTGTAAATATGTTTGTCTATCTTCAGCCCTGTTCATGATTTTTCATAGGCTTGACGAAACTTCGATTTACATCGATTAAGCTAACTTCAGCATTTATTGAACATGCTTCAGCATTTATTGCAGAACCATCGACACGATTTCGGGGGTTGCCCAGGCTCTCATCTCCTTTGAATACTTCCCAGATTGTTTCTTCTAGGGAGGTGTTATTGCACTAGAGTCATATTTGACCAAGCTGCTCCAAACACAAAACAGACAACGTCAAGTAATCGACACATACACATAAAATGGTTTTACTGACTCAGAAAGGATATACACCAGGATGAGTTACAGAAATCGAACGGGCTCCGCGTACTACTCGCAGATTGCTCGCGCTGTCCTGAATACGTTGGAACAGCAACTGCAATAAATTGTTCACACGTCACAATCTTCAGACAATATCGTCTACATTAGATCTTACGCAATTTCAACCTTTTAAGGTCTATTGTATGGATTAAAAATGTCGCTTTACAATTGTCTGCCAAAACTGAACATCAAAAGTTTTCTTCGCGTAAACAAGTCTCCATTGACAAACGTTTCCATTAAAAACGTATTCTTTAAAAAATCAAGTTTGGTTACTTCTGGAGCTATTAAAAAAGGAAATAAAATAAATTCTCATATCAGGACTGAAGAAGATTCATTTAAAATGGCTTAAACAGACACCGAAATAAAGTAGAACCCAAGATAAAAGTTCCGTTAACTGACAGTAGCATTATATTTCCCATTACAAGGTAAACCAGATATGACACAGACATCTGTGAGAAACTTTCTTTTCAAGCTTCCAAAGTCTTAAGAACGGGAAGAATTATTTCCAATTTGTTCGCTGGAAATTTATTTCTTTAACGTGTTCCAAGAAAGGAAAAAAATGGCAAAACCTAAAACACCTGAGTCTCCTTCCCCGTTTTATTTCTACTTCTCTGTTTTTAACAGCTTTTTAGCAGGAAAGGAAAATCTTTTTTTTCCTTAATGCGAAATGGCTGGTTCTGAAAAATGTTGTAAGTTTGGTTCCTTTTTCCCTGAAGTCACTTCGAAAACGTCTGACGTCGCATAAGTAATCCCTTAAAGTTTCTTAAAACAAATGACCGTTTAAAAAGCAATTTAACAATCGTGCTTGATAAGACTATTAACGTGGTTGTAGTCCTTTTTTCTAATGAATAACGCATTTCGATTGAGAATAATTTACATATCTGCGTTTCTTCACTTGTCTTCCAAGTTTAAAAATTAAACTAACACCACATTTTACAAGACATAAAAATAAGTGATATGTACTTTACATTTATGAATAATTTTCTTATTGAACTCGGAAAGCTCTAGAGAAAGCCATTTCAAATTTTATTTTCCGAAGTTTTGCCATAGCAAAATTGTGTTTGGGTGTCTAGTAAAATAACGAATTCATAAAAGTAAAACTGGACGAACTTCTAAATAAAGTTTTTAAATATGCATATTCTTTATATTCTACTCCAATGGAATAAACTAACTTATTCATCTTTCCAAATAGCCATGAAGAGAAAACTATTTCTCAGATTGCGAAACACTTCCTTATACGATTGAAAAATAAATGAGTTTTGTAACTTTATCAAAAATTTAATGTATTATGTATGTAAAAGTGTACCAAATTATAAGGATTGTGTGGCATTTTACATTCAAAGTGTGATCAATAATTTATATATAGAAGCAACATAACGTGTACGAGTAAATAAGACTAATATTGAAACTCATCTTAAATTAAATATTTTATTATTTTAAAGCCAGAGAATGTACTGCTTATCTTTTACTGAATATTATGACTTCTATCTTAGATTATGCAATTTTTAGTGTAAAAAGGACTACTTATTTTTGACGCTGAACTATGCCCATCGGGAATAAGTGATAGCGAGGGAAAAAAACATATCTATGTTAACTTGAACGAAAGTAAGCTTATTCAACAGGTGTGGATGAGGTGAGAAGACATGACCTCAGGGGTGTCCATTTGTATAAAGGTAGTTTAGCTTGCTAGGGGAAAAGGGCTGCCGCAAAATCATGAATAGAAACCGCCACCAGATAATTATTTGCTTCGCCAAGTAGAATTAAGCAAGAAACCACCCGAGACGCCAATTTTTGCAACCCATTAT
The DNA here is from genome assembly GCA_933210815.1 of Meta bourneti. NCBI lineage: Eukaryota > Metazoa > Arthropoda > Arachnida > Araneae > Tetragnathidae > Meta > Meta bourneti. The sequence goes on from OW119929.1 coordinate 16,132,236, forward strand.
TACGTTCAATCTGCCCTTAATTTAACCTATAGACTAGGTCAAAACCACGTGACTCAAATACCAGTTTGCCGAACTCATTCTGACTTAATACATCAAAATGAAGTAAGATTTTAAAAATAAGTGTGAGCATCTGCAAAATTAGGAAATACTTTCAGAACACTGATTGTCACTTGAATCACTGCAAAGGAAACAAACTCCAGCTATAACCACAATTGCTATGTTTACCCGAACTAAATTAAGCTCATTCTACAATGCGGATCGGGTGAGAAGACAGATGACTCGGGGAAGTCCATTTTTATAAAGGTAGTTTAGCTTGCTTGGGGAAAGGGCTGCCACAAAGTCATGTATTAAAAACCGCCACCACGCTATAGACGCCAATTGCTGGAACCCTTTATTTAGTTTTTATGTGCCCCTAATTTAACGAGTAGTCATACTCACGCGACTCAAATGCCAATTTGCCGAACTTAACGTTGATCTAACACACCAAAATGAAGTGAGCTTTTAAAAATAAGTAAGCACCTGCAAGATTAGGAATTACTTTCAGAACACCGATTTCCATCTGAATCACTAAAAAAGAAGCCATATAAACACCCTTTATCTGTTAAAAGGGTTAAAAGCCTAAAACCGCATTTATCAGACATTTACAAAAAAGCATCCGGTATCCTTCCTTATTGCCCCCCCCCCTATCCGATTATCAACACTAACCACTTCACTGTTTGTTTGTTCAAGCAAAGTCAGATTTGAAAAGGATAAAAACTACAAAAAAGCAATACCATTTGGCTTTCAAAAGAACCATCCTCTTGTGTCTCGACTAAGCCTTTCTCACGACCTCTCATGACTTTAATCCCCTTAAGCCTGCTTACTGAGGAAGCGGTTCACAAGTCCATTTTGGAATGAAAAAAGTTTCGAAGTCTAGACGGAAACGCTTAAAGCTTCCCCCATTTTCAAAAGATCGAAATGTCCACTTTTCACAAACACTAATCGCTAGGATAGAAGTCTTACGGTGGAGACGAAGACGACTACTAAAGAGTGGATACGCTGAGTGAATAAATCAAGGAGGCTTGAGTGTTTTCTTTGGTATGTTATTTTTTAGGAAACCTCAACAGAAACAATTTTCAGGTTGATTAACGCGAAGCAAACTGATTTCAAGAAATCAGTGAGTCATAAAATTTGCAAAGGACAGTCGGATTAGGCTTGTATATTGCTCTACGATCATTTCATGCAACACCATGCCTCATTAAACCGAGAGTAGCACAGCTTCAGTCTACCAAAAATCCTTTCAGACAGCATTATTTCAGCAAAAATGCATTATTTCAGCATTTAAAAAAATGCATTATTTCAGCATTCGTTATTTCAGCAAAAAGCTTTATTTCAGCATTTAACCGAGAGTACCACAACTTCAGTCTACCAAAAATCCTTTCAGACAGCATTATTTCAGCATTTAAAGAAATGCATTATTTCAGCAGTTAAAGAAATGCATTATTTCAGCAGTTAAAGAAATGCATTATTTCAGCATTTAAAGAAATCAGTGAGTCATAAAATTTGCAAAGAACAATTTGGATTAGAGTTGTATATTGCTCTACGATCATTTTATGCAACACTAGGCTCCATTAAACAGAGTAGCACAACTTCAGTCTACCAAAAATCATTTCCACTGCTAACTATAATATAATACTATATTTTGTTAATTATTGTAGTGGTGGCTAAAATCCCCTCGACTATATTAAACGAGAGTTTAACTGAAAAAACTAAAATTTCAGGAAACAATTATAACCTTCCTGGTGGTTATTTCGGCGAGGTTTCTTGTCATATCTTTATAAACGAGATATCTCTTTATAGAACTAAAACTGTCCAGATCTTGATCTCATAAAATCGGCAATATATTTCTTGATGACGAGATATCTCATCTTTGTCAAAATTGATCAGATCTTGATGGATGAGATATTTCTTCGAAACCACTTGGAAGGATAAACTGTTTTGATTGGGTAAATTGTATAGCAAAAAAACAGTCTAGCCATTAGCATAAATAACAGTTGGTTACCAGATTGTATACCAATAGAAGTATGTATTTCATTTCCAAACAGATTATTTATTCATTCAAGCATGTTTGGACTCAGTGCAAGCATATAACAAGTTTTTTCTTTCAGATCACTAAGTCATGAAATTAAACAATAAATGAGTGAACTTTTGTAATTTGAGCTAATCTAAAATTGTCAAGCCCTTTTGGTCAGGAAAATTCATAATGTATTATCATTCATTCATAATTATATGCCTTCTTCATAGTAAAAATCCAGGAAACAAACTCAATCATGAATGTGGTTCCTTGCCATCGTGATTTCTAGTGTATGTATACACTAGAAATCACGAAAATTGACCAAAATATCGATCTATATTTTTAATTATTCAAAATATTGTCCAATCCCTTAGCTTTCAAACGATACAAGATCTTGTAAATATTCTAAATAGTTTTCAAGATAGAAGGGTTTTGATTAGGTACTGTCACCATAAACAAACACGTTTCCAAAATTTTAACCTCGATTTCTGAAGAACTATGTTTTTGCAATAGGATGCTTCTTTCGAACAGTGATAACTCAGCAATGAATTGATCTATTATAATTACTTTTGTGTCATAATCTATGTAATACAGTGGGTGTTTTGACCCTCAGTCGAAGTTATTGGTTAAGAAATGAATTTTTAGTTGATTTTTAAATGTTGAAATTCCTGAAAAAATCCTGAATTTTTAGACTTCCTTCGTGAAAAAAATTGTAAAAAGAACGTATTCCCTCTAGCAACTTGATGGAGGGTCAAAACATGAAGAATAATATTAGGAATAATTTCCAACAGGAATTGTCTTTCTGAACACATTAGAATTTGAGTTATCACTGTTCAAAAAACATGCAAATTAGCTAATTATATCTAAGTTAGATAATTAATGAGTAGCTTAATCAGAATTTTTTACACTAAAATGAGTTCAAGCACAAACCAATGATCTATTGTGAAAAAACTGGATTGTTAAAGTTAAAATTTTAAAAAATTGTTCTATTGTATACACTTACTACGTTACGCGTTTCATAAACCTCTGCTAAATATCATAAATTTTGTACTGGGTGTAGCAACGCGTAAATAGACGCTGCAACTGTAATCTATAAAAACAACTTCATGGTTGAGATTCGTTGCACTGTAACTTATTCTATTATATTGCAAGTTATTTTTAGAGTGGAGGAACAATTCCTTAGAAGGCACTCCCTTAGATTTAGACACATTTGAAATCGAATGTGATATAACTAGTTGACTGATTACCAATAGCGTGAAAAACAGTGAGAGCTTCATTGAAAAGCACGGTTGTACTTCTTTATGCGTAGTCGTGCAAAGGTGATTGCGACCGTTTGATTGTCCATTGTTGCCATTCTAGGATGACGGGCGTCCTGCTCATTCTTCTGCATCACGCTTGTCCGGACTCTTATAAGCTTCTGGATCCACTCATATCATTTCTACCTCGTACAGCACTGTCTCCGTATTGTATTGCAAGCTTTCGATGAATTTAAGCCCCTGGCACATATTCCGACTACAGACATTGGAACACTGATCTTTATTCCTCCTTGGTGCACACTGCCAGGGGAGAGGCCATGTTTATACTGAAGCAGAAGCAAGAAAAATGAAACTATCAAGATCAAACTTCTCGGTAACGTGACCACAGTAGTATCAGAAGGCAGTGTGTGACAAACCTAAAGATGTGCTATAGCCATAGTGTGCATAATTTCTGCGTGCTCTTACATTCCGAAATTATCAGTTCCGAATCATTATGGGAAGGTGATCCCGACCTGTAACTATAGTACCTGAAAACGAGAGATACACTTGGTAAAACAGTCACTCACCCCTCTTCCAGGAAATGGTATCAAACGGAAATCCTCCGAATGGACAGCCGATTCTAAACCGAGAGTCCGCCAGTGCCGTCAAGTTGCTCAAAGGTCTAATGAAGAGAGGTCCGAAGACGTTGAGTCTCTTGGAGTGCTTCACGCTCCCGGCTTCGTTGAAGGCTTCGCAGTTGTACAACCCGCCGTCCGACACGTCCACGGACGTGAAGTTCAGGTAGCTGATGACGTCGCCCGTGCTGCTCAGGTAGGTGCTGACCAGCGTCCCCGGCCGCGTGGACACCGGCCAGATGCCGTCCAGGTACCACTTGATCTGTGGGGCCGGGTTCCCGGATGCCACGCAGACCAGTGACACGTAACTTCCGGGCCGGATGATCTTTTCCGGGAAGGTCATTTTCAGTTTGGGCGCCAGATCTGGAATGAAAAGATTTTTATTCGTATATCAATGGGTTTAGAGTCTGGTAAACCTAGTCCGAGAATTCCCCCTACCGCAAATTCTGCACCACTTTTTTAGATACAAACGGACATTATCCCATTTTATATAACATTATGTGAGGTAGTTAATTAACGTCGCACTGGAGCAACACAACGGGCTATTGGCGACGGTCCGGAATCAACCTCGAAGGGAAAGATCCGAAAAGACCTAGTAGATTTGTATCATGGTCAGATGGCGAGGACACCTGAAGCGCACCCTACTACTTCACGCTTACACACAATACCAACGTGAGGACTTTCGGGGCCACGACTTATTTAACGTGCACCAGCCTCCATGTACATGACGGTCTTTGGTTGATCTAGTTTCAAATTGTCTATCCTCCGGTCGCTAATGCATTACACTTTCCACCTGGGCTACTGCGGACCATTTTACATAATGGATTCTTGAAGAAATGTATCGAAGTTTGTCACATTGTCGCACTGACAAATAAGAAATATATTTGTTATTATTTTTACATGTCGCGCCGATAATATCTATGATTATACAGGGTGTCCCAAAAAGGTTGTTCCGCAATTTATCTTTTACCATTTGGAGATAGGTAGGCAATGTAAATTACAAAAGTGCACCAAATAAGGTAAGTAATTAAGATATGTGAATAAAATTATCACGTGATAACAATTTTAGCGGATACAGTTTTTAATTTGTATACAACCAACCCCTCTAGATAAAAATCCGAGATAGCAAAAATGTTCCTTACCTGTATCCCTATCGTTAGTAAAAAACCATATTTCTGTAAGTTGAATAGTAAAGGAGATACAAGAGTTTCCATTTTAAGGGGGCCGTATCTAATTTATAACGATGGCCAAAAATGAAGAGCGAAGTTCTGCATTGCTGCAGATGGAAAACGTTTTGAACATGCGTTGTAAATTTCCTTTCATTTTTATTTAAACCACTTTTTCTACAATATTTTTATTGAATATTACACTGTCTACTATTAATCAGTGCGATTTTCATCTGCAGTTGCAATACTACATTACTTTGCACACTGTTGCACTTTCTGACCGAAAAAAAATGCTTTTTAGCATTGTGTATACGGTCCCTAATCTGACTGCTTGAACAGCTGTGCACAAGCCTTATTTGGTGCACTTTTGCAATTTACATTGCCTACCTATCTCCAAATGGTAAAAAGATAAATTGCGGAACACCCTTTTTGGGACACCCTGTATATAAGCCACTTCTTTCTACTCCAAACGTTCATCCCAAATAAAATAAAATTAAGTTATCCAATTCACCCCTACACAAAATAAACGAGCCCTCTCCTGAAACAACTATTACTCGTTGGTTTAAGGTGTATGTATACACTAGAAAACACGAAAATGGACCAGAATATCTATACATTATTAATTCATAATATTTACCAACTCCTTATCTTTCAAACGATAAGATCTTGTAAATATTCGAAATCGTTTTCTAGATACCAGGGTTTTCGTTAGGTACTGTCACCAAGTACAAATGTTTCCAAAACCTTAAACTCAATTTCTGAAGAACTGTGCTTTTGCAATATGATTCTTTGTTCAGACAGTGAGAACTCAACAATGAATTGATCTGTTGTAAGCATTTTTGTATCGTTATAATCTTTGTAATACAGTGGATGTTTTGACCATCAGTCAGAGTTATTAGTTAAGGAATGAATTTTAGTTGATTGTTAAATGTTAAAATTCCTGGAAAATCTCGATTTTTTAGACTTCTTGGGAAAAAAAACTATAAAATAAAACTTATTCCTTCTAGCAACTTGATTGAAGGCCAAAGCACAAAAATAATATTAGTAATAACTTCTACAAGGAATCTTTGTGAACAAATTAGAATTTCAGACATCACTGTTAAAAAAAACCCAATCTAATTAGCTAATTATACCTAAATTAGATAATTAATGACTAGCTTAATATGAATTTTCACCTGAAATGTGTTAAGCACAAACCAATGACCTATTGTTAAACAGTGATTTTTTCAAAGTAAAAATTTAAAAACAAATCTAGCGTATACTTACACATTAATGCGGGAGTATAGACATGGAGTAGATCTCTTTCAAAAGAAATTCATAAACATTATGAGGGACATTGACCTTCTAATGAAATAGATGGAACATGTGCGTGCAGCTTCATATTATTTCTGCCGATTGCTCGGTTTGAAGATCAGTCAAGTGGTTGAGGAAGAAAGCATGAATCCTAAGGTGGGACAAATGATTGAGTGGTTAAAGCGATTGTCCACTAATCTGCGCTTCGACAGTCAATCAGCCCAAGGCAATTCGTAAGACCAAGTTCTGATGCTTTCCGACAGCGACTGCACCCAAATGCTAATCCATTTCATTAGAAGGTCGATCATGAGGTGTTCACGCGCAGATATCCTTTATGCCACCCTCAGTCTTCCCTGCATAACTTCTAACCAGTTTCGACCTTGGGGCCGCGGTAGCCCGGTTGGAAGAGTAACGGATTAACAATTAGAGGGTTGCGAGTTCGAATCTAACCAAAAACCGTCGCGTACAAAGGGGGCCTGGGCATGTAAATCTGTCGTGGTCTCAACTGTCCTCACGTGGGCGTGATGTGGAAGTTTAGAGAGTGGGGTGCCAGCTCAGGTGTGACCTCGTCATCTGACCGTAGTTCAAAATTACGTGGTATTGTCCTTGAATCTTTCCCTTCGGGTTTGATCTCGAACCCTCCCAATAGCCCGTTGTGTTGATCCAGTACATTAATTGAAATACCTACCTTCGAACTTCTTGACCAATAAAATATTTTGTAGGATCCTCTTAATCAATAGAATGGTGATTTTGTCATGACGGTGTATGTGGGATAAAAGCAACTTTACACCTCGCAAATCCTGTGACCACTCAGAGAAAGGTTAGGGAGGTTAAACAGTTGTGAAAACTTTTCGAATCAAATTATAGAATATGGTAAATCGATATTGTGTTTGAGAACTCCTAAGCAAGAGCATCTTATATCTTTTGTATTGTTCGAAGCAGAATCCATAAACTTAGTCAAGACAAAATCCTTCAATTTAATAAACAGCTCCAGTGGGCGACTTTCAGAAAGTTGCCCATTTCACAAACTTAATAACCGTTCGGCTGTTTTTCTCTCAACAAATGTGTTAATCTCCGAATTCAAAGCGTATTCACGTCCAACAACACACAATGCAGATTAAACAAACTCACTGCATAAAGATTTATCTGTGCTTTCCAAAGCCCGTTCCACATTTTGGGTTGTTTCAGCTGAATGCCTCTCCTTTCGACCTTTGTCTTTCGTTTCCGCCTTAAGGAACCGATGAATGGGGCTGCTCTTTTCATTGCAAAAGGTCTCACATAACAATTAATGTCTCAAAGACATTATGTGGAAAAGAAACAAAGTCCTCAGTGCACGAGAAAAGACCGGAATTTATCGCACAAACCGAACCTCGTCGGATGACTGCTTTTTGGGAGCGAATGCTTCTTCCGAAAGAGTCAATTTACGAGGCCATTGTGCTCGCAGTTCTTTTATGAGCCACTTATTGAAAACGCGAAACAAACGAGTTATTTTAAATTCAATTTAGGGAACATAACATTTGAATTGAATGGACTTCGAGAAGTCTCGAGTTTGTTTATTAAAAATATTTATCTATCATTTGTTTCGTTAACTGTTCCATTCAGTTCTGTCGCTCTTTTGAACATTTCGTACTCATTAAATTGTGTATGCTTAAGGATTCATGCGGCTAATGGAACTCTTAAGTTATGCTAAATCAAATTTTATTCCAAACTAAAACTTTCACGTATTGCAAATGATTAATCTTATCCGGACTTCAAAGCTGTTTAAAATGCACTGAGGAGTTATCTGTAATATTTTGTTTACTCAGTGTAACGCTTAAAAGTGGTACAATCATAATAGCTCTATGTGCTTAATCAATATTAGTCTTTAAAAGTAAACTAACTTAATTCAAATGAATCGTTCTATAAAGATATAGCGAATACATTCTTGGTCTTTGGAATATAAATTCATTTTATTAAATTAAAAGCTAACATTTCTCTTATTCATAGCGATTAATTAATTTATTATTATACTATAAACAGTATATCTATCACAAAGCAGTCTTCCAATTGGAATGAGTCCAAATCATGCAGGGATGGTCAAATGATTCCAATTCGTTTTGTATAATGTTAAATATAAATGTAAAATTTTATACAGAAAAGCAACCTTGTATAACTTTAGTAACGTTTCATTAGTCACTTAATAGATATTTGTAGAGTTTAAATGAAAGATCTGGGAAATATTAATATAGTTTTATTTCATGAATTATATGCAACTTTAGCTGTTGTGTTGACGTTGTTTCCCGGAAAATAGTTATTTCAGAATCTAAAGTAATTAATTAAACTGCTATCTCATTCCAAGATGTCTACCAAGTCTTGAGTAATAATTACTAGAATCTTGAATTCCATAACTCGATATACTTAGGAACATGGAAACCTTTTTTTGTTACAGACGTCGTAAAATATTTTACCAATAGGATAGGTGATAAAATAACAATATAGAGTAAAATAACAATATATGTCACATTACGATATATATACCAATATATAAACCAATAAAAAATTTAACATCTAATGCACGTTGATAACCGTCTTTCTAATTGGAATGCCATTACTCTTTAGAATAGTTTGATTCACCCTGTATAGTACCAGAATAAATATATAATGTTTAGAAAATCGTGAAGTAACACATACTTGAGTTCATATTTTGTAAGATGAAGTGTCATTACCATAAATATTAGCTTGTTCAGCTGTAATTAACAATTTACACTCTATTTTAAAATTATCCGAAACATGAACTAACCATCTATTTCTAATTTATCTGTTTACGCGGCATTTTACTCTTTTATTATCCTGATTCTAAAGGGATTATACAGATAATCGAAAGAGAAATCCACTGGTGCACCACAGCCCTCAATATTTCCACGAAAAATAAATGATCCATGTACCATTATATACCCTGTAAAAAATCGTGAACACCCCGAATCCACATGGTTAAGCGAGTCGATCATCCGTTACCGTGAAGTGATGGCAGCAGCGATTTATAGAGTAACATAACTTTGTTATGCAGACCAGTGACTAGTTGATGAATGGCAAATTAGTCATTCGCCACGAATCAAAAACTGCAAGAAGCGGTGCATGCGTGATTATATGTATACGTATATATGTGTATATATATATATATAATAATAAAAACAATCAAATTACAGAATATACAAAACATTAAAACGTAAAATAATAGAAATGCAGACCAGCAAAATGCCAAGAGATCAAAAAGTCAAAATATTAGAAATGCAGACCAGCAAAATGCCAAAAGATCAAAAAGCAGATAAGTAAAAAACCAAAAAAGTTGGGGGTAAAAAATAGTCAAGCAGAATCCAGAAGGCAGAAGGCAGAACTGTCCATGTATGCGCGCTAAAGCTGCAGACACAACATGGAAAGTAAAATAATTCAAAATTACAAACCAAAACAAAGAGAAATTTTTTCCATTTTTCTTCCATTCTTGCTAATTTATTTCTTCATTATTATGAAAAAAATTTTTGCCTACAAATTAATTCTGCCTTTAGATATATTGATGATTTAATTGTTTTCAATGATACCAATTTTGCTAACCTTTGGAATTCGATTTACCCTGATGAATTATATTTATTGAAAACCAATTCAGATAACAATAAAGCCGTCTTTCTAGACTTGAATATATATACTTTAAATAATAAAACTGATATTAATATTTATGATAAGAGAGATGATTTTGAATTTCCGGTTTTTAAATTGATATATTTGGATTCTAATATTTCTAAAAAAATTTATTACAATACAATCGCTGGTCAACTGATACGTTTCAATAAAATTTGCAACTCTAAATCTAACCTTCTTTTGCAATGTAATAATCTCATTAACACACTTCTTAATAATAAATACCCTCACTCTTTTTATAGGATTATTTTTGAAAGATTTAAGATAACTAATATTATTTAATAGCTTATTTCGGAGACTATCCTGTTGACTATCAATTTTAAAAAACTGGATTTGAACACTATTTTTTCGACTTCCGATTCCGATGTTCCGGTTCGGAATTCCGAGTCGGAATTTCGAGTCGGGGTTCCGTGTCGGAATTGCGGTTCCGATTTCTGATATACGGCGTTATGAATGGCATTTGTTGGCGGTCCTCATGTAGTTTGCGGCGGGTTGTTGTCGATCTTAGGTCAATCTATTTAGGTAGGTTTGTTTTCTCCTTTTAAATTTTAATTTAATTTTTAATTTTAATTTAATTTTAATTTTGTATTATATTATCTTTGGTATGTGTCCTTGGTTGTCCCTGGTTTTGTTTTTCTAATTTTTGTTTTTCTAATTTATTTTCTTATGGTGTTTGGAGGGGTGTGTGAGCTACTTTTGGTATACTGCCGCTCACATGCAGAAAACACCATATTGTGTTGACTGGGTGAGGCTCCTCCCTGATCCACCAACACTTAATCATTTTTTTCAAAATTTTCTTAAATTTCTTGATTTTAAAATTTTTGGATTTCTCTTTGTTTTGGTTTGTAATTTTGAATTATATATATATATATATTTATATATGTATTTATATATGTGTACATAATGTGTAATATACATATGTGTGTATATATCTATGTATATGTATCTTTATGTATTGAATTATATATATGGACAGTTTTGTTTTCTGGCTTCTGTTTGTCTATGTTTATACCCCGATATTTTGGCTTTTTTTTGCTGATCCGCATTTCTGGTACTATAAGTTTTAATGTCTGGTGTGATTTTTTTTAATATTTTGTAAGTTTGATTATTTATTTTATATATATAAAACACACACACACACACACATATATATATATATACTGAAGATCCAAAGTATTATGACCACCTACTCAATAACGCGTTGCGCCTCCTTTCGCCTGCAAAACAGCTGCAACTCGCCTGGGCATAGATGCCACAAGTTCTTGGTACATGACTGGAGACAGGTTGTACCAAATGTCTAAGCAGCGGTCACGCAAAGTCGAGATATTCGGACATGCTGGTGTTTGAGCTCTGAGCTGCTGCTACATGACATCCTAAATGTGCTCTATCGAATTAATATCTGGCGAGTTAGGTGGCCAGGACATTAAGTGGAATTCATCAGTATGCTCCTCGAACCACTCCAACACAATCCGAGCCTTGTGACATGGGGCGTTGTCCTGCTGGAAGATTCCATTTCCAGTTGGGAAGACAGACGTCATATAAGGGAGCAACTGATCCGCAATGATGTTCAGATAGTTCGCAGCGTTCATGGTCTGTTCTACCACTACGGGTCCCAGAGTCGCCCATGAGAACGTCCCCCAAAGCAAAATACTGCCACCACCAGCCTGTATATGACCTGCTGTACAAGAGGGGAGCAACTGTTCGCCTGGCAGACGGCCCCTGACACGACCATCACGTGATGAATGAGAAATCGGGATTCATATGACCAGGCAACTCTCTTCCACTCATCCATGGTCCAGTCTCGATGTTCCCGGGCCCACTGTAGGCGTAATTGACGATGACGCTTGGTCAACAGAGGCACACGAGTGGGACGTCTGCTGCAGTCCCATATCCAACAGTGTCCGCTGAACTGTGTGTTCCGAAACACTTGCGCTTGGACCTGCATTGTATTGGGCTGTCAGCTGAGCCACTGTCTCGCGCCGATTTTGCTTTACCAAGCGGGACAGTCTCCGACGTCCTTTTTCTTTGATGACGCGTGGACGACCAACACCCTGGCGTCTACTGCTGGTGTCACCGTGATTTATCCACCTTGCATGAATACTAACAACGGCAGATCGTGAACACCCTACCAGTCGTGCAGTTTCGGTGATACTCCGTTCCGAGTCTTCGGGCCATTACGATCTGCCCTCTATCAAATTCGCTTAGATCAGCAGCCTTTCCCATCACTCGCAAAAGTAAGTGCAAGAATGATTACTTACCTTCTCCAGCAGCAGTTAAATACCATTCTCACTTAATCACGTGACCTCCACGTCATCCAGACGAGTTCATTGAAAAATGTGGGGATGGTCATAATGTTTTGGCTCGTCAGTGTATGTATATATATATATATTATATTATATATAGAATTATGGGAGGGGTCCTCTTGACCACAAAGTAGTTAACTGTATAAAACTTTTATTTTTTCGCCTATCATTTTAATATTTTTTACTTTTCCTAAATACTTGTAGATATTATACACAAAAAATTTCAGTCAACATTGGGGACGTGACTGTTAACACTATCAGTTCTATTAATTCTTTTAACAAGAATCGGACTCTTAATTTATAAAAAGGCTGGAATTGAACACTATCATATCGTTTTCTGGATCAGAATTCCAGTTCCGGTTGAAATTAGTTTGCGCGAGAAAATTGAACAAATGATATATACGAACATGAAAGTAAATTGGCCTATCAAATCTCGAATACGAATTAAATTAGCACGCTCCAACAAACACTATTATTTTTGTATAATACCGTGGCACTCTGGGTATACTTTTGACTTTCTGGATTTATGATTCTTAACTGTGTTACATAATATTATTTTTGTGGGCGATATAAATGGCATTTGTTGGCGATCCTCATGCGAGTTGTGGCTGGTTATTGTCTATCTAAAGTCTGTTAATGTGGGTAAGTGTATACTCTATTCAATAGTTTTGTATGAGTTGTTTTTAGTGTGTGTCCTTGGTTAATCTGTATTATCTAGACTTCTCTTCCTAATTGACCTTTTACCAGTTTTGCTTTTCTAATTTTGACTTTCTACTTGTGTTTGGAGGGGTGTGGAGGCTAATTTCGGCGAACTACCACCCACACGCAGAAAACACCATATTGTGTTGACTGGATCAAGCTCCTCCCTGATGATGCCTCCTGATCCACCAACACTTCTTTATTTTTTCGAAATTTTCCTGGTACTCTTAAATTTAAATTCCTAAATTTCTCTTTGTTTTGTATTATTGAACTAAATGAAGAGATACTTCGTCCCTCGAAATCTGATCAATTTTGCTGATGTCAAAATTTTTGAGATAGGGACAAGATACCTCGTCAAGACAGCCATCAGGAGAGTTAGAGGTATAAGGGTTAAGGGAACAAAGCTTAAGTGAAGATGGTACAAGAGCATGAAAAGCAAAGGGACGTTGAGAAAAAAGTTGTTATTGTACGTTGTCTATTTTTACTGAAATGCTTATAGCACAGAATTGGGGATAATTATTGACATACCATTGCACAACGAATTCCCTGATTATTCATTGGACCTCCATCCTTGACATCAACAAGCATCTATTCCAACAGAATATATGTTAGAGGATTAATCCAGAGCGCTGAAAAATACGTTGTCTGTCCTACCTCCCCCATACCAATCCGATCTGGGCATGCGAGATACCAAACTTCCAATCTGAGCGAAACGGAAACAATATCCGGGTCGCATCATCTCCCGGAAATTATAAATGCAGTCATTAGACGAGAATCTCGAAAGTAGTTCTCCGGTATTACCCAACATTTCCCGCCATCACTCACATTTCAAAATTAACAAATCGAGCCGGGGAAAAGATGGCTCCCCGACTCGTCGGAAACAGTCGGTAATCGCTGATGCAATAGACGATGCAATAGCTGAGTCGACCACTTAAGCCGGTATTAGGACATTGATTCCCCAAATCTGTTTCGATACCAACGAAGATTTTAATTTTGGAAATAAACAGGAATGGATCTAAAGTTACCTCTTCCCATATGGGATTGAGGCTTTGGTAGACCGGTTGGAAGAGTAGCGTATTAGAAGCCGAGGGGTAGGTATTTTAATTAACGTCGCACTGGAGCAACACAACGGGCTATTAGAAACCGGAGGAAGTTCAAACCTCGATCCAACCAAAGACCGTTGTGTACGTGAAGGGCTGGTGCACGTTAAATCTGTCTTGGTCTCAAATGTGCTCACGTTGGCGTGGTGTGGAAGTTTTGAAATTGGGGTGTATTAAATGCGTTCAAATAACCGAACGAAAGTTTTAGCCAACCCAATATCAGTTTAGGGCAATGGAAAATTGCAAAAAAACGCAAAATATGTTCCCAAATTTACGGGGGGGGGGCGGCAGCTCAGTTGGAAGAGTGGAGGATTAGCAACTAGAGGGTTGCGAGTTCGAACCTCGATCCAACCAAAGACCGTCTTGTAACGTGGGGGCTGGAGAGCGTTAAATATGTCGTGGCCTCTAAAGTCCTCTCGTTGGCGCGCAAGTTTGGAGAGTAGGGTGCCAGTTCAGGTGTCAGCTCGTCATCTGGACGTTGCTCAAAAAGACGAGGTTTTGTCCTCGGATCTTTCCCTTCGAGCTTGATCCCGGGCCAATAATCCGCTGTGTTGCTCCTAGTGTGACGTTAATTCAATTACTTTCAACCAGACAGGTGGTTGAATCTACAATTGTACTCTTGACTAATATGCTTCTTTGGTTAGGTACCATATTCTGCTTCGTAGTCGTAAAAGAAACTTAAATTTGGTAAAATCGAGAAGCTTTATACGGGAAAAGTGTCCAATATGTAGGCCGTATGTGATCCTGGATACAAGTAGCTATAAATGTGACCTACAAGATCCTAAACTTTTATTTATGTGAAACCCCTTGTTTTGCTTCAGTGCAACATTAATTAAATTACTCCCTCCTATATAGAATTTCTATATTTTTCATTCTAATCATAAGAAGGTTAACAGAAAGTTGTTTTTTGTCAAGTAAATGAACATACACCACACAAGGGAAGGTTTGCTGACATTAAGAGAGAAATACATCTAGGGTAGATACTGGAACCGAACCTACGCCACCTAGAGCTCACAGACTCCAAGAGCAATGGACAAACCTGCTGAGCCAAAGCGGTTACTATTGAGTTAAAAAAACTTCTGGGTTCGAATCCTGATCAAGGCATGGATAATTGTTGGGTTTGGGAATCCATTTTAAATCGTAGGTATCGATCTTATTATCTCTCGTGTAATAAAAGAGGACCGTAGATCGAAAAGCGAAATTTTTGTAATTGAAATTCTGAGTTTTTCACGTATTACTGCATGAGAACCGAAAAGTTTTGTCAAATTATCGCTTCAAATAACTTATCACGTAATCATTGTAGCGAGTAATACTGCTCATTCAAACAACTCATATCAACACCCACCCATGTTCCTAAGACTTTCCACAGCAGTTTGGCTGATTGGGAAACATTTGACGGCAAAAAAATAAATTTTGTTGCAACTCCAAAGAATCAAAACCAGTGTTGCAATCAAAGCGCATTTAAAGTGGCCAGATTTTAAAGCAGTATGAGCATCAATGAGAGATTCGTCTAAACGAAAGCCATCTCAGTGTTTTTCTTCTGATTTAGGACAAAACAATCAGTACCCAGGGACATGCCTTTACATTGAGGACTAAATCCATTTTAAGTCGTAGGTCTCGATCTTATTAGCCCTTGTGTAATAAAAGAGGATGGTAGATCGAAAAGCGAAATTTTTGTAATTGAAGTTCTGAGTTTTCCACGTATTACTGCATGAGGAGCCCGAAAAGTTTTGTCAAATTATCGCTTCAAATAACTTATCACGTAATCATTGTAGCGAGTAATACTGCTCATTCAAACAACTCATATCAACACCCACCCATGTTCCTAAGACTTTCCACAGCAGTTTGGCTGATTGGGAAACATTTGACGGCAAAAAATAAATTTTGTTGCAACTCCAAAGAATCAAAACCAGTGATGCAATCAAAGCGCATTTAAAGTGGCCAGATTTTAAAGTAGTATGAGCAACAATGGCAGATTCATCTAAAGCAAAGCCATCTCAGTGTTTTTCTTCTGAGTTAGGACAAAACGACCAGAACCCCTAGACATGCCTTTAAATTGAGGACGTAAGTCAACTGCGCATATATATATATATATATATATATATATATATATATATATATATACTAAAAAATTCGAATTATCAAAAACTTCTAATTAAAAAAGTTACATATTTTAACTTTAATTTCAGGTCCACTGAATGCTTGAAAAGATTATTCTGTCAATAAGTAAATATTTATTCAGAAAGATCATGGTATGAAGACTTAAACATTAAATGTATGTAAACAAAATAAGATTTACATTACGTAAGCTACAGTACATATACATGTCCTGTAGCTTACGTAACAGGTGGCGGGAAGGGGATTTCAGCTTTCACGTGTCGAACAGGTGGGGGTATTCCGGCGATGATTTCTTAACGATGAAAGGCCGAAAAGTCGTTATGATTCGAAAGTTTTTATAAAAAACTTCGAATTAAGGAAGTTGAACTTCGAATTATCCACGATTTTTTAACATTGATTTAATGAGAAGTTCAAGGGACTAAGAGAAATCTTCGAATTAACGACGATTTCGAATTAGAGACGTTCGGTTTATCCAAGTTGCACTGTATAATAAAAATACTGCTCAGTTCGATGTGTAATAGTTGAGATTAGACAGTTGAATTTACGTCGCACTGGAGCAACACAGCGGGTAATTCGCGACGGTCCGGGATCCATCCTGAAGGGAAAGATCCGAGGATGCCTCGTTATTTTGAACCACTCTCCGATGACGAGGTCAATACCTGAGCTGGCACTCCACTCTCCGTGACCTCAAATGTCCTCAACGTGAGGGCATTTGATTTATTACTTTTTTTATTTAATATATTTTCTTTCACAGGATTTCTTTCACGGGTATTCTTTCACGTATATTTTTTCTTTTAAACGATATGTAAAAAAAATTAGCTTTGTTTTTTAAAACCTTTCCTCATGGATCAATTTATACGACGGCAGTTACGGCAAATTCCGTCAGTGTGAGACATTATGCCACCACAAACATCTAATCTTAACACAATTTTTGCCGTAAGGTCTAGGATTGAATAAACATCAGTTAGGAAATGTCCCATCCACAAAAAGCGAGATTCTCTTATTTTTTATTGGATTAATGATTTATGGAGAAAAGGATTTCTATTCCAGAGTTAAAAAATTACTTGAGTTTTCTTTAGCTGTTTGCAGCATACACTTCTGGGAAATAAGTACGTCTAGACTACATGGCACCGAAAAAATATCGTCATAATGATGTCCCTGTACGTATCACACAAAGTACATTGACATTACCTTGCATTATCCCTAACTATCTGGGACCGTAGCAGCCCGGATGGATGAATAACGGATTAGCAATCGCAGGGTTGCGAGTTCAAATCCAACCAAAGACCGTCGTTTACACGGGGGCTGGTGCGCGTTAAATCTGTCCTGGACTCAAATGTCCTTACGTTGGCGTGGAGTGGAAGTTTGGAGGTGCCAGCTCAGGAGTTGACCTCGTCATCTGACCGTGGTTCAAAATTACATCGATCTTTCCCTTCGGGTTTGATCTCGGACAGTCACCTATAGCCCGTTGTGTCGCTCCATTTCGACGTTAATTGATATACCTACCTACCCAGACTTATCTGAAATTGATTTAATTGAATGTTGTATGAAACTAGTTCCGGATTTAAGTCTTATATATCCATGCCCAGTCATCGCTTCCTGGTATGGAATAAAAGTGGAGCCAAACCAACCAAAGACCATATTGAGAATCTCCGGTAATTTACCGATGCTGAGTTGGTTGTTTAGGTTTTATGGCGCAATGACCATATTTAGCCACACTGCTGCAAACACAAAACTTCAAGAAATGTGAAAGTGGAGAAAGAGGGATTGGGTAATAGAGATCTTTCCCTTCGGGTTTGATCCCGGACAGTCGCCTATAGCCCGTTGTGTCGCTCCATTTCGACGTTAATTGATATACCTACCTACCCAGACCTATCTGAAATTGATTTAATTGAATGTTGTATGAAACAAGTTCCGGATCTAAGTCCTATATATCCATGCCCAGCAATCGCTTCCTGGTATGGAATAAAAGTAGAGCTAAACCAATCAAAAACCATATTGAGAATCTCCGGTAATTTACCGATGCTGAGTTGGTTGTTTTTAGGTTTTATGGCGCAATGACCATATTTGGCCAAACTGCCAAACACAAGACATGTGAAATTGAAAAAAGAGGGATTGGGTAATAGAGTAGTGGGATGAAAGCTGAAAAATACCTCTAGGGTGAATCCGGGAAGCGTGATCTACTCTAAACAGTAAACCCCATGGGACAAGACAGTGATCACTAGAGTAGCTCGGATTTGGGAAGCCCGTACACAGCTAAAGGAGGTGTGCCTCTGAGGGTTTACCGGTGTTGAGAATGTCTGGTATTTGCAAACCCAGTGAGGGATGAGACGCGCAGCAGAATCCACGATTAAGTGACGGTGAGTCCAATCCGAAAGCTAAGACTTGTGACATTTATAAGGGATCAGACTTCCTTCAGCAATATTGGGGAAGTGGAGATGGAATGGAATTTGGGGTGCAAGGTCCAGAAGATTTTATGGCGCAGGGTCCAGAAACAGGCAAGCGCAAGATTAAATTCTAAATCAATGTAAATACGAAAACGGTAATAAAACGTGGGTAAAGAATCAAGCCCTAGAGATTTATACTAATAAAAATAATTTAATTTTAAATAGTAGTCGCCTTGAATAAATATGGGGGGAATCAAAACAATTTGAGAAATTCTTAACAGTAAAACCGATTTGTAGTGTATAAATTATTTTGATTATACACTACTGGCCATTAAAATTGCTACACCAGGAAGGCGGCACGCCATACACGTGAAATTTGCATGACTGATAGAACATGCTGTGATATGCAAATGATTAGATTTTCAACGCATTCATACAAAGCAGGCAGCGGTAGCGACACCTACAATGCTATAAAAGAAGAGATTTGACAGCAGGTTTCTCATACTGGAATTACATTTGAACGTTGTTCTCGGGTAAGAAAGTTGTTGTAATGCCTTGTGTAAGAAGGATAAATGTCTACCAGCACGTGTCTGACTTCGATCGAGGAAGGATTGTAGCCTACCGGAATTGCGGTTTATCGTACCGCAGGATTGCTGCTCGCGTTGGTCGAGATCCCATGACTGTCAGCAGAATATGGAATCAATGGGTTCAGGACAGTCATACGGAACGTCGTGCAGGATCTCAGCGGCCCCCCATCACTAACAGCCGAGAATACAGACATGTTATCCGCATGGCCACAAGGGATCGTACAGTCACATCACGAGCCCTGAGTCGAGAAATGGAGTCGTTTGCAAGACAAGAAGTGTCTGCTCGAACAGTTCGACGACGTTTGCAGCATCATGGACTGTCAGCACGGTGACCATGGCTTCGGCTACCCTTGACGCTGCATTACAGACAGGAGCGCCTCCAATGGTGTAATCAACGACGAGCCTGGACTCAGGAATGGCGTCACGTCGTCTTTTCAGACGAATCCAGGTTCTGTATACAGCATCATGATGGCCGCATCCGTGTTTGGCGGCATCGTGGAGAACGCTCATTGCCAGCTTGCATTCGACATCGTCATACTGGCCCATCACCTGGAGTGATGGTAAGGGGTGCCATTGGATACACGTCTCGATCACCTCTAGTTCGAATTGCCGGCACTTTGAACAGCAGCTGTTACATTTCTGATGTGTTAAGGCCTGTGGCTCTGCTCTATCTTCGAGGCCTCCGTAACGCTAGGTTTCAGCAGGACAATGCACGGCTGCATGTTGTCCGTACTGTCCTGACCTTCCTTGATACAGAACATGCTCGACTGTTGCCCTGGCCAGAACGTTCTAATGATCTCTCGCCAATTGAAAACGTGTGGTCAATGGTTGCCGAGCGACTGGCACGTCACCACTCGCCATTCACTACAGTCGATGAACTGTGGCATAGTGTTGAAGCTGCATGGACTGCAGTACCCGTACATGCCATACAATCTCTGTTTGACTCCATGCCCACGCGGATAAGTGCTGTTATTGCTGCCAGAGGTGGCTGCTCTGGGTACTGATTTCTCAGGATCTATACCTCCAAATTTCTTGTAAATTTAATCATTTGTTCTTCCTCCTATAATGTATGTGTCCAAGAAATATCATTCTGTTATTTTCATTCCTTCCTGGTGTAGTAATTTTAATGGCCAGTAGTGTATCATAGGTAATAAAAAGTCGTGGTACGATGTCAACTAAATACGTACATGATAGATGCCTTGGCTATTCGCATTGAATTGTGGTGTCGTTTTTCCATAGCTATGCAATCACATGCTCCTCCATTATCATTTCATCTCTATGATTTTGTGATGGATAGGATTGTCTCTAATGTATTTCTTTTATATTTAATTTATCAATTAGTGTTTAAAAAGTTCGATGCATGTTGTTGAATGGGACCATTTTGAAAACGACAGATCTATTGGACGCCTATGTTGACGTCATCACTGAAAGTTTTAGAAAAATGCATCATTCGATCTTTGCAACATTTAACTTTTTGGTTGAGATAAAATAATCTTATGAACTATTCTTTTTATCAAAAAAATTACATTTTGTACTACCAATTTTAATACACAGATGCTTGGTATTCAAATACTTAGTAACTTTAATGAGCATGACCTCTTTTTAAAATACGCTTCCAAAAAGCAAATTGAGAACTCAAATCCTGTTTTGTTATTTCAATAGTAAAAATGAATTATTTCTGAATTTACACCCTTTTCCCAAAGAAAGATACGTGTATAGATGAAAGAATAGGTAGTTAGGGACATAAAATGTTCGGAATACAAATACAAAAGCGTGGGCTTGATTCGATATTTAAATTAGTTAATTCATTTTCGCATACATTAAATTTTATTTTTGTGAATATACTGTTCAACTAAGTGATATTTATCACTAAAATTCCGATTGAACCTTTCCTTTACTTTGGAAAAATAAAAATCTTGAACAATGATTTGTAATTTGAATCAATTTTAAAATTTTTAACATTACATTAAATAAACGAAATTTTGGTACAAACTTTGAGGATAGATAGAAAATGTAAATTATTTTATCATGATAAAAATGGCATGTCATAATGTCATGATAAGAAAGAAAAACTGCTGTTAAATTTATTTTAATTGTTATCTGTTTTTTTATTGTTTTGGTGTCTTTTATTCACTAATGCTCAGACACGCAGTGTGTCTTTACATTGCTAAATACCTTTTGTATGATTACGAACAAATTTGAAAGTAGAATTTTAACGCTTTCTTCTCCAGAAAAATCTTTCATGAATTTAACATGCTAAAGTTTTCTGACAAAATTCAAGAATTTACTTAGGCAAATTTGAAAAAATGTTCATTCAATTAAATTCTATATAATGAACTCATTCTCTCTAACTACAAAATATGATTAATTAAATTTTTCTTAGTTATCAAGTACAGAAATTTAAGAAAATTACTTTGTAACAATTAATTGAGAAACGTGGTCAAATTATTAAAATACAGTTAGAGCAGAAAGAATTCAATTTCGAAGCGAATATGAAAATTGAAATTCCATTGAAACATTCTCGTTCCCCTAAATCCTTGTTTCATTGGGGACTTTATTCGAAATATTACGCATCTTATTCTATTCAATTCTACTTGTATAATTTGAGTACCATTACCGACGGTTGCAAGGAAAGTTATTTTTCGAATACTATTACCGGAATCCAATGGAAATGTGAGAATTAGTTTTGAAAATAGAAATGAGAATTGAATGTTCAAGTAGACGAAACTCTTGCCAAATTTCGAAACTGTTCTTACAATGAGACTAACTAAAAATAATATGTTTACCTCGTGAGATTTAATTTTCACCGCGAGCTCAAGTTACATTTTAGACAACGAGTTTAAAAGTCTTAACTCGTAAGAGTAATCAATTTACCCATTTCGTGAGTCGCTTTAGAATTGAATCAAATATTTATACCACTTGTGCTGTTTCAAGGCGTTGTTTTGATAGTGGTACAACTCCATTTATTTTTCGTGAAATTGTTCTTAGTCCCACTTGAAATATTACACTCCTGGTTTCCGAATCTAATCCAAGATCTCGACCAAGTAAGGTTCATTATTTTTGAAATATTTCATCCCCTAAATTTTATTTTCGTTTAAGAAGAGCCGTAAATACCGTCATTCTTAAATTTCCTAAGCCATATCCCGAAATGAGAAATACATTAGATATTGCATTTTTAGTGTGGCATAGGCTTTAAGACGTTCAGTAAAAAGAATCGTAAATGATGATTTTCGTAGAAACTTAATGCTAATGAGAAGTGTTGCATGTTTGGAAACATTGTTAAACATAGTTACGCGCAAATTTGGGTAAGTAGGTAGTATAATTTACGTCGAACTAGAGCAACACAACCAACTGGGCTACCGCGTCCCCCATGCAAAATTTGGGAACACATTTTGCACTATGCAATTTTCCATTGTCCTAAAATGTTATTGGGTTGGTAAAAACGACCTTTCGGTTATTTAAATGCAACTAAAACGCTCCGTTTCTTAAAACAATTTGTGACGGGTGAATGAAAATGTATACTTGACAATAACGTGGAGAGAAAGGGGTCGTGGGACAAGAATAATGAACCACTTTTAATCACCCCAAAAGCCATTCCTCATCCAAAAGGGATGTGGTTTTGGAAGGGAGTACTTATGAGTTCCTTCCGCAAAACGAAGCGATTAATTACGAAAAGTACTCCTCCAATTAGACCAATAGGAAGCAGCAGTCGACGAAAAGACCAGAACACAAACTGCCCCAAACATAAGATAAAACATAAATTAGTCAACATAAAAGGTACATCCACGATTTCGCATAACCATGTTTTTTTTGGTGACTGACGAGGCAAAAAGCGTCAGTTTGACTCAGAATTTTTCACCATTCCGCTGTATTCAAGAGATATTGCATCTTCGAATTTTCATTTATTCCTATACTGAAGACACTTTCTTGAGCTAAGCGCTCACTAATCCGTATCGCACGGTTCAGATTTTAGAATTACTTGCATTGTTTTAAATGAGACTGAGCAAATCTATCCGCATCGTATGTATCGGATGTCGGTAATTCCGACGATGATTCCGGAGAGAATAAAATCCGTTCCATCCGTACAATGCGGATGACTCATCCGAAATTTCCGAGTAGTGTGGGCACCGGATGTTAATACATTCAATTGTTTTTTAATCCCTAAATCAAGTTTATATCTTTGCGATGGTTCAAGATAGAGTGAAAAGTTCAACGAATTTCAAATCTGCTTAAAATTTTATGTCAGTTCGATATCAAAAACATGATTTTCTGTAAAAAAATGTTATTTTCGTGGCCTCAAATGGCCTCACGTCGGCGTAGTGTCGAAGTTTGGAGAGTGGGGTGCCATCTCGTGTGACCTCGTCATCTGACCATGGTTCAAAATCGTGGTGTTGTCCTCGAATCTTTCCCTTCGGGTTCGATTTCGGAACGTCGCCAACAGCCCTTTGTGATGCTGCAGTGCAGTTAATTAAATACTTCCACCAGGTGGGTTAACAATTTCTGTGATTGAAAGTTGGTCTACCACTTTGGGACACGGCTGAGTTCAGAAATCATGGTGGTGTTTTTGTTTCAAGACAAAAAACTTTTTAATTTTATACTTTTTATTTATACATTAAATTCGGTTTTAAATAATGTTAAATTTTTTTCAAAATTGCACAACTATGATATTTTTCCAATTTCCTTCCGGTTCTATATTTTGGGAGACCTTAATTTCCATGTACCATTTCCCAGATGAAGGATTTAAATTTGCATGCTTAAAGAACATTTACTAATACACTACTGTGAAAATTTCTGAATGAATAGCGCAATTTTTTTTAAGTGTTTATATAGTATTCACTAAAATCACTTTAATTGTTTTTTAAAATAGTAAAAAATAAATTTACGTTTAACATAAACAGTCACTATTGTATAATCATATTGTGAAAGTTTTAATTACTTAATTATTAGGTTAGAGAGAGAATACTTTGTTATCAGAACTACCACTAAGACAGGAATTGTTTATTTTGAGAAAATTGAATAAAAGATTTAAAATGTGAGTTCTTTCGATTGGGTAGATAGTTAATTAACGTCGCACTGGAGCAAAGCAACACAATGGGCTATTGGCGATGGTTATGGAGCAATCCCGAAGAGAAAGATCCAAGCAACACGTTGTAATTTTGAACCATGGTCAAGACGAGAACACCTGAGCTGGCACCCCCACTCTCCAAACTTGCACACCACGCCAATGTGAGGACATTTGAGGCCAAGACAGATTTAACGTGCACCAGCCCCCTTGCTCACGGCGGTCTTTAGCTGGACCTAGTTTTGAACTCGCAACCTTCCGGTTGCTAATCCGTTGCACTTCCAACTGGTCTACAGCGGCCCTTATTTGATTAGGAGTTCGTCATTAATTTCTCTATTTAAAGATATCTTATAGGATTTTAAACAAAAATCAAGTTTGATTTGATACAGCCTAGAAAGACTTTCCAGGTAAATCAATATTTTAAAACCCGTATTTTTGAAAACATGATTCCCCAACTCAAATCGATATTTTGACGCGAAATAGCAGTGTGTTTATTATACGTGCGCCTTAATTTAGTATAGAATATTTTACTACTGAATAATTCTGATGTTTCTTGTGTGTGTTTTAATCGTCTAAGAGATGCACACGCATATCATCGACTTAGAGCAGAAACTCATTCGTTTTACGGAGACACTGAATGCTCAGTTTCATGAAAAATAGTCATAATGTAATTTGTTTAAAATATGTAAAGCACTTCCAAAACGCATATACTTTTTATTTTTTAAATTAAGAACTAGTAGTTATTCTTTAAACAGCTGAATAGTAAAATATTCTTGTCAGTTTGTTTTTGAGTTTCTGCTATAATCCAACGATATATCCAATCTGTAGTCTTTCCCATCATGACTTCTCACCAATTTTGACCTGAACCAATTGAATTTTTTCTGATTCTTTAAACCAATAGAATTTTTTCTGATTCTTTAAACCAATAGATGTGATTATTTAGTTTTTGCGCGTTTGTGGTGGAAAGCAAAGCTACACCGCTCGAAAATCTCGTGACTTCTCATTAGTTAAAAAGAATATTGGATTTAAAACGAAACCTTTCCAGACCAATTAGGTTTTAATAAGTTTCAATATGTTCCTGTTTTCAATTGAGAAAATGCTGGTGGAAACTCAAGTTGCCTGAGAGAATCTCAATTACAGTACATTTCATAGAAGTTTTCGTTCAAAGTGAAAGTCGTTTTCAGAACATAATAAAGAAAAAGAATTTCAGTACTTTGCATTCTTGCCTCACGTGTTTATCACTTGGAAGTTCTAAGTAAAAGATTTCTTAGACAAATAAGGAGTAACGCAATTACTCTTACAGTTGAAGAAATTCATGTAATTAGGAGATCTGTTTCGAGTTGAAGAAACTAACAATTTTCTTAATGAAGGTAATTTTTTTTCAATTTTATTACGGGTTACTTTCTGGTTAACGGAATTGCTCCAAATTCCAAAGGTCATTATTTAGTTTACAGGTGTTAAAAAAGCGTTGGTAGTTGAGTTTCGTCTCTTAATTAACTAAATGCATTAGCTGTAGTACCTACTAATTAAAACTTACTTTCAGTGCTTGATAGTTAAAACGTATGAGAAAAGTAAACCCAGTTTGAACTGGTATTTTAGGGAAAGGTAAAATTCAAATCTAAACTGGGGACAGAATTTACATTTCGTCGGCTTAGAGCAGATACTCGTTCATTCCCAAAATAAATATTTGCAATACAGCTTTTTAGACTTACTAGTTTTTAGCTAAAAAATTATAGATTATCAGGATTGCGATAGTGATACGGATCTTTCAGAGATTAAAACATATTTACTTAGATATACTATCGAATACTTATGTCGTTAACGTACGCTTTTTTTGTACATTATTTAGATTAAAATATAATCCTTAAATTTAGTAATTTTAAAGTACGAAATGTATTTTATTTAATAAAATGACACGTCATTTGATTTGTTTTCGTTTATTTTTGAACTAAACTCAATATTTGTATTTAAATCATAATGTAATGCAAACATTTCGAGCATTAATATAATAATTTGATTCCCTTACTTGATTTATTAATAATATTCTACATAAATATTCATAAAGTACTTAAATTATGCATGTTAAATTCATTTGAATTTAATTGTTATCTTAATGAACTCTTAAAAACTTAAACCAAGGTTTTCAGAATATTTTAAACTCAAATTTGCTTTAAATTAGTTATATGTAATGTTTGACTGATATGTATACAAGCCCCTTGCGGTCGAAATATTCAACGAATCAGAGTAAAACTTTATATTTAGAGATTCCAAGATATGCGCTCGAGAATTATGTAAGTAACAAGAATCGTGCTCTCATGGTTACGGATACAGTTAGCAAATTTCAAATAGAAATACTTGCTTTTTTTATCGCAATGTGATCGGCACAGTGAATAACCAAAATGGCCTTGAAATTGTACCTTTGGCAACAACAGTGATAATACACGTAATTTGAACAAATCACAAACACTTATCACAAAACGACAATTGGCACTAGCATTTGTAATAAAGGTAAAATGTTATGGTTTCTTGTTGCCTTTCTTTTCCTTAATGTCGTTCACACTCATCTTTGACAATGTTCTTGCGCCGTTTTAAGAGCTGAATGTTTGATTTCAACTCCATGTTTTGTTTTTCAAGAAATCGATCGCATTGCGATAAAAAAAGTAAGTGTTCAATCGAAATTTCCAAAAATTGTGATCTATATAAGTAACAGCGAGAGGTCATGATTTGAATTTTGGAAAAAATAACAGGAATGTATCTTAAGTTACCTTTTCCCATATAAGATTGGGGTCGTGGTAGCTTGGTTAGAGTAGCGGATTAGCAACCAGAGGGTGCGAGTTCGAAACTAGATCCAACCAAAGACCGCAGTGTATGTGGGGGCTATGCACGTTAAATGCCCTCACGTTGGCATAATGTTGAAGTTTGGAGAATGGTGTTTCATATCATGTGTTGACCTCGTCATCTGACCGTGGTTCAAAACTAAGTGTTGTCATGGGATCTTTCCTCTTGGGATGGATTCCGGACCGTCGCCAATAGGACGTGTTGTTGCTCCAGTGCGACGTTAGTTCAAATATCTATCTACTGTAACCATGAAAGCTCGATTCTTGTTATTTATATTACATAACTCGTGAGTGCCTTGGAATCTCTAAATTTTTTTGTTTCATTCTGATTCGTTGAAAATTGTGGTTGCTAGGGTATATCATGCGTAAGCCAAGGCATGAATAATTTTTAAATGTAGCAATTTATGGAAGAATAATTTTTGCATTCGTGAATCAAATATTGGAATGATGTGTTCACTCCCCGTTGCTATAGGTTGCTCGTCTTTGAGCTCCTCACTTGACAGGTGGTCATGGCCAGAAAGAACATATTTTTAACACGTTATGTCTACGTGGCATAGGGTGGGTAAAGTATTTACGACATAGATTTGATATCGTGATCAGGTCTTATTTAGCAATAGAGAATGATTGATTGTTTTAGGGAGCAAAGGTCATGCTGCACCAAGTGCAAGAGAGATCATGTGAGGTAATTGTGAAAAGAAAGGAAATGGGTTGGAGAGGCAAAATGTCGCTTAGGTATTCGGGGTCATCATTCCCATGTTTCTCAGAGATAGTAAACCCCATGGGAAAAGAATAGATTACTAGGGTACCTCGGGTTCGTGAAGTCCTTACACACCTGAAGAAGGGATTGGTAATAGAGAAGCGTCAATTATAGCTGAGACAGAAATAGTCAAAAGGAGTGTGAGAAAGAGTAAATGAAAGGACGAAAGTAATATAATACTAAAAAATTGAAGCTGGATAAAAAAGAAAATGTGTTAGGCACGAAATATATACCGGTCATACGTTGTAATAGTGGTATAACTCAGAAATATGGTTTTAAGAGTAAGTACATATATTTTTTTTAATCTGGTAAACTAAATTCTTTCCAGTAGGATACTAGTAAATCTCATAATTCAGTATCGGACCGCTATATGGCAGAAGTGTTTCACAACATGCTTTGTATTTTGATAATAATGAAAACTTAAAGCCAGTTTTTATCTCAAAATGTGATATTTTTAGCTGTGCCACTGTTGCAGACCACAAGCTATCTGTACATACGAACATCTGTTAATTAGGTCTAATAAAAATTATCTGTTGACTTCACAAGAACCATCCTTTCATTACACACGAATAAAGAGTACAGAAGTCTAGATATCCATAACCTATAAATGCGTAAATATTGAGTTTAATTTTAAAAAATTCAATAGTTAAGTTTGCTGATCATCTCATTTTCACCCCAGACCACTATGTAAACGAATAAATTCAGTTTCGTGAATTATTACGAAGTCCTTTTAAAAGAGATTGCTTGCCTTCCTTTGAAATTAAATACAAAATGCTAAATGTGTACATGCTACCTCAAGACATTTATTAAATTCTTTGAAAGAGAAAACGAAATAACTATGTTCTGGTTTGGATAAACAGTGTTCGAATGGACTGTTTTTATGAAGCTGACAGTAGTACTCGAAAGCGTCTTAGAGCATTCCTTTCGACTGTTTTTGGAATCATTATTAACTTCGTCTTAAAGTTTGGGAAGGAAACAAAAAGCGCACGAGACACTGACGTTTCGAAAGTCTCAACAGTTGCAAACGACCCTTTCTTCGGACTTGTACCAAAGTTGTGGTGATTACTCAGGCGCGTATCGTTTGTCATGGCCTGGTTCATTTCATAGACATTTTTATTGTACAAGAATATCTGTCGTGAGAAAAATATTAATCTTAACTCACAGGCGTTGTTTTCTGGCCATGAGAGATTTGGTTTGAGGCCTAGCACAAAACTAGGAGGTTGTGTTTTTCATGCCGGTAGAACTTTTAATTTAAACTAAAATTTTATAAGCCATTAAATGTAAAACAAATAAAAACACATAATACAAATAAAATAATAATAAATATTAAAATAATAAAAATAATAAATGTAATAATACTATTATTATATTATTAACAATGTAGTAATAACATCATTATCTCATCAGTATTAATAATACATATATATTACTACTCTAATATTATTCTATTTATTATCATTAACAATAAGAAATATATATAATAATCTATATACTACTAGCAGAATTACCCGGCGTTGTTCGGGTTGAATTGGTTAAATGTTGAATGAAAAGGATCAGACTAATTACTTTTATTGCATAGAAAAATGCAAGCATCATTTAAGTGTACGGAAAATAATTTTTAACATCGGTTTAACTTTTTCATAGCTTCTACAATTTACTTCGGACGCAAATATGCATACATGATATATCCATCCATATAATCAATTTTATATTTATCACACTCCTGCTATAAGACAAACTACAAAAGTTTTTTTCTATGGTGACTACTGTAGAAGTTGATTTTGAGTTTTGAATTTGAGCAAAATAAATTTTCACGGTATTCGTGATTAATTAATTTTTAGGTCACCATGCACACCTAGGTTAAATAGAACAGAGGTTAATATGTAGCCTACGTTACCAGCAGGGTTCTAAAAGAATATGTGTACCAAATTTGGTGTCTGTACTCTATACAAATGTACACCTCTTGGCCAATCCACACCAAATTTAATTCACTCATTCTCTAGATAGGTTGGTCGATTTTGGTTTTTTTGGCGTAAGGGGACACATTTGGCCAATCTACGCCCAACGCGCCAAAAACAACGAGAGGAAGAAAACCAGAAGGATAGTCGAAGGTAAAACGGACAGATCACAGAGTACCTCGGATTTGTGATGCCCGCACACAGAAAAGATGTGCCCCTGTTTGCACTGATTCTTTAAAATCTTGTGGGAAACATAGGATATATATTAACCCTCAGTTCGATTTGTCCTGGGTCTGTAGAGGGGTCTAAACACAATTCTAAATTCCATAGGGATAATTTTGAGTATCATTACGATGAATTATAACCAATTGAACCCTAGCAACACAGGGTAATTCTGCCAGTATTAAAAGTTGTAATAAATATAACATAAGAATATAATGCTATAGATATATTTTATTATTTGTTCAAAAGACTTAACGGTAGCCATACACTCAACATCGATCTGTTACTAGAAAAATTTATTTTGTTAACTTTGTGTACATATTATAGTAACATTCAGAGTTTTAACATAAAGCATGTTGAAACTCGGGAACTACGAAATCTTTTATTATAAATATTTTTACAGTTCATTTACTAATATCTTTATCATCAACACTTTTAAAAACTAATTTTAAGCATGATTTCAGTTTTATCGAAATGCTACTATGAATATGGAGTAAATATTAATTAAAAATATGCTAAAATTAAAAAAAGGTTAGATTCTACTCTAAACCAAATCTCTATGCATATAATTTAAACATTTAAATTTTCAAAACTTTTTTTAATGTACTTCAAAGTTGGACGAAATTATGAAATTTGAAATAAAAATGCGTTTGATACCAATTTTTAGAAACTTAATACCCTCTTGATTATCAAGCAGTACCTAAAATACGAATTATTATCAATTACATCAAACGCACATATTTCAGTTGAAAGCAGTCTAGGGAAATGAAAAATGATCATGTATAAAAGTTAAGGAAAAAAGTGTAACTACTATTTGAATATTTAACAAAATTTAGATCCAGTAAAGAATTATAATTCACATATCTTTGTTGCAGGAATGGATCTTGTTCCTGAAGCAAATCTAAAGTAGCTTCGCATTAGATATGTTATGTTACCGAAATGTTAACGATATTTATAGGTAATTTTAAAGTATATAATCAAATTTCGCAATATATTTCACACCGATTAATTTGATTTTTAAAAAGCACTGTATGCTTATAGTTTCTTTACGCTTCTTGTTAAATGTAAAGTTTATACAGTATTTAAGAAGATATGCATCGTACAAAATAAACCAGATTACATATTACGTGATTACCTTTCATCCGTTTTTATTGCAACGTTCTACCTTTCGAGTTTGAAAATCCATTACATATATTGGATATATAATTTATTTTGCAAGGTTTTTCTTCGTATGTAAAATGAACTTAATTTGACATTTATTCAGAATCTCTTACCAAATAACGTCCAGTTAGGGAAGATTTTTTTCTAAATATAATTTGTAAATTTAAACTTTCATGAGAAATATTCGCTGAGGTCCTTGAATTTATAATTTTAGCTTACATCGCCAAAACTGCTAGGGAACATCTCAAAAGTGAGAAAGCGACATGGCACTTCGATTAAATCATCGACTTAGAGTAGAAACTCATCAATTTGCATTTATCTAAAAATTAATTGCTTATTTTCATGATAATGATAAATTCCTAGTCATGCTGTGATCTTTGTAAAATATAAACATTAACGAAATTATTATAATTTTATTTATTTTTTTATCTAAAAAAGGCTTTAAAAAGCTGTACAGAAAAAAAATTGTCAGTAAAACATTTTGTGCTCTAAGCCAACGAAATGCTTTGTTCGTGTCATTTGTGATAGTCTAAATTGTTTTTAATTAAACTCACTTGTGGTAGTCTCAATTATTTATTTTTAAAAAGGGGGGGCCGCGGTAGCCCGATTGGTAGAGTAAAGGATTAGCAACAAAAGGGTTGCGAGTTCGAATCCAACCTAAGATCGTAGTGATATAAGGTGAGATGGGGAAAGTGAGAATTCAAATCTTCGAAGTTCATATTGACCCAATTGCTACTTTGTCCCAGTAAATTTTAAAATCTATATATTAATTCGTGAAGAAAAAACTTTGTACCCCTTTTTAAGCACATTGCGCGCACGGAGGAGTATGAGATTTGGCATAATTAAAGTTCATATGGAGAAGGAGTGCAGAAAGATAAAATTAATGTATAATATGCGTTACAAATATATTAAATTAAACAAAATAAAACATTCATTGTTTACGTTCATACACTGTAATCTATATATTAATACGTGACGAAAAAACTTTGTACCCCTTTTTAAGCACATTGCGCGCACGGAGGAGTATGAGATTTGGCATAATTAAAGTTCATATGGAGAAGGAGTGCAGAAAGATAAAATTAATGTATAATATGCGTTACAAATATATTAAATTAAACAAAATAAAACATTCATTGTTTACGTTCATACACTGTAATCTATATATTAATACGTGAAGAAAAAACTTTGTACCCCTTTTTAAGCACATTGCGCGCACGGAGGAGTATGAGATTTGGCATAATTAAAGTTCATATGGAGAAGGAGTGCAGAAAGATAAAATTAATGTATAATATGCGTTACAAATATATTAAATTAAACAAAATAAAACATTCATTGTTTACGTTCATACACTGTAATCTATATATTAATACGTGAAGAAAAAACCTTCTACCCCTTTTTAAGCACATTGCGCGCACGGAGGAGTATGAGATTTGGCATAATTAAAGTTCATATGGAGAAGGAGTGCAGAAAGATAAAATTAATGTATAATATGCGTTACAAATATATTAAATTAAACAAAATAAAACATTCATTGTTTACGTTCATATACTGTAATCTATATATTAATACGTGAAGAAAAAACTTTGTACCCCTTTTTAAGCACATTGCGCGCACGGAGGAGTATGAGATTTGGAATAATTTGCCACCACATAAGTTAGTATTGAAAGTTAATTGCATCGTTTTGCTGATCAGAAACTTAAATACAAAGGAAGCATTAGTCAATGGAACAAGTATGCGCATCAAATTTATGCATCGTAATACTATTGATTGCGAAGTTTTAACTGGAACCGTACGCAATAAGCGAATCTTGATTCCACATATAAATTTAACATATTCCGGAACTATTTTACCATTTAACTTTCAAAGAACTCAATTTCTAATTATACCTGCATTTGCGATGACAATAAACAAGTCTCAAGGACAAACATTCGAAAAAATTGAATTTTTGAGGCAGCCAGTTTTTACACATGGTCAATTGTACGTCGCAGCAAGTAGAGTTCGATAATTCGATGGTTTGAGATTCAATGGACAACATTTATTTTTTTATCCACCCGGTTTTTTTGTTTCAATAAAAAATATATAAAACATACGAAGCACGTATTCTTTATTTCATTTTTTGGATTTAATTTTTATTTAAATTTTATATAATTTGTAAAAGATAGGCAAATTAACTGTGTAGCCTTGGCGAAACCTGTGGCCAGTATAGCAATAAAAAAAAACGAAGAAAATGTCAAACGCGTTATTGTTTTTTAGATATGGCTTAAAAAAGCTATACCGCATTTTTCCTATTACGTATCTGTACATTCTCAGCTTACGTAATAGAACAAAATTTAAAAAAATTATATTCGATGAATATAGAGGTATACTCTTTGACAAAAGAACCTTATTAACGTTCAAACTTAAAAATTAAATCAATTATGGTCGAATTTAGACCGCTGGGCGACCACTAGTACAAATTAAACCTTTTTTCGAGCCACGTATAGCTAACTAGTTTTAATAATTTTATCACACTTCCAGACTCTATATTAAAGGGTTATTGGGTTAGCCCGCTGCTCTAGCAACCTGTGAGTTGTAGGCGGCGCATGTTCCATTCCTCCCTAAGTGTATTTCTCTCTTCCGTGTCAGTAAAACTTTCATTGTGTGTCCATTAATTGATGTCTATATTATGTTTGGCACAGCATGGACAAATAGGGCCTTGATCCATAAAACCTAAAACCAATCAACCCTTTACTAATGTTCTTATATTTAGCTGTTTAAACATACCACGGGTGTTCTTTAAAAACACTTTCCCTTATGCTATTTCATGGGGTCGCACTTGCCTCATTATGATGGAGCAAATGCATACCATGGACTGTTTTCGTGTTTGCATTGTCTGTGGGGCACACATTTCATTCTTTCATTTGTGTAACTTCCCCATCGAAATTCGAAGCACTCTAGCGGTGAAATGTATCTATAGGACTCCTTCAAGCATTTCTAACAGGTGGCAGGCCCTACTTTAATAAGCTCTACGTTCAGTGGACGCACTTAGCCCTACGAGTAGCTTTGACGAAATATCTCGTCCATCAAGATTTGACCAATTTGACTAATTGCGAGTTATTTCCTCATCAAGATATTGCTGATTTGTTTCCTTTTCGAGATCAAGATCTGGTCAGTTTTTTTCTAATGACGAGATGTTTCGTTCATCCAAGATCTGGTCAGTTTTCTTCTAATGACGAGATGTTTCGTCCATCAAGATCTGGTCAGTTTTCTTCTAATTTCGAGATATCTCGTCTATTAATATCTCCTCAGTATTGCTAATAACGAGAAATACCTCTTAGAGATGATCACCAGGAGGATTAATAACTGCATGATAAAAGGATTCAAAATACTTATTTTTTAAAGTGGATAAATCAAGGAAGATTGTTTTTTCATTGCTTTCCATGGTGTCGGAGCTTTAAATTTTAAAAAACTTCAATGATACATACTATCCCATGCTAAAAAAAAGAGGAACACTTCAAGGAAAAAGAGGGAAGAATATCTTGAAAAACATTAAAATTTCCAACAGTTGTACGAATTTGGATACTTCAGACAATTTCAATTTTTTATGTAATGTATATATGAAAATGAAGTTTTTTCTTAGAAATTTATATTTCATGCGTATTGAAACAATAAGATACACCAACTAATATTTTTGTAAATATGAAAACAGAAATAATTATTGAAAGGATATTGTTTTCCCTTAAAGTGGTATGCGAAATTGTATGACATACAATTTGACATACAGAATATTTCATAAAACTTATGAGTTATTTACTATTTTAACATAAATGAATATTTTTAGTAAAATATTTCTTTGGTACAGGTTACGTATTTTAAGTTAATTAACATTCCTCAAATTCTGCATGACATGAGCTATTCTCCTGAATTGAAACCTGTTTCTGTGACGAATAGCTAATTAAATGGGTAATCATAATACTTGCACGGAATCATCCTGTTGTTACTACTCATAAGACATGCTAAATTTAGAGAATTTAGTTATAAGAATAAGGTTCTTATTTCACTGATTTGCATTTAAAAACTAATATGCTGACTAGTAAATGTTTAGTGCTTGGATTGCTTTCAAGCACGTATGATTAAAATATTACCAAATGGGCATAAGGCAAGCTTTAATTTACAATCACATTACCGATCGCATTTCTATCCACAAATGAAACTTACAAATGTGAGTTTTAAGAAATTGAATTCTAGGAAAGAGTAACCAGTTGTTTGGAGATAACTAGTGCAAAAATTGAGAAGTCCTAGAGGTTTGTATAGGTATGAAAACATTTCTCCTCAAAGGTTGAGTAAATTATTCGGTCGTATTACTTATTCTTTCTTCCATCCATTACTTAATGTCCTTTTACATCATACATACATTTTATTTTTTCATCCTTTACTTATGAAATTTACAATCACATGTCAGATCCACTTCTATCCACAAATAAAACTAACAAAAGTAAGTAAATTATTAGAAATTGAATCCAAGGAACGAGTATTTCAGTTGTTTGGAAATATCTAGCTTAAAAATAGGAAAAGTCCCAGGGCTTTACATAAATATGATATCATTTCTCCTGAAAGGTCGAGTAAATTATTAGGTTATATTACTTATTCCATTACTTAATATCCTTTTACATTATACATACATTTTGTTTTTACGTACTTTACTTAATATCCTTCACTTATCAAATTTACAATCACGTCCGATCGCACTTCTATCCACAAATTAAACTAACAAAAGTAACTTTTTATAAATTGAATCCAAGGAAAGAGTAAACCAGTTGTTTGGAGATATCTAGTGCAAAAATAGAAAAATCCTAGGGGGTTGCCTAGGTATGAAATAATTTCTTCTCAAGAGTCGAGCAAATATTATTCGGACATATTTCTTATATTTTTACATCATTTACTTAATATCCCTTTACATTTGATTTTTACATCCTTTACTTAATATCTTTTCACATCCTACGTACATTTTATTTTTACATCCTTTACTTATCACAATTACATGTGAGACCGCTTTTCTACCCCAAAATTAAACTAACAAAAGTAAGTAACTTTAGAAATTGAATCCAACGAAAGAGTAAAGCAGTTGTTTGGAAATATCTGGCAAAAATAGGAAAGTCCCATTGGTTTGCATAGGTATGAAATCATTTCTCCTGAAAGGTCGAGTAAATTATTTGGTCATATTACTTATCCTCAGCAACAGAAATGCATTCGAAAATTTCTAGTCTCTTGAAAAGTCAAATGCGATATCAAAAGTAGTGGTCCTTCTCATGCGTTTCCCGTGTTTTGAAGGAGAAGAAAGGCCTTTCAGGGTAAAGATTCAAATAACTATTTCAAGATTTCAGCTGGAGCAATGTTGGAAGGACATAGGCCTTTCAATATGTCTATTCCTATGCGAGTGCAGAGTGTTTTCTATTTCAAAGAAAATATGACCCTTGCGATGCAAGGAAGGATAGAGGAACCCATACTTTTTTCCTAAATTGAATCTATTTCTGTTTGGTTAAAGCTTCATAAATATTCTCCGAATAAATTCAGGTAGTTTAGATAAAGCTACATTGAAACATAGAGTCGTTATTTTGAACATACCAGTGTAAATAAAATACGAAATCCATTAACAGAAAACCAACTTAATTTTTTGGTAGAAAACATCAACAAACTTATTTATAATGCATTTCTTACTGTAAAATCTATACCACATCAACTTACACAATAAATTTGTATTTTAAATATGGCGTTTGTGCATGTATATTGCTACTAATATTAATTAATTATGGATTCTAATACCATTTCTACAATTATTGCAATGCAATCATATAATTGTAAACAAATATTGCAATAAGTTGGTATAAAATCTAAAAGCCATCGACATGCATACACATAAGTTTTGTTGCATTAAATCTGTTAAACATATAGTAAAATTATTATTATTTAATATATGTATTACTCTTGATATAAATAAATTGGGCTGTAATTAGTATAAGAAATAATATGTTTAATATCAGTAAAAGAAACGTATTCGCATTATTATAAAGTAATTGATTAATTATAATGTTGATTTATCTCACACTCAAAAAGTATTAGGACACGACACCTAACAAGTATTTTGTGCACTTCAAATGAGTAACTACAATTTCTCAAAAAATTAAATTTCTATTAAATATTAGAGTTCTAATATTCAAGAAATATGACAGTTAATTTCGAACAAAGAATGGAGCTCACTTTTATCACCTCAATGCCTATCGTACAATATTAGCAGATCTCGAAATATTTCTCATTCAACACGACAATAAAATATATAGTCAGTTAAAAATCGATTTTATATTTTTAATTGCAAATAAAATTAATATAAATCTTCCTGGTGGTTGTCTCGAAGAGGTATCTCTCGTCATTAACAAAACTGAGGAGATAGAGATGCCTCGTCATTATAAAAACTTACCAAATCTTGATCTCGTCATCATTAAACGAATCATCAATATCTTGATGACGAGATATCTCTTCATGAGCAAAGTTGGTAAGATCTTGATGAACGAGATATCTCGTCGAAACCACTTGGAGGGTTAAGAAACAAATATTAATCTTCGATCAAACTTTGAAGCTAACTTTTCTCATTATATGTAGATATAAGCTAAAATGACTGGTGAAACAGGTGAGAAAACACTTAAATAAGAGTCAAATTTGATTAAAATTAAAAATTACATTAACCAATTACACCAATACATTCTCAGATCTCCTGACTATAAAAGTGATAAGATTTAAGTACAGTGCGTCATTACAACAGAACACGATGATATTTTCCCATGAAAGGATAAGCTCATTCAACTTCAAGTTCAGTCGCACAAATGCAGAAGAATAGTATTGATCAGTTTTACAGGATCTTGACCAAACGAGAAGATTTGTCTAGGACTTGAAACCCATGATAATATTTAGTGAGATTAAGATTCAAATAAGCGAGGGATATAGATTGCAGAAGGTCTAGGATAAAAGGAATTGAATTGAATTTCGAAAAGTTGAAGGAGACAGGATTTTAAGAGCGAAAAAGTACTCGGCAGGTCCAATTTTTACAATTGAAGTGTTTACCCGAATATCGGTTCTATGTAAATTTTTCCAAAACAATATTTTAATGGAGTAAATCGGTCTAGTATTTAACATCGATTCTTACCAATAATTTCCACGATGGTGTTGTGGGTTGGGTCAGCATCTAATATGGAATCGCACGTTTGGATGTGGAACACGGTCTATGAGGAAATGTCCGCTTCCTGCTGCTGTCGAACTGGTACTTGTTTTCGAGGATGGTTACGGAATTGCTAAACATCGCCATCTATGTGATGTCAATCTTCTTGGAAAGCTTAGCCAAATTTACAAAATGGCGAATAGAATAATAGAATAACAAGGGTTCGTGTGGCACTTTCCCATGTAACATTGACATCAGAAATATTACTGAGCGTTCTTTGCTCCGCCTGTAAAATTAGTGATATGTATCATAGACCATTATTCGGGTGAACGTTTCAATTATTTAGGAGTAAGTCTGTAACAAGGCCAACTGGAGGGAGTAAGAATAAAAGAGGAGTAAGTCAGTGAACTTACAACAGCTTTCATTTAAATTTATCATTTGCATCTCCAAATAGAAGCTGGATATTTTCTCAGCGCAGGCTGCTATTGCTTTAGTCCCAAGACATACATTCCGCCCTCACAGATTTCTAGGTAATTATGAAACTTGTGTTATAACCTGGTTCTCCATTTTTATTTATTTGCACCTTTGCATCTTTATTACATATTCTCGGTGGAACTGATAATTTTTAACTATTTCTAATAAAGTCTTTACGTTGTTTACCACCAGTTTACCATCATCTCTCTTCACGAAGCACTGGTAGATGCCGGAATCCTCAAGCAAGTCTTATAATCTTCCTTTTACAACAGAATTACCAATATGCCAGAAACAGCGGCCAAAAGAATGTTTTTCAATACATTTTAGTACACAGTAACAGTTAGTACCTTTGATAACTAATAATAATGTTACCAAAAATGAACATCATGGCAAACTAATAATGTTACCAAAAATGAACATCAGGGCAACTAATAATAATTAGTTACCAAGTGACCTTTGTATTTCACCAAGTTAGTACCTTTGGTAACTAATAATAATGCTACAAAAATGAATAGCATGGCAACTAATAATAATTAGTTACCAAGCTAGTACCTTTGGTAACTAATAATAATTAGTTACCAAGTGACTTTTGTGTTTCACCAAGTTAGTACCTTTGGTAACTAATAATAATGTTACCAAAAATGAACATAATATTT
The DNA here is from genome assembly GCA_933210815.1 of Meta bourneti. Taxonomy (NCBI): domain Eukaryota; kingdom Metazoa; phylum Arthropoda; class Arachnida; order Araneae; family Tetragnathidae; genus Meta; species Meta bourneti. The sequence continues at coordinate 16,171,800 of OW119929.1, forward strand.
CAATGTCACTATCTTTTATACTTTCTGAGGCTATAATCTTTTCAGATATTAGATCCTTACCCCCAATGAGTAGCCTGGCGCTAGCTTGTGCCGAGACTTCGTCCCTGATCACGAAGCACTGGTAGATCCCGGAATCCTGTCGCTTCACCTGCCTCACTTGCAGAGAGGTGGGGGTTGGGAAAAGGGCCCGCTGATTGGCAGACAGCAATCGCATGTCCTTCTTCCAGGTGACGGAGCCGACGGGGCCGCCCTGAATTGAGCAGTTGAAGTTGGCCGTCTTGCCCACGTCCAGCTGCAGCTCGGAGGGGAAGACGCCGACGCGGATAGGCTCTGGGGGAGAGAGAGTGGAAAAAGTGTCAGAAAGTATTAGAGATATTTATCGCCTGGATTGGACATGATATGGATCGGTTCTTTCTTTTTGATGGGATATTGCGTTAGATTGCAGGCTGCTGGTTTCGCTCTTCTTTCGTGTTGGTCATTAGTGGTTCGAGGAACAAGGATGGGTTTTTCCTTTGGATATTTGGGAGAATATTACATTAGATCTGTTTTATGTGTATTTCGTTCAGTAATGTTGGTGGTTGTTAAACAAGTAAAAGGGTAGTATAGTACAAAACAAAGTAATAGTACATGATATATATGCATGTGGATTGTTTTTATTTCGGATGGTTTGGGGGTCATTGAATTAGAGTGTATGCTGTTGGTACCTCTTTGCAAAGTCAATTTTGTGATGATATTGTGTTGGATTTCAGGCTGTTGGTTTCTCTTCGAGATCTTTCATGTTGGTCATAAGTGGTTCGAGAAACAAGGATGGTTTTTCCTTTTAATATTTGAGATAATATTTCCGAGAATGATTACCACTATTACATCTGATTTATGTCTATTTCCTTCAGTAATGTTAGTGGTTGTTAATTAAGTGAAAGGAGTATGTAGGGTAATGTAATACGACAGAATTTGAATGGTATATGATTCGTATGTGTGGATCGATTTTTGTTTTTGATGGCTTGGGGATATTGAGTTAGATTTCAGGCTTTTGGTATATCTTTCCAGTCAATTTCCTGGTGATATTGCGTTAGATTGCAGGTAGTTGGTTTCTCTAATCCATATGTTTCTTGTGATCATTAGTGGTTCAAGAAACAAGGATTGTTTTTTATTTTGATACTTGAAAGTTGAAGTTTCTTTCCAAGATCTGTCTATGTATATTTCTTTCCGCAATGTTAATGGTTGTTAAAGGAGTACGTAGAGTAATGTAATACGACAGAACTGGAAGTAATAGCACACATGTGTGTGTGGGGGGGTTAATTTTTGTTTTTTATGATTTTGGAGATATTGAGTTAGATTACAGGCTATTAGTATTTCTTTGAAGGTCAATTTTGTGTTGATCACTTAGTTTTTAGAGGTTATGAAATAAGTAAAACAAGTTGTACAGTAATAGTTTTGAAGAACTTGCTTATAAAATTCAGTTGAGATTAGATTTGTCTTTCAGTGTCTGTAGTGTATTAAGTGAGGAAAATGTTATGTAGAGTAATGCAACTCCCCAAAGGCACAAAAGCAAATTATGTAGAAGTGATTTTGAATTATATGAATCGGTTTTTCTGTTTGGTGGGTGTGAGCATACAACGTTAGCATGGAAAATCTCGCCGCCCTTCCTTCAGCAGTCGCATTTCAGAAGACGATGGGAAATCTGGAAGAGAGAAATCAGCATACAAAAAGAAAATATGCACGAATACGAAAATAGGTTTAGACGTCAAAAAACTTCGAATCGCCTTTGAAGAAGTGAATGGGGATGCAATTGAAATTGACACTTAGAAGATAATTGGTACCATGACTGAAGTGTACACTTTTTTGAAAATAAGTATTAGCACTAGTAAGTACACTGAATCCTGCTTTATAGTTTTCATTAATACTATATCCTTTGGAAATATGGAGCCTGATATACTCTAGTTATCCTTTCTCTTCCCATGGGATTTACTGTCTTTAGTAAACACCGGGGTCGAGCACCCGGGATGCCCAATCTATCTTTTTCGCTTTCATCCCATTATTTTATTACCCAATCCCTCTTTTTTCCTTTTAAATGTTTTTTCTTGAAGTTATGTCTTGTGTGGCCAAGCTTCCCCAAATATGGTCCTTGCGCCATAAAATCTCCAAACAACCTTTGGAGGTGTGAAATGTGCATATATATGCCGATATGTCTATATACTGTAAAGCAGAGTTGGTCTCTATCCTCTATACAAATCTACACCGTTTGACCAATCCAAACCAAATTTGATATACTTATTCTTTAGAACCCTGAGGGTAACGTAATAATCCCCGCTCTGTTTGTCTTGGGTGTGCAAGGGGTGGATAAAAACAATTCAAAATCACCATAGGAATAACGGGTAGTTTTAAGATCACTGTCAGACCAATTCACATCAAATTTGGTACAATCATTCTTTAGAATCCTGCGGAAACATTGGCTAGATATTAACCACCTTTCTGTCCGTCCTGGGTTTGCAGAGGAGGCTAAAAGCAATTCGAAATCCCCGTAGGAATATAACATTGAATAATATTACGATGAATTAAAAAAATTCAACCCGAGCAACTCCAAGAAATTCAGCTAGTTATTTATAAATAGATTTCAATTAGGTATGAAATGAGAATAAGAAATTGCCATCGAGAGATATAAGCAACTAAAATGTTTTAGCGTAAATTATATGCGGGTTGTGTATTATTTTTATTATTTATGGATTTGACTATACTTTATACCTCAGACAATATCAAGTAATAGATATATACACAAGGTTTTTTATAGCCGCAAGAAACAGATCTGTCCAAGTTGCGTCATAGAAAACTTTTTGTCAAGTAAATTGACATACACACAAGGAATTTTTACAGATATAAAAGAGGGTAGGTATTTTATTTAACGTCACACTGGAGCAACACAACGGTATATAAAAGAGGGAGAAATACATTCAGGGAACATAAGGAATACAGATATAAACATAAGAAATCGTACCTCTACCACCTACAGATCGCTCAAAGGAAGACAGATAAAAGCAGTAAAATGTATACATCTGAAGGCTAATGTAATACTTTACAATTAAATGTAAAATTAATATGCATGTTTTTGGAGGTCGCACTATGAGATAGCAGAATGCTAGCACAGGAGGTTTGCTCACTGTCCCTGTGATGTTAGTCTAGTTAGGTCTGCTAGTTGTTAGCTTAACCCTTCAAGTGGTTTCAACGGGATATCTCGTCAATCAAGATCTGATCGATTTTTCTAATGACGTGATACCTCGTAATCAAGATATTGTCTATTTTAGTGTGACAAGATCAAGATCTGGTCAGGTTTTTTGACGAGATATCTCATTCATCAAGATCTGGTCAGTTGTTTTGACGAGGCTTCTCATCCATCAAGATCTGGTCAGTTTTTTTGACGAGGCTTCTCATACATCAAGATCTGGTCAGTTTTTTTGACGAGGCTTCTCATACATCAAGATCTGGTCAATTTTTCTAATGACGAGATACCTCGTCAAGACAACCACCAGGACGGTTAAGTATGTAGGTTGTGAATGGCAATTGGGAGCATAACAAGATCGATGTTACGTACAGATAAACTTCACGGCGAAACTCAATGACCTATTTTCAACTTTCCTTTTCTGAACCGAAGCCCCCCTGTAGATGTTTTCACATTAAAACCAAGCCTCTTTTTCCAACAGTGATGATACCCCTTGTTCAACTCTAGTCAGTAAATAAACCTCAGAACACCGAAAGCTTTGTCAACATCTCATACGTGACGCAATTTCATTCGAGAAGTCATTTGTCTTGTTTATTCGAAATTACTTTACTTTGAAACTTATTGTTACTTTTGAAACGTTCGGAGTAATTTTCCATTCTCGTAGAGCATTTTGAAAGGCAAAACGTGTAAGACCGCAGTGTTTCGAAATGGATTCTAATCGCTTAGAAATTTAATGGATTTTCTTCAGTTTACAATTCGGAAAGTGGTTATCATGAATCAGTGCTATAAATTCCTTGGATCGGATAGAATCATTTAAGAATTGATAGAGAGCGAAGTTAGGTGGTGGACATTTGTATATTGGAAACAAAACACGTTCTCTAATGCAGATAAAAATTGATTAAAAATGTACGGTTGGTACCTATCCATCTTGAGAGTTACTAGTATTATAGATCATTCACTTAAATCATACGAAATAAATAAAAACACAGATTGTTACAAATCGAATGTTTTCAAGCCCTCAAAAATTGAGTGTTCGAAGATATTTTGGGGAAGGGTATCAATTTCATGAAAAATTATGAACTTTTTTTTTTCGAGAAAAGTAAACGCTAGCAGTGGTTGAGTCATATTTAACCCACTGAGGGATTCACACGCACATATCCGTTCTGTAACACGCAGTCTTTTCAAAAACTTTATCCAGGTTTGGCATGATCAAAGGAATATATCCTATGATCCTTTCAAAAAATAGATGTGGTTATTTCGTCATCATGTATGTTGTGGTGGAAAAGCATTACTATACTACTCAGAAATCTCGGGACGCTCAGGTAGGTACTTCATTAACGTCGCAATGGAGCAACACAACGGACTATTGGCGATGGTCCCGGATATATCGCAAAGGGAATGATCCAAGGACAACGCTTCGTCATTTTCAATCACGGACAGATGACAAAGTCATCACCTGAGCTGGCATCCCACTCTCCAAACTTCCACACACACGACGATCTTTGTTTAGACCAACCCTCCGGTTGCTAATCCATTGATCTTCCAACTGAGTTACTGTGGCCCCTCGGAACGCTCAGAGGATTAAATTTAAATGTGCCAATACCGTAATGAGGTGAAATTGCTCGTTGCGGTTAAAAAATCCCAACATTAGAAATGCGATTTACATTTCAGTAAGCAATGATTTACAACTGTTAAAAGATTTGACTAAAATTATTCATATTTTTAATTAAAAACTAAAAAAACTAGATAGAATAAAAAGTAACTAAGCTACGTTTTTTCCAATTCTTATATAATCATATTTACATTCTTATGTCATCACCAAAAATTAAATTTATATGTCAAACCTTTCAAAAAGAATATGTAATGATCTTGCTAATGGATAAAGAGTTTTTAAAGTGCATAATTCTGTATGGGATGTAGATATATTATTTAATGATTTCAATTAGTAATCTGCTTGTTTTTATCTATTGTCTAACTGTATTTTGGTATGTATTTTTTCTTACATTGTTTGGATGGTACGTAGGTAGGTCCAATTTACGTCGCACTTGAGCAACACAACGGGATAGTGATTAAATAAATTTAATCACTATCCAACATTTTTCAATGACCAATATAGAAAATCGAATAGTTTTACAAATGTGATACTTTCGGGAGTTTAGAAGTCATATTTAGTTAACTATAGCATTATAATACAATTTTTCTCGTATTAGTTAATAAATTAAAAAGTAAACACCTGAATATGTTCTTTGACAATTGAAATTAAGTAAATATTTACGTTTATGTCTCAGGAACTATGAACATTGCCTCGCATGATAAAGTATGAAACGAATCTGAACCCTTAATGTTGTTAAAAATGTGACTAAGTAACTTAAGTAAATATGTGACTTAAGTAAATATTCTTATTTAGATATAGTTTAATATATATTTGTTAGATGCTAACAAGTTAATTTTTAAACATGCGCGTGGTTTAGATAAAAATTGGGAATTTTTTTAAACCTGTTTTCCATTACTTCCCTTAAAATAACTTTATTAAATTTTAGTTCAGTATCCAAACATTTCGTCGTATCCATGGGGACCGTTATCTCTAAACCAACAATGTTTTAAAAATGTGACCATTTGTTTCAGAAAGTACGTTAATGACGAATAGAAACCTTGCAATATAATTAACTTGTCTCTGAAACTTCAGTTTTGAATCTTTAATATCGATTTGTACATTTTCGCAATCATCTTTTTAATTTGGATATTAAGCTTATTGCGTCAGTGGCGTCAAGTTTAAAGATACTTCTAAGAAAAGAAATATTATTAAAAAACACGAAAAAGAAAGCTACCTTATTTTATCCTTTAAGTACAGCAAAGAGCTACTTAATTTATAATCTCGAAATGAAAACGTTTTAGCACGTTAATTATATTTGCAGAAACGTAACAGCTTTTCGGTGCAAAAGCTCGAGTACATCCGATTATGTCTGTTTCTGTTGAAAGATGTGACAAGGAACTTCAATTTAGTAAAAATGGTACCAAAAAAGTAACTATTATTCTAAATTAGGTTACTCTCACATCTTCCATTCGAGTTTATAAAGTTTAATTTAATGCAATGGTATTAAGAAAGCAATATGATTCTCTCTAACATCCACTCCTTATTGAACAACCTTACAAACAGATACATCGAGTCTTACGCCATACAGCAGAAATTCCTTGGGACGTTTGGAGTGGGGTGCCAGCTCAGCCGAGACCTCTTCATCAGACAGTGTTCAAAATTACTAGGTGTCGTCCTAGAATCTTTCCCTTTGGAATTTATACTGGACCGTCACCCATAGCTTGTGTTGCTTCAGTGCGACTTAAATTCAATTGCCTTCCTACCGGGGGCCGCGGTGGCCCGGTTGGAAGAGTAACGAACTAGCAACCGAAGGGTTGCGAGTTCGAATCCAGCCAAACACCGTCGTGTACAAAGGGGGCTGGTGCACGTTAAATCTGTCGTGGCCTCAAATGTCCTCACGTTGGCGTGGTGTGGAAGTTTGGAGAGTGGGGTGCCAGCTCAGGTGTTGCCTCGTCATCTGACCATGGTTCAAAATTACGTGGTGTTGTCCTCGGATCTTTCCCTTTGGGATTGATCCCGGACCGTCACCAATAGCCCATTGTGTTGCTCCAGTGTGACGTTAATTGAAATACCCCCCCTTCCTACCTTCTTCAAACTACATCCATTAGAGTTATATGCATTAGAGTTACATTGAAATTAATTTTGATCGTCACGAACGAAAATTCATTATAAAGGTATGACATCTTGAAGTGTTCCTCAATTCAGCTTTGAATTAAACAGCTTTAATGTCGCTTCCAACTATCACTTCAAACCTGAAAATGTCCTTAGCATCCGTGCTCCCAGGTAGCCCAGTTGAAAGAGCAACGGATTAGCAACCGGAGGGTTACGAGATCGAAATTCGGTTCAGCGAACGACCCAAGTACACGGGGGCTGGTGAACGTTAAATCTATCGTGGCCTCAAATGTCCTCAGGTTGGTATGATGTAGAAGTTTCGAGAGTGGTGTGCCAGCTTAGGTATTACCTCGTCATCTGACAGTGGTTCAAAACTACGTGATGTTGTCCTCGGATCTCTCTCTGTGGGATTGCTCCCGGACAGTGGCCAATAGTCCGTTATATTGCTGCTCCATTGCGACGTTACTTAACTACCTACCTTAGCATCCGCTGTAACTGTCTAGATAACATTTTGTATCAAACCATCCTGTTAGTTGAGCGCTTAGTACAGAATGACCCCTGATTGGAAATTTTCTTTATATTAAAAGGTGTAGGAACAATCTTAGCCTATGATTTATCCATCTTTATCTTTCGACAAATTTACCTGACTGAACATTTAAAACATAAATTCAATTTTTAATTAGTTTTTGAAGAGTTTCTAGTTGGTTACGGGCGCTGTTCCAGATTTTTGAAAACTCTTCCATCATTGTATACACGTGAACGGTTACGATTTAATAATAGCTGATTAATTAAGACACAATTTAGGTAGAAATTATGAACATGAATTTTAGATAGAGGATGGTGAACCTAGAGATGAGACACCTGAAAAGATCCCATTTAAAGTTAAAAGATAGAGAAAACGAGCAACGGCAAGCAGAGCATGGGGAAGGTAGTGCCCAATCTGCAACTTTAAAGATTAATTCAAAGGCGTCTGAGCTTGGATTGTAACGACGTTGAATTATTAATGTGTATGTCCGTAATGATTTTAGGTGGTAATTAATTAACGTCGCACTGTGGAACGACACAGTGGGCTATTAGCAACGGTCCGGGATTAATCCCCAAAGGAAAGATCCGAGGCGACACCAAGTAATTTCGAACCACTGGTCAGATGACCAGGCAACATCTGAACTGGCATCCCACTCTCCAAACTTCAACACCACTCCAACGTGAGAAAATTTGAGGCCATGAAAGATGTATTGTGCACCAGCCCCAGTGTACACGTGTCTTTGTTTCTACCAAGTTTTGAACTCGCAACCCTCCGATTGCTAATCCGTTACTCTTCTAGCTACCGCGTACCTGCGTGGATTTCAGGATTTTGCCATCTTTTAAAGAATATAATGGAAAGATTTCAATTAATTGATTTAATTATTCCCATGAAATAACTGAAACTTTTCAAAAGTTTTGTAAAGACTTCACTAACAATTTTCTGCAGAACAAGTTGAGTTCATGATCCAATCTCGGTCTTAAACGCGCTGGAAAGTTAACTATTTTGCAACCGTTAATGGCAATTCTCAGCGACCGAGTTTAATCCAAAACATTTGCGTTTTCAATAGAGCACCATTAAGGAATAAAAGTTACTTGATGGGAAAGAGTTTGATTCGCATTAGACGAGTTTCCTGAATTAACGGAATGCTTTACTGTATTTTTTTATTACCTCTACTTCCCAAGTCAATATTTTTTCGGTGAAAAACAACTTTAAAGATATGAACCTTTCCGCAGAAAGACGACGTTTTGCTAATGAAGCCAACTCTTCTTATTTGCGTTTACTTTGTGTATGGAAGTTTTCTAATGTATTTACAGTCGATGTTACATAAAAACATTTTTAATGATTTGTCTAAGCGTATTCAGATTGTGAGTTCATCTCACTCTTCTAGAATCAGGAAAAAGAATTCGCTCTTTTTAGTTCTTTAAGTAACAGTAATGAAATGTCCTTCAGGATAAAAAAGGAAAGAACAGACCCAAGTTTGGTTCTTTCATTCCATTTGAAAAAGGCGTTTCGCAAAAAATTACACCAGCTCGACACGTACTTATTCTTGAGTTTGTGACCAAACTTTTGTGCCAACCATTTAAAAAGCTTTTATAGATAATTTTTCATATACGAGGGTCGTTTGATAAGTCTGGTAAAAAAGCAGGTCAAACTACGTTTTTTTGAAAAATCTATTTTATTTCTCAAGTCTCCTTTGAAGACAAAACTCGCTTGGTCCAGTGAGTTTCCAATGTTTTCCTCTCGTCAGAAAAGTAGCTTTTGTCTAAGACTGCAAAATATGCATTGACAACGGCAATGAAATCCTTATTTGAATTGAATGTGTCTTCCTACAGAACCAAATTTTCAAGTTTAGGAATAAGAAAAAAATCGCAGAGGGTCAAGTCCAGAGAATAGGGTGGATGAGGAATCAGTTCGAAGCCTAATGTAATTTTGCCAGCGCAATGATCAATTTGTGGAAGGGCAGTCTTGAAGAAAGAACTTTTTTGTGCACCAATCATGGCCAGTTTTGTTTCCTTTCAATAGGTCCAATAACGTTGCATAATAGCTCTCGTTTTTCCCTTCTCCAAGTAGCCGATTAGGATGGTTCCTTGGGTATATCCCAAAAAACAGTGGCCATCACCTTCCCAGCCGACAAGAACCATCTTGCTCGAAAATGAGAAATAGAAGGGGATCTTAAAGTAATGATATAATCTTGCATTTGAACGACACGAATTTCAATTCCCTTTTGTAGATTACATAGAAACGAATAATTATGTAAATAATACACAGGTTATTCTGATGTTACCGATTAATAAGTTGGTTTGGCCTGCTCATAGAATTTATATTGTGTATAAGACCTATACACAATATCAATTTTACGAGCAGGCCATGGATTTCAGACGTTTTGGACAACGGTTACACCCTTCCTTTTAACATTTTTCTGGAATTCTTTCAGTGGGAACAATTTACGACTTCAAATTAAACGTATGTTTTTTTAACTTTCGTACTTGTAGGGATGCACCCATTTCCTTACTAATACGATTTAGTTACATCAATCTGGATGACTGAACTGTGATTAATTTTGAGCATGAGGATTTGATAGCTGAAGAATCTTTAAAGTAGGTCACACTATACACTTTTTCCAGTCATCTGTAAATTAAATTTTGAAATTCTAATCAAAAAGGCAGATAGTAGTATGACATCTGTGCTAAAGTTTCTTAGTTGCTGATATCTATTGATGGTAATGTCGTTATTCATATTTCATACCTTGTTTAACCTTCTAGTGGTAGTCTCTCTAGAGGTATCTCGTCAATAGCAGAACTGACAACATATTGATGGATGAGTTATCTCTTCCTTAAAAAACTGACCAAATCTTGATCTTGTCATCATAAAAAAATGGCAGCATCCTGTTGACGAAATATCTAGCCATTAACAAAATTGGTCGGAACTTTAATTGACGAGATATCTCGTCGTTATCATTAGAGGGTTGAATTCATTTATAATTAATGTGGCATCGATATGTCCAGGCCGTATCTCCAAATGAAATAAAAGCAGTCAAAAATATAAAACGGTACTTTCTGACTAATTCTTACTAACAATAAAATTCATGAAAAAAGTCCACACTTCAATCGTGTTACGCAGTTAGTTTCAGAACGTCCACTTCAATTGCATCCCCATTCACTTTTTCAAGGCGATTCGGTTTGATTTTTGACGAAAAATGTATTTGCGTTCTTTCACATTTTCTTTTCTACGCTTCCAGATTTCTCACTGCCTTCTAGTATAATACGAGTGCTGAAAAATTTTATTACAGCTGTGAGAGCATTCGTGTAGTTTTGGGAATAGTATTTAGCTCTATAGCTCAAATCAAGCATGTTTAAGTTAATCCTCCTGATGGTTGTCTCGACGAGATTTCTCGTCATTAAAAGAAAACATCAGATCTTAATGGACGAGATATCTCGTCATTCGAAGAAACTGGCCAGATCTTGATCTCATCGCCAGAAAAAATCGGCAGTATCGTGATGACGAGATACTTGTTATTAGCAAAATTTATCAGATCTTGATTGACGAGATCTATCTCCGAAACCACTTGGAGGGTTAAGCAAAATTGGCGAATGAATCCTTTATAAGTTTATTTTATATTGTTTATATCCGCTTCTTGTCATTCGCCAAAATGCAAATTATTACCAGTTATGTTGATAGATCATTTCATATGCTGATATAATTATTCTCAATTGTGTATTTCTGTCATTAAATATCAATAAACAGCACTTTATTGAGCAGTTACACCAAGAGACTAAAGTTAAAAATAGATTTATATGCATATTTGAATTGGGAAAACATTACAATGACGATCTTTATTATTTACATTGATTACACTTAAAAAACTGCGTCTTTTTTGCGATGAACAAGCTACTTGTAATCATTTGCAAAACAGTCGTAGCGACATGGCATAAAAACAAATCTGTTAGAAAATGATAAACGCTTTCAAAGCGAATCGCTCGAGTATGAAAAGAGATTTTCTAGTCCGAGAGCTAATTATTCCAATTTTCCCCAAAGAAAAGACTGCACTGCTTTTTTGTTACCCAAAGAGAGACAGATAAATGATTAACTCAGCCAAAAAGGTCATCGTCTCCGAGAATTCCCCTCCTTACAAATCGGAACAAGCAAGATAATGTTTTCCGGAAGACAAATGACGGCGATCAACAGACCGTGGCTGAAGAATCCGGGACCATTTGGGTTTTTCACTGATTCCCATTTTCCGAAAGGACCATCTGGGAAACTTTAATCGCCGGCCCACGATCAAAGTTAAATCGCCACACTCACGCAAAGGGATGGATCCTGGTGAGAAATGCCTTCGCTGATTAAATAAAAGACACAATGGGAGATATTCCGCCAAGAAAACAAATGAGAGTTTAAATGCTCGCCAATTTGTATGGTTGCTCCCCATTTTTTCTTTGCCTCATGACATATGCACGCAGATTACGTGGAAGCATTGGTATAATTAAAGGTCGTAAGTATTCATTTTTAAAACGCAGGGGCAATCTATAACTGGATGGAAGGGAGAGATAAAAATGTTCCTAGTTGCCTTAAGATGTAAGTTTTATTGTTCGTGATGCGAAACATGTGTAATTTGATGGTGCCGCGGAAATTATGGTTAGGCCATCGTTTTTTTTTTAACTTTCAGCTGGGGATTAGATCGTTTTGTAACTTTCACGTTCTTTAAAAGTAGCCACTTCCAAATCTTTAATTCTGCTTGTGGCGAAGGAAAAAATTAAGACCTTCAAAATCTTTCTAGAACTTTCACGTTCTATAAAAGTAGCCATTTTCAATTCTATAATTCAAATGCTTTGTAGGGCAAGAAAAAAATTAAAGCTTCAAGACCTTTGGGGAATTTTTAGGTTCTATAAAGGTAGCTATTTTCAATTCTATAATTTAAATGTTTTGTCGGGCAGTTAACACAATAAGGCTTCTTGAAAACCTTTGGGAAACTTTTACTTTTTATAAAGGTTGTCGTTTTCAATTCTATAATTCAAATGCTTTGTAGGACAGGAAAAAAGCGAGTAGGCACAATCCTCACTGTATCTTAAGGTTTGGTTCGTGAATGCTTTTGGGCAGAATACCTGGTAAGTGGGTCGCTAGTGAAATGAAGACGGCGGGTATTTGTTTGACATTTATTTATTTAGCCATTTTTCGTCTTGAACTGCTCTTTCAACCTGTTTACGTTTCCTATGCTGCAATCAAACTTTAGTGCGATATTTTGGCTTCGTAGTGAAATCTTGGACGAATCGTCACTTTCCACTGCATATAATTTTCACACAAATGGTTTTAACTGTCAACCAATCAAAAGGAAATTGTAGACTTTGTCGTTCTCATCAATTTAAGCACGCACTCGCCACGACCCGTCGATTAGAACTGAAGTTACAGCGGTTAAATAGCGGCGTATTCCCGAAATGTGACTCATGTCCCTCACCAAGTGGTACAAAGTTCAGAGGGGGAGTGGATTAGTGGTCGACCTGGTGTACGTAGCCCACCTTCCCCTACACGATGGTTTGTCATTTAGCACCATTGGCTTATTCCCCTGGAGCTATGGGGCTTTGAGTTACCAACACTTTTCGTGACGCGTAAGTTCTGCCTCCTGAGACCTCCGGACCTATTTTAGACGTAATCACGTCAAAAATTAAGGCTTCTTCAAGAAGTTCAGGGAACTTTACGTTCTGGAACGTTCTTACATTTGGGGAACATTTACAAAAAAATTTATGCCTCTTGAAAATCTTTAAAATTATGTTTCAGACAATGTAATTAAATAGATAATGTAATTAATAATACAAGTTAATAAATATCTGCCAACCTGACTGGCAGTATGTAGAATCGTTCTCAGAACTGACCATTGATAGGATAAGAAGGGAAGTAGAGTGATTGCTTAAATACTTTCTTAAAATAACTCGTATTCCTCTTAGACTATTGTGGAAACATCAAATAAAATATTCAACTACCTTCAATTTTTTTTAAACAAGATATAGATATTAAAGTTCAGAAAACTGCCATTATTAAAAATATTGAAACCACTTAATGAAGAAAATTTAAAATATTTCTCAATGTTCCAAGTTTTGAATTGGCGCTCCCTGCACTCAAAAATGTATCCAAACTCTCGCGTTCGGTTAGAATTCATTATATGCTATTTATGTTTAAAAACATCTTAAATCCTGCTGACATTTTGTCACAATACAAATTGAAGAGCTTGCAAATTCTCAAATAGTGAATTTTTGTTCTGGAACAAGGGTTTATGATTTTCTTGAAAGGCTTTTGAAAATTCTCTTCGAAGTAGTATCATGTCTGAATCTTTATTGCAGAAATACATTTGCCATTTTTATAGTCAGCAGACCGTAACCACCAGACGTTTTGAAGAGAAAATTTAATTAAATCGTAATAACCTGCTATTTTCACGGGAGAAAGAGCTCTATATGCACAGATGTCTATCGCTTTATACTAGTATATGCACTGGCAGACGCAGCAAATGAGGTACATAGGTGACGTTGATATGTATTTTGCATGGACTCATCTCTACCATATTTGACGTGAATACGTCTTTAAATCGGACCGGGGGTCTAAGGCGCAAGCATGTGGGGGGGGTCATCGGCGGAAACTAGCGCGTCACGAAAAATGTTGATGTCTCAAAGCTCCATAACTCCAGGGGGAATCAGACTATGGGGATAAATGACCTACCATCGTGTAGAGGAAATGGATTGCGTCGACCAGGTTGGCCACTAATCCACTCTCTCCTCTGACCTTTGTACCGCGTGGTGGGGGAAATGAGTCACATTTCGGGCAGATGATGACCTGTTTAACCGCTGTAATTTCAGTTCTAATCGACGGGTCGTGGCGAGTGCGTGCTTAAATTGAAGAGAACGACGAGTTCTACAATTCCATTTGACTAGTTGACAGTTTAAGCCATTTGTAAAAATTGCGTGCGATGGAAAGTGACGATGTGTCGAAGATTTCACTATGAAGCCAAAATACCACACTAAAGTTCAATTGTGGCATAGGAAACGTAAGCAGATTGAAAGAGCAGTTCAAGACAAACAAAATGATACCAAGAAGTCTAAACCATATTTAAATGTAAAACAAATACCCGCCGTCTTCACTTCACCCACTTGCCAGGTATTTTGCCCAAAAGTATTCACGAACCAAACCATATTTTTTTACACGGGGAAGCATTTGTGGTTTGAGACTCATGTTTCATGTTGGTTTTAAGAAGCAGTCTGAATTGGCTGTCGTAGATAATTATTGGTTCCGCATTCAGGGTGAATTTTTATTTTAGACTCAGCGTGTACCCATTGTTCAGCCACGCTCTCTTATGTGGGATTAATTCAAAAATTTGGACAGAAATATCCGTTCGTGGAACCTCAATAAATCAACAATTGCACTATTTATTTCCCGTTTCATAAAACTGGGTAGGTAGGTATTAATTAACGCTCCACTGGAGCAACGGGCCATTGGCGTCGGTCCGGAATCCAACTCGAAGGGAAAGATCCGAGAATACCTCGTCATTTTGAACCAGTCAAATGACGAGGTCACACCTGAGCTGGCACCCTACTATCCAAACTTCCACGCCACGCCAACGTGAGGACATTTGAGACCACGACGGATTTAATGTGCACCATCCGTCTTGTACATGACGGTCTTTGGTTGGATTCGAACTCGCAACCCATCGTTTGCTAACCAACCGATCTACCGGGGCCCATAAAACTAGGAGTGTTGTGGATAGAACACATCTGTAACAATCATCTTTAACATTGAACCCAGTTGATAGAGTAGCGGATTAGCAATCGGAGGGTTGCGAGTTTGAAACTCGATCCAACCAAAGACCGTCGTATATGTGGGGGCTGGTACACTTTAAATTTGTCGTGACCGATAATGTCACGTTGGAGTGATGTGGAAGTTTGGATAACAGGGTGCCAGCTCAGGTGTTAGCTTCGTCATATGACTGTGGTTCAAAATGATAAGGTGTTGTGTGTGTGTGTCCTCGGATCAATCCCGGATTGTCACCAGTATCCTGTTGTGTCGCTCCAAAGTGCAAAATTCAACTATCTACCTAAAAACATTGATTTAATGTTTCGACATTCTTTGTGAACAATGATTTCTGTGTTATTACATAATACTGTACGTATTTGGTTACGCGACTTTTATGTTGCGTACTAAAAAATCGACAATTTACATTCAAATGGGGCTTATAGATTGCTACTCAAGGCACATTTATTTTATTAGCCTCAAACCCATGAATTTCGCAGGGGAATCGTGAACGTGCGCATTATCTTGCTAGACGATATATTCCCAAAACGTGGTAGGTGGAGATTCGGGCAATAAATGGTCAATATATTCTTATAGCCATCCGAGTTTGTTTTTGTTCACATAAAGGTAATTGGAGTTGTTTCTTCTCAGAGACCACATGGAAACGCCATGGAACCTCGACCAATCCGTTTCTCGGATATATACAATTTACCCAAAGGTTCTTTCAGTACCATTGGAAACAGTCAAGTAAATCTCAATTACAATTTTTTAATGAAACGCTTTCCTGCTTTTATCAAACATTTGTTCCACTTTATTTTCGGAAAATTCAAAAAATGATTGCTCAATGTATGTGCTTTGGTTGTTATATTAATGTTTTGATTAACAACACATTACGTATGATTGGACTTGGAAACGTTAAGTTTTTAACATAAAGGTTTTTCGACTCATTTTTGATGAATTAAAATAGTACACATACTTCAGTTGAGTTCCAAGTTGTATTATGAATTAATGAGTTATATATTTTCCCTTTCATTTCTCACTTAAGCTATGATTTTATTGTGTTCAATGTTATAATCTCAGACTAATGTAGTCATGGGTCCTGTGTAGATCACATTTATAAAAGCTGATATACTAAGTCGACAATAACGACATTGGTATTATGAATAAGCAGATCCAGGAATGAATCTACATGGGATCCCATGTAGATCACGTTGAATCTACATGGGATTTAGCAACAGATGAACAAAAGTTTATGCAAAGCGACATACGAAGCTTGTGAAAAGTGCGCAATAATCAAATTTAGAGGTTGGTTCACAGGCTTCTGGATAGTAATGCAATGGGATTAAATTATTAGCAGTTTTGAGCCATAGAAATCGATCGAGAAATGAATAACGAATATAAATAATGTATTAAAAAGAGGTGTTTGGGGGGTTTTCATTAAATGTGCACGTTCGAATTTAATCTAAAAAATAGCTTTGGTTACACAGCGCAGTCAAATCAAGGAAGCATAAAATTTAGATAAGTACTTAAAAGTGAGAAAACAACAAATTAAATGATTTTAGAGTATTTAAGGGAGACTTAAAAAACTAATATAAGTTTTTCATCCAAGTTATACATCAAAGGCTTAATTTAAGTGGAAATTTAGGATTTATGCACGTGAATAAGAGAAAAAAAATCCAACTACACTGGAGTCATTAATTTAGACTAATTTAACACATCATCATGGGTCGTGGTAGCCCGGTTGGAAAAGTAACGGATTATCAACCGGAAGGTTGCGAGTCCGGAACTAGATCCTACCAAAGATTTTCGTGTATGTGGGGGCTGGTGCATGTTAAATCTTTCGTTGCCTCAAATGTCCTCACGTGGGCGTTGTGTTGAAGTTTGGTGAGTGGAGTGCCAGCTCAGGTGTTGACCTCATCATCTGACCATGGTTCAAAATTACGAGGTGTTGTCCTCGATCTTTCCCTTCGGGATTGATCCCAGACTGTCGCCAATACCCCGTTGTGTTGCTCCAGGGCTCCGTTAATAACCTACCTACCTTTTACATTACCAAATGTACGCATTTATCTATTTATTACATTTTAAAAAGTTGAATTCAATCTCTTGGTATTTTAGTTGGTGCACAAATGTTACAGTACCGTATTGCCTGTTTTAGGTTTTATAACCTTCATATTCAAAATATTTTACCTAGTCAATGCATTAAATATTTACCAATACTATTTTAACAATTCTTAAAAACACTGAGTCAATCTTTGACCTATTCTCACGCTTATTCCCCTTAACTATTGAACTACTTAAAATATCCTGGAATTCTCGAAGAATATGTGACCTCCTGCAGAATAAGAAAAGTTTATCCTTTATACTCTGGAACTTTTATTCGATGGGATATTCGAATCCAACAATTTCTATAAAACATGCCTCCTTAATACAAAAGAGCTCAGCCCACAAAAGTATTCGAAGAATCCACTTTGAAACAAAGGAATCCAAATTACTTAACTTTAATTAGCATATAAAAATGAACAGATTTCAGACTCCATTTAATGAGCACATTGATGATTCTGAAGCAAAATACTAACATATACGAAAGAAATACTTTTTTAAGTCATATTAAGCTGGAACGAATCATTCACGTATTGAACATTTTTCTCATGATTGTTTCCTAAATACCTTTATCATTTTACAGATACGCATAAAAATGTTTATTACACAACTATTGTTTAATTTATTTTTATCATCGCTGCATTCCTCACTGTATTATGCAGAAATTATATTAGTGTTGTATTAAATGTATTAACTGAATATAAGTACATAACTAAAATTTATTGTTCAATATATTTAGATATTACAATTTTTAATTTTCAACTAGTTCCAGTATTTAATGAAATAATAGTCGATAAATATAGTTAAGGAGATGTTTGGAACATTATTTAACGACTTCCCAAAGTCTAGAATTTAAAATGATGGAATTTATGGAAAACATTTTCATAAAAGGGAATTTTTATTTTGTTCAATTATATTTCCTGCAAGGTTGGGCGAATAGGTTTAAGGTATTGTGAACTGCATAAAGTATTAATTCTTTAGCCTATGAAATAGCAGCATCAAAAACTAGTATTAAACATTTAAAAATAATTTAGCAGTTTTCGAATACTTTAATATTCGAAATGATTTACCTAACAATGCTTTGCAATTTCTGTGAAATGGAGTGTAACTTTCGCTTAATAACAATTATAGTTAACAACTGCTTAAGATCCATTGGATTTTGTATCCATATTTGTCTCAGTTATATGTACCCCATCTGACCGTGGTTCAAATTTACGTGGTGATGTCCTTGGATCTTTCTCTTCGTGTTTGATCCCGGACCGTCGCTAATAGCCCGCTCTGTTACTCCAGTGCGACGTTAATTAAATACCTACCTACCTCAGTTATATATATAGAAAGTATCAACATTGAGTATAGAAAACTATTCAACTTACAAAGAAATTCGAAACAGCTCTATAAATTAATGATTTAAAAATAGCACTGAAAACAAAACAGTAAACAAAAGCAGTTTACATCATTTCCCGTTATTTTACACTGATTGAACTGATCGATAAATGGATTAATTTTACGAGCTACATACTTTAATCGTGCAACTTTTTCACATAAAACAAAGCTGCAACATTCTGCCAGCTGCAATTCCTCATTAATCACTGACAGAAGTTAAACTACGCGTTAGCTTCGGCTTAGTGTAATAAAAATAGACAAATCTGTGATAGAAACGAAAAAGAAACACGTTATGCAAAATTTCCAATAGTTTCCGCTTTTTCACCCCATTTTTTTATAAGTTCTGATGAGTAATAGCACACTTTTCCTGTCATTCACAATCCATTTATTAAAGACCTCCGAACGCGATACTTTTTGAATGCTTCGCTTAGCACCAAATAATCATTGGGAGTTTATAAGCTATTTATCATGCGATACTCCATCAACGTCCCGTAGGAAAGCCCCAATCAAAAAGCAATTTTTTATGATTATTTATTTCGTTGCCGCATGCAGATTATGTAGCCGAGCGCATATTTAAATTTCATGTTAGTTAAAAGTGTTTTAATATTTATGGCTAATAAAAATGTATAGCGTCTAACGTCAGGTAAAAGACTAATAACTTGACAACCTAGATTATAGTTCCAAGAGATATTAACCCCCAAGTGGTTTTAACGAGATATCTTGTTGATCATTATCTGACGAATTTTGCTAATGACGAGTTATCTCGTCGTCAAGATACTGCGGATTTTTTTATGACAACGATATACAGATCTGGTCCGTGTTTTCTTCAAATGGCGAGATATCTGATCCAACAAGATCTGGTCAGTTTTGCTAATGACGAGATACGCCGTCGAGACTATCACCAGGAAATTTAAGGACTTACTAAGTTCATTTTCTACCAGTTTGAAATGCAGGATTTTGGAACAACACAATTAGGGCGTAGATGTCAATCCTCAAAAAGTAATTATCCATAGGTCGTTCAATTTGGGACTATTATTCGAAATATTCCCAATGTTAGAGACCACTGCCTCGAACATTATTGAAATATGCAGTGTTAGAGACCACTGTCTCAAACATTGTCTGAAGTATGCTCTATGTTGCAGACAGATGTCTTATAAATATTATTAAATATATTCAAACCACCACTATCTCATAAACAAAATTGGAAATATTCACCAATGTTACAGATAACTATTTCATGAACATTATTTAAAATATTCACATTGTTACACAAAGACCACTATCTCAACATCATTTGAAGTATTCACAATTAGAGACAGCTTATCAAAAATATTATGAAATTTTGGGAGGTATAATTCTCAAAACATTAATCGCTTACCACAGACTACTTTTTCCCATTGAGCATTTCAAGGGGGCTCTCGTTATTGCAACACCGAAATTCAAAACTCTCGATACAAAAGATAGAAGCTGAATTCAACAGGTCTACTTATAGTTTTAAATTTGATCAAACAAAAAGCATATAAGCAAAACTAAATGCAATTTTTTAAATTCATTTTAAGAGCGGATGCTTAAATGGTACATGATTTTTTAATAACTCATTATTTAAATTAATGGAAAGAGTTTAAGCCGTGTAATTAGTTACCACATAATTAGAATGGATTCTCAGTCAATGATAAAGTATTTTCATAATCAATAAAAGATAACGTAAACATACATATATGCTAAGAAATATTCACATCAGAATCCATAAATCTCTAAATTTCAGACTACAAAAGCTCTATTGATAACTTCATGAAAATATTAACTGAATTCCATGTCGTCACAGTCAACTAGGCAGACGGGATAGATTAATATGCCTGAACTATTAATTATGGGATGCACTGACTAGCAGGCATTGATCAAATATTCGAAATTACACTGGGGTTGACTTGGGGGAGGAGTTTAGAGGAGAAAATTGAAACTTCTCGTTCTTCGAAGATCTTTGTTGGAGCCTGTGAATGTTACAACGCCTTGTTCCTCTAGTAACTGAATGAAACAAATGCCAGGCTCTTGACTTGACGTCATTCGCCATTTGGTTTCTTAATACTTCTGTCCTCTGTTACCAAAATTATTAAGTGCAGTGCACGTGTCTAAGTGTATAGCCGTCATAGGTTAGTGCATACATGCACTAGAAATCACGAAAAATGACGAGAATATCTGATACTTTTTCATAAATTCAAATTTTTTCAACTCCTTAGCTTTCAAACAATACCAAGTTCTTGTAAATATTCTAAATAGATAAAGTTTTGAGAGTGGGGTGCTAGCTCAGGTGTTGACCCCGTCATCCGACTGTGGTTCAAAATTACGAGGGGTTGTCTTTGGATCTTTCCCTTAGGGATTGCTCTCGGACCGTCGTCCGTAGCCCGTTGTGTTGCTCAATTGCGACGTTAATTCAGTTACCTACCTAAAGTATACACTTAAACGGGTCAGTGGAAACAAACTTGCAACACATTTCCATTGAAAGAGCAAACTGTAGGTAGGTTGGTTAGTTTTGGGTTTTATGGCACAAGGGCCATATTTGGCCAAACTGCGCCAAACACAAAGCAGACAATGTCAAGTAATGCTAAAAGAGAAAGGGATGGTGGATGGAAAGAAACAGTAGAGAGATCGCTTGGACATCCTGGGGTCGCGATCCCCATGTTTACCAGAGTCAGTAAACCCCATGGGGGAAGAATATATCACTAGGGTAACTGGGGCTTGTGAAGCCCGTACACATCTAAAGATATACCCCCGAGGGATTCAAATTGTAGGAGAATGTAGTGAATTGTTAATCAAGGTTAATTGACCAGAACTAGTAGGGAATTCATTAATTGGTAATGGAAATATGTTCAATCGGGTTTTTTTTTACCAACATATACAATACAATACATCTACTTCACTATAACACATGGACGATACATTCCGACGGTAGGTAGGTGAATTAACGTCGCACTGGAGAAAAACAACGGGCTATCGGGAGACGGTCCGGGATCAATCCCCCAAGGGAAAGGTCCAAGGGCAACACCACGTAATTTTGAGTTTCGAACTGCAACCCTCCGGTTACTAATCTGTCGCTCTTCCAACTGAACTACCGCGGACCACACTAAAACAACACGTAAATTGAAAATAGTATTTTGTAAATTTTGCAACCAATATTTCGTCGGCTTAGATCAGAAACTAATTAAGTGACGAAACGAAATTTTTACTTTATAGATGTTTAAAAAGGAACTTCATTTTTTACTCAAAAATAATAATTATAAGCTTATCTCGTAGTGCAATGTATCTTTTAAACAGATTGAAATGTGGCAATGTATGTATTTCTCATGGTTATAAAAATAAGCATTTAATGCCTTCGGAAAAATGTTAGTTAACGAGTTTCTGCTCCAAGCCAACGATTTGTCAGTAAGGGAGTGCACGCGACAGCTAACAAAATACCGAAACTTTTGCATGTGACCCTGCAAAAAAATAGAAAATGTGCTTATAAAATTGCCTTTATCTACGCTTAATACGAGACTCAAATTATTCTATCTTTCTTTACTAACACATACTTTATTCAATCTGACTAAAAAATAATGCATACTATTTTACATGGTTATCTTTCCTTTTATTTACTTCAGTTACCGTGACAACAAAGCACATAATTGGCATTATCATAAAACAAAATATGCTAAAATACAAGCGATAACTAGTACTATCTTTAATAGCGGTTTTAAATATTAGAAATGATTAATATTAGTGAATATAGGTTCAGTGTTGGCATTTTGTAAAATTTTTTCTTCGTATAAGACATCTAAACAAGATTTATTTATCATAGTTGTTATAACAATTTTAAATTTACGAAATTATTTTTGTGTTAAAATCAAAAATGATTTTAATATCACAATATTATGAATACTTTTGCCTTATCTTTTGAAATCCGCTTTAAAAATAGATTTGTAATATAGCCACGTAAATTCCGCATTCGGTATAAGTTTTGTAATTAATTCAACGTTTTCTCGAATCATTTTGGAGACATTTTTAATAAAAGGGTTTGAAGTGCAAAATAAAAGTTCTCAACATGATGGATACCCATCACTAAGATGAGTTTAATAATGCAGTAGTGTGTTTTCGTTGCTGAGAAATTCGTGTTTCTCATTTAATTATTCCTGCAAAGCTGTTGCAGCGTGGCCACATTATTAAAATCTACGAAAAATAAATTTATTAAAGCAGTATTTGGCAAACTGTTTTCAACGTATTTTTTTAAAAAAGACCAAAGCAGTTTCTTATGATAGAATTAATGAGTACTCAAACAATAATCACAAAACTGCATAGTTCATTCTTATCTAAGCAGATAGACTTGGGCATTAAAAACAACCAGTGTACATATTTACAAAGGAAATAAAACTGATTTGAAAAAAAGATAAATATTTTCTATCTTATGTCTCTAACAAATATATATTTTATAAAAATGTCATATTATCACCACTACATATTTAAAAACAGGAATGTATTTAGCTTAATCTTCCTTATTTTGTGAAGTAATTAAAATATTTTTAACAAAAATTATCATTTAAAAAGATGTTTTAATCATTAGTATATTCAAGAATGCAATGTCAATAATTTTCATTAAAATTAAATATTCAAAGTTCCTCGATGTTTCAGATATAATTATTAATTTTTAAACTTCATTTGAGCTCGATGATTGGTGGGGAGAATTATTTTTGCATGTAAAATGTTATGCAACTTCGAAAATGTTCGTACTCAAAAATCAATAGTATCAAATCCAATTTTCAGTAAAAGATGTCATGGTTAAAAAGTAATTTAAAATTCCATAAAGTAAAATAAATTGTGAAAGCACAATGGTATTTTCTTTCAATTATATAGCAAATAAAATCGTCACGACGCAAAAGAAACCCTACTATACCGAACCATTTCGACATCTGAAAAAAATGCATAAAACTAAGTTATTGGTAGAGAAATTAAATTTATACTACATAGTAGAGTTGCCAAAATAACAACTTTACATAGTCTTAAAGCAAAAATTGGTTATTCCTGCGTTAAAAGTTATACTACACGTTGAATAGAATTTTCTGTTTCAATTGTTTTCAAAGCATTGGGGTATGATAAAGAATAATTATAATTCCATTCAGTTTGTTTTGTTGCTTGTTTTGTTGCAGTCTGTCAGTGTGAAACGCAACAGATAATACGAAATCAAATTTACAGCAGTGATTTGGGAGGTATCACAAGGCATATTCAACTTCATACCCAATGCTCTGACCAATGCCCGCATGTCCGCTCATCCCGTATTCCGTCACTGTGACTGCTTGACCCCTCATAATTCACTGCTGTTAACCCTTCCATTTCGTATTGTTTGCTTTTCAACGTGTCACACTATGGTGACTACGTCATTTTTACTATATACGCAGATTGATAAAATACAACTGTATTGCGAGTTCGGATTTATTAGTTCTATACTTTCAGTGTCTGCAATAAAATTTTGAAGCAATGTTCAGCAAATAGAAACTAAAGAAATGCACAATACCTGGTTTCATATATAGAATTCGGAGGATACTTTGTTTGACTAAAGAGGAGATATTGGAACATATCTTGTTTTTCTGAAGAAGGAACTTTTCAGAAAACTTTTGACAAGATTGTGTACACCTCCTAGACTATTGCTAGTGTTTATCTTTCTAGTTTGTTTAGTCTCTAGTTTGTCCAAGGTTATTGTCTACAGCTTGAGGACCATTTGCTTTTAGATTGTATAGCAGACGCCATGAAATAAGAGCTAGCTCAAGGCGCTCGTAATAAAGCTATATTGTGTTAGTCCTCTTATGGTATGTAGTTAATAAACGTCACACTAACAATACGAGATATTAGCGACGGTCCGGGATCAATCCCCAAGCGAAATATCCAAGGACAACGCCTCGTAATTTCGAACCAAGGTCAAATGACGAGGTCAACACTTGAGCTGGCATTTCACTCTCCAAACTTCGACCCACGCCAACGGGAGGACATTTGAAGCCACGATAGATTTAACATGCACCAGCCCCCACGCATATGAAGGTCAAGTTGGATCGAGTTTCAAACTCGCAAGTTGAAAGAGGCAACGATTCTATAGATATAAAAGTATTATACATTCGTTACGATGTTTAGGTGACAGTGAAATTCATACATATTGTAGTGTCTAACATATATTCAAGAATAAACGAGCCATTAACCGTGTAAAAACTACTTACATTTTCAATGTTGGAGTGTTGATCGAGTGCTGAACTCGCAACCTTCCGGTTGCTATGCAGCTACTCTTCCAACCGGGCTACCACGGCCCTTTCCTCGTATAGAAAAAAATTAAGTACCATACGAGGACAAAGGCACTATTCTAAAAAAATATTAAAAAACTTTTCGTGTTTCAAATTACCGAAAAAGAATGAAGGAAATACAAATAAAAAGGACATTTCTCAAATCCAGTCATTCATAACAAATTAAATAGGATCGCAGAAATTTAAGGCACAAGTGCCAAAATCACACAAAACCCACCCTATTCAAATAATTACCAGATCCCAGAAAAGACAGGACGTAGAAATTTCGTCATTTGAATGCCTGCGTCCCGCCTGACAAACGGCGCAAGAGTAAACGTCCGTATGTCACTTTTGTCATAAGACCTGTCACCCGGCATTAAAAGTCCCTTTTCTCGGCAGCACAAAAGCTTCAAAGGGAGGGTCAGCAGTTAGAGACGAGGGAAAAGAAACGGAATCCTAACAATGCAGGAGTGACAAATAACCTCTTACACAAAGGATGCACCCGGCGACAGGAGGAGGTTTTTTCATGTATTTATTCCGCCAAACATTCATTTATTTATCACTTTTTGTTTGTTTCATTACTTTAAAGAGAGGGAGGAGAAGGTGGGTCACGAGGAGAAAAAAGGAGAGCGAAACTGCGATAAGACAGCATGTCCTGGGGACATGCCTTAACAAACGTGGTAACGTCTGGGTTCGGTTGAAAAGCAGAAAAGATTCTTTGAACTTGGGGAATTTTTTTCCCTTTCGGGGATTTTTTCCCCTTCAGACCGAACAAAGATGGGATGAAGTAACATTTCCGTGGAAGACTATTTTTTCTCTTATTCTTTATTTATTATTGCTTACATTTTTCATGTTTTGAGTGCCTATGCTTTTTGGGTTTTTTCTTGCTGCTTTTTATTATTTTTCGATCCCCTCCCCTTCGCTCTGCAATCTGAAAAAGGTAGAGCGAGACAGAAGTGCAGTTTGGCGTTAAAGGGTGAGAATGGAACTTTCTTTTAAAAAGTCGGCCATTTTTAGTTTTATTTTCTTCCCTTTCCACACTTTCTTTCATGACTTCTTTACTTCGCCTGAAAGTGTATGTTGCAAGTTTTTTTTTATTATTATTATTATTCCCACCGTCCCTTTCCATACATGTTTTTAAAAGTTTTTTTGTTTTTCGTTTTTTCTTACACCGAATCGAACTTTCCCCTCACGTTCCCTTACATGCCGATTTTTCGGTCTGAAAAGAATTAACAGATTGGAATTTTTTTTAATTTTTTTCTTTTTTCTCTGCCAACAATGGCGGAAAATGTGACCAGACGAAAGAGAGTTGAGGGGGAAACAAAACTGAAAGAAGTTATTTTTGTGCTTTTCGACTCAAAACCCTCGTTCGCCGTTTGGAACTATTGCTGAACGTTGCCTGAAAGCGTCGGAGAGATTACAAGTCTGTTTGTGTTAGATGGATTCTCCGATCCACCGAGTCAGCAGGCAATCTTATTCAATAAAAATAGAGTTCAATTCACACAGGAATGATTACTTCATTTGTATTCCATGCTCGGTGTGAAGTAGGTCTCGATCTGTTTCTTTCAATTGTGTTCCCTTCCGTGAATGTTTTTTCAGTCTTTTCTGATACTTCAATCGCTAATCTTGAAAATAGTTTGAAAAAAGGTTTGTTGGACTTTTAAATTAATAAATACAAGGCTCTTTGGAATTTTTATTAAAAGCAGCCATATATATTCTGTCCATGTACACATTGAAATTATCACTAAATTTTAATTTATTATAATTAGCATAATGCAGTAACTCTTAAAAAATCTGTTTTTAATTTTAATCCGATTATTTCTAGTCTTGGAGAGTATACAGTGCCGTATAAAACATGCGCACAATAAGGATTCATACATGCAATTCACTCTAAATTTTACAGTAAAGTGCTTTGATAATTTATCTAGTTAAACTTAAAGAAACAAAAAGTCGTGTGTATTTTTAGTGTTTTACAACTAAGTTGATTGGTTTTGGGGGTTTTATGGAGCAAGGGCCATATTTGGCCATGCTGCGCCAGACACAAGACTTACAATATCAAGTAATACATACACACACAATGAAAGTCTTACTAACACCAAAGAGAGAAACACACCCAGGGAGAAATGCACCTGACAGGAATCGAACCTGCGCCGCCCACAACTCGAAGGTTGCTAGCGCAGAGAGCATACCCACTGAGCCGTGACGGCCCTTTACAACTAAGTACAGAAGTAAGTTGGAACTACAGATCGTTGAAACCCAGACTTTCTCAAATTTTTTGATCCACCATTCTCTTTGTATTTAAACGTAAAACACAGAGAATAACAATTGAATGCATTTTAATTGTTATAGTTTTTTAAATTGCACTTCAATTACTTGCATCAATTGAATTGCAATAAATTACACTTTGTTAAGCTTATACAACACCTTTTATGACATCGTTAACCCATTGAGCTTCGCGAGATTTCCTAGTGCTTTACAACCCATATAAATTGGTTGAAAGTGTGTATGTGGAAAGATTATATTGGCGAATAGTGTCAAAACTGCTTTGAAGTCATCCCAGGGTAGACTGCAAGTTGTAGAACGAATGTATATTGGGAAGAGAGTTAACCCTATGGATACGGGGACCGACCCAACCGTCCGAAAGTTTCGAATCCCATCGTTACGAAAGGGTCGGATTCTTTCAGACCTCAAACTCCTGAAGAATCGACAAAGCCCATTACGATTTCCATCCCCTATTTTCTGTGCTACAAGGAGACCCGCGCGAGAAAGCCTTATCTCCCCGTTGACAAAGGTGTCAGGGTTATCGACGTGGAGCCTCGCAAATTGTTTATCCTCGAGCATCTAGAGGTTAAACAATTTGCGAGGTCTATTGTTATCTCTGAGAGGTGGGGTAAATGAAAAGGGATACATTTAAAAAGTCACCACCACCCTTTCAGTTTACCCGGGAAGAATCTGTCCCTTCTAGGCATACCCACGACCCGACAATAGACACCGGCACATTAGGTGATAATGGGACGACACATATTCCCTCTCCTGGGGAAAATCATTGTAAAGGCCGTTTCGGCCGGTTTCAGTAAGTTACCTGTAAAGCCGTTGGGCCGGCTGCCTTAACCAAAGGAAACTATATTCTGCCCCGTCGTATGCAGAGGGTTAAAGTCAATGGGGAAGATCAGCTCGCCACTTTTCCAAATAGGTAATGGTAATTAATTAGCATCGCACTGGAGCAACACAACGTTGCAACACATCGTCACTTTGAACCACGGTTATATGACGAGATCGACACATGAGCTGGTATCCCACTCTCCAAACTTCCACATCACGCCAACGTGAGAAAATTTGACGCCACTAGATTTAACGTGCACCAGCCCCCGTCTACACAACGGTCTTTGACTGGACCGAGTTTCGGACTATTGACCCCGTTGCTCTTCCAACTGGGCTCATGCGGCCCTTGTGGTATTCCGGAGATATTCGCGTTTTGTGACGTAAGGAATTCTTAAGGAAATAGACAAATATTTAAATTGAACCACTTGCCTATTTTCTATAACTTAAAGTTTCTTTATTCAAGATATATTGCGTATCAAGTTTTTAAATCGGCAAATTTTTTAAATACTTCTGAACTTTGAAAGCACCTTAATTTATAAAAAAACATTTGTACATTATAAAATCTAACCAGTGTAAACTTGTTTATTTTTTACAGTTGGTAGTGTTTATAAGTGAATGCTTCTTAAAAAGTACAAATATTCCAAAACAAGCCCTTTTGAACTTTAAGTAAATGTATGTTAATCTTTGTTATAGTTATGGAAAATTTGTAAAGTAAATATGACTTAATATTTTTTCATAACAGGTAAAAAAACAGTACTCTACATAGGTATTCAAATAAAAATAGTTCGAGATTTTCTGTCATATATAGAATAGAAATTTTATAATTGTGTCAAAGGGAAAGACCACTTAATTTTGAACCACGGTCGAATGACGAGGCAACACCTAAGCTGGCACCTTACTCTCCAAACTTCCACAACGTGAGGATATTTTAGGTCGCGACAGATTTAACGTGCACCAGCTTTAGTGTACACGACGGTCTTTGGCTAGACTGAGTTTCAAACTCGCAACCCCGGTTGCTAATCCGTTGCTCTTCCTATTGGGCTACTTTGGCCCTAGACATTTAAGAATTTGGGTTTCAGTAGGAGGATACATCTGGATTTTAGTTAGAAAAGGAACAAGTTACGAAAAATAAGCATTACATTGCATATGAGGAGAAAATACTCGCATCTCCGCAGTTTTCAAATTTCCATTGCAGAGGATTCTAACGTCATATAATTGTCAAGTATTAAATTATTCACTTTTGAGGAAGAAATTGTGCGTTTTACAATAGTATTTTTCATAATCTTCGGAACGTTTCTTAACTTTTTTACAATCTATGATAAAGAAAATTGATGCAATTAACTAAATTGCAATTAGTTTGAATATTTAATTGAAACGCAATTTTTATACACAACTACCTGAATTACCCTCCGTTGCTCGGGTTGAAATGCTTAAATGTTGCTTGAAAAGTGAATTAGAATAATCACGTTTCTTTCACAGAAAAATGTAATCATTTAAGTTGTACGGAAAATACATTTTAACTTTTTCATAGCTTCTACACTACACTTCGGACGCAAATATATACAATTAATTCCTGAATATATTGCAATATGTAAAAGATTAAGACATAAAGACAAACCGAAACGAAATTCCGACGAAAAAATGCAGAATTCTAAAAAACGAAAGATGCGCAGTGTCGAATTTCGACTGCCTGAGTGTATTCTGAAATAGAGCAATTCGGAAAAAGACATTTGAAAAATATTGATAAAAGACGATAATGATTTATGAAATTTAGTAATGCTCAAATATGACTGCAACATTTCGCTGTGTTAACTCAAATAGATAAACAAATCCAAAATGTACACTATCACTGTCAAATAAAGTAGGAAACACGTATACAATCAACTAAAAGAGCGAAATAAAACTGTCAGATTCACTGAAAGATGATAAACTGGAAGACCTACCCAGTTAGTTTCCTTTAAATACGACCAGCTAAGAATCGAATGGGTGCTGGAATGTTCTCCATCATGAGTCCAAGGAAGTTTCCGTTTCTCCAACTTTCTAGAAAGTTCTACAAAGTTTTATAAAAAAAAGTAAACATTAATTCAGGTGCTGCCAGATACCGAGTAGCAAAATTATGCTGTTATGATCAATGAGTTTTTCGTTTGTCCTTTTCGGAATAATGGTGCTTGGGTTAGAAATAAATGTAATCGGTGTAGACAAATTAAACTGAATAGATAAAAAATTTTCAAAAAGCAGAAGGTCGATTTTGCAGAATTTTTCAGAAAGAAAATCACTGCTTTCAACGGAGGATTCACATGTATCTATTCCGTACATTTTAAAATAAGTTACACGCCTTACCTAAAAAGCTTATGAAACAGAATTCTACAAATCATTACGTATTCAACAAATTATTTAAGGAAAGTTGGTCGAAATATACACCAACTTTTCTTGAAGATAATCCTCGAACTCCTGATTTCCTTGAATTTCCTTGCAAAAATAAATATTTTAAAATATTCTTTCCTTCGTCAATAAAATATCTATAATTTATTTATATCATGGGAAGAACTAAAAAGTCAATTCAAACATAAACGTTGTAATTTAATTTGTTTCGGAAAAAATTGTTTTTCGATCAACACTGGTAAAGCAACCATAGCTGCCTAAAACAATCAATCTATGCTCAATGTTATTTCTATGGCGATTTCGAATAGTTTTTAGCCCTCTAGGGCCAATAGATCGAGGGTTAAGAGTTAGCCTATGCTGACCGCTGTGTTCTAAAGTATAAGTGTACCAAATTTGGTGTGGATTGGTCAAACGATGTAGATTTGTATAGAAAAGATACACACAAACACGCACAAATCCTATTTTATATGTATAGAAAGAGTAGCTGATATCAGTTTACGTAATTGGAGAAGTGGACCAAAATTTTTTGAGTCTATCCAATAGTGCTTTTCTGGTCCCGGCGTTCAAATTAACGAAAATCTTTTTGTTTATGGAGCCAAATTTTTCAAGCCTTCAGTGTTAATACTGACCTTTCAATAGCTTCACAATTGCTTATGAAATTTAGGCTGAAAATAAATTATATTATGGTTCCTAGCATGGATGTGTACCGATGAATTGGATTTGGGGTTTAAAGGCTCAAGGTGGATTTTGGGTTTTATAGCGCAAGGTCCGAAAACAAAGCTCCGCTAATGAGTGAACGACTGATTAATAGTTATTACAACTGTGTTTCTGTTTATTACATCAGTAACACATTTATTTTGTGTGTGGAAAATGCAATGATGAGGAGTGAAAGAAACGTAAAATAAAGTCTGAAACTTATCTTATTGAAGATGAACTGATATATCTTATCCGTAATACCTAAATTTTCATGCAGTAATTCTACATCGGTTCTACTCTATAGTGTAACATTCTGCTCCTTTATCCAACTCCTGCTTATGGGGAAAACAGAGGTGTAGGTGTCACGTGGCCAGAGAGAGGGGTGACCACGTAACCTTGTTAGGGGTTTCACTTGTGGGTGGTCGAATAGAAGAAAGGTCAGAGAAGGAGATAGGGTCGGAAAGGTATTGCAGACCGATCGTACTTTGAGATTTCACTGAGACAAAGATTGCCGGTTGTTGTTTTAACGTTTATTCAATAAACGTCGTAAGTTTGAAGTGTTCTTTCTTTTGCCAAAAATTAAAAAAGAAGAATCAGTCGGGGTCATACATACTCTAAAAACGTTTATAAAGATGTGCATATCAATAAAATCGAGAAACATTATCAAAATCCATTTGGGATACGCCATTTAGATGTAAAATTGCTCGTGGAGTCGTAACGGAATCCAAAAAATGCAAAATCTGAGTGCACAAGAAATTAGAACTTCAACAATGATTTAATCTGTACATGCAGCTTCCTCTCACGACAATTCTCAAGTGCCTCGATCTTAACCTACCAGAATACTATTTTCCCTCAATAGAATCACTATGATTCATTCTGTTTGTGAGGTCAAAAAGAAATCAACCTGAAGGTCATAAGACACTGGAAGAGAGCGCTCTTATTTACAACACGGGAACAAATGAGATTTTATCTATGCACACTTGTGTCCCTAGACAAACTAGCTTTCCTCCGAACATGAATTATCTTTCCATCCTCCCTTTTCTTTACCCAGAAGAGATCAATTACCCGTGTATCATTCTTTTGTTAACAATTAGATTGTTGAACTAAACAAATTACGGACGAAAAGGTTTTTACACCGAGGAGCGTACGTGGAAAGGATCATTAGCCAGACCGAGCCACCAAGTGCTGAACAATGCCACGCTCTTCAAAAGCTTTTGTTGGTGAGGCTTTCATCACCAATACGAGTTATTGGTCTTTAGATCAGTTGTAATGGATTGCTCCTAGTGATTTATCTGGTGAGGAAGAGAACTAAGAAAGCAGACGAATTTTCACGCTGGTGAACTGTGGTTTCTAACGTTTATTTGACGTTAAATAATTACGACAGCATATTTATCTTCGTCAACTAAGACTTGTAATACAAACGCTTCTTGGGGATCTACGTTCTCTTACCGTTTTCGTATTGAAATCTTACTCTTATTTTTCGTTTTGTTATTACATTTGTAGACGCCACAGGTTTGATTCCTGTGAAACTATTTTGTTTATTATTAACCTTTAATCGGACAAAGTAACAATTCTACGAAGTTGTTACTTTTATGCCAGGGCCACCCTACAAGTTTTATCTGGCAGATAAGTAGGTAGTTAATTAACATCACACTGGAGCAACACAACGGGCTACTGGTGACGGTCCGGGATCAATCCCGAAGGGAAAAGGTAAAAAAAGACGCCTCGTAATTTTGAACCACGGTCAGATGACGAGACAACACCTGAGCTGGCACCCAACTCTCCAAACTTCAACACCACTCCAACATGAGGACATTGAGGCCACGAAAGATTTAACGTGCATCGGCCACTGTGTACATGACGGTCTTGGGCTGATCCGAGTTTCGAACTCGCAACCCTCTGGTTGCTAATCCGTTGCTCTTCCAATTGAGCTACCGCGGCCCGCAAGTTATATCTTTCAATCGAATATGCGACTGGAAACGAATTTATGACTTGACTATTCTTAAACTCTGACTGTTCCTGAAAGTTATGGCCTCAAATGTCCTCACGTTGCCGTGGTGTAGGAGTTTGGAGAGTGGGATGCAGCTGTGGTTTTGACCTCGTCATCTGATCGCAATTCAACATTACGTGGGGTTTGTCCTCAGATCTTTCGTCTTGGGTTTCATCCCGGACCGTCGCGAGTAGCCCGTTGTGTTTCTCCATTGCGACGTTAATTAAATGCCTACCTGCAATCAATACCGCGAAATAAATTTATCTATTCGATTGGTTTTGGGTTTTATGGTGCAAGAGCCATATTTGACCAATCTGCGCCTAATGCAAGACTGACCAACGTCATGTAAAAATATCTCAAAAGGAAATAAAGAGGGATTGATGAATACAGTAGTGGGATGAAAGCTGAAAAAGATCGGTTGGATAACCCGGGAACTCGACTCCCTTGATTACTAAAGAGAGTACACCTATTAACGTATCGGAAATAGCATTAGTATTTCTTTACTGCCTTCTTTATGAATGTGCCTAAAGTGTGCTAACAACGATTGATCACTCCTTAGGATTCATGCCAGTAATGGGGCAATAACATATTTATAGACAACGGGAAGTACTTGGTGCAGCTTGAATCTTAATGGTCTTTCCCCTAAACTTGCGCTGTTTTAAATGCTTTACTGTGTCTTTTCATCGCTCATAATCCCAGTTCTTGAGGCATGTTTGACCCGAATGTCAGCTGAATATCAAGTATCAGATATTGTTTTAAAACGTGGGCACGCTCTCGAAACCGTTGGGCGGAGAAATCCAAAGCCTGTGATTCCATTCACCATGCAATTCAAATATTGATCACTGTTAAGAGTTGACGTTGATGAATGGGTCGTGCTTTCGAAGGTTGGTATGGCTGAACTCCAGAATATTTTATAGTCATTTATTAAACGGAGTTTTACTAAGTATACAGTAGTAGCAGAGCTTTCAGACGACGTGGTTTTGGTGTAGACATACTGTCAGTTTTATAATAAATTTGTAGCTTTTCTTGTTGGGAAGATGAATAGCTTTTTAACTTTCTTCAGTCAAGTAACTTTTTAGACAGTTCAGAGGTCTTTATTTTGTTGCAAAAATTAAATTTCAACACAAGAAGTTTGCTTTTTCTTGCACAAATTAAATTTCAACACAAGAAGTTTGCTTGAAGTTGCTGAAAAATATGCTTTTGTGAGACTGGGTTTTTGTTTTGCGGACATCTTGTCATAAACTATTTTTCAAATGGCGATTCCCTTTATGAATTATATCACTTTTTGCTAGTAATTTAAGTTTTATTGCGTATATATTTATAAAATATCATGTCTATTGATATTAGAACATAAAATTTATTGAATTTTGTATTTGTCTCCTAGCCGATTCAATTTTTTCAAAGTTCCCAATTGATTTTTAGTTAAGATTGAGACGAATCATTAAGATTGGCAAATCAGAGTTTATGCTTTTAAATAAATACAGGTGGAATCAAAAGGATGTTACCACTAACGTGGGCGAGACTAGGTATTTTGTTTACATACTAAATAAAGGGGGGGGGACGACACATGACTAGTAGTTTGGAAGAACGAAGAAAGATATCAGCTTGGATGGAAATCTTTCAGTCGCTATCATAGAGATGAATAAATTTCAAGAATTGTAAGAACAGGATCCTTCAAGACATTAAACTATCCTTAAAATGTGTGCGAAATTTGTGCACACAGGATCTGTTGCAAATAACTGTTTTTATTGGATAATTGTTTGAAGTGATTTATTGAATATCTAATTAAACATACCAATAGGTAATCATTTTCACTGACTAGATAATGTTTAAAGGATCTTAATTATATATTAAATAAGTTTTCGCTATCATGCTTAGCTCGTTTCTAGGCAATGGGAAATTGTAATTTGAAAATGTTCTATTCATTCGTTCAATAAAATTATTCTATGTACTAACTTCCTCAATTTCAATTTATTGAGTTTTATGTAGAGCGTTTGCAGTTAAAAACTGGTATTTTTTCGTAAAATTAGTTTCAGTAGTGAAAAGCTTTAGTAAAAACCTATTTTTGGAAAAGACAAAATTAACGTTTTTGCTTTTTTCTTGACATTGTTACTCATAAAAATAAAGGCGTGTACTGTATATAATATTATACGGTGTGTGGTCCCTTTAAGTAAGGAAAGTTTTTAAACATTGCGACATGAAAAAAAATGTTAGTTTTTTAGCAAATCAATTCTTTGTATTCAAGAATTCAGTATAACGCTATACCATTAACTATTTCAAAAAACTGTTCACCAATCATTCTTGTAAAATGTCACTGATATCCATAAAAATAAAATACCTTACATATTGCACAAGGAAAATCACTGCCACCGTAAAATGCTGCATGTTCAACATAAAACATGAATGTTATAAGGTACACAAAATAACATGATCATACCTGTTACGAATCTAGACGTAATCAATGTTCATTTAGCAATCATAATTATGTAAGGTAATACTGCCTGACTCAAATAATTAAAATGAAACCAATTACACATACCAGTTAAACTTTATTTTATCTCTTGATGTAGCAATTTTTAGTGATCTGATGAGGGAACCTCCTATCGGACTAATTCTTATGTGATAGACTTGCATGATTAGAAACATGTTTAAAAATAACTGTTAATAATAAAATTAAATCACAAGTTAATTTTTATCTCCTCTGCATATTCAGAAAGAGCCAAAAATTTCATGATTTCAAGAAATGATCAGTGAAATTAAAAACTTAAACTTTCCTAAATTTAAACCCTATACTTTGCTTTAAATGAATCATAACTAAACATTTCCATTTGAATAAAAAATGTTTCGCTCCTGGAAATGAATTGTATGTACAATACCAACAATTATTTTTCTACTTATTTAAGCGAAATAATCCGATAGCTTCCAAATACGATCTGTAACTTAAGACTATCGCAGAGAAAAGGAGTTTCGAAATTTGCAAATGCGAAATGATGAAATAATCGACTGTTTAATATATCTTCTAATGCAACTTACAGTAACTAATGTAACGAAATGTACGTACATGTTTTAATGGCGCAAGGATCGACTTCGATGAAATCGAATTCGTAATCCTCTCCGCGAATTGGTTTCTAATATCACCGTACTATCCAATTGTCGAAATGAAATGAATAGAGCAATGATTTCTACCTATTCCTTCTCTACTATTCGAAGGTGTTATGTTACCTTGGCCATCTTGACATTTTTATACCTGAAAATCAGGTTTGTGTGAAGATTTTTGAACATCAGTTATCCTGAAAGTAATTACCTTTGTTAACCCTCTGAGGGTTGAATGGTTGTTGGGGTAGCAAGGTCCAAAAAAAGGACAAGTTGCTACAAGCGCAAGATAAAATAATAAAATTTGTAAAAATATTAAAAATAGTTTTTAATACTTCATTGCAACCTGAAGTCTTCTTTGCATGACTTCTAACAAGTTTCGAACTTCTTGACCAATAGAATCATTCCAAAGGATTCTATTTTAAAAGGACCGATAATAATAATTTCAAAGGATTCTATTCAAAGGAAACGTGAGCAATAGAATCTTTTCAAGGATTCTATTTGAAGGAAAGGACCAATACAATCCTTCCAAAGGATTTTACTTTTGGCAAAGGACCAATAGAATTGTTCCAAAAGATTCTATTCGAAGGAAATGACCAATTAAATATTTCTAAAGATTGAATAAATCCATGGATTCTTTAGAAAGATGTGATTGTTTAGTCATTAGGTGTGTTGTGGAGTGTGGAGGGTTTAAACATAAAAGACCCATTTCTCTTACCTTCAAAGTTGAGGGGAAAATCCCGAGCTGACATTTCAACTAGAAGGTCATATGTTCCCTTGTCTGACCAGATATGCAGTTACGTGAAAAATAATCGGGCTAACCTTGTTTATTTGTGCATCGTTTTAGAACAGCAAATTCAATAACAGCATCCCCAACAGTTACTGAATCCAAAGTATTCCAGAATTAACAACCCTTCGATCAACTAGGGGTTAAGACATGAGTACAACTGTAGAAAACATGTTACCTCATCATGGTACCTTCATGGAAATTCCTTCTCATTTTATCCTAAAGCGTTAAAAAATGAATAAACATGCTCCTGATCAACAAGGGAACAGACACACAATTAAGTGTTTACGGTTTCTGTTAAAAATTGTATCTGCGAATAAAGTTTTCAGAAACAGAATTGTAGTCTAATTTCCAGTTTCTAGAAACTAAAAGGAAAATTAAACTTGTGACAGCACAATGTCCCACGAGACAAAACTTGCACAGAATAGCGTACTTTTGAATACAAAATGATAGAAAAACAGAAACTAGTTAAATATAACAATATCCACATGCGAAGTAGTTGTAATTTTCAGTTGCATTTCATCCGTGGATAAAATGTACGCCGAGGGGAAATTCTTTAGAATTGCATACTCCTGAATCAAATAAAACTGAACAGAAATTCACTAATATAATAACGCTTCTGTGCAAAAGAATTATTTTTCTTTATCCTTGGTTGCATTGCATTCGCTAGTTCCCCTTTCATGTAAAGCAACCTGAACAAAAGTTACAAAAAAAAAAGGAGTTTCTTATCGAACATATTTTACGCTTATCACTCCAAGTACGTGGGCGCTTAATGCCGACCGTTTCCGTTCATATTGAATTCCAGATGCGCCAAACTTTTCCCTAAACAAAGAACATCTTCCCTCTCTGTAATTCGAAGCATCCGAAATGAGCCTGTTATTTCCTTACACGACGAAAAAAGAAAGGCGATACCATAATGCACTAATACCCCAAACCCTCCTCGGAAAAAGACTAGCAATCTATAGAGGTAACACAAGCAGCAATTTCCCCTCCTGCGTTTCGATTATATAAACTTATGACGGCGAAGTATTCGTTGCCACCAACAAAATCGAAAACATGTTGCTATAGGCTTCTGAAGACCATAAAATACGTTGAGATCCTTTCAGCTCTTCGTGGTCTCTCTTCCTCATATTATCTGTATAAATATATCTGGTGACTTTTACGTCATACACTTTTTCCCCTACACTAAAGAGATAAACATAGATAAGTCGTCCCAGCGGACTGCTTCTTCTCGCTGTCCTGGGGGAAACTTATCGATTGCGGGGTTCCTTTTTTTTCCCCTATCCCCTATCTCTCGCTGCTTTTTATCTTTTATTGTATAGATTTTGTTATTTATTTCGCTTTACCAGGTTCGCCCTGTCCCCTTTAAATGCAACAACTGATAAAATCGAGTTAGAGCGCGGTTCTCCGGGTGATGTGTTGAAATATTCGGTTTTATATTTCGGGGGGTTTTGTTATTAGTGTTATTATTTTCCCCCTCCTTCCTAATGTTCGCTCGCGTGTTGCCGAGCAGTTTCGCTTCCTTTAACGCCACTTTAAAAAGGGGTGAGGAATTTGTTTGTGCTGTTGCTCTTCTTAATGTCCTGGATTTGGGGGTTGTTTTTGTTGTTGCCCTGAGCCGTGTGGAAAAACCGTGGAGGGTATTATTTTTCGTCGTGTTTCCACTCTCGAGTTATCGATCGCGAGTCATATATCATCGGGGTTGTGAAGCGGCTATTGTGATACGACCTACCCCGAAAATTTTTCCCTTCGCTGCTTGCTGAGTTCGGGTTTTTTTTTTCTGTCAGCGGTATTGACAAAATATTTCGCGAAGAATTTATCGATTTGGTTCAAAATTCATCCTTTTAAAAACGGCTTGTTTCGTACTATATAAAAATACGTTGTCTGAATACGCTAATTAATTATCGATAGGTTAAAATACTAAACCGCAGTAAGTAGCTCTAACACTTTTAAAAAATAGGTAGCTTAAATAAATTGACGGAATCTATTTCAGCATTTTTTGTAATCTGACAAAATATTTCGTGAAGAATTTATTAATTTGGTTCGAAACTTCATTCTCAAAAATTGCTTGTATCGAATTAAAAAATACGTTGTCTATGAATGTACTAATTAAATTTTGATAGGTTAAAATACCAAACCACAAATCTATAGTAGCTCTAACACTTTAATAAATAGGTAGCTTAAATAAATGGACAGAATCTTGCAGCATTTTTGTAATCTTACTTCGTATTTTTCCTTTCATTTTAAGAGTTTTCACCAGGAAAACTTTAAGCAATCGAATTTTGTGTACTCTGACGGAGAGATTTATTAATTATAAATACACTTTACAAAAATGAATATTAACCATTTGCTACCTTTAGTCATTAATCATTCAGACAAGCCTGTGTGAGTAATTTACACTTAATTTTCCCATGAGAAAGAGTAGATTAGTATGAGGAATTACATTAGTTACATTGATTACAGGCAGGCTTTCAATTGTATTGCAGACACTTTTTCGTGATACAGTGAATTTCTAAAGAAAATTTAAAATATCAAAATTATACATTGTGATTTCTAACGAATTAGGATGACACTAATTATTTGTTTTTTTTATCAAAAGCGATTTAATAATTTTATTATTTTCAACTAGGCAAATATCAAAAATTGCTTAAATGTCATTGCCATAACAAACGCTATGCTACGTTTGCAACCATTAATATTTTAGAGATAATATCCTTTGTCTACCGTATTGTTATAACTCCTCCAAATCCTGTCATCTTTAATACTTTATCAAATCAAATTATGGCCAGCCCTTACATTTTGTCCGTCATATGTTTTAATGCCCCTAGCCACTTTTTTTCTTAATATCTTCCATTTTAGGAACTGCTAGCTCCCTTCTTATGTACCATGTTATTATGTTACTTTACACTATCGTCAATAACAATCCTCGCATGATTTTTACAATGTCCTCATTTTACTATATGATCCTTTCATTTTTTTTCTTAAAAACGATAACTTTGCTTTTTATGACGATGACATTTATTTCAAACTTCTTACCAAATTCATCATAAATTCTTGAATTTCACAGCACTCAGGTTTAGTTTCCAATAGATTTAATTTTTTCTTTGAATATGATCTTCCCAAATACGGAAAAACAACATTTCAAGTCACTGTGTTGCTTTTGGCGAAGCTTGGCCAAATATGACCTTTGCTCCATAAAGCCCCAATACAACCAATAAACTCGTATAAAATATTAATGAGTAAACTGAAGTCAGAGAATATCTGAATTGATATTCCTAACCCGGAATTTCAAGCATTTGATTGACATTTACTGAAAACTAAGATAATTTAGGTTTGCCTTGATTTTACTTAATAGGCTGAAAATAGTTTTCTCTCACACACAACGTAGACTGAAAAAACAAATATTATTTTAAAGCTTGAATCGAGTATAATTTCGGTATTTATAGGCCAAAAGAAATATTTCAGATACGAATTCAACATAGCATTACTTTGTGCAGGCATTTTGTAGTCTGTAAGGTTTCGATTCTGAAATACCTAGATAATCAGACACATGTTATCTGTTACTGTGCCTTCCATTGTAGTAGCTAATCGGGGGAAATACCTGTACAAAAATGTTCATGTTTAGAGACGTTAATAGAGTTCTCAGTGGATTCATCAGGATGTACAAATCAAGTAACTCCAACTAGATTTAAATGTACAGTTGTGGAAAAACGAATATATACGTCTCTATTAACACATAGTTCATAGAACACAGCACATTCAAATGTACCATTCGTTAGGGAATACCTATAAATTCATATGCATAATGTTTCCTTAACCCTCCAAATGGTTTCGAAGAGATATCTCGTATCAGATCTGACGAATTTTGCTAATGACTAAATATCTTGTGATCAAGGTAATGCCGATTTTTTTATGACGAGATCTGGCCAGTTTTCTTCTAATGATGAGATATCTCTTCCATAAAGTTTTGGTAAATTTTTGCTAGTGACGAGATATCTCGTCGTGACAACCACCAGGCAGATTAAGGGATCATATTCATATAAACTTGCGCACAAATTTCACCAATTTCCCCAAAACAACCCCCTCCCAGTTTTAACACCAAATATGAATCTATACCAAACTATAACAATTTTGAATCTACAAAACCGTTTCTAGTAGTTTTCAAATGTAGTCTATTTAGTATTCTCTATTTTAGCCATTTTTTGTTAAAAGAACTAACTTTTACCAGCAGGAAAAAGCTAAAATTTTGCACTATCATATAAGACCTGGATCGATTACCAAAAATAATATACAAGTTGATGTCTCTAATTTTTTCGAATACTAATTTCTCATAACTAATATTGCATTTGCAAATCAACTTAAAAATAAATATTACATATATTTTGTGTTCTTTAGTAGTTACACTACGAAACAGCTTCAGCCGGGGCGGGAAGATTACTTCATACAATATGAATGAGAGTCCGAGTTCTAAATTAACATTAGATGTTCCAAATTTTCCATGTTTTATAATCAAGAAATTGGACCAAACGACTTGAAACGTGATATCCGCGGTTAAACAGATATCAACGCGAAAAATTTGGCTTCATAAGTCGGTGTCGTCATTAGAAATTACAATATAATATATATTACGAAGTTAATATAACCACAATGCAAGCAAATTGTATGCACTTTGACTTCATGACATTGTTCCCTGTTAAATGATATTTTAAAATTTTCACTGGCTATGTAAATGCATGAATAGAGGCGAGCGGTAATTTTATTCAGTACATGTACATCGAAACGGGTCTTATATGATAGTAAATTGAGGTTTTTAATAATGGTAGGCGTCTTGCACGTAATGTGAAACAAAATTTATATCTATTTTTAGATTCAAACACTAAGTAAAATATTCCTGGTAGAGTGACGAGGTATATATTTCTCAGTTAAGCAGCCTAAGCTTCTGACCTAAAACCACTTTAAAATGCGAATTTTTATCCAAAGCTCAATTTTAACTGCAGAATTTCACCACATATTTTCCTAAAATGTTTGTAGATCCTCCATAAAACTCCAAACTAAAATAATCACTCCAGAACAGCAAGCTCACATACCATAAAATTCGCTCTAGGAGTTTTCGGGAAAAACGAACGTGGTGTTAAAAAAGCATCCTTAGTAAAACGAGTATAACCAGAAAGCTAATTTTAAAAAGTTACACAAGTTTAATATAACTATTTTTAAAATTTATTCTTGTTCTAGTTAACACGAAAGAGAATATTTTAGTTTATTAAACCATAAAAGCTTTTCATTTCTTTTGTTGACTTTTACTTCGCAAATCCTCTTAAGGGGCAAAGGCTTTTCCGAAAACTGTTTATGATTTTCATATCAATTTAAACTTCACGTGGGATATTTGCTTCAATTTTAGGCTCTTAAGAATTTTTCTAAAATGAAAACCAGTTAGATCAGTATATTTAAGGTTTGAAAGTAGTCAATTTCCAAATTTAAAGCGATTATATTGTAAAATGAAGAGACACGTTTAGTTGGGTGCACGTTAAATCTGTCGTGGCCTCAAATGTCCTCACGGTGGCGTGGTGCGGAAGTTTGGTGACACAAGGAAAAAAGAGCGATACTGCCGAATATGAGATAAATCAAGCATGGTATAACAAGGGTTCTTTTTATGTAACAGGAAAGCGTCAAAATTTGTCACGTATTAATTAATTTGTCCAACATTATTTATTCTCAGATCTTTCGTATTATTTCTCAAACTTTAGAGCTTTAATCAATGTCACTGCATCCCAATATTAACTTTGGATATCGTTTACAATTTTTTGTTGTGTGTGTGATGTGAGTGATTTCCAGATTAATCTAAATTATTTTTCCTAGTGCCAAAGGCAACTGTAACTTTTAATTCCTCGTGGCTGTTGCAACTAAACCCTAACCGTACTAATTAATCTTGATCGAAGAATTAAAATAATTTTAGGAGTGTTTTTCAGAGTTTGCGGGATAGAAATTGCCGATGCACGTTGAAATAGTTTCAAACTGAATTGCTTACAATTAAATGTTCATGCATACCAGAAACGTTTGTTATTAGAGCTAATCATGATTAGCTTCTGTGCTGGATATAGAGGGTGATATAGAGGACAAGTTGGCGAAAGCGTAAGTAGATCGATACTAATTAAAATGACTGATATTTAATTCTTCTGTTAAGCGAAATAATTAAAATGTTTAGTGCAGTCGGTATACCAACTTCGAAATGTTAATTTGAAGAGTTCTACCATTTTTCAAGCTTTTATATTTTCAATTGAAAACTATGTTTATTGAAATGCTCAAAACTCTGTTCTTACTCAAAGTAATTTTAGTGCCAAATGAATGCATAACAGTTAATAAAATTTTCACTGAATTTGGTAAATAAACGTTTTACAGGTCACATCTTATATTCAAATTAACCATCGAAGTATCTCGACAGTAGCAAAACTGGCCAGATCTTGATGGACGAGATATCTTGTCATTGGAAGAAAACTGACCGGATATTCATCTCGTCATCATCAAAAAATCGGCAATATCTTGATGATGAGATATCTCGTCATTAGCAAAATTGTTGAGATTCCGATGGGCGAGTTATTTTGTCGAAACCACTTGGAGGGTTAAGATTTATAAAAATCAAAAATAAATTTACGAAGATACTTTCAGAAGAAAGGTTCTTCATAAAAAGCGTAAAAGCAAGAAAATCATGATATATTTTAAATCTTTCGTTTTCCATATAACCTATAAATAGTTTTTTATGGTTCGAATAGTTACGTCCTATAAGCGAATATAGTACTCAGGGTGTTACAAAACTTCCTGTGCAACCTCTAAGGGGTGATGGGAACACAAAATTGAACTGTATTCACATAAGTATCACATAAAGCCATCTGGTTTTGGCAGAGAGCGCTTTTTGGGTCATTGCCATCGATGCTCACTTCCTACTATAACATTAAATGTTATTGTAGGAAGTTAGCATCAATCGTCATAAATTTCATGAGAATACTGAGATCCCTGACACGCTCACAACATATGGGGCTGATAACAGAAACGGACGAGTCAGAGTGACATTATTTCGTGAATAGAACCGCGGCTGAAGTGTGTTGAATCACGAACCGCTTGTACCAGACTGTGTGTGAAACCCAAATATTCCAAGGAAACAGGTATGATACAGGTCGGTAAAGATCACCACTCTCTCATTCGTTCCATGTTCCGGCGCTGTCAGGTGGGCATTATTGTTCGTGATTGCAACTTTGGGCACTTACTATCAAACTGTAAAATTAAGATAAGCAAAAAGTGCATGTACTGCCTTGGAATTCTGCACCTTAGTATTCTTACAAC
Organism: Meta bourneti; assembly: GCA_933210815.1. Taxonomy (NCBI): domain Eukaryota; kingdom Metazoa; phylum Arthropoda; class Arachnida; order Araneae; family Tetragnathidae; genus Meta; species Meta bourneti. The sequence continues at coordinate 16,216,174 of OW119929.1, forward strand.
TCCCGGTGGAGCTTGCTGACCAGATCTTGATGAACGAGATATCTCGTCATTAGAGGAAAACTGTCTCGATCTTCACATCATCAAAAAACAGCAATATCTTAAGCATTCGGCAATCATTTGCGTATGACGAGATATCTCGTCACAAGCAAAATCGGTCAGCTTTTGATTGACTTGGAGCTTCAATTTCGTATCCCACCTCTCCATAAAATTTTTAATAGCCCTTTGTATTGCTCCAGTGGGACGTAAATTCAACTAGCTACCTAAAATTTGTTGAGGAAATTTTGAAACATCCTACTTATATGATACGAATAAACTCGATAGACTTTTGTATAAAATTGCAGTAATGCTGATAAATCTTTTAAAAGAATTTATTAAAATTAAACTTATCCTCAAAATTTTATTATTTTATAGATTGCCTAGACAGAAAACAAGTTTTTAAATTGATTTTTATTTATACTTTGATATAATTTCAGATAATCGCTAATATTAGTTGCGAAAGCAAATATTCAATTTAAAGATAGAAAGCTCCGGTAATTTTTCTCTTTTCACCCCTTTTATATTTTATGCGCATCTTTAATAACATTCTTAGTACAGGCCATATTTATGATAAAATAAATTTTAATGATGTGTAATTATTTTACCCATAAAGATTTTTGAATATTTCGCAAATTTTTAAAAGAATATAAATCCGTTACTTATTAAACTTGTTACTCATTTATTAAAAATTTAAGAAAGAAATTATGTGCGATATGCAAACTAGTTTTTCTTACAGTATAGGTTCTTGTGATTAAATTTTTTTGTTTGAAAATATTTATCTTTTTAACTCTTCAAACATAAATATTTAGTCTAGTTACTTTAATTGGTATTAAAAATAACAAGCTTGCAGTTTGTATGTTATTTGTACTTAAAATATTCAAATCAGGTAAATATATTTGAAGAGAAAATTAGTGTTTAAAATATTTTACCCAAACTAAATTGGTTAAATTCTAAACTTGATAATTTCAAGTAACCAAAAACAAAAATGTTAATCATATATTTTCGAGTTGCTAACGAAGTTTATTTACTTGTATAGTATTTGTAAAATATAATTTTCTTGTGGAAATTAAGCCTTTTATTGGTTGACAATTCTATTCGACAACTTTAAATTCGTTATATAATGCAGAACTGCGAATTGATATAATACAAGTATGTTTTATACGCTTGTGATAAGATTAAGTGTTTTTCTTATTATAAAACTCAAAAATATTTAATGTTTTCTATTCTAAAATATCAACACCACCAGCCCACTCATACTCACTCATCAGTATATACGTACTCCAACCTGTACACAAATTTACTTACAATCAGGTATATAAACACAAACATCCACAGTGGTAAGCATATACACTCATACATATTGAATGAAAGCCTTGCTTAACAATCTTTGAAGCGCAAATTAACATCTGTATTATTCTATTTCCTAAATTCTACTTTAATTAACTTCCACCCTAGTCGTCTGAAACATTTCACAAATCACGAAATGACCAATCAACGTGCTTCAAGCAAACACCAAAACAAGCTGCATCCAGAATCAACAAACGAGCTTCTCTGCGAGGCCGACTCGATTGAAACAATTGACAATCGCATGCAAAATAACAAACACAAAACTAGATACCTCATTAACCGTCTCAAACTTTCCCTCCTCGTTATTAATCCCTCCCTCCACCTAAGCGAAGCCCCCAAACCCTGACACAGCCCCCAATATGAATGGTCGACAGATATTGCATTGGGTCCAATTAACCTTCAACTATCCTAAACTCGGAGAGCGGCTTTGTGACAGAGGAGGGCCATAGCAGACTTACGTGATTCCCGTATCACAGCGTATAAAGCCATTGTGCCTTCTGTAGAAACCGAAAGGGTGGAGCTTTGTGGGAGAGGCAATGCATTATGTATACATGGGCAATTCCAAGGATGTGTTTGTGGGGCTGTGTATCCAGTATACATGGGCTGGACATGCTGGTAGAGTAATGCTTGGAGCTGGAATATTAAAACGGTAAAGTTCTGGTGGGCTAACTTAATAAATGCGTTAAATACTCAGAGAGCAGGGGAAGACTTGGATTAGAAATTCATTTACATTTGGGAGAGGTCGTTATAAGGCGTGCTTGAAAAGCGTTGTGACATCGGTCAAGACGGTTGCAGATAATGATGCCTGATGTAATTGATATTGTGACAGGTCTCCCTTAAGTGTATTTTGGTTTTAGTGCAGTGAGGGAGTCAACCTTAATGGGATTTTGAACAATGGTATTTGAGAGATGACTTCTGGGTGCAGGCGTTTGTGTATAATAGATGTTTGTTTCATATAATTTAACCGTTGAAACGGCGTTGTGAGTTTGTACAAGGGTAAGTCAAAAATTATCCGCACTTATGCTGTAACACATCTTTAGGTTTGACACACTGCCTTCTGCGCATACATGCTTACAGTTGATACTACTGTGATCACGTTGACCTGGATAGTGTCTTGCTTCTGCTTCTATGTAAACATGGCCGCTCTGCCAGCAGTGTGCACCAAGGAGAAATGAAGAGCAGTGATCCGATTTCTATGGTAGGATGGTGTGCCAGGGGCTGAAATTCATCGGAGGCTTACAATACAATACGGGGACAGTGCTCTACCACGTAGAAGTGTGTATGAGTGGATCGAGAAGGTTAAAAGAGGCCGGACAAGCGTGATACACGAAGGAGCAGGACGCCCATCAACCTCCCAGAAGATTCAGAAAGCTCGAGAAATGGTACTGGCAAACCGGCGATTTAGCATCGACAATGTAGCGTATTCTCTGCAGATTAGTCGGACAAAGAAGTGGGAGAAGCGGTGCATAATTGTTGGGAGATCAACAGAAAACCTTCTTGGAGGGAATACGCAAGCTTGTAGACCACTGGACCAAGTGCATTGAAGAGGGAGGAGACTATGTAGAAAAATGACGAATTTGTTCCACCCCCTACATTTGTGTAAATAAAATGAAAAAATAAAGTGCGGATAATTTTTGACTCGTATATTTAAATACGGATGCACCAAAATACTGGGTGTGCATAAACTCTTCCCCTATTGAGGAAACCCGTGTAAAAAACGGAGCTAGTTATAAACCTGCTGTTTGATTCATTAGATAGGGTAATTTTTGGAGTTATACTCCCTTCTTTAACGCATGCATGGCAAAATAATAACTCGTGCTTTTTAGATACCTACAGTGAAGAGATGTGGAAAAAACGGTGAGAGAAATCAGGTCTCGACTAGTTGTTTTCCGTGAAACAAAAGTAGCCCTTGTTTATTCTAATGTCACGTAAAAAACTGAGTTCAGGTAACTGTAAAAGAATAGTTTCTAACTAGCTTAGATTTTCTATGTTATGAATTTTCTTAATGGTGGAAATACTTTATGTTCGCTCTGTACATGATTCAGCAATAACATTGTTTTAACTTCGAATGTTCATAGAAATATATGAATTAGATTCCAAGATTCTAATGTGACAGACGAAATCAACTGTCTTTGAAGACTTGTTTGAAAAAAAGATGAATGTGAAAAGAGGGGCATGTATCACAAATAGCAGGAATGTTTTGTAGATATACAAAATAAATCTATTGTTTATAGGAATTCAGATGTGGTTTTGTAAACTACAAAGCACTGTTTCCTTTTGCCAAGATTGCATATGAATCTTTTAAATCTAATTATATTCATATAAATTCAAAGTGTTAATTCATGTTTAGTGAAATTGCAAGATTTCAAAACAAAGCACTAATTTTCAATTAAACTATGAACAATGCTCAAACGTTAATATTAAACTATAAACTTATGTGATACTTCCATATCCTCAACAAACAATTTTCAAACTCATGATGAATGAATGATTTCTTCATGTTTAGCAAAAGCTGGAAAATGAATTATTAAACCCTAGCAGACTTGTGCATAAAATCTTCACTGAAATTTCTAAATTGCTTATATCTATAGATGGTTATGCTAATTTCATACCTTATTTAAATCATTTTTATTATGAACATGCACATACACATTCCCCCATATACCTCCAAATAAAATAAAATTATTTCTTCTAGGGATAGCAATTACAAACTTCAGTCATGTTGTAACTGTTGACTTCTGAAGGATATTCATTGCATCATATTCCCTTGTCCAAAGAAAATTCGGTGTTTTTGACGTCCAAGCCAATTTTCGAGTTCGCTTACATTATCTTTTCAGCATCTATTTCTATCTCCTGTACTTACCGTTGCCTTCTGTTTACAGACTGCTGTAAGAGTTTCGTATGATTGGCGAGCTCTTGCAATGCAGAATTTCGTAGCCCCATAGCTGCAATCAAGCATATTTAAACGAGCGCCAAAATTGGCGAATGAATCTCGTGACCGTAGATTGCATATTTCGTTGGGTGCCATTCACTAATATACAAATAATATCGATTTCTATGCCAGTGTATAGATACCAAAAATAGTTGAGATAGTGAGAATAGGTTTTTCCACTTGTGCAAGCTGTATAAATTTTTAAATTTAAAGACAGTTCTGTTATTTCTATTTTCGTGAATAGAAAATAGTGAGTAATCTCAAACTGAACAAAATTTTATTTTTTAATTCGCACCGAATGAGCAAATTTACGAATAGTTGTAGAAAAGATATTAATGTTTGAAAATAGTTTTTCTGGTTGAAAAGCAGATATCTATGATATTTTGAATTACACGCTCATTCATTATACACTATTCATTCTATTATACGCTTAAGCTTTTCTAAAAGAAGTTTAAAAGTTTTTTAAATCAGTGTACCAATTAATTTCAATTGACTTTGCTGATTTCGAAGTTTGAAGTTTACATATTTTTCTGTTATACATGAACCAACATATCCAGAAGGTAATTCTTCGTTTTAAATTTATAAAATCTTGCAATAAAGGATCAACAAGGTAATATGAAATCGGCTTACCTTCCACAATCAGTTCTGCTTCCACCTTATCCTGTCCAACACTATTGCTCACTTCACAAATGTAAGTGCCACCGTCCGCCACAACCACCTTATGGAACACCAACACCCCTCCTTCCTGGCGGACTGAGGAACCCAGTTCCGGCAGGGACCTCAGTTCTCCTGCCACCTTGTGCCACCGGTAGTTGGGGACAGGATGTCCTTGGGCAAGACAGGACAATGTGGCCTTCTGTCCAACGGGAACGGACACTCGGCTTGTCCGCCGCATGATTCTTGGTGGCTGGTTGTGGTGTGGTTCTGAAAGAGGAATTGCTAACTGTTAATTCAGAATTTACTATTGATGAAGCACTGGCTAATTCAGAATATGTGATTGATGTAGCGATGACATATTCAGTATATAGCATTGAAAGTTGCAAGAAGCAGGGTAATCGATGTCCTTAGAATTTTCGACCGGAAGTCTATATCTAGAGGTGCACAATGTTGCTCCAGACATTGTGCACCTATAAGGCCCCATTCACATGGACTTTTTGCAACGCGCGTTTGATAAGAATTTTCGAGCGTTACCATGTGAACAGCACTTGGGCGCTTTTCAAGGTCAGTTTCCGTTATGCATTAAAATGTTTTTTTATTCCCTTAATCCAACTTTCTATCTTTTGAATGGTTCAAGATAGAGTCAAAATTTCAACGGATTTCAAATCAGCGTAAAATTTTACGTTAGATCGATACCAAAATCATGGTTTTCTTTGAAAAAATTATTTTTTTGTCAATAGTCGCAACTAATCTTTTTTCAGATATTCCTTTTATACTAAGCGTAAGCGGAAGTAGTGCCTTGTTTTTAAAGGGAATATCACTGTAATAATATATTTTGTTGCCCCTTATCAACTGTTTTAATTTTACAGCCATTAAAAGTAGGATGAAAATCTTTCTTTCCCAACCTAAAATTGATTTCTCTGTATTCACAAGAGCCTGTATTTGGTTAACTTAGAAATATATAATGAGCAATAAAATGCCTAAAATAATCTAAAAAATATTCAAAACGACGTAAAAATTTGATATTCTTTCGATTTGTAAAACATCCGTTCCCTAATTGCCTGTGTATAAAGTGTTATTGAACTTCAATCTTTATGCATAAATAAATGCAATATAATCGACTTGCTGACCAGAAGTGACAACCTAAACAGGTAAATCTTTCATAACGTATAGTATACGATTCCAATGCCATCAACCTCGGTTGTAAATTTTTGAACGTTAGCTTTTCGTACGTTTTTCAAAATTTTTCGAATGACGGGATATTTTGGACCTAGGAACCGGTAAGAGCCAGCGGATCACAGAGAAGCAGTGCTTTATGTAGTTCAAATTGTGGCATTATTAGACATTTTCATTAACTCTAAAATCTTAAAGTATTCGTTTTTTACTGTCAAGACTAGAGAAAAAAAACTATAAGCTAACTAACCTTCACTCTCCAGTGTCGATGATTCACCCACCAATAAAAATAGTAGGATTTGTTTTGTGTTAAGGGGTGATCACAGATTTTTTGGGATCAAGAAGCTAGCAGATGAGTCATTTGTAATGCGTTTTATCGTAAAAGCGAAACTGCGTAAGAAAAATTGGAATATTTCTATAAAGCTTTGATTAAAAACGAAACTAACTGGAAAATGACCAAACAATTTCCTTACAATTTTAAAATTGACAGTGTAAAGTAAAAATATATCCCCAAAAAACGTTATTTCTAGAACCAGGAAATTGGAAACGGAATTTCTGTTTATATGGCATTGTCTACGAAGTACTATCAAAAGATGACACGCAAAACAAAATCCAGCACTGGTGATAACCTTTTTTCTTTTATGCTATTTTTGCAGGTTTTATCGTGTTTCCTACGATCTATAGCTAATTTTTATTTAATTTTCCTTCAAATAAATCTCTATACTTCTTTAAAATCTATCTCTAAACATTTTAATGTATCAGCACAAATAACACATATATAACAATAATTAGTTTTTTAATTTTTAAGCACAATTTTCCCCGAGTTCCAACTATCCGAAACGAATACTAACCCTCCAATCTACCCTCTTTCAGGGGTTTTGTAGCACAAATGGAACCACGAATGAAATAATGACTGGGAAATATTTCAACTAAAATTTGATTAAACCCCACGATGAAACGAGAAAATTTTGTTAAAACTAAAAAAATTTCAAAGAAAAACCAAAAAACAGTATATATCGAAAACCAGGAGATTGCAAATAGAATTTGCGTCTACACGTATACATAATATAATTTTTTTTTATTAAAGTAGTAATAACACTAACTGCAAGATTAAAATATAAATTCTATGAAAAATAAGCTCACAGTAAATTAAGTTCATTTTCAAAAGTGATATCGAGTTCAATGTAACACGAGGATGTGAAAAATGAATGAAAATTGAAACTTGTCTTACGCATTTCACCCGTTGAGAAAAAATAAAAAAAAAATAACTAAAGTTTAGCTTTTAAATTGAATATTTAATTTAAGCTTTATTTTAAAGACGTTTGCCGCACATGAAAATTAGAACGGACAGTTGTCGGTATACGTTATTCTCAGAAATAAAATTACCCACTATCCTTTTTAGTTATAAACTATCACATTTTTGCAAGTTTTGTGGGAAAGCAGGGTAAATTTCTTCAATAAATCGAATACGATTCAATTTTTTCATCTTATTTTTAATGGCCATAAACATAAATCAGTGGATTAAGACAAAATACTCCAATCAAGTTATATCTTTTCTATAAAAACGAGATTAATACTCCCTTTTGTGTTCGTAATGGATATATTCGTCAAATGAGTATCGCGAAAATATTAAAGTTACAGTTGAAAAATTATTTATTTGAAATGTGATTTAAGAAAATCACATTTCAGGTATCGATCTGGTGTAAAATTTTCCGCAGATTTCAAATCCGTTGAAATTTTCACTCTATCTTTAACGATCGCGAAGATAGAAACTTGGACTAGAGGAATAAAAAAGCCCTAACGCCCGTCAAAACGCGTGTCATGTGAACGCTGCAGAAGAAACCTATGCTTCTCAAAACGCCTTCAAATCGCGAGAACGACCGGAGATTGTTGACCGGAGATTGAATAAAAATAACAATTAAAGTTTATAACTGCATTACTGACAATTATTGACTGGCCCTCGTATTTCTGAATCTTTATATTAGATTATCATGGTGTTATTTTATTCTCGTAAAAAGGAATGAAAACAGGGTAGCACTAATAGTGAAACAGTCAAAGAAATTTAGAAAAAAACTAGCTTAGTCTCCGAACACAGATAAAAGCATACGTCAACTCAAACTGTATTCACTTCAATCCATCTTATCATCCATCCTCTTATCAATTACAAATAAAACGCAAAACAAAGCTATCAATAGTTAGTTCTCAATCGAAGTGGAATACTTGCTTCATGATTTTTGTCAGAAACAAATAAAACCTATCCCCTATTTCATTTTATTTTTTGCAATCTCAAAAAATCCTCAGACGTATTTACAAAATAATTCATTCTTTTCATACATTAGCCACAAGTAAAGCATAATGAATCAATTTCAATAGAAATGCTAGCATAAATATTTAGAATCAATATATATTCTTTTAAGCGATCAATATTTTTCAACGAACCCAACGTGTATGATACAAAAACAGCAGCGGCGAAAAGTTGTCAGCTCAGTAAAGAGGGTACTCATTTTAAAAATTTAAGACCACGCCATGGTGTCCAAACTGAAATTATCCGAAATATAGTCTGAAAACATGGACCAATATTGATCCGTGCTCTATTTTATCGATAAGGTTTTTTTCATCCGCATCTCATAAGAAACTGGGAGAAGCGTCAAGATTATCTCCATCATATCAGGCTGTTAAATTACCGAAAAAAAAATTCCGTCTTTCATTTGAAATAACTTGCAAGATCGGCGTCCTCTAATGACTGGTATCAGAGGATTTGATGTAAAGAGCCAGATCTTTTTCTATCTGTGCCACTTTAATAGGGTTTTATTGGAAATATGGATTAACAATAAAGCGAAGGACGGTTATATCCATTTCCAGTTTGGTCTTGATGGAGTTTTATTGTTTTCTTTCAATTTCGATTGCTTCGGCGGATGTGGCATTTATAATGAATCTTGTTTAACAAATTGAAAATTCAGAACTCTATTTGTCGATGGGGTTATCTGTTTTGGTCATTTTCTTTCAGTCATTTTTCAGTTCATATCTATTCCTCTAAGGTTACACAAAAAGTTTTGAAATGTCTGCATCAAATTAACCTGAACCACCTGATTTTTTTATTTTATAGTACTAATTGAAATTTTTCAATCCACACGTGTGAGTGAGACAAATTGATAACAAATTTTTTAACCTAACACGAATAATTTGATGGATAGTTAGGAAGAGCGAGGCTTCAAAAAGTATGGAAACGTGAAATTTAAGGTACTTCAGAATTGATGAGTACTTCAGTAATGCTATGGTTGAGAGGATTTTTAATCTTTTATACGTATGTTAGAAGCAAAATATATATTTTTAAACGTACAACATGTTTAATTTGATTGTTTCTTTGTGAGAAGGACTAACAGTAATTTAGATAATGCTTAAAAATTAAACCTTTTCAGGGTTGGTTGGGGGTTTTATGGCGCAAGGGCCATATTTGGTCAAACTGCACTAAACACAACATAACGAAGGAGGAAAAAAGCAAAGATCAGAAGGATAGGGGAGGGTAATGGAGGATGGATAACACATAGGGTTAACAGAAACCTATGTATGGGGTTAACAAAAATCTATATTGTTTCAGACATTATTGTATAAACTTTATGGGGAGATAGGAATCATGAAATTACATACTCTCATAGAATTGTATATCTTCAAGCGATACTTAGATTTTCTAGACGGTGCACTAATGGGCAGAAATGAAAGACAGCATGTAAACACCTTTTTCATTTGTCCTAATCTTACAGTTTGACAGTAGTTGTAGATTTAGTTTCAGACTAAGTGCTCAAAGTAGCGACGGACAACAATAATGCACGCCTTACTGCAGCGATATATGGTTGGTTGGGTTTTTATGGCGCAAGGGCCATATTTGGCCAAGTTCTGCCATACACAAGATAGACAACGTCAAGTAATGGACGTACTCATACAAGGAACGTTTTATTGACACAGAAGAGGGAAATACACCCATGGAGGAATGGATCCAGACAGGAATCGAAAAGGTACGTCTTCCCAATCCTACAAGCTTCTACGTTTGGAAGGATTGGGAAGGATTTCCATGGAAAAGAGTGAACGCGATCGTAGCCTACCAGTATCATGTCTTTCCGAGTAATGTTTCCATGAGCCATGGAATATAGCTCTAAAATGACGATGGCCTAAACTGGCCAACTGCAACTCAGTCGAACAGCGCCATCTAGCTAATCCAGGTGGCGCTTGCAGATAGACATCCTCATGTGAGTACGGTTTATTTAGTAAGCCAATCTCCCCATAAATATGTACGCTTAGGAAGTTTCGCAGTTTATCATGTTTATTGAGATGGGATTCTTCATTTTTTATTCCAAAAGTATTATCATTACGTTCATAAAACTTTTTTATGAAGTTATATAAGATAGATAATTTATCACTCAATCATTATCTATAGGATAAGATTGAAACAAAATCCTTTGGTGGAGAAATTTACAAGTTTCTATTAAAAACAAGTCAATGTACCTGTTACTATTATTTTCGAATAGTTCGTGCTGACTTTCTTCTCCCTGGTGACAGTATTTTCCGTGTGACATCGGAAACTGTAGGAGCTGTCATGCTCCGTCATGTCCCTGATGTATAAGTCACCGTTTTGTAAAATTCCGTATTTACCTGAAAGAAGAAAATGATTGAGACGAGCACAACTCATTACATGAATTGATTAGTAATAAAAATTAAAACTATATATTTTATAAATTCTAATAAATATAAATGATGTATATAAGTAAATGAACAAAGATGATAGTGAGAAAAATAAAACCTAAAGTCACTACATTACCCGAGGAAATAACCGAAATATGTTTAATGACATTTTAATAAATTCATTAAGGGAATGAGCAAATATATGGAAGTGTTCTCAGTCTTTAATCCTTAGTATAATTTTAGGGGCCGCGATAGCCCGGTCGGTGAAGAAGCCGGTCTAGAGAAGTCCACCCGGAGAAGTCGAAGGTTGTGGGTTCAAAACTCGACAGTCGCGTACATGGAGGCTGGTTCACGTTTAATCTCTCGTGGCCTCAAATTTACTCACGTTGGCGTGGTGTGGAAGTTTGGAGACGTGTTACAGGTCAGGTGTTGACCTCGTCATCTGACCGTGGTTCAAAATGACTAGGTGTTGTCCTCGGATCTTTTCCCTTCGGGGTTGATCCCGAACAGCCGCCAATAGCCCGTTGTGTTGCTCCAGTGTAATTCAACCACCTACGTACTTACGTTAATATAATTTGTTGTTTTCAAGAAAATCTTTTACACTTATGCTAATATTCTAGTCAATTTCATTCTCGTTTCCCCGACGTTAGGCATGGCAGTTAAAACCGTTCCCTGTTTGCACAGAACAGCAACATTGTGATGTCTTTTGTGTGTGCGGCACGGCACAGGAATTATTTATTAATTCACTTAAACTGGTTATTTATTAATGTAATGTACTTATTAACTCTAACCCGTCTGTAAATATAGCTACAAAAGAGTATGATTACAGTTCGTCTCTGATGAGACGGCAGATGAACTTACCGAAGTTTACCTCTATAAGGTTAGTAAGATTGCTGGAGAAATGGGTTGTACGCAAATTTATGCATGAGAGTCACCATATGATTATTTGTTTCGATTGAATAAGTTCTTTCAAAACCACGTGACTAAAATGACATCTTGCAAAAGCCAGACTAAATTGTATTTAAAAATTAATCTTATACAAAAGAATCATTCAACAACCACTATTGTACTATCGTACTCAAAGAATAAGTGAAGAACAAAAATCAACTCTTAATAATTAACCATTTCTTCTAAAAAATATTTTCTGGTTAAAATATTTTTGTTCCCTTATACCCTCTTCACATTTCAAACCATATTTTAAAATGCCAAATACGTAATACTTCTTATTTTAAAATACTACATTCAACTCTTAGAAGCATGACTTTTGACTTTTGTTTACTTAGTTTAGGCGCTTGAATAATTTTGATTGTATGTTTTGCAAGAATTCCCTAATAAAGCAAATGGGCGTACTTATTATAAGCCAAAACAGGCTCCCATCTTTTGTCTTTAGTTCTCATATATTCCTTCTCGAGGAACGCAGAGCACCAACTCGCCTGTGCCCTTAAGGGAACCGAAGCGTTAATATACTTCCAAAAGGATTCCTCCATCTCAGAAATGAATATTGCATGGGCAAGTTATTCCGAACAAATTTGCCAGAATCATTAACATTTCATAAATCAAAGAGTCTTCTTATTTTTAATAGCCTTCCACAGAAGAAAAAAGTTCCATCATTTGAGTGAAAAGAATTTGAGAGATGGGAGTGAATACTTTACCGCTAATGATTCCGGGTGTAATGAGAAAGCCATCTATTCTTTCCCATGACGTAACTCTGACGTAATCACTCACGAAACTCGGCACTGGACACCGGAGCAGTGCCATGTTGCCCCTCAAGACGAACTCGTCCGACAGCCGGATTTCGTATTTTTGGTTCACCACTGAAAAAGATAATTCACATAAGTAACAAGTCAGACATAATCTGATATTATTACATGTACTTAATAAACCTCTATGCTGGCCAGACTCCGATTTGGCCATTTGAAAAAGATGATATTCATTGATGGCCAGAAATTCTTTCCCACATGCACAAAGTGCAGCTTATTGCCAACCTTTCCCTCACATCCTGAATTGCATTGGAGCCATATATGAAGACATTTTTAAAGACCCATCTGCCATTGCCCCAAAACTTTTTTTGCAGAGTCAATGACTTAGAGTAGTTTTTTTTTACACTGGGATGAGAAAGAAGACTTAATAAGGAATAATGGATGAAAGTTTTGATTGGGATTAAGAGGATTAAGAGGTTGGTTTTATTCACATCAAAATTTTTCATGTACCTTATTCAAATACACATTAAACATACATTACAATATAAAAATAAAAATTTTACACGAACAATGATTAAAGAATTCAAATTTTATGAAAATATTTCAATTTTTCAAAATTCCTACTCCGTCAACAAATTTTAATATTTTTTCAAATATTTTTTATTTACCTTCCATGAAGTGTTCCCGCAATTTTGTGCATGGGATTACATGTACCTATGTTTATTTTTTACAAATATTTTCGTAACAAACTCAAAAACAGCGAAAATACAATCAGTTGATTTCATCAATTTTTGAAAAAATAACTTTCAAATCTCTACTTCAATTACAAGAAAATAGCCTTAGCATTTTAAGTACACTGTAGTCATGAAAACTAGAAAGTTTAGAAAAAGCACATTAAAATTGTAAATGGTTTTTGGTTTCGATCATTGCATTCGATAGAAAAACTTTAATAACTCGCAAAAATAATGTAGTTACAGCTATAAAATTTTCATAGTATATCTTTAAAGTTGTATAATTAAAAAAAAAACGGTAAAAAATATTCGATATTTTGGTCATTTTTAGGGTACTGTATCCCATTAACTCTCCAAATGGTTTTGTGGTTTAGACGAGATATCTCATCCATCAAGATCAGATCAGTTTTGCTAATGAGATATCTCGTCAGAAAGATATTGCCGATTTTTTTATGACGAGATCAAAATCTGGTCGGTTTTCTTCTAATGACAAGATATTTCTTTCACCAAAATCTGGTCAGTTTCGTTATTAACAAGACACCTCTTCGAGATAATCAACAGGAGGGTTAAATTTATTTATAATTATTTTGATCAATGCTTTCTATGAAGATGACATGCACACTACGATTTCATAAAAAAATCTTAACGTTACATTTAGGAAGCAAAATGGCGCTGCTATAATCTAATACATTGAAGGTGTTTATTTGTATGATATAATGGACGTTCAGTGAATTGGATCTTGGACGTTATGGCGCAAGGTCCAAAACCAGACAAACTGAGCCAAACGCAAGATTATAAAAATAAAAAGACAATATAAAAATAAAAAGCAGCGTAAATCTAAAACGAAAAATTTATGGAGCGAGCCAAACAAATTTTATTTACAAGCATAAAATTTTGAAAAATAGATTTGTAGATCATGCTGAATTAAGGAAAACTAGATCATATTTGAAAAAAAATCTATGGTTTGTAACGAGAAATATATGAATGGTGATTTAAATTGTAAAATTGCAGTTAAAAATTTATGATTGAAAAGGAACAGGCGATCAAAACACGATGCAGCATATAAACAGTAAAACAGGTTGTAACAGATTGACATAAAATGGAACTCTTCCAAAAATGATCATGAGTAAATTGCGTGCTGTATAATGCTAAGGTGGGTCAATTTGATATCGGTCCTTGCTAACGGAGACACTGGCCCTGTATGAATGTGTTAAATGGAATATATATTTTTTAGATTCTAGCAACTACCGCGCGCGACTGCTACCACAAAGAGTCAAGGACGTCTAGTAACCTAAACGATTCACCAATCTACCAGCTGTGCTACCACGACGCGTTGTTCTTTCAATTTCAGTTCCCTTTTTAAATGTATTTCTAAAATCATCCTTACTGCCATTCTAATTGAGATAAAGATACATCCAAGTTTGATATTTACTGTTAGCAGCAGTAAAAATGTCGCGCATAAAAGTATCTGCCTCATAACGTTAGAAAGAAGTTAAATGCCGCTCAATCAGCAGTTGGTTTGCAGAATCATGCCCCTGGGAACATGCATGGTTTTTTCAGATTTCATAGTGCCAGAGCCCTATGACCAAGCCGTACCAAACAACGTTGAGTAAATATACATGCATACACAAAAGAAGTTTTACTGACACAGGGAAGAAATACATCAGGAAGGAATAGAAACAAAACCGCCTACAACTTGCAGCCACTGAGCATGCAAGGTAAGTAGTTGATTAACATCGCACTAGAGCAAAACAACGGGCGGATCCGGGATCAATCCCGAAGGGAAAGATCAAGGACAACACCACTTAATTTTGAATCGCGGACAAATGACGAGGTCACACCTGAGCTGGCACCCCACTCTCCAAACTTCCACACCACGCCAACGTGAGGACATCTGAGGCCACGACATATTTCAAGTGCACCAGTCCCCGTATACATGACGGTCTTTGGCTGGACCGAGTTTCGAACTCGCAAAATATTGCTCACGCAACACGGATACAGTGATCACTTTCCTTTTGAATCTTAACTGTTCAATTGAAAATATTAATTAAAAAAATATATATTTAAGTATGCAACGCAATTATTTCTAGCATACAGGAACAGAGCGGCTTTCAATTTTCATTCAACATCAGAATGGATAAACGTTAAAGTATCAATTTCACCTGACCTTTTTCCCCACGCCGCATTCAAAGCACTTGAAACTATGTAAAAGAACAGAAAGTTAAATGCAACATTTATCTTCCTTCCGGAACATCAACCGGAATTTAATAAGCCTTAAACGAAAAAGCATAGAGGCGGTAAAAAAACCGGAGCACCGTGTTAAAAGATTGCACCTCCCTCATCCACCCACCTCCGCGAGTGACACCTCAATTTTATAAACGAGTTAGTGAACTTGGCGTTCTTTCCCCGCTCATCTCGCAGCAAGCATATTTCTCCGCTCCAGAAGTCTCCTCCAACTAAATGGTTTGTCCCACATTTCACGTGACCCCCGTGACCGCATTAGCACTGCTGGCTGCTCCAAGGATTCCTTGGAAAGTGCCAAGACAACAACGAAATTGCATTACTTGGGGCACTGGGATTTAACAGTGCTCTAAATTGTTTCCATCGTCCGATTCTAAAGTGCGCGAGAACTTGTTTGTCGTATGGTAGTGGACAATTATATTGTTTTCAGGCCAATTTTTTTGTCATTTGTGCAGTTTTTTTTATTTTAATTTTTTCAGTTTATCAGTTTATCCTGTGGAACATACCCATCAGATCGGAACATAAACGATCGCATGGGGGTATTTCTTACTTCCAGGCTGCAATGTAACAACACTACAAGTGATTTCGACGAAATATTTCGTCCTAAAGATATTATCCATTTAATGCCATCCATTAAATTGATTTTATCCATTTAATGGATGGCATACTATACGATACTATACGATTCACTCGGCAAACCAAATAAGTTCTCGCGCACTTAAGAATCGGTCAATGGAAACAATTTAGAGCATTGTTAAATCCCAGTGCTCCAAGTAATGCAATTTCGTTGCTGTCTTGGCACTTTCCAAGGAACCCTTCTCGTGGTTGTCTCGACAAGGTATCTTGTCATTTGCAAAACTGACGAGATATTGATGGACGAGATATCTCGTCATAAAGACATTACCCATTTTGCTAATGACGAGATACCGCGTCATAAAGATATTACCCATTTTGATAATGACGAGATATCTCGTCATAAAGAAATTACCCACTTTGCTAATGACCAGATATCTCGTCATAAAGATATTACCCATTTCTTAAATAATGACATCTATCTGGTCAGTTTTTTCTAATGACGAGGTATCTTGTTCACCAATATCTCGTCAGTTTTGCCAATAACGAGGTATCTCGTCCATCAATATCTCGTTAGTTTTGCCAATGACGAGGTATCTTGTCCATCAATATCTCGTCAGTTTTGCCAATGACAAGGTATCTCGTCCATCAATATCTCGTCAGTTTTGTTAATGACGAGGTATCCCGTCCATCAATATCCCGTTAGTTTTGCCAATGACGAGGTATCTCGTCCATCAATATCTCGTCAGTTTTGCTAATGACGATGTATCCCGTCCATCAATATCTCGTTAGTTTTGCCAATGACGAGGTATCTTGTCCATTAATATCTCGTCAGTTTTGCTAATGACGAGGTATCCCGTCCATCAATATCTCGTTAGTTTTGCCAATGACGAGGTATCTCGTCCATCAATATCTCGTCAGTTTTGCTAATGACGAGGTATCTCGTCCATCAATATCTCGTCAGTTTTGCTAATGACGGGATACCTCGTAGAGACAACCACTAGAAGGGCAAGGAACGCTGAATTAGGTACCCAATTGTCTGTTTAATTAAATTTAAATGTTAAGTTATCAATTTATATATTACTAGCATAATCGGGTTGAATTGGTTAACAAACTTCCGCTTTCGTTAATAAATTGAAATTCACATTCATAACACGTAACAACTACCACACTTTAATAAAGGTACACAATTGTTAAGTACACCAATTTTACAAATGTAAATAAATTTCATATTTAAGATTTTATATTTTTGTAGAATTTAAATTTTTAGTAAGAAAGAAAAGTCTCTAGAGTGTGCCAATGTTACCCAGAATGCATAGAGTAGTTCAGAACATGCATATAAATGCTTTGTATGCCAGTTAAAAACAAAAGCGTTTTCCAAAATTATCGTATAATTTAAAATGTTTTTAAAACTAATTAAACCATTACTTATATACCTTGATTGCAGTTATTGAACGAAAAACATGAAATTGAAAATGCAGGAATACATCTTAAAACAAATTTAAAGAAAGCTTCGAACGAAAAGTAATGAATGTCAATTTTTTGTTCTTTCACTACTAAATATATCCTTGGAATATAACGAACACAAATTTAAAAAAGCAAACTATTAAAAAATACTAAAGTTGCCATATTAGCTGCCAGTCTAAAAGGTCTTGTTCTGTATAGTTTATTTATAATGTTTTATTCTCTTTATCGTCTGTCCCAAATATTCATAATTTTTTTTACATTTCGTAAAGAAAAAAAATAAGACTCAAATAAAGTATTAGAATTTACATTTCGTAAAAATAGATTTTGTAAAATAATTGATTTTTCAGCAGCATTGGTAAAACAATCCAAGTAATTGCATGTTCATTATACCTTCTAGCTACTCCAAAACTACCAAACTGATTGATTTAGGTATAGTTACTCAGATGTTTTAGCATGAAACTTGTTTAAATATGTAATAAAAGGAATGTTAATTAATGTATTCACTAAACTAAATAAAAATTTATCAAGTATAGAACGTTGCATTAAAATATGTTAAATACAGTGTGTGATTCTTGTGCAAACACGCAGACACAAAATCAGACATAGAACGGAAAGACGCACAGACTAACGCAAACAAGTTCAGTCACTAAATGAATGTAAGTACACACAGTATACAAAGTTTCATGAAAATATATTCAACCATTTGGACGTAGCACGGGCACACACATACAGACAGATGAACTGACATACAGACAGACACCAAACAAGCAAGAGACGGATTTTGCATCAGAAAGGCTCAAGATAGAAAATTTGAAATGGGTCGAAAATATTCAATGTACAAACACTCCATTCTTATTTATATAGATTTCAAACATGGCAGTTAATTTTCCCTGGGATACCCAAGCTATATTTTTCTGCTTTCATCGCACTGCTTTTGCTGCTATTCCCCAATACCTTTTTCCTTTTCACATTTTTTACAGTTAATTTTCAAACAGGAACTTATATTTACGACAAATTTAGAATACAATAGAGTAAAAGTGTTATATACGACTTTTCTGATATCCATTTACTTAAGATTTTTGTAGCAATAAAAGGAGAGCATTATGTTCAGGACTGATTCAATTATCGATTTCGATTAAAATATTTATTTGGCAGTCGAGATTTTCCGTAATTCCAACGAAGAGTTCAGCCATCTGAATCCGAAGGCTGCTTTATTTCATCCTCATCGTCTACCGCTGTATCAATATTATGATAACTGAAGATTGCAGCATCACCTCGTCTTCCATTTTCGATTGACTTCCTCCCTCAGTTTCTACTATCGCAAATAAATCCCAGTCTGCGAATGCTGCAGAAGTACTGCAAAGAATTTCGGAGCCATTTCTAATACTGTATATGTTCATCAGCTCTTATACAGGGTGTTTCGAAAACATCTGGCCCAATTGTAAGGGTTGTGGAGAAGCCCAAAATAAACATATTTTGTCCAAATAATGTAGGGTCCGGAAATGCCGCGTTTAGGTGGTAGAGGGCGCTGTTAAGGTCAGACGATATCATATTTTTTGGGGCGTAATGCGTTATTCCCCGCTCGGCTTATCAATGGCATGCATCGCTACACGAATTCGGAGCTTTATTAAATTAATTATAAGAAAGTTCAATGTATTAAAATCAAATATATTATATTAAAATTAACATAATTAACGAGTCAGTAACAAATTCGCCATAACTACAAACCAATATTAATTTGTTTAGCGGGTAAAAAGTAACCGTCTGAAAAACATTTTTTCTTACGTTTTCTTGATTACATTTAATAATTTGAAAACACACATTATTCAGGCAACTTTGTCTTGGATATAATAAATTTAGATATTATAAGAGTACAAAAGTTAAGTGTAACCAACACAATATCTCTAAAATATCGAGTGAAAATTCTGAAACTTGGCAAAATTTATACTTTATTATGCTTTCATTTCCATTTCATTAATTTACTTACACTTGAAAAAGAAATATTTCCTAGTGTTCATCCCCAATAAGGATTAACACATACTACAGACATCTCTACGAACACCAACTCCTTACTACTGTCTTATGCAGCCCCTCTTCCTACTTAGAAATATCGAATAAGAGAACATTCAATGTTCATTTCACTAATTTAGTAACTTTTAAAAAAGAAATTTCTTAAATTTATCTTAC
This sequence comes from Meta bourneti, assembly GCA_933210815.1. NCBI lineage: Eukaryota > Metazoa > Arthropoda > Arachnida > Araneae > Tetragnathidae > Meta > Meta bourneti. Next base: position 16,235,895 of record OW119929.1, read on the forward strand.
ATTCCCAAAAGAAATTCGAACACAATGCAAATACAAACGTTCCTTTGAACATACTCCTTACTATTATCCTAACACAAACATCGAATATACGAGTAATCATACTCAGTTTTAATTTTAATAGCCTTACCTCCGAAAATGAAACATTTCCTGAATTTATCTTGCTTTTCAGGACTCTAACACAACGTCATTTCAATAATTTAATTACATTTCAAAAAGGAATTCCTAAAACGTATTTTGCATCCCAAAAAGGGATTCTAACACAATCGAATAAACTACAAAGACCCCCATTGAAAAACTCCTTACTCTTATGGAATGCACTCCTTTTCCAAATACAAGCATAGTATAAGCGCAACGATTTTTGATTTTCATTTCAATATCCTACTTACATTCGAAAACGAAACATTTCCACAGTTAAACTTACTTCTCAGAGGACACTAACACAATACAGCAACAAACATCTCTAAGCAAACTCTACTCATAAAATGCACTCTTTTCTCAAATACAAACATCGAATAAGAACAACGATATTTAATTTTTATTTCAATAGCCTAATTATATTCGAAAACGAAACATTTCCCGAGTTTATTAATTTTCTGCTGATTAGCACAATATAACAACTCTTTAAACAAACTCCTTCCTCTTATCAATTTCACTTTTTTCCGAAATACAAACATCGAAGAACGATATTTAATTTTCATTTCAATAGTCTAATTACATTCGAAAATGAAACATTTCGCGAGTTTATTCTCAACGCAACAACAAACATCTCTTTGAACAAACTCCTTACTCTTATCGAATGCACTCTTTTCCCAAAGACAAACATTGAATAAGAACAGCGATATTTAATTTTCATTTCAATAGTCAAATTACATTCGAAAATGAAACATTTCCCGAGTTCATACTCAAAGGACTAACACAATACAACAAACATCTCTGAACAAACTCCTTACTCTTATCGAATGCACTCCTTTCCCAAATACAAACATCGAATAAGATCAATTATATTTTTAATTGTCATTTCATTAGTCTTAATTACATTCGAAAATGAAACATTTCCCGAGTTTATACTCAATGGACTAGCACAATACAACAAACATCTCTTTGAACAAACTCCTTACTCTTATCGAATGCACTCTTTTCCCAAAGACAAACATTGAATAAGAACAGCGATATTTAATTTTCATTTCAATAGTCTAATTACATTCGAAAATGAAACATTTCCCGAGTTTATACTCAACGGACTAACACAATACAACAAACATCTCTGAACAAACTCCTTATTCTTATCGAATGCACTCCTTTCCCAAATACAAACATCGAATAAGATCAATTATATTTAATTGTCATTTCATTAGTCATAATTACATTCGAAAATGAAACATTTCCCGAGTTTATTAATTCTCAGAGGATTAGTACAAAACATGTTTAAACACACTCCTTACTCTTATCGAATGCACTCTTTTTCCAAATACAAACATCCAATAAGAACGATAGTTAATTTTCTATTCAAGAGCCTAATTAGATTCGAATACGAAACATTTCCCGAGTTTATCTGAACTCTCTCATAGTACCCTTAACACAATAGAGCAAACAACTCTTCGAACAAACCCTTCACTCTTATCTAATGCACCCCCTTTTCCATTTAAATACATAGAATTAGAATAACGACTGCCAAACATCCCCTTTTATTGATACAATCCGCTGACACCGCGTGAATCGACGGTTAACAACACACAAAGACGCGAATTTACCGGATCTTAAGAAAAATCTAGGCCATTGCCTGAGGCGACATTTTTTGCACAAGGAGCACTTTGCGAAATGACTAACCGTTTGATCGATGCGCTGAATATGACAGCAGAAACTGGGATGGAGGGTTCATAAATCATCGCTGAACGTGTGGCCTAAGCAGCGGTGGTAACGTTTGTGGAGAAGCCTTTCCTAAATAGAAGTGAGGTAAACAGCAGGATTAGGGCTTCCTGGCCGCGTTTGCTGCGAGTTGTGCTGACTTATGTCTGCTGGGGAAGACGGAGTAGCTTAAGTCAGGGCGATCTTTTTGCGTGGGGTGTTAAATAATGGATTGTTTAGGACAGTGGTCATGAATCAATTGGAAGTCTTCGCCTTCGTGACCCCTTTTACGGAATTTATTTTGCATTTGTTTTACGAAGCCCAGTTGGAAGGGCATCGGATTAGCAACCGGAGGGTTGCGAGTTTGAAACTCAGTCCAGCCAAAGACAGGGCTGGCGCATGTTAAATATGTCGTGGCCTTAAATGTCCTCACGTTGGCGTGGTGTGGAAATTTGGAGAGTGAGATGCAGCTCAGGTGTTCTCGTCATCTGACCGTGGTTCAAAATTACGTGGGGATCTTTACCTCGGATCTTTCCCTTGGGGATTGATCCAGGACCGTCGCCAATAGCCAGCTGTGTTTCTCCATTTCGACGTTAATTAACTACCTACCTACATTTGTTTTACGCCCCAAGTAGTTTCGGCGAAACATCTCCATCGAAATTTGACAAATTTTGCTATTGACGAGATATCTCGTTCATCAAGATCTGATCAGTTTTGATAATGACGAGATGCCTCGTTGAGACAACCACCAGAAGAGTTGATAAATGATTTATTAAATAAATATTATTACATTACAGTAATCTCTCAAAACATCCCCCAATTTTGCTAATGACGAGATATCTAGTAATTGAGACATTGTCCATATTTTTATAACGACGACAGCAAGATCTCGTCAGTTTTCTTCTAACTCCAGTGAACAGTTTTTCCGACCACCAGAGCTTATTCTTACGGACATTTTCAACCAGGAATAGTAGATGACTGTTGACCATCGGCAGAGAAGTTGTCGATTGAGACTGACCCCAACTTACAGAAAGTGGAAGATCCATTACTACACTTTATGGACTATAACCTTACTACATATTACGGCATAGCACCGCAGTCCGACTTTTTGACCAAATACGGATATACATAGATTAACACATAGACGTGAAATTTAAGTAGACTGAGCAATGCTATTCAGAGGAGCTTCAAAAAGTGTGCCCAACTTTTCGACTAGTAGTAACGTGATTGCTCTGAAAAATTGACTTGGTTGGCCGATTTGGCACATTATCGCCTCGTTTGGTGATATAACATCTTATAACATGGTCATGCGTGAATGCCCATTTCTAAAGAGCTGTGACAAAAGTGGTGGAATCGCCAAAGTCTACTGTCATGTCGCGCTCTCAGATTATGAAGACCACCCAGCAGACGAAAGTAGTGTAGGGGTCATGTTACTACTTGTTTTAGTCACATAATCTTGGGCACACCAAAAGGTTACCATTGCTCATTGTACTTACTCAATGGCTTAGAGCTTTACGAGCTATACATGACTCCAGGTTCTAATAAGTCGATTCTTAAGTCAAGGATAGATGTCACTCAAAATACAAAGCAAGATTTCAAAAATCAGTATAAAATAGGAATGGTTATTAAAAAGAGCACCACAAAAAATGACTGAAAAATGTTTCCAACAGTAGAACCATTGGGTAGGTAGGTGTTTGTCGCCCTGGAGCAATACAACGGGCTATTGGCGAGTCTGGGATTATACCCAAGGATGACACCACGTAATTTTGAACCGTCAGATGACGAGGTCACACATGAGCTGGCACCCCACTCTCCAAACTTCCACACCACACCAACGTGAGAACATTTGAGGCCACGACATATTTAATGTGCACCAGCCCCCTTTGTACACGACGATCTTTGGTTTGATTCGAACTCGCACCCCTGTGGTTGCTAATCCGTTACTCTTCCAACTGTGCTACCGCAGCCCGTAGAGCCGTTGGGAGTTACTTACTCAGAATAGGTCCATTTTGAAGGGCCAAATTTGAAACTAAATATATAAATCATTTTTAATTTTGTATCACAAGGTAAGATTCTTTTGATCAGATCTAATGAAGGATTTTATGTTATAAAATTATAATAAATTAGATGAAAAAAATCTAGTTTAAAAAGATCCGTCTGAACCACCTGCATAGAGAAGAATAGAATTTATTGTAAGAATTACTATTTATCTTTCGTATTTACTTAAACTATTCATCTAAAATACAATGCTGAATGTTAAACAAATAAATAATCAGAATTAATTCTCCCTTCATAAATCCTATTATTCTGTTTGTCTAGAACACAATAGAGCATTGTATATGTTTACAATATTAAAGTACAGTATTTATGTACCCAAATAAACTCATGACGACAATTAGTCACATTCATTTTTAGTTTCTCTGATCTATTTAAAATAGATAATCGTAAAACATTGTAAAGACTTCAGACAGATAGATGGCGCTCTTGCGCATGCCCAGAAGGACTTTGAGAAAGGAAAGAGTTAAGAACGAGTGTGGCGAGAGACGTGTGGGTTGTTTTTTTTGGAGAGTGATCGAGACTGTGTGAGATGTTTCGTTTTTGATATATACTACCTTTTCTATTTATGTTGTGTGTCGTGTTTGTACTGTGTCTGTGAGTTCATTAAAATGGTTTGAACCAAAAAAAAGGAGTATTCCTTGTGATGATAATTTAAAATTTTGAGCAAGTCAGTACAACATCCACGCAAGGAAATAATATTTTTTGTTTATAAATTAGTTTCTCGCTCGATAATATGTGTACAGTAAATTTAAATGCTATTATCTTACAAATGAACGATTCCATGTTCATTGTCTAGCGTTATTTAACAAATGCAATACAAATAAAAGCTATTTTTTTAAAACATGAATTAATACTCATTGATTTAATTTCTTTCAGAGTGATTTCTTTTTGAAGAATATTATCATTCAACTAATCTATGAATATGTAGCATATTAAACAACAAATGCAAAGGGCAACTAAATGCAAAGGACTCATCTGTTTATTACAAATGCAACGTAAAGAAATAGTTATTGAATTGACCAGAAACTTGACATACGGGTAGTTTATGATATTAAATGCAAATTATTAAAATCTCAGCTCAGTATGCAAGTAGCATGCGAGAGGCCACAGAAGCTGAAATATGACATGCAAGGTAAGAAACGCCTCAAAAGGCAATTACCAAATATGATGTTGATTTCGATTGGAATTGCTCTTCAAGTGCTTAAACAGGACTCGTCGTAAATTGAAACAACGTTATGAATTGGATTGTATGTTTGGGTTTTGTGACACAATGTCCAAAAGCGGACAAGCTGCAACACACAAGACAAAATATAACCCTTAAAAGTACAAAATAATAAAAAAACATTTAAAGTCCAAGACAAATATAAAAGGTAGATTTAAAATATGAAAAAATGTGTAGATGATAATAAAAATATTCAAACAATAGTCAGATGAAAAAACAAGACCAACATCGTTTGCAGCATAACTAAAGAATTTAATTTACATATGCATAAATTTTGAAAGTGTGAAATTTAAAAGATTGAATTATAAAAGTATTTGATAAAATAGATTTATGAGTCAAATTGAATTTGAAAAAAGTTAATGAGATTTAAATAATCAACCGAACGTAAAAATGCGAAAAGATTTGGATGGGATTTTTCCCCAACCAAATCTTGCATATTCAAAATTGTGCTTTTAAAAAATGTAAGACCTTGATGATTAAAGACAGGACAAAGAATTAAAATATGATAATAGAAGATACAACGTTATGAACGTTATAACGTTAAGACCACAAAAAAGTTATCACAGATTGCTGCTCTGATGGTAATGGCAAACGGAACGGTCGTGGAACGACAATAAGCTGACCTTCCAACTTCAAACCTGGAGAGCAGGTGGACTCTGGGTTTGAACCCCAGTCTGGGTGTGGATGTTCTGTGGTTTAGAATCCATTTTACATCTTTAGGTCCCAATTTAATTAACGATAGCAGAAACTGACCAGAGAGCTTACTGAAAACCAAACCAAATCATTCAAACCTGGGCAGCAGTAAATAAGACAGAAACGTCGCTTAACGGCAGTCTCGAAAACGGCACAGCAGCTTAGGTGCTGTGCCGTTTTATTGCCGGTATTGTATTAATTTTGCAATGGAGCTACACAACGGGCTATTGACGACGGTCCGGGATCAATCCCGAACACTGATACCTATAGAAATACACTCATGTCCAAAAGTTAAGCATAATTGTTGTTTATGTGAATATTTCAGAAAATCTACATCGGAATGGAAGGAAACGCGGTATGTTTGTTACATTACGGTAGTTTTGTATGCATTTCCGTATAGGCATGTGTTTCTCTAACCATTCTTGTAGTTACGCAATATTATATCAATAATTCCGATATCCAATATTTACAAGTTCCACTGTACAGTTCAATATGGTGGCGTAAGAGAACAAGTTTCAGTCAAAATATGATTAAATTAGTTTTATACACATACCTTGTTTTGCTTTTCATCTCTAATACAACCCTCAGTTTTTTTGGGGTAAATTTAATTTCAAAATGTAGACGATGATATTTGCTTTCGCTCATGCGTACCGAGACTTGAAATTGAATTTCTGCGCTCGCAAACCGTAACAAGACGGTTGTAATTGCTTTCCATCCATTTTTTCAGCTCTTGGGCCTTTATATTTTTCATAAAAAGGGTTCTTTTAAGGCGTGCAGGATTTTAGTCTCTCACAAAACTAAAAAATTAAACATTAATTTATTAGTTTTAATTTAAGAACGAGTTTTCTTTTGTATGGAAGGGTATTTTTTTGAATACACGCAACAATTCCGTGATATTTTTTTGACAATTTTTAGAATGTTTCGTTTTATTTAGTTATTTAATAGGAAAAATTGGATTTATCAGAAAGATATATATTATTTAATAATAAAGATATTTATTATTATTTAATTAGGAATAAATGAATTAGTATTTACTAAGAGATAATTGTATTATTTAATAAGAGATCAATATATTATTATTTAACTAAAAGTAAATGTATTATTAAATAATGTATTAATAAATGTATTATTATTTAAATAGGAATAAATCTATTATCATTTAGCTAGAAAAAAATCTATTGTCATATTAAAAAGAAATATATTTATCATTTTTGAATTTGAAAGAAATCTATTTATTATTTAATTGGAAATAATTAATTAGTAATGAGTAAATGAATAATTAAAGTACTAAATTTTACACACAATCAAATACAATTTTATGGAAAAATGCAAATATTTATTCAGCAAAGTTCTCCACGTATGATCACTGAAAATCAAATTCTTGTCACATTAAGTTGATTCTACAGAAACACATAATATAATGTTACCAAAAACTACCACCTTGTATTTCAATTTTAATTCATTAAACCTCTTGAAGGAACCGAATTAAGCGAATCTCAAAAATACTAATTCTTATAAATTAATCCGACAACGACCATTTTCGATTGCACGTTTGGATATTTTAAAAAATTGTTTACACCATAGAAAACGTTTTCCTGAAATCTCAATTTATTTGCCACATTGAAAAACTTTGAGGTATTCAAATGGTTCAATTCAATGGTAGTGTTCCTGATCAGATGAAAAAAGCTTAACTTCTAAGTGCAAACAGAGCACAATGGGCTAGATATCCCAATATGAAAAGGGGAAATTTATCAAAAAAACCATTTCCAGAGACGTTTCAAGTGGTTGGTCCACATAAATACCTCCAAGACTATCTGGCAAGCATTGCTAAACCTAAGTATAGTTAATGCTGGCTAGTAATCACGTATGGAGGTTGCCATATATGATTAAGCGTATGGCAGCTCTATACAATGGCGAGCTTACCACCTTCCTGGTCTAACGAGCTTACCACCTTCCTGGTCTAACGAGCTTCCCTTTTCACCGAAGCCGCACTACATAAGTTTAGAGATTTGCAACTGGAAAAGTAACAATACTCTTAAGCTCCAATATACTGAGATGCAAGAAAATATGTATTATAGTTACCGCAAATAATCATGGAGTATATTTGACTATGGAAGCCCTGGGAAGTTCTTACGCATATATCAGTTTTACAACCAGCAGTCAACGCTGCGTGACTTCTGACCGGTTTGGTCTTATTGACCAATAAAATCTTCCTCATGATTATTTCAACCAACAGATGGTTATTTAGTCATGTGTTTTGGGAGGTAAGAGCAATATTATAATGCGGTTCCAACGAGAAGGAAGTCGATCTTGGATCAGTCGATTTTTGGAATTTGGTCGGATTTAGGTGTACAAGTAGGTAGGTATTTTAATTAACGTCGCTTTGGAGCAATAGAACGGGCTGTTGGCGCCGGTCCTGGATCAAACCCGAAAGGAGATCCGAGGACAACAAGTAATTTTGAACCGCGGTCAGATGACGAGGTCACACCTGAGCTGGCACCCCTCTCTCCAAACTTCCACACCACGAAAACGTGAGGACATTTGAGGTCACGACAGATTTATTATGCACCAGCCCCCTTTGTACACGACGGTCTTTGGTTGGATTGGAACTCGTAACCATCTGGTTTCTAATCCATTACTCGTCTAACCGGGCTTCATTATGAGAAGGGCTGTCCCACGCAAAAGCATGAATGGCGATCACCTTGGGTGGTTTCCCCACGCCAACTTTTTATCACGGCTATACGTCATCGAACGGTAAACTAAGAACCACAATCCGTGATAAAGACTCCAGTTGGGAAAGAGCTTTGTTTACATTCCAACCTACCACCTAATTTAAATAATAGACTCGTTCAAAACCACGTAAGTCGACTGCCTTTTCACGGGACTTCGCACTTCATGACGCTCTGCGGGTGAATAAACTTATATTAGTTCCACCATCAAGCGATTAATCTCAATTCATCGAAGACGCCGAACAGCACAACCTATTAATTTCCAGAATAAAACAAACGCAACTCACACCCGGTTATAATCAGCCATTGCAACCAACCCCGAAGAAAGGCCATCCGACACAGTCCCAACCTTTTAGCATAGATAAGAGCGGCGATAAATCGGATTTCGCCTAATGCCAGCACTCGGCTAAATGCCAGAATCCCACAGGTGCACTTCTGATCACCATTCATCCTCGTTTGAAGGAAGATACCTTGTTATTTATCGAGTTCCCCCCGCTCCTTCGGGGACACGGCTTCATTTGAAGCCCGAGATTAAGAGCACAATGCTTAAAAGCCTGAGGACGGTAAAGGATTTTATGGTCATTGCAGCCCCTGGATTTGATGCGAGACGCTTTTTATGACTGGTTGTTGAGGGGGTATGACGCGGGGATTTGTTCGAAGGGATGAGGCATCTTCATCGCTTTAGATGGACGCGATAAGCAGTTTCTGGGGTAGTGGAGGAATTGGTGGTCGTGTTTATTGGATGTATGAATTCAGTTGCGGAATAGCGTCGGGATAAAGACAAAGGCTGAATGTTGTCTGATGGGAAATGTTAAATGCTTAGCTTATCTAAATGTTCGTGAGAGTCGAAAGGAAGCAAGTTGGGTATGTTCGGATGTTAATGGTACAGAATTAAGATTTCTGAAGGCATTAATTTGTGTACATCAATGAGAATAGTTTTCTGTAAAGCTAAGTGTAGATGGCACTAGTATTTTAGTAGTAGAACTTGCTTTTGTTTTGGGAAACAGGTAGTAAAAGCTTCGTCTTCCGGTGCTTTGATAACATTAAAAATTCCTGTGACAGATCGGCTCGGGCCAGTCTATTTCATATGTAGGCAATAGATGAACGTGTTAATCAGTTTCTGGCGTAGTAGAGAAAATTAGTGGTGTTCCTTGAATCCATCTTTTCAAATCTCGAGATTTATATGCTTCATAAAAAAGAGTTTCGAAAGATGAGGGCATCAATGATAAGATTTTTCTATAAAGCCAAAATGTAGATGGCGCTAGCATTTTAGTGGTAGATCTTGCTTCCTGTGCGAATTTCGTGTTGGGTAACAAGAAGTAAAATCCTTTTACCGGTGGTATGTTGATTTAAACTTAAAATCCATCCAATAATTCGGCTCGGGTAAGTTCGTATTCGAGTCACGTGATACTGAATGAGTCTATCCAATTAGGCAACAGGCTTTAGATAGTAGTTTCTGGCGTAGTGGAAGAATGAGTGGTCGAGTTTGTTGCATATATGAATTAAGACGCGGAGTAGAATTCAGATGAATACAAAGGCTAATGTAGTCTGAAAGCTGTTCAGTAGAAAATGTTAAGTGTTTACCTTGTCTTATATAAATATTCTTAATTTTTAGAGGTGAAAGGAAGTTTGAGTATGTTTGTAAGTCGTTGCAGAATTAAATTTCTAAAGGTAATGCCATGACATTATTATGAGGGCATCAATTGTACAACTCGAGTAAATTGGTATTTGAGTCGCATGAATTTGAGTCTATTCGTTCAGAAAGGGGATTATGACGCATGGGTCATATTTGGTGATTCTGCGCCAAACACAATACTGACACAACGTCAAGTAAGAGACATAAGGAAAGTTTTACTGACACATAAGAGACAAATATACTCAGGGAGGTATCAAACCTGACAGGAATCGAACCTGTACCGCCAACAACTCGCAGGTTGCTAGCGCAGTGGGCATAGCCACTGTGCCAAGACGGCCGCCCCAGTTCAGATAGCTAACTTGTTAAGGGAAACAGAATTTGAGTGTTTAGTGCTTATTTTGGCTCAGATCATTTGAAGCACTGGAAGCGATAAAATTCCCTTACGAGTTGGCGAAACAAATAAACACCTAGAGCTATCGTCATACATGGTTTTGTGTATAGCATCCATTTTCCCTTGCAAGCTTAATGCCTTTCTACAAATGGGCTTTCCTAAGGTCATCTGCTTTCTCACAAGAAAGAATCAGTGGTGTTTATTACGGATTATTCAGTTGCAGAACAGCGTTGTAACGAGGCGGGCAAATTAGAAGTATCAACGGAATCCTGGGATTAGTTTCTTTAATGAATGAGTGCATTTATTGAAGTCGGTACTAATTCATTTAAAAGAAATACCTTCGTTGAAAGATGGATTTTTCCATAAATGACCAGAGAATTTTGAATTCGTTGCGTAAATTTGTACATGTTTTTGTAATACCGTAGAAGTCAACATTACTTACGACTTTTTGCTATTCGTGAGATAATGATTCTAAATAGAAAATTATTATTCCGAAAATTATTATTTCAGCTAGTACCGAGTCAGCTTAATTTATTATTTTTAAATATCTTAATTATTCCGAGAAATATTAGTACTCTTTGTTTATCGTGACCAAATTGCTTTCTAATGTACGAAGTCGTCCCCAATTCTGTGCCGAAATATCAACTCTTCTCTGAATGAGATATTTTCAGCGTAAATAAACCAACGGAAGACGAGGATTTTACTTCCGGTTACCCAAAACAGGAATCACATACTACCACAAAAGCATTAGACCTCCACATTTAGCTTTACAGAAAAAGAAATTCATTCAGTGGTTCTTTTGCATAGTTTACGTTATTGTTAGTTCTATTCAATATTATTATCATTAACTATTCCTGGTTTAATTTCTAAGACCTTATTTCCAAGGCAAAACATTATATTATACTGAAAATAAAATATAAATCGTCAGAGGAATATCGCGAAGAAATATTTCGAAAAATTATTCGCATTGCTTTTACAATAAACTTTCTGAATTTCAGTCATATTTGACGGTAAGTAAAATTCACTTCATGAACTACTACGTTTATTGTACTTGCTAGAACAAAGAACATAAAATTACTAAATCAGTTTTCAAAACGAAATTCAATTCAATAATACATCTTTTTATTAGATATCTGGGAACATATTTTTAAGTGCTAGTTTGGAAAATTTGGGGTGGTGTTTTACCTCATTAATAATGGATTGTATTGTTTATAGAGCAAAGTTAAAGCTTTATATTACTTTCAGATATCATTGAATCAAACTGAAAGCCCGATATTACACATAAATTGCGAAATCCCTTACTAGTAACATTAAAACAAAAAAAGTCGCACTCTAAAATAATACAACAAAAACAATTAGCATTAGCATTTTTTGTGTGGGGTATGAAAAATATTTGGAATATTGATCAAAGAAATAATAGGGGGAAATAGTTGAAAAATCCCATTTAAAATATTTCAGTTTGGCATGAAATAATCCTTTGCAGTAAATGTAATTCCAACACAGTTAATGCTTAAGTTCAAATTTAAATACAAACACCATATAAAATGTTATAATGGAACCATCCACAATTTAACTGCGCCACAAATATGTAAGCTTCGTATTAAAAGTAATTTTTTCATTTAGTATCCGAATAAAATCTAAGATATTTTTACGTAATTTTTTGGTTTAAATAATAACTGGTCAAAGATTATTTTATATTGGGATCGAGTTAAAAGATTATATTGTATAAAATGGAATATTGTACAAAATTGTTTCAAGAGCTCTTACTTGAATTTATAAAGGTGAATAAAATTTAAAATAGCTCAAATATAGAGTTTTTTAAAATTTCATTACAAATTTTCATACTTTTCTTTATATTTTATAACATCAAGTAACTTTTGTTGTAGGAGTATACGATAATGTCTTAAAAATTAATTACAAATATGCTTTGTAAATTTTTTTAACTCTAACATCTTATATATTTTAATACTTTGCTTAGGATCCTTTTTATTGTTTTAAAGTAACAACAAATTAACTCTTTTTAAATCTATCTGCTTAAATTGTATTTTTTCAAGACAAAAAATTATCGCTCTATTAAGCCCTGCAAAAGGCCATAATCACTTGTAATCTCTCTTTAGGTTCTTTAAGAGTTTTCGAAGAATCGGTAGTTTAAACTTCTATATTTGATGGAGACTGATAAAAAGTACTCAAAATAAAGCTGAAACTTCTGTAAAAAGTTTCTTTTATAAGCTTAAGGTGCTCTTAAAAGTTACAACATAACATTGCCCAATGGTTCAGTTCGAACTGTTTATCTATTTTAAAGTTTGTTATATAAAAGAGTATTTGATATATTTTAAGGAAAATGATTAAACAAATTTTAAAAGATATTTCTTTGAAATAAAAGAAATAGTCTTCAGACAGAGTTCAGCTAGCCTTATACAAATGATTATTCGATTAAATAAGTATATAAAAAATAGTAAGTAAATATTAAATATGTGAATTATTTAAAATAATTTTTTACTCATAAAAGTTAGATGTAAACCTAATTTATAAGAAAGAGAAGGTCATAAATTAGTAAAATGTGACATTAAGAGCACATTTGGGAATTTTTTAAGTTGTAAATACGGGAAACTTCTTTAGCATACCATAACTCATCTAGTCAACTATGGTAGCACTCGGTGAATGAAAAGTACTCTCAAATTTATAAAAATCCAAATTTCATTGATCACTTTAAAATATCGCACTTACACTCTTCATTATAAAACATGGACATATAGATTTAACTTAACATATGCAATATATTACCTTAAAAATGTCAATGCATGCATTAATGAAATTTAGATACAATAAAAAAATAGGTGGTATAAAAATTGATAATCGTTTTTTTTTTATTTACAGAATTCATTTGGTCATTTGAATTTGAATATTTTTTGAATATTTTCTGTTTAAAAAAAATCGTTGAAAATAAGTGTAAAAATTGATAATCATTCTTGGTGTTGCATAGTTCAAAGTAAATCTCATTTGCTTTATTCAAAAAGTGTAAATGCAACATTTAGAAACAGATTACAGTTTGTGATTTGAAACGTATGGTCATTTAAATTTAGGTACTGTCTAAGTTCACTTACGATTTTCATGCAGAGTAAAGGCTTTTCATTAAAGAAACTAAATTTTAGAAAACACATGTACTTAAAGAGACTGGGACTTTCAAAAACTACGAACTTCAAAGTAACATTGTGTTGAGCACTGTACAATGTACAAACATAAATTCAAATAGGGAACCAAATGATACTGCTTTTACGATATTTCAGAACATTTCAATCATTCAAATATAATATCATACGATTTTAAGTTGAAAATTAAGCAATGAAAAATAAAAACAAACAAAACAGTTTGTATTTCAAATCTGTCAATCGTCCGATAAACCGAACTTTTAATACCAAGCAGTCCTTATATTTTTTCAACCAAAATTTTGAATTTCGTCGCTGGCAACGTGACTATCTTTACTACATATTCGGAAGGAAAATACTTTTGAAAAGGGCTTTTGCGCGTTTTTATTTTCCACACATTTTTCTTTCGCTGCACTTTCCCCTCCAAAATTATTACTGTACGACGTCGTTTTATATGTGTTTGCGACACTTTTTTACGACGGTGTTTTCATTTTGGGTTGAAAACTGGCGAAAAGCAGTAAAAGTCCCCGCGATATCTGGAAGGATGTTTTTTTTTTCATTATTATTGAACCCTTCCATTGATTTATGGAAGCACACGAGTTCACACTTTCTGGGTCACGTTCGTGGGGTGAAAACGTTCCTGATATGGGCCAGGGGGAGGGGTAGTCCCGGAGTAATGTTTCCCGGATCCTGGAGCTACTGGGAAAGACAGGAAAACTAAATTATAAGTCTCAGTGGCACAGAATCTTCCATGCATAACAAGTAGCTATGCAGCTTGAATAATGATGTTGTACTCTGGGAGGTTGGAAAAGCAGTCTATTTATCCTGCGAGAACGAGCCGGCTAATAAAAAATAAAAGCAGAGGTAAATTTATTCAATGCTGTTTCGCTCATTTTGAATCAATACCGGAACATTCTGCTATTTAAATTTTTTTACGATTTCTTTTATTTATGCTAAGCGTTTTACATATTATATTCATTTTTATTTGATTTGCTTGTTCCTTTTTACGCCTCAGAGGGGTTCACACGCATGTATGCGTTTGAGTACCTGCTGAATCTCATTGGATGTATTACCAGTTTGGATTAACCAATAGAACGTTTCAAAGGATTCTTTCAGTCACAATAGTCATTAATCTTCCCAGTGATTTCGACGAGATATCTCGTCCATCAAGATCTTAACAACTTTGTAATGACAAGATATCTCGTCATCAAGATATTGCTGATATTTTTATAATGACGATATCGAGATCTGGCCAGTTTTCTTCTAATAACGATATATTTCATCCATCAAGATCTGGTCAATTTTGTTAATGATGAGATATCTCGTCATCAAGATATTGCTGATATTTTTAATGACGATATCAAGATCTGGCCTGTTTTCTTCTAATGACTATATATCTCATCCATCAAGTTCTGGACCGTTTTCTTCCAATGACGATATATCTCGTCCATCAAGATCTGGTCAATTTTGCTAATGACTAGATATCTCGTCATGAAGATATTGCGGATTTTTTGATGACGAGATCAAGCTCTAGTCAGTTTTCTTCTAATGACGATATATCGCGTTAAAGTGTAGTCGATTTTGCTAATGACGAGATACCTCGTCGAGACAACCACCAGAAGGGTTAAAGAAGATATATGTAAAAGTAATACTAAAGTACTCGGATATCTCATGACACTCAGAGGATTAAAACAAGAAGTACCTACAATTTATCTACTCACTTTTGAATTAAATTTAACAAGACGATTAAATGAGCTGCTTAGATTATATTTACTTTAATCAGTTAACTTAAGGCAGCATTGTATAATTTAGTGATAGAAATTACTTTCGTATATATTTTTTTTAATATTACGAATGAGCACTGCAAAGTTACGCTCTGATGAAATTTTCACTATCAAAATTACAGATGAACATAATTCATTTTAAAACATTTGTCCTGAAGGGTGCGAAATATAACTTGCGAGACAAATTAAACGCACATTTGTTACTTTTAAGCCGCTTAACTGTCCGAGATTACCGCCCCTGACCATCACCGAGGGATTGCAGTGGGCATGGAGAGGATGTACATCCTGCTGTTGGACGTTCAACAAATGAACTTCCTTTCTCAACGGAATCACATCATAAAAGTTTTGGGATTTGAAACAGGAAGAGTAACAATGGTCACTCTACTTGACTATGTGCACTTAAGGGCTGAAAACTCCCCATTTAATCTTACAGAAACCTCATAACATGGAGGGCCGCGGTTGGAGAAGTAACGGATTAGCAACCGGAGGGTTGCGAGATCGAATTCAACCAAAGACCGTCGTATACACAGGAGCTGGTGCAAGTTAAATGTGTCGTGGCCTCAAATGTCCTCACTTCGGCGTGGTGTGGAAGTTTGGAGAGTGAGCTCAGCTCAGAGTGCCAGCTCAGATGTGACCTTTTCATCTGACTGGTTCAAAAGTACTCGGTACTTTCCCTTCGCGTTAGATCCCGGAACGTCACCAATAGCCCGTTTGTTGCTCCGGTGCACCGTTAATTAAATACCTACCTACCTTCAGAACATGTAATCAATTTGTATCCTGCAATTTCTAACTATAGCGGAGCCGCCGTGGCACTGGATCTGTTAACTGCGCTAGCCACCTATGAGTTCCAGACGGTGCAGGTTAGATACCTTTTAACTTAACCAGGGTATATTACTCTCGTATGAAGTATCGTGGTATCCCTGTTGGGAGAGTACAGGTTGGTTGGTTGGTTGATTTGGGTTTAATGGCGCAAGGTCCAAAAGTGGACAAGCTGCGTCAAACACAAGAGAGAATATATCCCAATAAAAGCGCAGAACATTTAAAAATGAAGTCCAAGACAAAGATAAAAGGTAAATTTAAAACATGTAAAATGTGTAGATGAGAATAAAATATTTAAATAGTCGACAACAAAAATAAGATCATCTGAGGCATAACTAATGAGACAAGAATTTGATTTACATATGTACAAAATAAAAATGCATAAATTTTTGAAAGTATGAAATTTAAACAGCCGAAGATAGACAATCCAGACAAGTCAGAAGCGCTACACCACTAGCATGGTTGTTTTTTAAATTATCTAATCTTGCGGTATATCTTCCAATTTTTGCGCATGCTGCTGGTGTCAAAAAAGTTTCCTGCAGACCAAGACATACAGGATGGCAACAATCAGTCTCCTATTCTCAATATGGTTACGGCAGCCTTTGTAATTTCAAAATATTATTTTAACCATTATGATATTCTTTCAGATTTTTTGCGTTTGTGCCTACTCTTTTTATTTTTGTCTATTTCCATTTTCTCACCAGATGAGTCAGATGACGAATAGGTCTCCCAGTATTTTTCATCGATTCTATTAGATTTTGTAGCATCTAATTTCATTTTTGTTTTAGAAGTGTGTTTAAGATCAAGATCAGATGGTTTGGGAATGTTTGTTTTTGTTGATATTTTAATTGTTGCATCTTTTTCTTGGACGATTGTTTCTTTGTTTTGTACAATTGTATTTTTAATTTCTTCATTGGGAATGGTATCTGTTTGGAAAGCAACGAATTTTTCAATTTCTTTATTGGGAATGGTATCTGTTTGGATAGCAACGGATTTTATCGTTTTAATTAAAGATGCGTATGAAATATTTGATCTTGGTGTCTGACTTTCTACTAGTTTTTTGCTTCGAGATATGATTTTTTTTTATCTTTATGATTTGAATTTATTTTTATTTTTTTTCCATTGACGACAAGACCTGGAGTAAGTAGGATGATTTCCCTTACAATTGAAGCATATAGGTTCATCAGTGCAGTTTCTCCATGTTCAGGTTTTGAGCATCTGGCACAAATTGCAGGTGATCGGCATGAAGTCTGGGAATGTCCAAACCTCTGACACTTAAAGCATCTTTGGGTGTTTGGAATGAATGGTCTAACGTTGCAATTTAAGTATCCTGCTTTAATGGATGTCGGCATGTCTGGTGTGTTGAATGTTAATATTGTATGTTTTGTGTTAATTCTTTTATCATCTCGTCTGATGCAGATGCTTTTGACTGGACAAACATGCTGAGATTTCAATTCTTCGATAAACTCCTGTTCAGATACATTAAAAATATTAGATTCAGATATAACTCCACGACTAGAATTTAGAGTTTTGTGTGGAGTTATATTAACTTTTAGTTCGCCAATTTGGTTTAATTTCATTAGTTGCTCAGATTGATATGCAGATACATTTTCTATGAAAAGATCACCATACCGCAATTTCTTTATTGCTTTTGGTTCGCCAGCAGCAGACTGAATATATTTTTGTACAGCAAATGGTGAAAAGGTTGCAAGTTTCCCTTCAGGGTTATTGATAATTAAAAATTTATGTATTAAGAAATTAACATTGTTAGAGGGATTTAGGCCTCCTCTAGGGCACAAAGAAATTTTTGGATCCATAGATTAAATATTTAACTTCTTGATGGTGGACCCATATCCACCACGGAGTCCAACAAGGGGAAGTGGTTACTGGCTCTGGAACATTCCAGCCTCAGCACACACTTCAAGATACCACCATGATATAGTGCTACAGTATCGGGATGTGGATCACCCCGTTCACCCAGGGCATCCCTAGCTGCAGCACTAACCGAAAAAACTTAAAACCAGTGAAGTCCAGCACGACAGAGGGGCTAAGCACTCTGAAGTGGTGAAACCCAGAGAACTTAAGTGAGCCGATTGACCAGAGCGGGCTCATCCTGGTCGCCCGTCTACTTTGAAGCATGGGCCAAAGAGCACGCATCAGGCACCCCAGGATTCCATTTTCCCCCGATACGGAACGCCGCACATGGCAAACATGCGGGTCAGAAAAAGTACTGACATTTCATAAAGTAAAAATTAAATAACTCATAGTGATGGCAATTTTTTTTTTGAAAAAGCAAATAAAATTGGAAAATTCAAAAAGGAATCTTGATGGATATGATTGATGACGATATATGATAATTGGATTTCAAAGCAAAATTGTTCATAATTACGATGCTGTTCACAAGACATGAAAGGGAAAGACAAGAGGAGTGGGAGATAAAACAGTAGGAGGAAAAGAGAAAAGATGAAAAGATAGCTTGAGTGCCCTGGGAGTGGAATTCCCGTGTTTACCAATGACAGTAAACCCCATGGGAGAAAAGCAGTTCACTTGGGTACCTCGGGTTCGTGAAGCCTATACACACCTAAAGATGTGGCCCCGAGGGGAGTTGTCTTTAGGAAAACTACCCGTGATGATCGTCATTCATGCTATTGCGTACGACAGTCCTCCTCCTAACAAACTTCCACCCCTATTCAAAAATCGACTGACCCAAGGTCGACTACCTTCTCATGGAAGCCGCAGTATAATTGTCTGTGTTGTGTTTGGCACATATTGGACAAATATGAACCTTCAGCGATAAAAGCCAACCAATAACAAACCCTAAATATAGCTACAATAAGTTTAAATATGTTATTGAATGGTGGAATAATTAATACACAATGTAATAATGAAGATCGATTAGAAAGTACTCGTAAAATGGACCTTTGCGGTTACTTTCTTTAGGACATATTAAAAGAGTGGAAGGTTCAATAGTTTTTGTTTCTGCAGACTAAAACTCCTGAACCGTGTTGAGTTGTAACACCGTTTCCGATATCTCTGTTTACAAGGTGGTGACCAATAATGATTACCCTCCCTTAGAGGGAGGCATAAATCATGTTCGGCTGCCTTCGATTGGACGATATGTCACCGGCATCCCTTGATAATTAATTCAGAGCTTCACGGTTAACGAGTAAATTATGAACTAAAACGATTAGTATAAGTATCTGATCACTGAAAAGATCTTCGATTAAATTGACGAGATAATGTCCAACATTAATCATGTTAAACGCACTTTGAAACTTGGCGGACCGCTAAACGCTTAGGGTCTATAAAAGCGGGCTACCATTGATTTTGTCGGAACTTTGGGTAGTATAAGTCACTGACCGACTATTTATTGCCGGTGTAGTCTAGATTATTAGCATACCTCCGAAGAGTTTAATCAGTCACTAAATTTGTTTATTATATTATTCATGGCAGTATGGAAGAGACCGTGCAAATATTGTAACGGTTAAATAAACAAGTACTGTTGTTTTTCACTACATTGCATTCTGTAATTAATGGGTCACGCCTATTGGCTCAAAGAATGCAGGGACATTTTACATTGCTCAAAACTTAAACTGATTAGCAGCTTGGGTGTTTGGTTAGGTTTTATGAAACAAGGGCCATATTTGGCCAAAGTGCTTCAAGTACTAGATAATTATTTTTCGAAGAGGCGTAATTAAGTTACCTTAAGCAGGAACAGCGAGAGAACAAAATTCCAATACTTAAAACCGGCTCTCGGTTCTCCTTTCTGATACTGCTTACAGTTCGCGTTACTGGTGCACATGATTTACATATACGCGGTGATTTACGTATTCTTACACGATCTGCGGCATCGTGCAATTTTTCAAGACTATTGGACGATTTCTTCTTGGTGTTACATTTTCGATGGCCAGCAATGTGCATAGTGTAACATTTTTGTTAACACATACTGTAAGAACAATAAAGTTTTAATAGAAACCACCTGAAATTGGATTGCTATACGGTTAGTAAAAAACTTTTATAGTGTTGGAACAATGGTCAAGCCAAACCGAAGATTAGACTTCTTCGGTTTTCAGAATTATAGGGTTAAATCCTTAAAAATATAAAACTTAGTAAGCGATCTTTGAATGGCGATCTTTGAATACTTGTAATAGTTTATAATTAGCAGTTGGATCAGGTATTTATTTTCTAAGCTAAGTGGGTAAGTGCCTTTAATGTACCTTCCAGCAACTGGTTGGCTGATTTAGGCGCAAAATAGATAAGCTGTGCCAAAGACAAAATAAACTATTAGGTCGGTAGATGCAACGTTGCACTGTAGCAACACAACGGGCCTTAGGCTACGGTCTGGGATCAATCCCGAAGTGCAAGAACCGAGGACAACATATCGTAATTTTGAATCACAGTCAGATGACGAGGTTTTTTACCTGAGCTGACACTCCACTCTAAACTTCCACGCCAAGCCAACTTGAGGACATTTGAGGCTACGACAGATTTGACGTGCACCAGCCGCCACGTATACTACGGTCTTTCTTTGAATCGAGTTTAGAACTCGCAACTCCGATTATTAATCCGCTACTCTTCCATCCAGACTACCGCGGCTTTTAAAAATTCAATTAAAAGAGACGTAAAAGAATATCAAACAACCATACCAACATTGAAAGGGTGAAAAATTCGTGGGTAAACATAAAGGCAATGTTTGTTTTAAGTCAAACGTAGCAAAAGGTAAAGAAAATGAAAAAATTAAATAATTGAAGTTATTCAGATTGAATTTCAATTAAATCAATTATTCAGTTTAAAGTTAACGACTGACCGAGGGAAATATTGTACCCATGACCAAATTGATTAGAAAATTTTGCTCACGTTTCGAATTTATAATTTCAGTTAAGTATCTAAAGTTTAGTTTCTGTCTGTCATACGGTGTGTTGAAAATAATGAAGAAAAATATAAAACTAAATTTAATTTTATAAAATGCTAACTTAAAACACCTTTTCGGCTCCCTTGTATTGGAATAACCAGAGTTTTATTCAGTTTTATACATGCCCATTAAAATTCTTCGAATGATCTTGCATAAACGTAGTACTAAAATAAGAATTCTTGAGAATAAATTTTAAATTCTAATATGGAAAGGTGTTTTTCTTCACTTGCAAGCCCTATCAGCTTTTTATATTTTATTTTACTCCTTCTAGATGGGTTAAATTCCCCTTTCACAGGCATATATTTTAGGATTTGAAATTTTAAAAATTTAAACACATTTCTCGCACTTCAAATCTGCATTTGTAGGAAAATAAAGGTTTGGTTTGTACCCCTTTGGTTTTCTGCTACACGAGGTAAAATAAAAGAAAGAATATCTAAAAGAAAAGCAAAACCACAATTTGTTTTCAGATTATAAAGAAACATCACAATGTTTCTCTAAATGTTTCTTTTTCGATATTTTTCTCTATAATTCTCGCAAGGATGAAAATGCTTTGATTTTTTTTCTATTCTAGATATTACTAACATGCCCAATCAAATTCTCAAAGTTTTCAAAAGCTTAGATTTCTGAAATTCAAATATGTTTCAGTATTTGTCCCTACACTTTTGATTTTGTATTTGCACGAAAGAAATACATTATCGCATTGCAACTTTGATATTTTTAATTCTAATAAAAGAAGGTCGATTGATTTTGTTGGAGTTGTAATTAAAATCAGTAGTATTCTAGTAGCAAGGAAAATTTATTTCCTTGCAAATTGTCCTAATTACATCGTAGAAATGCGAAGTTACCAACATATCAGAATCAGCGAAAATTGTTCTTATTAGCACGAAATTATACGTTCATTTAAAATGCTGTTTTCTTTGAAAGTACAATAGTCTAAAGTATTACGTTAAGCGGGGAAATGTCTATAGACGTACTGCATATGTTATGTATACCCTGAATTTTAAACGCTGGAACTTAATAAACGGGATTAAATTGTTTTATATACAAAGATTCCCCATTGAGATTCAAATTTGTGAGTAACACACACAGCTAAAAATTACTTAATATATATAACTTTAAACTCTCTATACCTATAAAATGTGGTATACTAAAAATAATCATTTTTATTTGCTTAAATTGTGTTTATTAAACTTTCTCTATTTCTATTTCTATATTTGGTGCAGCTTTAGTCCGATTTTGCACATAGCCCATAGAACACAGCTCACACAATAAAACACTGTATTCACTTCAAGCTACCTTACCTTTTAACAAAATAATTGTTCCTATTTTTCTACTCCATTTTATAAGATCACAATTACTTATATTTTCTATCCATCACATACATTTTTATTACAAGACGAACATAACGTTTTCATTAAGAACTCTCAAACAAGAAATTACTTTTTGCACATCCTCCGCTGAGAAAACTAATCACCTCAAGAAATATTTTATCCACACAATACCGAAAATACCACTAAAAATAAATTGCGCACCAAAACCATTACCCTTATCAATCATCGTAAAAGTCATTTCGTGGCTCATCACTAGCCGCTGACTACAAAGACAAATATTTATTGGACAGCACGACACAAAAAATGATCGATTTTGTAAAACTCCTGAAGCGCTTTGTTCCCAAAGTCTTCCGCGTAATGTTTAATAAGTGTAATAAAAAGAGGCTTTCGTAATTCATCAACTTCTATATAGCGTTTTGTCTCTGCCTAAAATTTTATGACATGCCTTGATGTCTTCTTTTGTCGATGGCTTATGATGCATATTATTCTATTGTTATGAATCGTCTCTTAGATTATTAATAACAAGCATTCTTTTAGAATTGGCGGATGATTAAATAGCGGAGAGGATGTTATGTGTATAGTAATAAAATGAAACGATAATTGAAGTGTTCTATATTAGGATTTTTGTTACAATATATTAAATACTATGAGTTATAGTTTTTGGATGATGCGTATATTCTTAACTCTAGGGATTCACACTCAAAATTACACCTTGCAACCTGCAATTTTCCCTGCATGACATCTAACCAATTTAAAACTTTTTGACCAATAGACTCTTTCTAAATTATTCTATTCTAAGGAAATGACCAATAGGATCTTTCCAAAGGATTCTGTTCTAAGGAAAGGAACGACAGAATCGTTCCAGAGTAATATATTCTAAGGAAAAGAGCAATAGAATCGTTCCCAAGGTTCCTATTTTACAGGATGGGTCAGTAGAATCGTTCCAAATTATTCTATTGTAAGGAAAAACCCAATAGAATCGATCCAATTAATTATGTTCCTAGGAAGGAACCAATAGAATCTTTCCAAAGGATTTCATTCCAAGAAAAGGACCAATATAATCATTCAAAAGGATTCTAATCAAAGAAAAGGAGTAATAGAATCGTTCCAAAGGAGTCTGCTACAGAAGGTCCAATATATTTTTTGAAGGATTCTATTACAAGGAAAGGAACAGTAGAACCGTTCCAAAGATTTCTATTCTAAAGAAAAGACCAATATACTCTTTATAAAGGTTGAAAGAATACATGGATTCATTAGAAAGGTGTGATTTTTGGTCATTGAGTGAGTTGTCTTGTAAAAATAACAATACACAACTCACAAATATCGCGACGCTCAGAGTTGAAATTAAAAACAAATTTCTTTGGAGATATTTCACAATATTTATATAAATTATTCTTCACTTAGTTTGTACGAAATTTAATTCTTTAACACATTTGATTGATACCTTTCTTATCTTATGCCTATTTTGAAAAATTAATGTTATTCAATAATATAACATTACGTTCACTCTAGGAAAGTTATACGAGAAAATACTGTAATATTAAAAGGAAATCGTTGCAGAATATGATATAAATTTACATTGATATATTATAACGTACTTTTGATTATGTTGAGCATTTAAACTTTCTAGAATACTTGTATTATAAACAAAACTAATGTTCTATCACAATTACTTCGTCATCTCCGTGTTCATCCGTGTTTCAAAATTACGTGTTGTCCTTAATCTTTCCATTCGAGTTTGATCCTGGACTGTCGCCAATACCCGTTGTGTTGCTCCAGTGCAGCGTTAATTAAATACCTATCAAAATTGCTAACTTCACTTAGAGTGTGTTTTAAGCTTAAGCGCAAATAAAGTGTGCTATAAGCAAGCAGAGTAATTTATCGTACAAATTGACGAACACTAAAAAACTTTGCAAAAAAATTTCATTTGCATTTAAAGCAAACATTCGACTGTTTTCGACTAAAACAGCTCCAAATTTCCCCTATCGGCGTCTTTTGGTACTAAATTTCGCTATTGGTTGGTTTTGGGTTTTATGGCACAAGGGCCATATTTGGCCATGCTGCGCCATCACAAGACACTCAATATCAAGTAATAGATATGCACACAATACATTCAGGGAGGAATACATCTGACAGGAATCGAACCTGTGCAACTCGAACGTTGCTAGCGCAGTGGGCATACACACTGAGCCACGACGGCCCCACTTAAATTCGCGGAATACATCTCCCGATATCTTCAAAAGTTTCAATACCAAATTTGGTACTAGTACGTTTATTCGAATTAGGTTCAGATGCTTCCAAAGAGTGAAATATATTTTATGGCCACCCTGTATATTACTAGCTGAATTACCCGGCGTTGCTCGGGTTGAATTGTTTATAATTCATCGCAATATTACTCAATATTATTCTTATGGAAATTTCGAATTGTTTTTAGCCTCCTGCAGACCCAGGACAAATCGAACGGGGTTACTATATAGCCTATGTGTCCCGCAGAATTCTTCAGGATGAATGTACCAAATTTAGTGTGAATTGGTCTGACATCGATCGCATAAATACGCTATGTTATTCCTATGAGGATTTCGAATTGTCTTTAGCCTCCTGTACCATATCGACGATAGAAAAAAGACAACTTTCTGTAAAAATAATCTTACGTTATAAAAATTTACATTCCAATAATAAAGCTGCAGTTTAAGAATTTACAGACGGGATATATAAACGATATATTACAGTGCGATTTTCAGTGCAACCGTACCCATCTGCGATTGCATCAGACTCTAAGATTCTAAAAAACCCTCCAAAGTCATCTTGAGAGGCAACTTCTATAGATGTTCTGACGTCATCTGCACAGCCAGACCGGGAGAGAGCGCCCCCTAGCAAGTGGGGACGTTACACCCCTCTGCACACTCAAGACAAATAGAATGGGGTATGTATATACGTATATATATATGTATATGAATTAACAGAAATAACGGCATATTCTTGTAATCAGTCAGCATGGCAGGAAAATTAACAACAATTATACATAAGATATATTAATGCAAATCAGATCAGTACAATTACATCACTAAAATAATAAAAACTTTCTACTGAACCAAAAGTTACTGTAATCCAACAAACACAAATAAATAATACATTGTAAGTCGCAAATAAATCTTAGGCGAAAATTAATTAAAGTGTAACTTATAGATATACTAATTAGATAGATAATTAAATATAGGTTATTCAAATTTAAAACGTTCGTGCAATATTATTTGAAGCTCAGATGTTAAGGAACTAAGAATGCGACTGCACTCAAAGCACTTTTAAAAATTCAGTTTTTGTTTTAAATAACTATAAATTAGGTGAAGATTTCAGTCTCTTCTGTAAATAAAATTTGGAATCGTATTATAAGAAATGTTTCTTTTACAATAACTATGTAATGCACGAAAGCAGATCAGAAAATCAGAAACACCAGAATCTTTTAAATCTGTATTAGCTTTATGAATAAGAGCGTATACATATTAATCAAAGGAGGTAACAAACATAGCATTTATATACTGAATAGTACACTTTATAGTCTGTTTTATAAAGCGACCACTTTACTAAATTGATGTGCGTGTTTACCTTAAGTAAAAATTTATACCTTAATCCGATAAAATTTAATGGACCTGTCAACCACAATAACTTTAGTCTACGTTTGCATTACGAAACTTGTCTTTCGCAATTTCCACTGAAAGCTTGTGCAATTTACTCGACATACGATTAATTTCTAAAAGTATCGACTTTTAGCCGTGCAAGTATATTATTTCTTCCGCAGTTTGAATTTTCGTACATTGACTATTTTCAGATTTAATCCTCCAAGTGGTTCCGACGAGATATGTCGTCCATCAAGATATGAACAATTTTGCTATTGACGAGATATCTCGTCATGAAAATATTGCCGATTTTGTGTGATGACGAGATCAAAATCCGGTCATTTTTCTTCCAATGACGAAGTATATCGTCCATGAAGATCTGGTCAGTTTTGCAAAGGATGGGATAGGTTGCCATTACCAAATCTGACTATCATCGAGACAACCACCTGTAGGATTAAGAAACAAAAGCTACTTCTAGGACGGTGGTGGGAGAAATTTCATATCTACGTACATAAAAACTTGGTGCAAACTAACTCTTAATATTTAAAGGTTTCGTGAGTGCATGGATTCAGATATTGTTATACGTCGAAAACAATTGAAAAAAAGGAACTCAAATGGGAGAAATTTTCAGGAGAGGCCAAAAGAAGATTGAAGCTGCTTGACAATGAATGCCGACCTTTTTCAAAAATTAATTTGGTCGATACTTTAAATAGCATCAGCTATGCAGTAGTTTCAAGTTTCCATAAGATAGCATAGTGAATCATTAATACCCTTCTAGAAGCATCGTAAACCTGATTGTACACTCAGAAGTTAACTTCATTACACAAAATAACCAACAAATAAGAGCATTTCCTGTCAAGTTAAATGTAAGTAAGGGGCGGTGAAACGTGTTTTCTGTACGTATTCTGAACGTGACGGAGGGTTGCTAGTTCGAATCCAACCAAACACCGTCGTGTAGAAAGGGGCTGGTGCTTGTTAAATCTGTCGTGTCTTCACATTTCCTCACGTTGGCGTTGTGTGGAAATTTGGAGAGTGGGGTGTCAGCTCAGGTGTGACCTCGTCATCTGACCGTGGTTCAAAATTACGTGATGTTTTCCTCTGATCTTTTCCTTGGGGATTGATCCCGTATGGTCGTCTATAAGCCGTTGTTGCTCGAGTGCGACGATAATTAAAATACCTACCTGAACGTGAAAGCAGTTGGCTTCTTTTACGAAAACGACTACCGCTTCGCCAATAATAATTCCGAACATTATAGAGGGCATCGTAGCTCAGTGGGTATACCCACTGCTCTAGCAACCTGAGAACTGTAGGCGGCGCAGAGTTGATTTCTCTCAGGTTCGATTCCTCCCTGAGTGTTTCCCACTTATATGATAGTCAAACTTTCCTTGTGTGTGGCCATTTCTTGATATTTTGTGTTTGGCTCAGCATTGCCAAATATGTCCCTTTCGCCTTACAAAAACTCAATCCAACCAACCGAATATGATAGTTGATGGGTCAATACAAATTGTATTAGTCAAACGTTACCGAAATTTCAAATTATTTTTAAGGTTCCCCCAGTGTATCATGAGATAGCATTTTGACATAATTAAAATCTTCATTCTGGTTTTATCGTTTCATTGAAAATCCCTCGCATCTAAAAAAATCAATACCTTAATGCAACGCTTTTATTTTCAGAGTGAAACACGCATTGCATACGTTCCACACGCACGAAAAATTTTATTCGTTGGAAGTATGACATGGAAGCAAAACAAAAGTAGCAATCAAAACAGTAAAACATTTAATTTTCAAAATAAATATTCCATATTTCCAATTTGTTTCCACGAATTTATTTATTCTACGATAGATTTAGTATTTCAAGAACTATATTTTTATGCCCTAAGAATCCAATTTATAGCACAAATGTTTGCATAATAGTGAAAACCTATTTCAAGGAACGGAAGGGCATAACATAAGTAATATATTGAGGATATGTAGGAAAATAGTTGATCTTGGTAAGCTAACAGTGTATAACTAATACTGAGAGTGGACTGGAACAGTCAAGTTGTAGACGAAGTTATCTTAAAGGTATTATTTCAGTAAACTGCTTTATATAATTTTCGATGCTAAGTTGCTTGGTTTGGGGTTTTGTGGCGACCATTTTTGACCATGCTGTGCCAGACACAAGACATACAAGTAATAGACACACAATGGAAGTTTTACTGACCCAGAAGAGAAAAATACAATCAGGGAGGGATGCACCTGACAGGAATCGAACCTGCGCCGCCTACAACTCGAGGGTTGCTAGCGCAGTGAACATACGCACTGAGCCACGATAACCCACTTTCGATGCCAAGATTCTTTTGATATGGTGATATTTTTTAAGTTGTCAATATTAAGATCTTAAGGGCGAGTACTATTATACAGAGAACTGTATGTGTCATAGACTTATACGAAGTCTATACAACCTAAGTTGATTGTAAGGTTGGTTGTTTTTGGGTTTTATGCAGCAAGGGCTATGTTTGTCCATGCTTCGCCTTGACAGACAATATCAAGGGGGTAATGTAAGGAATTTCCCGTAAACAATGTTAGGACATTGCCTCTCATAGGTTTTGGAAGTGGTTCTTAGAAAATGCAATATTTCAAACTGTTGTTCTTAGGAAATGCAATTACTCAAACTGTTGTTATTTGAAAATGCAATTACTCAAACTGTTCTTAGAAAATGCAATTAATCAAGAGGACAGAAAATAGTAGCCGCTTAAAGTTATTTTCACGCAGTAGATTTCTAAAGTATGTACACTACAAGCTGTATTCACTTTTATGAATTCTTATCAAATGGAAACAGTTACATATCTTGTTCGCGATTCTTACGCTTACTAGAGGATAATTCCACTGTCGCGTATGGGGTAATGACACAGATTATAGTCATGGAAGTGGCTGTCATTAATCAAAACTTTTTAGTTTAAGCTTATCCCTAAATTTTGAGTACATAATTTTTTCCATAAAAAAAGATAAAAGAAGCCGTCACGTTTTGGTTGATAGTTGAATTAACGTTACACTGGATCAACACAACTAGCTATTGCGAAGGTCCGGGATCCATCCGGGAAAGATCCGAGGATAACACCTCGTAATTTTGCTTCAGTCAATTGACGAGGTCACCCTTGAGCTGGTATCTCACTCTAAACTTCCACACCAAACTAACGTGAGGGCATTCGAGGCCACGACAGATTTGACGAGCACCAGCCCCACGTACACTACTGTCTTCCTTTCAATCGAGTTTCGAACTCGCAACTCTTCGGTTATTAATCCGCTACTCTCCCAACCAGGCTACCGCGGCCCTTAAAATTTAATTAAGAGACGTGAAACAATATCAAACAGCCATACCAACGTCCAAAGAGAATGATTCAAAAAGACGATATCCTTTTGTACCATTCTGAGATGACGAAGTCAACACCTGAACTGGCACCCCACTCTCCAAACTTTCACATAACTCCAACGTTATGACATTTGAGGCCACGACAGATTTAACGTGCACCTGCTGCTACGTACACAATGGTCAGAAGTTGTATTGAGTCCAACTGGGCTATAGTGGTTCTCCGTGACATATAGGTCATCTGGTCGCATTGAAATGTTTTGTATTAATAAAGAATAACAAATTTTCATGACAAAAATCTGTGTATGAATTACTTCATACACAGATGAATTACTTCATTCACAGTAGAATACCCCACTATCTTTACTAAAGTTTTGAGTAAATACACGAGTATAGTAATACACACAGAATATAGTACTAAAACCATACTGGCTTTCATGATTTATTTTGGAAAAGCTCCTTCTCGTTATACATGGAAGTCTGCTAAGAATTCAGTACATTTTTCCATATAACTGTCACTTTAATAGAATATATATTCGTGCAAAAAATAGCACTGTCTTATCATCATCCATCATTCAAAAAATGAAAATACTTCCTTTTGTAGTCACACAAAACATTCGAATTTTATCGAATGGAATGGCGAAATGTGTGTGAGGACATGTGAAAAATATGTCATTTATAACTGTGAAATAGATTTAAAAGTCAATAGAAAGGTCAAACGTATCATTTCAATGCCCATGTCGCTTCATTCTGGGGTTCAAATACATCATTTCAGATTTATTTGGGGCACAAACATGTTTAGTTGACTTGGAAAAAATTCAAAAATACTTACCAAAACATTCTAAATAGGCGAATGTTAAGGAACATTTTCGTGTATCTTGCATACGCAAATTTGCATTTTCTGGAATATGTTAATTACTTCATTATCAAGAATTATATATTAAGTTTTAATTTCCCCCTTTATTTAAGAAAATAATGTCATTAATTTATTTAAAAAAATTTGACTAATAAATGTATTTTCAGTTCAATTTAGGAAATTAAAATTACTTGACAGAACGAAATTTAAATTAAATCATTATTATTTAGTGCTGACGAATTAGAAAATAAATAATTATTCTTTACATTAATTAGAGCTTGACTATGTTTTATAGTTAAGTTCGTCCCTCGGAGTCAATATTTACCACACGAGTAGACTAGAACTTACTATTTAAAGTGCATTCTAAACCACTTCCAACATACATACCGTGATCGGGTTGTCTGTTGAACCGAGGGTTAGATTTCTAACCACTCGTCTACCATACCAGTTAATGTCTTTCATTAATGTTTAATGTTAATCGATTGACCACCTGAGGGTTATGAGATTTCGGAGTACTGTTTAGCATATCTTTTCCTACTACTCGCTCTATGTGACTAAATAACCCCATCTATTGGTTGAAAGAATCCTACTAAAGATTCTGCTGGTCACGAAAATCAAAATCGGATAAAAGCAGAGAAAACAGCAAGTTACATAGCTGATGCATGTGTTGTGAACCTCTCTGAGGTTTAAAACTAAATAATTATGTTAATCATCTGAAATTTAAATAATCATTATGTAATTTCAGTCACTTAAATATAAATACTTATTAAATTTATTTATAATCTTAATAAAACATAACCACACTAGACATAAATCTTGCGAATTTAAACTAATTAGTACCTTAACATATATATATATATATATATATATATATATATATATAATATATGCACATCCACAAATCTCACCACTTCAAAGAAATTCAATAACCTCACTTAGCAAGTAAATGCAATCCGATGTTCAATCGCCCCTGCAATCAATCAAATCGTCTCCCAGTCCCCATCTGGAAAGAGGTGGACGGAAGCTACAAATCCACGCATTCCTATTTCATTTCTAAGTCCACTCTAACCAAGTGTGGTGTGATTGATGGATTAACAGTGAAGTGTCTACATCAGTCCAACTTACCATTTTAGAATTTAATCACTTAAAATTTTACCAAAATAATTTCGGGATAAGGTATTTAAACTAATTTATCTGTCGCAAGGATTTCTCTTAAAGCACACAACATAATTAAAATACCTCTATTGGTTATTATTTTATTGAAATCAATCAGAAAGTTATTAATTTTAAGTAGCATTTAAATTTAACTACATAAACCTCATCGATAGACTTAAGTCAAATGTAGCTCATTTTGACAATCTCATTAGACACAAGTCTATCAATGCGGTTATTTAATTTAAACGAATAATTGGAACAATGCTCCGCTCTTCCACAAGTCTACCCACGTCCAAGAAACTCGGTAATCTCACTTAGCAAGTAAATGCAATCCAATGTTCAATCGCCCCTGCACTCAATCAAATCGCCTCCCAGTCCCATCTGGAAAGTGGTGGACGGACGCTACAAGTCCACGCATTTCTATTTCTCAAGTCCACTGTCACCCGACTGTTTGTGTGACTGCATAATTAGCGGGGTGAAGTGTCCGCCATGCAAATTGAATCCCCAGCGGTTGATTGCTCCGAATGCCTTATTGGATCAAGCTAATCAGGCGGAATGAGCTCCGCATGCGAAGATGTATTTGTTTTTAAGGCTACAATGAACGGGGTGAGGTGTTTGAGCCGATGCGGGGGTTAATGAATTGGGACCCGTGTGGGTGGCATTGAACCCTGCTCTTCAGTCGATTGTAGAGTTAACGCATTTCTGTGATGTGTCGCTTTCGCTTGCATGTGAAGGGCTTGGGTGGGAATTTAGAATGTAAGCGCTTCAGGTCTCGTAATGGCTTAGGGCAGGGGTGTCAAACTGGCGACCCGCGGGCCGCATGTGGCCCCCGAGGTAATTTTTTGTAGCCCACGATGCTCTGAAATAAAATGAAAACAGGACAATATGTTATGAAGAAAATAGCACTTAGGGGAGATCGAAGCAAAACCGTACACACAATTTCGTCATGTTAAAAATGTGTGAGCAACTATTTTCGTCCATGAAATTAAATAAAACGGCCTACAGATCAAGATTAACTGATAAATATCTATCTGCCATAATGAATATTGTCTGTTCTCAGTCTTTGAATTCAGATATTGGAAAATTAGTAGGAGGTAAGCGCTGGCAAGTTTCCGGTAAAAAAAAATTTTAGTTTTATAAATACATTAAATTAAATAAACTTTTAAATAAAAGCAATTATATAGCAATAATTTAAATTATTACCCTAAATTCACTTAATTGCATAATGTGTTTTAATTATCCTATCCATATTCCTGAATCCTCACTTCAAAATATAATTTAAGAAAATTTGTAAATGTGATGTGGCCCGCGTGAATCTTACCAGTTGCATTAAATGGCCCGTGTTTTAATTGAGTTTGACACCCCTGGCTTAGGGTTTAGTTTTAGAGTGCCACATACAAAATGATTTTTCTTCTAGGGCGGGTAGTTAATTGACATCAAACTGAAGTAATACAATGAATATTGGCGACTGTCCGGGACCAGTCGCGAAAGGAAAGACCCGAGGACAACTTGTAATTTTGAACCATGGTAGGATGACGAGACAATACCTGAGCTGGCACCACACTCTCCAAACTTCCACACCACGCCAACGTGTACATTTGAGGCCACAATAGATTTAACGTGCACCAGTCCCCGTGTACGACTGTCTTTAGATGGACCTAATTTCGAATTCGTAACCCTCCGGTTGCTAATTCGTTGCTCTTACAACCGCAGCCTTTTTTCATCGAGGGGCGAATAGATTAATTTTTGTAGATGTTGGAACTAATTTAATGGTATAACTTTAGGTAACACCAGTAAATTGGAACTACCAAATTACTGGTAGTACCAAAAATTAATACCCCAGTACTACTTTACTGGTATTATTTTTTGCAGTGGTAATTTTCTTTCGTATTCGCGGTGATGTGGTAGTCTGGTTGATAGAGTAGCGGATTAGCAACAGGACGATCGCGTATTCGAAACTAGATCCAACCAAAGATCGTTGTGTATGTGTGGCCTGGGCACGTTAAATCTATCGTGACCTCAAATGTCCTCACGTTGGTTTGGTGTGGAAATTTAGAGAGTGGGGTGCCAGTTCAAGTGTTGACCTCGTCATCTGACCGTGGTTTGAACTCTCGAGGTGTTGTCCTCCGATCTTTCCCTTCGGTATGGATCTCGGACCTTCGTTAATAGTCAGTTGTGTTGGTCCAGTGTGACGTTAATTCAACTCCCTGTCTACCTTTGTACTCGTGAAATTCACGATGCCTTGATACCGGAATAAATGTGTACCAGTTTAAGCTGGCTGATTATTGAAAGTCTGAAGAAAAGTTGTGGTCTGGTATCCATGTGGTTAGCGCTGACTATCGGTTCGGGAACTGGGTTCGAATCGTGGTCGTGACATGGATTTGCATCATAAGCATTTTAATGGTATAGCGTATATTTTAAGCCGCACAAAATGTCGGTAAAACGACAAACTTAACTAAAGAAATCACAGTGTAATGTACGACTAAAAGAAGCATTTGAATTAGCCAAGGATGCTTGGAGTACGATGTGCATAGTTAATTGATTATAACCAAAGGACTGCGATAGAATGGGTTTTTAATTATGCATATGTAAAATATGGAAATGTTTCTGATGCATGAAAACCCATCAAAACAATGTTGTAACTCCATGAAACCTTTAGGAATAAATACTAATTATTTTAGAACACTTGCATTCTGCATCTCTTGACTGTTTCCTGTTTCACAAAATTTTAACGATACAGACAATGTCCCCTTTCAACCGTCTAGCATTAAAATATTTCTAAATCATTCCATAACACAGTTAAGTGCATCATAGAATTCCATAATCATTCCATAACACTGTTAAGTCGATCTTATAAAATCATTCTGTTTATAACAAAATAATTGTTTTATTTTCATTCAATTTAATTGTTTATTAGTTCATTATTTGCTATAAGAATTTAAGTATTTGTTGACCCATTTGTTTCCATTATGACAAATAGAATTTGTTCATATTTATTTTAAATCATAACTTCTACCGAAAAAAGCGATCAAGCTAGTTATACAGACAACTCCATAACACAACTTATAAACAGGAATACGATGTAATTTTCAATACATATTTTTAAAATAGGTAGTATGGTATATTGAACAGATCATAAATCCATAAGTATTAATACAATGTTTTGTCAACTTTTAAATTCAAACTTAGTCATTTTAAATAGTAAGCTAGGCATGAAATAAAACTACATTAAAATATTTGTTTTATAACAGTTTAAAACATTATTTTTTCATTACAACGTAAATTATTGAATAGAAATTACCAATATCTGCAATTCCTTTGATAAACATTCATAACAAAATTCATCAAGGAAGATATAGAAATAATGTATTCGAAAGCAGATCAATCTTTTTTCGTCGTTTCAAAACCATCCCACGCAAAAACGAATCTTGTCATCTTCAACTTTTATAACACTGGAGAAATTCAACCATCCAAACCTAAATTAAGAGCTCTGTTGCTAAAATTGGATATCCTTTCGGAAAATTAATCATCACGTCAAGAGAAATCTAGAAATAAATATTTTATTTACGAATCTAATGCTTGGCAATTCTTTCAATTTACGAATTTTCAAACTGATGCTTCCGAGCTTTATTAAAAAGAATCGTTTTGGATTGTTGCCCACCTTGCGATGCTCCGTTGACCCCTGAGACTTCGAGGCAGAATTTAATTTCAGAAGCTATAAGTCAAAGTTAATATTACTGAGCAAGTCAAAATTTCGATCCCACGCGATAGCGGAAAATGGAAGATTTAAATCGCTTTTTTATTGGATTACACAAAAAGTGGTAAACACGGTGACTGCCGAATAGTAATCTCATTTGAATTGGATGAGGAAGAATGTAAATATATTTCGTGGAAATGTATCTGAGGTCGAGAAATGATTATAAGGAAATAAACGAAAAGTAGTGTTATCGATTTTAAAATGAAATGAATCTTTCCGTAAAAGTAAAAAAAATTATTACAACATATGTAGATCTTTTTAGAATTGAGCAACTTCAATCAAACTGATATTGCAAAATTCTCTTTCCCTCATTCTTCGTCAAAAATTTTTTAATATGGATGAACATTTCTTATGAAATATAGTTCATATTTCTAAGCAGCTTTCAAATGAATTTCAAGTCTGA
Source organism: Meta bourneti (assembly GCA_933210815.1). Classification (NCBI taxonomy): domain Eukaryota; kingdom Metazoa; phylum Arthropoda; class Arachnida; order Araneae; family Tetragnathidae; genus Meta; species Meta bourneti. The sequence goes on from OW119929.1 coordinate 16,271,595, forward strand.
AAAAATTATGTCTGATTTATATTTTGACAAACTTGTCAAATTATTTGCTCGTAAAAATGTAAAACTCACAAATGAAAATATTTACTGAGACAATATATTTAATTTTGATGTATACTTTGTGTTATAAGAGATGAGATATTAAGCAACAGCTTTCAGTCTCATCAAAATTAAAAATTTATAATCAATTATATAATGTATAGATTTCTATTTATAGAGAAAACAGAAACTTACGTTTACACGTATTTTTACCGTGCAATATATACGAATTTAATGTATAAATATTAAATATGTATATTACGTATTTAATATGTAAATACGTATTACATATTATTACTCAGTTAATTAACGTCGCACTGGAGCTATACAGCATGCTATTGGCAACGATCCGGGATCCATCACGAAGGGGAAGTTCCAAGGACAACGCCTCGTTATTTTAAACCACGATCAAATGACGAGAACAACACCTGAGCTGGCACTCCACTCTCCAAACTTCCACACCACGCCAACAACGTGAAGACATTTGAGGCCACGTCAAATTTAACGTGATACAGCCCCGCATACACGATGGTCTGACTGGACCGAGTTTCGAACTCGCAATCCTCCGGTTGCTAATCCGTTGCTCTTCCAACTGGACTACCACAGCGCAGTATTATTACGTATTAATATATGTAAATACGTATTATTACGTACAAAATACCCATACTCAAATACGTACCCAAACTAAACCTTTTTTGCCCGAGAATGTGTGTTAGTTGGTAGAGGATGCTGTTTAGGTCAGTCAATATCGTTTCTGGGCAGCTCGTCCATTTCCATTTGCACCCCCATACATCAGATGTATACCTGCGAATCCCGAATTCGTGTAGCTATGCATGCCGTTAAAAATCCGAACGGGGAATGACACCTTACGCCTCTGAAACGATGTTTTCGATTGACCTAAACAACGCCCTCTACCGACTAAACATGGCATTTCCGGACACATTTTTAACAATTTTTTTTATTTCTGGACCCTATACCACAACCCTTTATAATTTGGCCAGACATTTTCGAAACGCCACTATATACATATTTTCATCTTATGTGCAATAGGTAGTTTCTGAAACCCGAAGCAACCAGACGACAATAAACGTAAAACTGATTTATTTTATGTGCACAAAAACGTCTAGACAATACACCGATCGCTTATTCCACCGTCGTCTCAAGTGGGGAACTTCAATATCAGAAGCTTTCCCTCCTGAACATTTTTCGCCCTTCCAAAATAATAAATGACATCCCTATATTGCATGGCACAGATTATTACGCCAATTATACCGCAACATGGCAACGTCGATTGCATTTAGGAAGAGCAAAATAATAGTTTTTATTGGCCGAGACGGCATCCTCTCGGCAAAATAATGTTTCTCCGTACTTTTATATCTGAAAAATACCACATCTAGGGTTCTACATACGAAATGACAAGTTTATAAACATATAAACTTTAATTTAGTTAAATTTAGGTTGTGTGCAGTATTTGTAGTTTTAACACTATGGCCCTAACATTTGTAGATGATTGTTTTGCAATTCTAACGTAAATTCTAAATGTGTTTTTATTCTGTCAATGTATTGGCCGTAACAAAAACACTTGCAGAATCTACTTCGGTGTGATGATTTGTTTTTTCCACTATTTGGCTCTTGCAATAGAAACACTGATATCAGGCAGCGTCGACACTTCTATGAAACACTTAATTTGCCCGCAACTAATTGATCATTGCAAAGAAAGACTACAGACACCCATACTTGAATGATTTGTTTTCTAAAAATTTGCTCTTTCCAAAACACTTTTACAAAACATTTTACACTTTTACAAAAACATTTTACACTTTTACAAAAACATTTTACACTTTCACAAAAACATTTTACACTTTTAACAGCTCGAAGACTGCTTTTGCACAATTAACTCTCATGGTGGTTGTCTCAACGAGGTATCTCGTCGTTACAAAATCTGACTATATCTTCATGCACGAGATATCTCGTCATTGGAAGAAAACTGACCTGATCTCGATCTCTTCGTCATAAAGAAACATGCAATATTTCAATGACGAGATATCTCGTCACTTTTAAAATTGGTCAGATCTAGATGGACGAAATATCTCGTCGAAACCCCTTTGAAGGGATAGTAACACATTGCAAAATAAACCTTTTTACAGACCGACTGCTATGTGAAAATTTGATCGTTCGCAATAACAACACTTTTACAGACTAAGTCGTCTGTATGATAGGTTTGTCGTATACCGTAGTTGGACTCAACAAAATAACCTCACATTCTATACTACTTGGAGGAAAATTAGAAATTTAGGAGGCAAACTTCCCCTTGTAATTTGAGGTAGCAGTTTACATTCCTACCAACTCCAAGGCCCTTAGAAGTTACTCCTCATCCTAGAAATGCAGAGATAAGATCGAGACTGTGGCTCTCGCTAGCAACGATCAAACGGTTACCGAAAACATCAGTGAGAGTTTATTAGACTTATGTTCCAGAGAGTTGAAATAGAGATAAGTGTAATTTTCAATTGGAACTTTCGGGGTACTATATATCTAAACTAGTCCGTGAACTAAAATAACATGGGTTTTGCAACAAAGGGGATTTTCGGAAGAAATTGAGAGAGTAGGAATAAAAATCTCGTTATGTCTTAAAAGTAAAATAATTTAAAATTTCAATGAGCAATGTTTGATGCTTACAAAACTTCTTTAAAAAGGTGTGGGTCAAACACTAATTCAATGGTGGTTATGAAACATTTTTCAGCTGCATGAGAATAAAATGAAAAATGGAATAAAATGTTAAAAATAGCGCTAAAACTTTTCGCACTACATTAGATAATTTTAGTAGTATCTAAAATGATATATTGCTGATCAGTTATCTAAATAAGATATCTCAACTGAAGGTGAATTTTACGACACGTTTCAATAGAATTCTATTGAAACGTGTCATAAAATCAGTTTTCTTTGCAATATTTTTCAGTAATCAAGTTATTGGAAATCTGTTTATGTACATTATTTATTACTGTTGAAACAAACGACGGATTTCAGAAACAAATGAATCATCGCTAGAAAAGCAAATTGATGCATTTTATGATGGTTATTCATATTTCAATCATTATACCTTGTTTGAAATAACATAACATGTTACATTCCATTTTTTGTTAAGGCCTTCATCGATTCTGATAGAGTCAAACTAGTGAGAATTTTCTAACTAACGATACCTAAATATTTTCAATAGCCCGTTGTGTTTGTTGTTCCAGTGTGACGTTAATTAAAAATACCATAACTACCTAAATATTTTCATTGAACATGAAATATTGCAAACTTATTTCTTCTCATATAAGCAAAAATAGATGTTTGGCACGAACGCTATGCAGTGAGTAATGCAGAAATTATAAAATTCGTTTTCAGACCCCATTTTTCAGAATCTAACTATTTGAAAACACGATTAGATTTCTTATGTTCACTCTATAAGGCCAAGAAAATACACCAGTAAAAATAGCCTACGCATATATCCCACAAAAAAGTACTGAGAGTATCTGCGTTACTTTTACCAACAACAAAACCTTGCATTAAATTAACTAATCGGTATCAATAAAAGAACGGGATACTTAAGAATATAGTTTAATGTTAGGAGAAAAAGAAGTGAATAATTACCTTCGTCAAAATGTTATTTATTAATCTTAACATTAACTGAGTTACATGAAAATTATTTCATATCCCATACGCACTCTACAAGAGAGACCGGAATGTGTGCTTAAAATATATCATTTTAATCTTCCGAATTAAAATTAACTTTGAAAAATGTAAATTTAAGTATTTTATAGTGATTGATCCGTTTTATGATGATCAATACAGTCGTTGGAGAGTGTTTGGTTCATTTGGGTTTTATGGTGCAATGTCCAAAAATGGACAAACGTTCGATTTGTTGGACATTTTAAAGTAAAATATGTGTAAAACATGATAAAATATATTTTCAATTTTTTTAATGTGTCTTCCCAATGAGTATTGATTCTTATTCCGAACTTCTGAACCAAACAGCTTAAATAATAAACCGTACATACTTTCACAGCAGTATATCACGCCTTTTGAAGAAGTGACACTACACGAGAAGTGACGCTACTTGAAGAAGTGACATCACAGAAGTGACGTGATATCTCGTCATCAACAAAATTGGTCAGATCTTGATGGACGAGATATCTCGTCCAAACCACTTGGAGAGTTAACAAGCGTTTTTTTTTAACTGGAACAAAATGTGGAAATCAAATCAGTAACTATTCTACAAATTTTATATTACTGAATTGTACAATTTGGGGGAAATAAAACGTATCAAAATGCTTAAATTATGTTCCCTCCTGTAAAATGGGTTGGAAGAGTAAAGGATTAGCAACCGGAGGATTGCGAGTTGGAATCCAACCAAAGACCGTCGTGTACGAAGGGGGCTGGTGCACATTAAAACATTGGTCGCATCAAATGTGCTCACGGTGGCTTTGTGTGGAAGTTTGGAGATTGGGGTGCCAGTTCAGATGCGACCTCGTCATCTGACCGTGGTTCGAAATTACGTGTTGTCCTCTGATCTTTCCCTTCAGGTTTGTTCACGGACCGTCGCCAATAGCACGTTCTGTTGCTCCAGTGCGACGTTAATTAAAATACCTACCCCTCTGTAAAATTTTTAGAGTTGAACCACTTTGCTGTAGAAGTTGCCTCACGCACTAGCACTTTATGGTATTAAGACGCCATCAGTTTTCTGGAGCAGATTTGCGTTCACTTTTAACGAATGGTAATCCCACCGCCACTTCCGGAGCGCCTCAATATTCCACAACCCTCATTAACAGGTTAAAGTCCCCTCAAGAAAACTCCCTCCATCCCCTCGTCCGAATAATTAATCAACCCGAAATCCACTCCTCATCGCAATCAACGAAAGTTGTTAATTAAGCGGGCGGCCGAAATGAAGAGCATAATTTCAATTACAGAAACAACTTCCCGAAAAGGACGGCTCCCGAAAGCGGGAGGGCCGGAATCAGGAGTCTCATCTTGGGGATTCCGGGACGCGGACCGGATAAGGACAAAATTGGAAAGATCGCGGGACGGGGAGGAATGGTCAGCAGCTTGTTATCTTCGCATTAGCGGGAGATTGATTGCCGTGCTTCTGAGAGGTGCATTTGCCTGGACACTCTCTGGCCGGACAGGGTATTAATGATACCCTTAGACTAGAAACATTGCTCCCTTAATGATCCTTGCGTTTTGACTTTACCTCTCGACCTCAGGGCTTGTTTGGGATGACCTGGTTTAACACGGATCTTCAAGCGGAAAAAAAGAAATTCGTTCTCGCTTACGTATCGTTCATCAATGCAAATTGGTTATTAAAATATAAAGACAGATTTACAGACGTATGCGTACCTTAATTGGAAAAGGGTGGTTGTAACCATCCATTTTTCTTCTAATAGTTATCTGGTTTAACGTATACATTAATACCTTTCACGGTTAAATATAACTATTCGAAAAAGTAATATGAGAGAACCATTTACTATTTTCCTAATGAATGTGTTAAGACCCATGACCATTAAGACTCTTGATAATGTCTTAACCCTCCAAGAAGTTTCGATGAGATATCTTGTCCATCAAGATCTGGGAGGGTTGCTGCGAGTTCGAAACTAGGTCCAGCCAAAAACCGTTTCATGACAGATTTCACGACAGACCATTTCCGACCGATCCATGACAGATTTCACATGTACCAGCACCCGTCGTGTTTACTGGAGCTGGTTCATGTTAAATCTCTCGTGGTCCCGAATGTCCTCACTTTGGCGTGGTGTGGGAGTTTGTAGAGCTCAGGTTGTTTGGGACTTCAGGAGTTTGTACCAGCTCAGTTGTTGACCTCGTCCGTCATCTGAGCGTGGTTCCAAATTACGAGGCCTTCTCCTAGAATCATTTCCCTTAGGGATTGATCTCGGACCCTCGCCAATAGCCCGTTGTGCCGTTCCAGTGCCGATGTTAATTAAATACCTATCTACCATCATGATCTCACCAATTTTGTTAATGAGATATTTCATCATCGCGATATTGCCGATATTTTGATGATGAAAAGATCAAGGGTCAGTTTTCTCCAATGACGAGGTATCGCGTCCATCAAGATTTGGTCAGTTTTGGTAATGACATGATATCTCGTCGAGTCAATCAGAGGGTAAATACGGATTTTAATCCAGAAGCAAATGCATACCGTTTACAATTATGTATTGGTTCGTTAATAAAGATTGATTGCTGTGCTTCTGGGAAGTGAATTTGTCTGAACTCTCCTGACAGCGTATTAATAATACGAGTCTAGAGGTATTTCTCCTTAAATGATTCTTGCATTTGGACTAGCATAGACCCTAGGACGCGTGGCTTCTTTGGAGATGACATGGTTTAACAAGGATCTCATGCACAAAAAATTCATTTCGTTAGTGTATCGTTCGTCAATACAGATTGGGTATTGCAATATAAAAACAGATGTACTGACGAGTATGTGTACTTTAATATGAATTGATAAAAGGGTGGTAAAACCATTTATTTTTTCTTCACCTACAAATTATTGTGTTTAACGTAGATTTATACCTTGCATGGTAAAATATATAGTTATTGGGAAAAGTGGTAGTATGATAGAACCATTTACTATCCACCTAATGAATTAGTCCACCAAGTGGTTTGGATGAGATATCTCGTCCATCGAAATCCGACCAATTTTTCATTGACGAGATATTTCGTCATCAGGATATTATCGATTTTTTTGATGAAGAGATTTCAGTTTTTGATGATGACGAGATCAAGAGTCAGTTTTTGTCTAGTGACGAGATATCTCGTCCATTGAGATCTGATCAGTTTTGCTAATGACGTGATACCGCGTCGAGAGTACCATCAGCAGGGTTAATACGGATGATTTTAATCCAGAAAGAAATGCATACCTTTCACATTATGTACTGGTTCGTTAATGAAGATTGATTACTGTGCTTTTGGAAGGTGCATTTGTCTGGGCAATCTCTGGTCAGACAGGGTATTAATAATACTCCTAGTCTTGAAACATTGTGCCTTTAATGATTCTTGCATTTGGACCTCTCGACCCCGGGGCTTGTTTGGGGATGACCTGGTTTAACGCGGATCTTCATGTGGAAAGAAATTCATTTCCGTTTATGTATTGTTCATTGGGTGCAGATTGGTTATTATAATATAGTGACAGATTTACAGATGAGTATGCACATCTTAATTGGAATTGATGGAAAAGGATGGTATAACATTTAATTTTTCTTCATCAACTTTTAGTTAACTGATTTAAAGTATATTTATATACCTTATACGATGAAATATAACTTAATTCGAAAAAGTGGTAATATATATGATAGAATAATTTATAGCTATAAGTCTGATAAATGTATCAGATTAATAGATTTTCACCCGGAATTAAATTTATATTCTTTTACTTATACCCGGATTTATTAAAGGAGATTTGTATTACAAACTATAGGGCAGCTTTACAAACGTGCAGATTAGAGATACATGGAACGACATATAGCACAACCATCGTTACTATATATTTGCTGAATGGGCTGGCTTAATGTGAATTTTCATGTGGAAATAAATAGACCTTATATCCATCCTCATTTACATATGTGGTCTAGTTCATTGCAGATTGGGTATTATGTGAAAGCATAGTAGTGCCACGTATATATGTATTTGAATAGGTGGAAGACTGCATGATAACGATTTACTGTACGAGTTCTCCGAAAAATATCCGGAACGCAGTAGCAGGTTGGAAGAGTAACGGATTAGCAACCGGAAGGTTGTGAGTTCAAATACAACCAAAGACCTTCGTGTACAAGGGGGAGGCTGGTGCACTTTAAATCTGTCGTGGCCTTAAATATTCTCACTTGGTTGTGGCGTGGTAGTTTGGAGTGGGGAAGTTTGGAGAGGGTTCAAAATTACGTGGTGTTCTCGGATCTTTCCCTTCGGGTTTGATACCAGACCCTCACCAATAGCCTTTTGTGTTGCTCCAGTGCGACGCGAATGAAATACCTACCTACTGAAAAGTATCCATCCATGCAATATGAAACTATTACATCCTAACTATGGCTTTTTACACCGAATTTCCTTCAAAGTTGGTTGGTTGTTTTGGATTTTTTATGGCTCAAGGGCCATATTTGGCCATACTGCGCCCAACACAAGACATACAATATCAAGTAAAAGACAGACACGCATAAAGTGAAAGTTTAACTGACGCAGAAGAGAGAGAAATACATCCACGGAGGAATGCACCTGACAGAAATCGAACATGCGCCCCCTACAACTCGAAGGTTGCTAGCGCAATGGACATACTCACGACGTCCCTTCCTTCAAAGTGGGCAGCTTGGAGTATAACTCATTCTTCCCAGTGACTTACACATTTCAAAACACTGCAAAGTTCTTTGATGAAAGCGTCATCAGCTCCCTCGCCGTGTTCTCTTGAATCACATCCAGTCTGAAATCTCCTTTTCAAATGTAATTTTTTCCCTTAGGAAAAACCAGAAGTCTCAGGGTCCCAAATCTAGACTAACGGGGATGAGCCATCTGGGTAGATAGTTTATTATCGTCGCACTGGAGCAACACAACGGGCTATTGACGACGGTCCTGAATCATTGGCAACTATCTAAGATCAATCCCAAGGGAGGATAACACCTCGTCATTTTGAACCGCGGTCAGATGACGAGGTCAACACCTGAGTTTGCACCCCACTCTCCAAACTTCCACACCGCGCAGCCGTCAACGGCGCATCTTTAGGTGTATACGGGCATCAAAACCCCGAGGTAACTGAGTGATTTGTCCTCCTTTCTGTTTTACCCTCGCCTGTCCTGCTTTTTGCTTTTTTTGCTTCCTAGTTGGTGTCTTGCGTTTGGCGCAGCTTGGCTAAATATGGCCCTTGCGCCATAAAAACCAAACAACCACATCATGCAAGGTGAGGATATTTGAGACTACGACATATTAAACGTGCAACAATCCCCTGTAAACGACGGTCGTTGATTGGACCAAGTTTCGAACTGGTAACCCTCTTGTTGCCAATCCGTTACTCTTCCAACTGTGCCATCGGGGCTTCATCTGGATAATTTGCCTAAAATCCCGGCTCGTGGCGTGGTGAATAAATAAAACGGGAGCGTTATAGTCAACCTGCCAATCACCCACAGCTGCGGGCGTTTACTTCGCACTGCATCTCAGGCGGAGAAGCACATCGAGGCTTATTAGTTGTTTGACCTGGAGGAGAGTACTCGTGATAGACAACACCTTCACAATAAAAAATACAGTGAACATGGTCTTGATGTTACTGATCCTTCTTCGAGCTAGAACTGGCTGTCTTCCATTGGATAGATATTTTAGCCCTCTAAACGGTTTCGACGAGATTTCTCGTCCATGAGGGGCTGATGAATTTTGTAAATGAGATAGTTCGTCCATCAAGATATTGCCGATTTCTTGATTAGGACGAGATCAAGATCGGGTCCGTTTTCCTTTTGATGACAAAATATCTCGTTCATCAAGGTCTGGTCAGTTTTGCTAATGAAGATACCTGGACGAGGCACCCATTAGGATCTGTATAGTTTCTGCAGGTGAATCCTTTAAGTTAAACGCAAAATTGGGTGGATATTCGCTGGTCTACTCATTCTGACATTGCGAATGCGACGGTTTTGGAGCACATACTTTCATTCAAGGTCGTCTACCACCCAACTTATTAGTCCAATGAGTTCATGAATTTACACACATGTACATCAATATATCCTTTTATTTCATGCCTACATCAATCCCGCACTAACCATTCTTTTTTAGCAATACCTGTATACTCCGTGCAGACCTCATATATCACTGAATGTGTTTGTTTAATACGGGTTTTCATCCGAAAAGAAATGCTTCCCGTTGTTTACATTTGTTCTGGTTCGTTAATGAAGATTGATTACCGTGCTTCTGAGAGGTGCATGCATTTGTCTGGACACTGTCTAGCCGTACAAGGTATTAATGATACCCCTAGACTACAAACATTGCTCCCTTAATGATCCTTGAGTTGTCTTTACCTCTTGACATCAGGGTATGTTTTGGAATGACCCGGTTTAACACGGATCCTCAAGCGGAAAGAAATTCATCCTCGCTTACGTATCGCTCATCAATGCAGATTGGGTATTATAATGAGAACAGATTTACAAAAGTGCATAGCATGATTTAAATGGAATAGGTGCAAGGATATATGGCAAACCATTTATTTACTACTTAACTTAAGTGCGCACTGATTAACATGGACTTTTATGGGAAAGAAATTCATTCAATTTTACATATCGCTCATCAATGCAGATTGGTTATTGCACTGTAAAGACAGATTCACAATCGTGTGTCGTCATCTGACCATGGTTCAAAATTACGTGGTGTCCTTGATCCTTCCCTTTGGGATTGATCCCGGACCGTCACGAATAGCCCGTTGTGTGACGTTGGTTAAAATACCTACCTACCTACCGTCACAATCGTGTGGAGCATTAGCGCCAACTTGGCGAACTTTGGCGACCGACCTGTATGCTAGGATTTAACCACTACAAACATTAACATTTTAATTACGGATTTTATTCTACACCAAACGTTTCTGGATTAGCTCCATAATACTTTTAGCCTCTTTGACCAAACTAAGTTTCAGGATTTTTGAAATAGTTATGGAATTATAAAATATTATGTAGGGTAAAACAATACTCGCCCCTCTTTTTGGGAAAATCCTTGCAATCAGAGGGATAAAACAGTCACTTTTTCCCTTAACAAAATGGAACCGCGGTAACTCGGTTGTTAGAGTAGTGGATTAGCAACCGGAGGGTTGCGTGTTCGAAACTCGATCCAACCAAAGACCGTAACGTACATAGGGGCTGGTGTACATTAAATCTATTTTTGCCTCAAATGCCCTCACGTTAGCGTGGTGTGGAAGTTTGAAAAGTGGTGTGCCAACCCAGGTGCAGTTCTCGTCATCTGACCGTCGTTCAAAATTACGAAGTTGTACGAAATGGATCTTTCCCTTCGGGATTGATCCCGGACCGTCACCAATAGCCCGTTGTGTTTCACCAGTGCGACGTCAATTCAATTACCTAACTATCCGTCATGAAATACTTAACATCTACGGTCATTTTTTAAATGACTTTAGATTCTCGCTGTGATTTGAGTAGCTTCACTACGTATAACGCTTCACTTCATATAACGGTTATTGTTCACTCAACCGATGGTATCTCTCAAATTCGTAATGTACTTTTAAAGTTAGGAAGGCCGTTTACAGTATACCCTATGTTATGATTATTTATACCACCAAAAATAAAGTAAACCGATTGTCAAACTCGTAGAATACACGCAAAATAACGAAATTAGAAAAACAAAAGAAAATGTGCTACATTTTTTGACAAAGCAATATTTGAAGATTTTAACATTAATATCAAATATATTATATAAATCTTATTTATAGTTGATACAGTAATAAGCAATTTTTCGGCAGTTTACGCTCTTCATTTATTTACCGAATATGTTCTTTATATGCATTATTCCATAGAAATTACTTGTTAACTTTATATTTCCTACGTATTAGATAGGTTATAATTTTAGTGCTTTTACCCATTGGTTTTTGAAAACTCAGGACGGATTCATTGGCGCTTCGTTTGGCAAAATTAGAGGACCTTATTTTGGCATAAAATCTTTCCAGCAGCAAAGTAATCATTCACCCATTATATATAATTTCGATTCTGATCCCATCCCAAGTTATATAATTTCAAATTATTCTAGGTATTGTCAGCAGCATCTGTGTAACTTTCTTCAGGATTTCTGATTTTGTTTCTCCTAATCCGGATTCTTTATCCGAATTTAATTGGGGACAGAAGAGCTCAGCAACATCATATTCATTTTTCTGATTGTTCTCGCAACGGATTTCCAATTTCTGCAGGACCTTTTCAGTGAATCGTTGCTTTTGTGTCTGATAAGTGGAAAAATCCCTTGTGAAATAATAACTGCTAACGAATCACAAACTTAGACTTAAACACGCGATTGAGATAATATTTCCATCCCATTATAGACCCCATTTTCGCCTTGGGAAGGGGTGCTCATATAAACTATGGAAAAAGTATTTGGACACTGCAGAAAATCAGGTTGATTTTCCTGGTTAGGACTCGGCCCATTGCTTTATGTACCTGGTACCATGAACGCTGACGTGTACCTCGACATTCTGAATAATTCGGCCTTGCCTACACTATGGCAATACTACGGCGATGATGGTTGTTTCTTCCAACAGGATCGAGCTCCATGTCATACTGCAAAACATGTGCTGGACTGGTTTCCTGAAAATGAGGTGAATTTGCTTGATTGGCCTGCTCAGAGCCCCGATCTAAATCCAATCGAGAACTAGTGGGACGAACTGGAGCGAAAGGTACAACACCGCCACGCACGCCCATCTTCACAACAATTTTTTCTCACAGCCTTGCAAGAGGCATGGCGAGCTATTCCTATCCAGACTTATAGAGAACTTGTGGAAAGTATGCCTCGACGTGTTGCAGTTGTAATACAAGCAAAAGAGGGCCTACCCGTTACTAAATAAAATAAAGCACTTTCTCTGAAAAACATGCAGTGTCCAAATACTTTCGTCCATATAGTGTATGCAAGGTCAAATAAACGAGTATAGCAGCATTATTAAATGAATAGTGGTTATAAATCTGCTTGTCTTGCTATTCTATGGTCTTTTTGCGCTGAACGATAGATATTTAGACCAGATGGTTGGTTTGGTTTTTTTTTGATGCTACGGCCATACTTGGCCAAACACAAGACAAAGTCAAGTAAGTGAAAGGAAGGATGGAGAGGGGGAAGTATGGAGAAAGATCGCTTGGGCATCCTGGGGTCGCGACCCCCATGTTTACCAGAGGCAGTAAACCCCATGGGAGACAAATATATCACTAGGGTGCCTCGGGTTCGTGAAGCCCGTACACACTTAAGGGGATATTAAGGATACTTAAGGGGATATTAAGGCCAGGAAATTTGCTTTGTAGAAAAGACACCAGCGGTCGTTTCGGGAGAATTCAGATGTGGAAGGTTTCTAAATTGAGTTTTACAAAAAAAATCTCGTTTTGTGCCTAAAGTAAAATGATTAAAAATCACTAAAAATTGTGAAAATCCGACACAAATGTGAAAGCGACAAAGGCGCCCCGTTGACGAAATGACACCAACGGCCTAGTGTTAAATGAGCTTTACAAATTTTAAGTTTTATATGTCGACACTCACCAAAATGTAATGCAATACAGAAAAATATTTATTGAAATAAATCAGTTTGATTGAAAGAGGTGCATTTAAACAATGGCAGTCAGTGGTGGATCACCCACCAGAGGCGCGCTAAGTATGTTTTGATTTATACGAGAGCCTAGAACGGAAAATATCGATACAAAATAGGCATTTTCAGAAACAGTTTCCTAGAAGTCCATATAATCTTTCATTCAGTTCTATTTTGTTATAATTAATTATATTTTTTATTATAAAAATTAGTCAATGATCTTTTAATAAAGTTAACAAAATATATTGCGAATGATTCAGAATTAAGCCAAAAGGACCTATCCGCCACTGGTGACAATTGAATAAAATCAAACTTTATGATGAAAGAATACGAACTTTTTGTCTTTGGATGAAGTGTAAATTTGCTTGGATTGATAAAATTTAAATTCAAAGTAATATTCCGTGGCTTTGGATAGTGACTTGGTTCTTCAGATAAAATATTCAACATAAAGCATTTAAAAATACTTTATTATTAAAATACTTATTTAGAAGTGTCAGTTCACAAATAAAATCTCAGTTAACCAGTGTTTGTTATCTGGGGAGGAATGAGATATGTAGTTCAGCTTCGTTACAAATTTTATAAAATGTGTGGGACTTTCTAAAACGCATGTGAAAATGCCAAAGATACGCCATAACAAGCCAAAAAAGTAAATAACTGTTAAATAAGTTTTACTTTCACGAAATGTAGGCGAGAACATCAAAATACAAGAACTAGCAAAGTCAATTTTTTTGGGTTTCGACACAAAGGTTAAAAACATCTTGTCACTAATTTCAGTTTCAAATATAACTATTTTTCATTAGCCTATAGTTGGCTGATTGTTTAAGAGTTTTATGGCGCAAGGGTCATATTTGGCCAAGCTGCGCCAAATACACGACAACCTTAAGCAAAAAAATGCCAGGAAAGGGGAAAATTAGGAATTGGGAAATAGAATAGGATGAAAGCAGAGTGAAAGATCGATTAGGTATCCCGGGAGGGGGGCAACCGTGTTTACTAAAGACAGTAAACCCCATGAAAAAAGGAGATATCACTAGTATAACCTCGACTCCACCAAGTCCGTACGCACCTGTACTGTTTGCACCGCTGTAGGACTTCAGCCGATAAATAGAGCTTAAGTGGTCTCAAAAGTTACCAAGTCCAATTCTGTATGATCTCAGCTTTACTAATATGTATAACTCAAAATACACTATATTTCGAGTTACTTAGTTCTTGCATTCAGGGGACGATATTAAGTTTGATAACACTGCTCAAGATTTTAAAGACTGGTTCGTATTACACAATGCTTCCAAACCAACACATCAAATAGTTAATTGAATTAACATCGCACTGGAGCAACGCAACGGGCTATTGACGAAGGCCCGGGAAACATTCCGATGGGAAAGATCCGAGGATAACACCTCGTAGTTTCGATCCACGGTCAGATGGCGAGATCAACGCTTGAGCTGGGCACCCCACTCTCCGAACATCCACACCACGCTAAAGTGGGGACATTTGAGGCCACAACAGATTTAACGTGAATCAGTCCCCCGTGAACAGGACGGTCTTTGGCTGGACCGTGTTTCGAACTCCAAACCATCGGGTTTGCGTTGCTCCTCCAACTGGGCTACAGCGGTCCTGACCAACACTTCGAAGATTTTTAAAAATATCAAATGAAACACATCGATTGAAAAGTACGTATTCCTTCGCACATCTCATTTTGGAAACAACATGTTAGATTTCCAAAGATTCCCACCCAAGAATCTCGATATAAAACGCCCCCTCCCCCCCGACGCCGAACTCCTCCCCCTAAACAAACCGACGACGAATCCCTTTTCCTGGAACAGTCGGGAGAAACCTAGTTTATTAGACACACCAAATGCTCTCGAAACAAAAAAAAACCGGGAAACACAGCCGGAGACCAAAGTGGCTCGGAAGCTATAAATTTCAAACACCAGGGGACGAGCGAATCACCAGCGGTAACCACAACCACTCTCAAAAGAAATCCCTAGATTTAGTCCATTTATCTTTAAGAAAAGGAGGGAGAAAATCCCCACTTTTTTTCCCTCCGCCTCGAAAATTTCCTCACAAAAATCCCAGTTGTAGAAAGGACAATCGATGGAAATTTTTCACCGCAGGTTCGTATTGACGCTGACTGCTGCATATTTTAGATATCTATATTTCTTTACCCCTGCTTGAAAGGGAGCGTGAAATTTGATATATTTCGATGGTCCCTGGCTCTGCTTTTCTACTTCGGAATAGAACCAATATCTGTCCCGGGCACTCGGAAGTTGCAGTTCCTTTCTCTCGGCGGAAACAAACCGTAAAGTAAAAGGTTTGGTCAAGCAGCGGAGAAGAACGGGTCGTGATTGAGACGTTGCTACTCAAACCTCTCAGCATCGCGAGAATCCTGAGTAGTATTATAGCATTGCCTTTACCCCACAAGACACTTAATGACTAAATAACTACATCTGTTGTTTTAAAAAATCCATGGATTTTTTCAATCTTTTGAAAAATTCTATTGGTTTTTGGTAATGAATACTTCGGAAAAATTCTATTGTTTATTTCCTTAGAATAGAATCTTTTCGAAAGATTCTATTGGTCATTTCCTTAGAATAGAATCCTTTGAAAATATTTTATCACTCATTTCCTTCGAATAGAATCATTTGGAAAGTTTTGCTCGTTTCCTTCGAATAGAATCCTTTTGAAAACTTCTGTTGCTTTTTTTCTTCGAATAGAGCCCTTGAGTAAATTCTTTTGTTCCCTTCCTTGGAATAGAATCCTTTGGAAAAACTGTTAGTAGTTTCCTTGGAATAGATACCTTTGAAAATATTATATTACTCATTTCCTTAGAATAGAATCTTATCGAAATATTCTATTGTTCATTTCCTTAGAATAGAATCTTTTCGAAAGATTCTATTGGTCATTTCCTTATAATAGAATCCTTTGAAAATATTCGATTACTCATTTCCTTAGAATAAAATCATTTGGAAAGATTATTGTTCTTTAGATTTTATTTATTGGTCAAGACGTTTAAATTGGTTAGATGTCATGCAGAGAAGACTAGGTTGCAAGGTGGAATTATGCGTGTAGGCCCCTCAGAGGGTTAATATTAAGAAAGCTATCGTCTGTCGATAAAGAATTGCGTGGTATTTCTGTGTTAGAAGTGAACTGAATAACCTAGCGATAGTGATCACAATTTTAATTTTACCCAAGGTTGACACGCATGTATCCTTTCTGAAACTGCAGTCATCTCTGCATTACTTTTAACCAGTTTTAACTTTATTTATCAATAGAATCTTGGATTCTTTCATCACCATTTATTTAGTCATTAAATGTGTTTGGAGATGTAGGGTAGGTAGCTGAATTAATGTCGCGCTCAAGCAACGCAACGGGCTATTGGCGACGGTCCGGGATCAATCCCAAAGGGAAAAATCCGAGTACATCACCTCGTCATTTTGAACCAAGGTCAGAAACCTCAACAAACCAAACCAAACCTAAACTTTATTGATAGTTCGTGAATAATTGAGTTTAGGTAGGTAGGTATTTAATTAACGTCGCACTGGATTAGCACATCGGGCTATTGGCGACGGTCTGGGATCAATCTCGAAGGGACAACACCACGTAATTTTGAACCACGGTCAGATGATGACACATGAGCTGGTACTCCACTCTCCAAACTCACACAGACGCCAACGTGAGGACACTCGTGGCCACGACGGATTTAACATGCACCAGCGTTTGGATGTAGGGTAAAAGCGATACTATACTAGTCGAAATCCCGTGGTTCTCAGAGTTAAAAATATCTGTACACTTATTTTAAAGTTTGTTTGGAAGAGTAATAGCAAATAAGCACAGTGCTCAGTGTTAATTAGTACGTTGGGAGTCAGCTACCGAGTATTGTACAATTACTCACACTAGCAGATGTTTGAGGGGAGGGTCAAAGGTAAAGAGTACTTAAGGACAAGGTCGAGTTTTTCCTCTTATTGTGTAGATAGGACATTACTGTGATTGGTTGATTGTATTTTTATGGCGCAGGGGCATATCGAGCCATACTGAGCATGATGCAAGATATATAGTCCCTTAATGTGAATTCACACACACACACACACACACACACGCACACGCACACGCACACACACACACACACACACAGGTTGTCGTCTCCCAAAAACCCCAGAAACAGAAACCTTTGGACTAAAATTCTCCCTCACTTCAAAAGTAAGAAATTAATTTTGTTCGTCTCTAAAGCTTTACCGAGTTTATCCCTAGCGTGGATTTTAATGTTTTGACCCATTTTAGCTAGTCCACCTTTATCTTTTATTTATTTATTTGATTTCTCCTGGTTGAGTCTTATTGACTCTATGACCTTGTCTTTAGATTATGCAACCTATTCTGCTTTTCGAGAATTAATATTTTTTGAAGAAACTTCTACAGTTTTGCCTTTGGAATAGTTCTATCGGGTTTATTGGATCTACTTTGTGTTTTCTTATGTATAGGGAAACTTAATTAACCGTCAGAATTAAGACAATCACCAGGAGGGTTAATGCATACCATAGGAATGTTCTTAACAGTGTCTGAAGCATTCTAATTTAATTTAATTTAAAATACTGAGGGCGCGCACGCATATATACGTTTGACAGTGTCAAGCATGTCTTCAAACCAGTTTTGACCTATTGTCCTTTTGCATGTTATCCCAGGATTCTTTCAGCCTATAGAAGTGGTTATTTAGCCATTAAATGTGTGATGCAGGGTAAAAGAATTATTACCCTCGGAAATCATCTCACGACACTCAGGTTAAAAAAATATAACATTGTTTTTTAAGCGAAATAATCGGATTGCTAGCAGGTGGTTGTAAATGTTCGATGAAGTCTAAATGCCGTTAATCATATCTATAATCATTCTTAATCAGTATATACTACTTAACCCTCCAAGTGTTTTGACAAGACAGATCCGTCCAAGATTTGGTCAATTTCGCTAAGAACGAGATATTTCGTCCAAGATTTGGTCAATTTCGCCAAGAACGAGATATTTCGTCTAAGATCTGGTCAATTTCGCTAAGAAGAGATATTTCGTCTAAGATCTGGTCAATTTCGCTAAGAACGAGATATTTCGTTCAAGATCTGGTCAATTTCGCTTAGGAGATATTTCGTCGGGACAAAATTGCCCTATTGATTCAAGTTGAATGAAGATCCAAGTGGAAAATATAAATTGTCAATTGCCTAGAACTAGTGGCAGTTTGGGACAGATTTTTGCATCCGAATCTAGCCACAACAAGGCAATTTTCGATACTAAACCACCAGGAGGGTTAAAACTCTGGCATAAAATAAATTTTAATATTTTAACAGTCGAACTAAAATAAGCTGCATCGTGTAAATTTACCAGACTAATAGCTAGGAAATTAAAATAATCGGGAGTCCCTCAGCGTTCTTTTTAAAATCTGAGGTAAAATATGCACTAATGAGACTCACGGTCCTATGTCTCTCCGATCAGGGATTAACATTTATTTTACAGTTAACTGGAAAATTTCCCTATTTCATATCGTTGAAATATTTAGTAGAAGCTGTCAATCTACTATTGTAAAAGGAAGTGTTTGTGTATCTGTGTGTGCAGTGTCCAGAGGAATCCATAACACTTACAGCCATGAAATTTGGAACACAGGTAGTCCTAAAGGTAACTGAATGTACCTCGAAGCCCGAATTTTAAAACTTAATCTAGAATTTTTTATTAATTTATTGGCAGATTTTTGTATTATTTGGTTTCCTAATAATGGCAACAATGTTAGAGAGATCACACAGCTTCCGCTCTTTGCAATAAGCCAATGCTCTCTGTTAACGTTCTAAAAAGGATGTTTGATAAGGCAGTCGTGTAAATTTCTGTATGCAGCTGCGGACCATCCAACGTATTCAAAGCGCTCTTGATTAACTTTGTTAATTTTTTTGGATTGCTTTCTGTTTTTGTTTGGGTATTTTTCGCAAATAGTATATAGTGGTTATTTCACAACTTACTTTTGAATTTGTATCATGTCTGCAATTTTGTTTATTACTGTTAATTTGATTTTGATTTCGCTGACATTGTGATTCATTTAGGTTGTTTGCCAGAATCAGTGAGGTTTAGTGTTAAGACTTTTTAAAAGTATAGCGTTATATTTAAAGATTCAATCACATTTTTATTTCAGTAGTGGTTATTTCATAACTTACTTTTGAATTTGTATAATTTCTGCAATTTTAATAACTACATTATTTTGGTTTAGCGTTATATTTAAAGATGCCCACAGCCTTCCAGAAAAAAGAAATGTCTTCAAACACAACAGCGAGATAACAGAGAAAGAGAACAAAGAGAAGCTGAATCCATCTCAGAAAGAGAAACAAGACTACAGCAAGTTAGAACCTTAAGAAATGCTGCTCGAATGCGCATCTGTAGAAATTTAGAGAATGCAGCTTTTAATTACGACCAATCAGCAGATTATGTATCTGATCCTTCATGCGTCATTGGTTCAATGTCTGTAACATTTTAACACTATGAAGCAAGTGGAGAGGTGAAATCTCAGGTATGTGCTGCAACGGAGGAAAGGTTCAACTGCCACGGTTAATGGATCTAGCCGAGCCCCCACGTACTTTACTGATTGGAGATTCAGCGGAAGCTAAACATTTCCTGGCAAATATTAGAAGGTACAATTCCTGTTTCCAGATGACCTCTTTCGGCACGACAAAAGAAATTAGAGAGTCCGGATACATGGCGACATTTAAGGTTCAGGGTCAAGTTTATCACCGCCATCGGGAGTCTACACACTCTACCAAACGAAGAGCCTAAATTTTTGCAAATGTATTTTGTTAGAGATGGTACACAACAAGCAGAGCAGCGTTGCAAACGTTCCGCAGACGAGACAAGACATAGTACTTCAGTTACAATATATGCTGGATCACCACAACTCTTACATCCACAGCTTCAAATCGGCCATGGATTAAATCAGCCATGAATTCAAAGTGGCAATCTTAGCGGACAAATCCCCACATGGTGAACATGAGAGGCGGTTCAATGCAGCGACACAACAGAAGTGACTTAAATCATGATGGGGAACAACATGGAGCAAGGTACATAGTTTTAGAAGAAAGAAGTGGCACCATCAAGAGAATTCCCGATACGCACAGGTCCTATGATGCGCTACAGTATCCACTGATGTATCGGCAGGGGGAGGATGGATATAATTTTGAACTGCGATAAACAAACCTAACTATAGGAATGCCGCAAACTAAGATTTCTGCTATGCAATTCTGCGCTCACAGGATGGTGATACGCTCTTCAAATTTCACCATTTTACTGAGTAGCAAAGACCTATTCCATCAATTTATCGTTGACATGTATTCCAAGATTGAATCGGAAAAGCTGTTGTACATGCGACTAAAACAGAGGACGCTGATAGTGGAACAGTATGCAGATTTGAGGGATGCGGTCATGAACGATGGAAATGTTGCAGACATTGGCCAGTTGATCATCTTTGCCTTCCAGCTTTAACTGGGGGTTCCAAGTACATGCACGAGGGTACTCAAGATGCCATGACCTACGTGAGAAACTGGTAGACTTCTTCATCACCTTTACTTGCAATTCAAACTGGACAGAGATCCAGCAAGAACTATTTGTTGGGCAAAACTACAGGATCGTCATGATTTGTTGGCAAGTCTTTCATCAAAAGCAAAACTCTCATGAGTCTCATAGCAAAGGCAAAATTTTTTGGAGAAGTTAAGTAGTATCATATCTACACGATAGAGTGGCAGAAGCGAGGACTTCCTCATGCCCACATTCTGATGGCGGATGAAATTCAGGCCTGCTTAAAATAATCTTACATTTGGAATGGAATTCATAGACTTGGCCTATCTACAATCATGCGAGTTCATGTCAACGGTGATCCCTCTGCCCAGCAATTTTCAGATAACCTACTTCAACTAGGAAATGGTGCCGTTACTTCGGATAATTAAAAATGATGTATAGCAAGGCAAAGCATTGGAAGGATTGTGAAAACTCAACGAGAGCTGAAAGGCGGTGTTTCCCAAATGTGGCGCAGCACTTTACTGATCACGCATGGCTGTGCCAAAGAGCAATTCTTGCCCCCAAGAAAAGAAGATGACAGTATCATCAATAAGCAACTTTTACAAGAATTGCCCGGTAGTGTTCAAATTTGCAAATCTATCGACATTACATGTGACACAGATGACGCTGTGAACTACACAACAGAGTTTTTGAACACATTGGAGCCATCTGGAATACCCTCGCACATATTAGAGCTAGAGATTGGGGGCACCGATTATGCTTCTCAGAAATCTGCATCCACCTTCACTCTGCAATGGAACTTGACTATCAAGAAAATATTATTGAAGCCAGCATCATGACTGGACATGCCTCAGGCGAAGACTTTTTCATTCCTAGGATCCCAATCATCCCTTCGGATCTCCCATTCCAATTCAAACGACTTCAGTTCTCTGTTCGTTTAAGTTTCGCCATGAGCATCAAGAAGGCACAAGGGCAATCGTTGAAAGTTGTTGGACTCGATTTCATTAAATCGTGTTTCTCCCATAGCCAACTGTATGTGGGTTGTTCAAGAGTTGGAAAAGCCGACCGTTTTTCTTAATTTCAGTGCTTCGATCGGTTGATTTTGAGTCTTCTCCGTCATTATCATCCGCCATTGTAATTGGCTGAGTAGTAGCTGATTATAAATTGACTAAGTAGGAATTTTATGCACCACTACAATAATTATAACTTGAAATCTAGCACTTCAACGAATCTAAACCTTGAAATACTTTTGTTGAATTGAAGTTATGCTGTTTTTCAACGTAGGACCATAATGGATTATCAATAGCGTGAGATCATAATAATAGAAGCAGTGTCACACAGAAGCATGCGTGTTCAAATCACGTCTTTGCCACCAATGTGGTAGATCTAGGGAAAACAGTGCGATTGCAATTTACTAAAACACATTTCCTGTTTAAGATTATTTGTACTGCTGTATACTGCGATATTTTAAGTAAATAATTGTAATTAGTTTTTTTTTTAGAGGGGAGGTTCGAAAATCCTTAAAATTACGTGAATTGAAGTTAACACGTGTTTAAGTGCAAAAGTTAATACCGTACAAAATAATTTTGAACTGATTTGATTAGGTAAATTATTCTTTAAAAAGCAGTTTAAGGAACGTGATAAATAGCAGGTGCTTACAAACTTTAAAATAAAAATTCACTCAAAAATAATCTCATCTCCAAGCAGCAGAAATTATTTATTTATTCAAGCACTGTTCGGATTCATCGGTGTAAGCGCATAACAAGGTTTTGCTTCCAGATCACTAGGCCATGAAATTGAACAGCAAAAATACGTTAAATTTTGTATTTTAATACAGAGTTAATCTGAAACTGTTAAGTACTTTTTCCAGAAAATTCGTAATTTATCATCGTTCACTCATGATATGCTTTCTGCGTGATAAAAAACCAGGAAACAAACCCAATCATATGAATAAGAGATTTCTCATTATGGTCAAAACTTGTCCGTTTAATAATTTCTTAACTTTTTACCATGTGGCAGAGAAAAAGAATCCTGATGAAGTGAATGCAATGTATTTCACGTCCTCGTTTGTTATGTTTAAAATATTCAAGACAGACTTTGCTGAGAGCCCGAGTTAATCAAGTTGAAGCCAAGTTATGAAAATGACAGAATGCAACTTTTAACTCCTCGATGGTTCGACTCTTAACTCCTTACTCTTAACTCTTAACTCGATGGTTCGACTTTTAACTCCTCGAGGTTCAAAACATTTATAATTTAGAAATGTATAAAATTAACATCATCATTTTCCCAATATAGCTAAATATCGGTGCAATTTTGTATATTTGAAAATCAATTTTTCCATGTTTATAAGAGCAAAGTAAATGTACAAAATCCCCATCTTCCTTCACTATAAATAACGAAAGTGAAGAAAAATCTGAACGTGTAAGTTTAACAACATTTTATATGAAATTAGATTTAACCTTCGGATTGGTTGTCTCACGAGTTATCTAGTCATTATCAAAACTGACCATATCTTGATGGACAAGAAACTCGTCATTGGGAAAAACTGACAAGATCTCGTTATAGATAGAAAAATCGGCAATATCTTGAGACGAGAAATCTCGCCTTTAGCAAAATTGGTCAGATCTGGATGAACGAGATATCTCGTCCAAACCACTTGGAGGGTTAACCTTATGACTGTCAGGATATTTCCGAGTAGTTAAGTATTGATGTTAGCCTGCTTCACATTTTAAAACTAACCACATCTATTGATTGAAAAAAGGAATTATTTTTTCTAGTGGTGAAGAAAGTTAAAACTGGTATGTCATAAAGGAAAGACTACAGGTTGTAAAATGAAAAGATGCCCTTCTGAACCATTCAGAGAGTAAATATGGTTTAATACATTATTAAAAGCATGTTATGACGATATTTCATGAATTTTTCTGTCATCAGCGTTTTATCATTGCATAGCATTTTGTTTTATTAAGGATAATTTTATTTCCAAGACTATATACGAAGACGTAACGAGGATAGAGAAAAACGTTCATAAGAGACGTTACAAAGGCTAAATTTTGTTATAAATTACGTATTTTTTATTTAAAAATATGTAACTTAAGCAAAAAAAACAATGAGAAAAACTTATAAGTTTTACTAAATATGAAAAATATATTTCATAAAAAGAATAGTTCATTCTCATCCAGACTTGAGAAAACCAAGTTTGTTTTAGATATTCAGTTAATATAGTTGCACGAATCAAGCGCCTTTGAACTCCATATTCTAAACAGATTTAAATTTCCACTATTGTTTACAAATCGAAAATTCATCGGAGGACAAGTAAAAAAAGCGACATATCTAGCATGATATATATCGAGGCGATATATCTAGCACACTATAACGAGACGTTATTATTCTAAACATTAAGTACGAGTACATGAATATATATCTCAACCCTCAAAGTGGTTTTGATGTCGCGTCCACAAAGATCTGATCAAATTTGCCAATAACGAGAAGTCTCGTGATCAAGATATTGCCGAATTTATTGAAACGAGATCAAGATATCTAGTCAGTTTTCTTCTAATGGTGCGATATATCATCCATCCATATCTGGTCAGTTTTGACCTAATCTAATTAATGCGAAATACCTTGTCCGGACAACCACCAAAAGGGTTAACACGTACGAAATCTGTAATTAACCTATTAAAATAAGCGTATATCACAAAGACAACTCTAAACGCACAGCGAAAATTTGCATAGAATTCATTAATATCCTACTTAGTGTTCACTTCTAAGTTCAATTAGCCTGCATAGTTAAATAATTTGTTTCATTCTGAATAGAAAGTAATGCAACGAACATCAAAGAATTAAATTACAGTAATAAGTCTTGTGTTAATTAAAATTTAAAACACATGTTACCACTAAATTACGGAAATCAGGTAATTTGCAGATTATCTAGGTAATGTGCAGATTAACTACGTCGATCCGTTAAAGTGCGGAAAATTGTTCCATTTCTCAAATTACCTAGGTAATCTGCAGATTACCTAGATAATCAGCACATTACCTACTAGGCACTCGTTAAAGTGAAAATAAGATCTTTGCTCGAACAGCAACGTTTTTTTACGCTTAAATTAATACTAAGACAAACAACTCAGTAATACTAGGTACTACTAATTGAAAAACACGCGATACTTTTATCCCATAAAGTTATAAGCAATTTCATATAATAATCAGTAGATGTAAATAAAATATACTGACAATTGTTGAAACATAATGTTATTTATTTATTTTTCGATATCTAAAGAAACAAGTTGATAGAATGAATCCAATCAATAGTTGAAGCGTAAGGAGAAAGGGAAAGAGGAGGAAAAAGAAATTAGAGAAACAAACTTATACATTTTAACGATTCGAAAGCTGTTAATGTGCACATTACCTAGGTAAAGTGCGGAAAACTAATTTTGTAGATGATTCCGCACTTAATGGAACAAATCAGCTAATCTGCAGATTACCTAGGTAATGTGCACATTACCGGCTTTCGAGCTTTAACGGTAACATATATATTGAATTAATTCTAAAGATGTTATTCTTCAGAACAAAAGTTTTTCTTATTTATCATCTCGATGATTTTGTGTTTCGAATTACTTATTTTAAAGCCAACAATCCCCAATTACGTTAAGTTCTTTTGTTCTATATTGAATTCAGATTCACAACAATGAGTTATATTGCTAAAGTAATGTCACGAAATCGAATCGTATTAAGTTTTTTTATTCCAAATATGCACCAAGTACAGAATTCCAAAGCATATGTATTGTTTTATTGGATCCTGGGCGTGAAATATTGCTAAAGTTAAGGTTAAAGATCGAATTATAAACAGCTGCGTTTGTTTCCTTCGTCGGATCTAGGTTTTTGTGTCCGAATCCCACCCTTTGTTGAAATATATCGGAAACAAAGAAATGCAAGAAAGAGCGAAACGGGAAAAACGAACTCTGTCGGTGTAACGCTGATAAGTCTAACACGATTTTGATAAGTGGACAGTTCAGCCAAGTGGATAACTTCCGAAGGAACTATCGATTCTTTCCATCGAGATATCGACTATCGGACAATGTTTTATCGCTTATGTCACGTGACCCGTGTCCTGGCAATTTTACACGAGGCCTATATTTATCGCATTAGGTGGTTTTTTCCGGCAGTGCTGATTTGGTCCTTAAAAAGAGGCACTTCGCAAAGCCATGATGAGATTCAGCAAAGGAAGTTTCATCAAAACCGTAATATGTACGCGCGGGGTGGCAGATCAATTATAAGGATACCCGATGATCTTCAATCATTTCTAGATGATCCATCACTCCTAGTGAATTGCATTGCTCTCTTTTTTGGCCTTGTATACGTTAGGAGATGAGGAATGTGCAACGTTTCGTAGAGCAGCGATTCCTAACTTTCCTCAACTGAAAGATAGATGCATATGCAAATGAATTCTGCTTACTACCTTATTTGTTTGTAACATCACTGTAGTTGGAGTTGCTGCATTCTTAGAATATGTGTGTCACTTCAAATAAAAGTAGTCATTATGCAAGGAAAACTGTTGCATTAGCTAAATTGTTTATAAGTTGACTATAGCTCGTAGGTAGTTAATTAACGTCGCACTAGAGTAATACAGTGGGCTATTAGTGACGGCCCGGGATCAATACCCAAAAGAAAGATCCTAGGACAACTCGTAATTTTGAACCACGGTCAGATGACGAGGCAATACCTGAGCTGCACCCAAATCTCCAAACTTCCACACCACACCAACGGAACAACGGTCAGATGACGGGGTCAACACATGAGCTGGCAGCCCACTCTCTAAACTTTCACACTACGCCAACGTGAGGAAATTTGAAACCATTAGAGATTTAACATGCACCAACCCCTTGTACACTGCGGTCTTTGGTTGGAACGAGTTCTGAACTGGCATTGTTGTCATTGGATCCCTTCCTCCGGGATTGATCCCGGATCGTCGCCAATAGCCCTTTGTGTTTCTTCAGTGCGACGTTAATTAACTACCTACCTCTTATGGACGATCCTATACAGGATCATACCGACCAGATAACCTACAGAGCAGTTAGTGCTCTTGGTTCAAGAAACTCGGGGTCCATAGGCTTTGATTTACGTTGTCATTCGGTATCCATGTGAAGCCTGAGATCTTATTCTAACTAGCTCTCGTGTAGGAAACAATTGACAGTAGAGCGAGAAACCAAAATGTTTCTAAATGAAATCTTATTTTAAAATTGTTTTAAAATTAAATGTTTCAAAATTTTACGACATAAATTTCTTTTGCATAAGATACATTTGCTGAAAAGCTTGTTCAGCTAATGGGAAGATATTTATATAAAGCTTGATAGAGAGGGCGTTAGTAAATTGGTTACTTTTGTAATTGTGTGGAATTTATCATTTTATTTGTATGCAATTTCAGCATGTCGCGTGTATAAAAAACCACAATTGGCCAAACATGGCTAAAATGTCAAATAAAATTCGTTCTTAAATGGAAGTATTTTTTCAGTTTACAGGAGAAACGCTCTGACTGACATTGTTTCAGACACGAAATGCTTATTTTCGTGATGAGAAATAGTCAAATTATAATCGGTTTAAAATGTAAAAAAACGTGATCAAAATGCGAATTTTTGTAAATATTTTGACATAAAAACGAATTAGTTTTCAAACAGCTATACAGTAAAAAAACATTTTTCTAAACCAATCAAACACCCATTCTGTTAATGACGAGATATCTCGTCAGTAAGATATTGCCGAATTTTTTCATGTTGACGAGATCAAGAACTAGCCAGTTTTCTATTGATGAGATTCTCGTCGAGACAACCCCAATGAGGGTTAATAAATTTCTGCCTTTCTATATATTTTTTCCCCTCTGGAAGTTTGTTTATGTTTACACTGAAAAACCCTTTCGTAAGAGAAAACAGAAATTCGAATGATTACTGAACCTGAAGATAAAAATTGCATGGAATGTCCATCTAATGTTAAAGAACACGTTACACATGCAAAAGGATACATAAAGACACGCATGGCCACATTCCTCAGAAACAATACAGAACTCAAACATTCAACAATCTGCGTACAAGGGTGGAAAGGAGAAATTCGAATAATTACCGAAGCGGAAAGAGAATATTCCACATAACGCGAAAAATAAATCGATATCAATAAAAGAAAGACGCGAAAAAAGTCTTAGAAATTCTGATCCAGTAGTTGCCAAGCAATATTTACAGAAATAATTTCCTAATATTCCCGGCAAAAGTTGTTGGGAAAGACAACCCACGGAAGAAGAAATCAAATCACTGGTTCAAACTCCAGAAAAATTCGCGCGGAATATAAAAATCTCGAAAAAACTGGCGCAAAAATAAGGAAAAGACATATTCTGTTCGTATGCCACCCCGAAAATTCCACCCACCCCCAAATCGTTATAGCCAGCCATGCGTTCCATTTGCCGTGCAGTACGGTTCGTTAGAGTATTCGAAGGAGGACGTGCGCATACAGAACCAAAGATTCAGTCAAGATGGCCGCCGACTGAATACGTAAGAGCGTTTGATATGCAAGCTATAGCGGACGACAAAATAAAACCCTGATGGAAGAAACGAAAAAAAATGGCGGAGCTGGCAGTTTTATTTTGCAATGATGAATGACAGAAATGGAAGAATCATGTGTAGCTTGATGACTGGGAGATAAGATTTTCGCTGCTTGTTTTTTCAACCCCACCTAGTAGCGTGTTACGTTTTTTATATATATATTCCCCTCTCACTTTCTTTGCTGTTTCCTTTTATTTTACGGTTGTTTTCTTGTGGAAGGGGATTTAGACTACTCTTACTATTTCGATGTTTGGTTTTCTTTCATATTTCCAGTGGAACCGTTTTTGTTTTCAGGTTTTTTTGTATTCTCTCTCCATGATTTCTTATGTATAGAAATATATATTCGGGGAAATATGGCGAAGCCCGGCTGGTTTTTTTTTTGTCTTGTTTTGCACCTGAGCTACTGCGTCTTATTTGGGTTCTGAAATCCCTCTCTTCTGTCTCCTTTTGTTGGGGGAGTTTTTCGTGAAGCTGGAGGAAAAGACCCGCATTGAAACAGCGGTCGAACAATGAGAGTATAAATGTTGAGGGTTTTTCAGAAAGACGAGAGGGTATTTCTCGGACAAGAGGACAAAGAAAGTGGATCGAATTCAAGTTTCTGTTCAGACATGTGAATGTATCCAGAACTTAGAGTTGAGTAAAATTCTTAGCCTTCCTTTCTCCATTCGCAGATAAGATTCGTACGGCAAATTTTATTCATGTTACATCTACTTTTGCATATTCTTATAGAATAAAATAGATTCCCTCTTCAGGATTGTCTAAACGAGTTAAATACTGCTATATAATCTGTACGAATATTAAAATTACATCTTTATTATTAATATTTAGTTGACAATGTGGTGTTACAAAACATAAACAAACCCGAGCTATCAGAAATCCTGCTATAGTACAAGAATGTCTCCAAGCTTAAGTATATCTTGCAATTAGTTTCGGGTATAATGGTTCAGAGGCCATATTTGGCCAAGATGCGCCAAACACAAGATAGGCAGCTTCAAATAATTGTGAAAAGAAAGGATGGAGAGAAAGTAGAGTCATCCTGGGGTTGCGATCCCCATGTTTACCCCAGAAGCAGTAAACCCCATGGGAAAATAAAAGATCATCAGTGTACATGGGGTTGGTGAAGCCCGTTCTCACTTAAAGATGTGCCCCAGAGGGGGTATATCTTGTGGAAATCCATGGATTAATTTCTTCAGTGCTTCTAACATTGCGGATTTGGTTTAAATGTTCTAGTCTTCAATATCGGGGCAGTTCTATAGTTTCAATGTTTTGTGTCACACAGGCTGTTTCGTTCCTTTAAACAGTGGATGTTATTTATGATGTCACGAAATTTAATAGACCAATGTTTATTATTTATTTTCTCTCTTTTGGGATACCATTTCGTCTAGACCAGACCACAATTACCAATTTCTAAATAAATATAGATCACCTCTGATAAACATCCTTTATTCCATTACTTGATTCATTTATGGTCCAGACTTGAGTAACAAATCATGCTTCATTTTACAGCGCTGTAGTTCATTCCATATATTTTGACCAAAGACCGTCGTATACATGGGGGGGGCTGGTGAACGTTAGATCTGTCGTGTCCTCAAATGCGTAGTTTGGAAGTTTGGAGATTGAGCTGCCAAATCAAATGACCTCGTCATCTGACCGTGATTCAAAATTACATGGTATTGTCCTCGGATCTATCCCTTCGGATTTTATCCCGGACCATCACAAATAGCCCGTTTTGTTGCTCCAGTGCGTCATTAATTAAATACCTACCTACTTACCATTTTTTGCATCACGTACAAAGCTGTATGACTTTAATTTTGTCCTTAAAATATTTTTAAAACAGCGATAGTGTGTTAATAAAATAGACCTTTGTGTAAAGGACAAAGAACTCCGTTAGAGTCAAAAATTAAATAAGGGAACACTTCTAAATTAAGAACCAAAGTTTACGTTGTTTTTTATGGAACGAGGGACAGATCCGGCCAAGCTGCTTAAAGCATTTTTCCCTCCAAGTAACTTGACACAGGAGATGAAAGATTTTACTGACACAAGAGATAAATACACACTAGGGTAATAACAAGAATCAAATCTACGCTGACTAAAATTCGCAGGCTGCTAGCGAAGCGCATTCCATTGAAAGCCACGGCGGCTCCAATAATATTTAGGAATGTAATGGTTGAATTAGTTTATAATGTCAACGGTCATGTTTTTCTGCATATGGGTTAAATAAACCGAAACTCTCACAGGTGGTTAAATGATTTTACAACTATTTTGAGCATTTATACCACGCCGAAATTTAATACCAATCCTGTATCCAAGTCCAGAAAGCTAATATATCGACAGTAGTACTGAGATAAATACCAGTTATAAGCGAGAGTTTTACCCCTGCTGGTAGATGTCTCGAAGAGGTATCTCCTTATTTGCAGAATTGGTCAGATCTTGATGGACATCTCGTCATTACAAAACTGACCAAATATTGGTGGACAAGATATCTCGTCTTTAGAAGAGCACCAACCAGATTTTGATCTCGTTATCATGAAAAAATCGGTAATATCTTGATGACGAGGTATCTCGTCATTAGCAAAATTGTTCACATCTTGATGGACGAGATATCGCGTCAAAACCACTTTAAGGGTTTGTAAAAATCGTAAGGAGTCGAGATACTGTGTAATAACAGAGCATATGATGAGATATTTCCGAGTAGTGTAAGTATTGCTTTCAACTCACAACACACATAACGAGAAATAAAAAAACTATTTTGTTTCAAAGAATCCCAGGAAAGATTCTATTGGTCTAGAAATCCGGCTTGGTTGGTTGGGTCTTATGGCACTAGGACGAAATTCGGCCACGCGTAAGACAAACAGCAATGACCAGACGATGTTTAGTGGCACGGGCGAAAGAAACACTCCTAAGATTAAGTTAGAGGAATCAAACCTGGGCCACCTACAACTCAAGCTGCTTGAGCTGTGGGCAAACCCACCGAGTCATGGCATTCCCTGATCAGTAAAGTCAAAACTGGTTTGAAGTCATGCAGGGAAGACAGCAGGTTACAAAATGGATATATGCTTGTGAATCCCCCTCAAAAGGCGAGCCCCGGTAGGCCAGTTGGAAGATTAGCGGATTAGAAACCGGAGGGTTGTCAGTTCAAAACTCGGTCCAGCAGGAGACCGTCGTGTTCACGGGGCTGGTGCTGCTAAATCTGTCCTCAAATCACCTGACCGTTCCTCAAAATTACGTGGTGTTGTCCTCGGATCTTTCCCTTGGTGAAATCCCGAATCGTTTCCAATAGTCCATTGTGTTGCTCCAGAGCGATTTTAATTAACTACATACCCTCAAAAGGATGAGAATTGCGTTTAATAAAATTTCCCTATCAACAAACATTGGTTATTAAGCAGCACCAAGGACTGAAAGTACGGTGATATTTACTCCCTAAAATTCATACCGCAAGAACATTTATTAAAGAATGACGAAACGTGACCTTTTTTACCCGCAAAGTTCGTGTTCCCATCCCAGCCTACTTTTTTATCGCCTCCCCGCATGATCTTTTATAACTCATCGCCCGTAATTCCGTCACCACTCCCCGGCAAGTGTAACTGCAAGCAGTAACCGTCTGATGAATCGTACTTTATACGCCATCTAAGCCTATATCGCAGTGCATAAATAAAATATGCCGCCCTGTTTAGCATACTCGGCTGCGGCGCATCAGCAAAATCAAATATGCCGAGGAATATTTTCCTAACCGCATCTTCCACCGCGTTTTCAAATATCGCGGCCGAAAACGAGCTCCTCTTCCCCACCCCACCCTTCTACCTTCTTCACTTCAGTTCCTAAAAAATATCCAAGTGTTCCGTGAAATTTTTGCGTCAATCCTATTTCTTCCGATATCTGAATAATGATCAGGAGTGAGACGGGATTTTTTTTTCTCTTTTTGTTTGAAGGATATTTCGGAAACATTAAAAACACATGAATCGATTTTGGACTGATATTTTTTGCCTCTTTATTTTGTTTTTCAATCCCTGATAGATCGCTTTCTCGCAGTGTGAAGCCATATAGCGATGGGATTCCTCCGGCTATCGTATTTACGTATGTAATGAAGCTGAATTTGAATCTAAGCGTTTTGAGTATTCAGTGTAAAGCCGGGTTTCAAGTTTCATTTCCTTCTACACAACCGGGCTTCTGTAGCCCGGTCGGAGGAGTAACGGATTAGCAACCCGAGGGTTGCGAGTTCGAATCCAACCAAAGACTGTCTTGCTTTGGTTCGACACGAGGGCTGGTGCACGTTAAATCTATCGTGGTCTCAAATGTCCTGACGTTGGCGTGGTGGGGAAGTTTGAAGAGTGGGGTGCCAGCTCAGGTGTTGTCCTTGCAATATGACCGTGGGTCCATAGGACGAGGTGTTGTCCTCGGCTCTCTTTCGGGATTGATCCCAGACGGTCACCAATAGACCGTTGTGTTCGTTCAGTATGACAATAATTATCTACCTACCTCTTTCATCAAGATCTGGCCAATTTTGCCAATGATGAGATATCTCATCAAGATATTGAGGATATTTCGATTGTGACGAAATCAAGATCTGATAGTTTTTCTAATGACGAGATATCTCGTCCATCATATGGTCAGTTTTGCTAATGACGAGATACCTCTAGAGGATTAAACAAGCTAATAACATAGGGATATACGGCTTGAAGTGGATTCCGAACCACTACAAACATCCATGCCTACACCGACAGTTGAACCCAGAACCTGTTGAAGGTTAACCACTTTCTCCCAGGCTGGCTATGAGCTACTTGAAAGTAAGTTTTTGCTTCTTATTAACAAGTTATGCATTGAATTTGCTTAGAGGTAGGTAGTTAACGTTGCACTGAAGCAACTCAACGGGCTATCGGCGACGATCCGGGATCAATCCCGAAGGAAAAGATCCAAGGACAAAGCCTCGTAATTTTGAAAAATGGTCAGATGACGAGGCAACACTTGAGCTGGCATCCTATTCTCCAAACTTCAACACCACGCCAACGTAAGGAGAATGTGTCATGGCCTCCAACATCTTTGGAGGCCACGACAGATTTAACGTGTACCAGCCCCCGTGTACTCGACGGTGTTTGACTGTACCGCGTTTCGAACTCGCAAACCTTCCGGTTGCTTAAACGTTGCTCTGCCAACTGAGTCGCTTTAAATTTGCCTTGAATTGGTTTAATTAATGTTTAAAGATATTCTTTTATGTAACTATTATTGTTTTTCACACAATTGTTTTTTTGCAATCCGGACTAACTCTTGATTTGAATGTACTATACAGCAAAAAAAATCACAATTCCTATACATTTTTTTTATTTTGAAAGTGAGTTATTACTGAACAAGAACGATTAATTTATAAAAAAATTTTAGCTTTATACAAATTTAACTTTTCTGATGTAATTCTGATTTAGATATTTTGAACTATAATTAAATTACCCCCATTTATATATATATATATATATATATATATATATATATATATATACATATATATATATATAGAGAGAGAGAGAGAGAATTATTTGAACTATAATATAGATTAAGATATTTTGAACTATAATATAGATTTAGATATTTTGAACTATATAATATAGATTTAGATATTTTGAACTATAGTATATCTAGATTACCCCTATATATAGATTTATTTTAACTATAATGTAAATTTCGATATTTGTGTATAATATTATCCCTGTTCGAAAAAATTGAAACTTTGTTTTGAACTAATGGTTCATAATATTTTTCAAAAATCTTTACAAATAAATCTAGTCTTCAACGTTTCACCAGAAATATTTTCAAAGAAATACTTTGACTGAATTTTATGTGTGTACCTTATTTTTTATTATTCGGTAGAGCGAATAATAAAACTCAATTTGAATCAAGAAACCCTTTCAAGCATAGAAAAAACCCTGAAAAACAGGAAAATTCAATAGCCCCACAAATAAAAACATCCCTTCTCCTTTATGTTATGATTATTAGGCACGTTTTGTGTTCGATTGCGACAAGTAAACCATAACAGCGAGTTGCGTGAAGTTTGGATTGGGGAAATGAAAAATAACAGTTAATTGCAATACAAAAAAGGGACATTATATTCGTGCCTGGAATGTATTGCATTGAAATCGTTGAGTGAGGAATATTTGTTTTCTGACTCGTATCACGAATCTACTGTTTCGAATTAAATAGCGTCCGAAGCTCTTTGATCGAAAATAGCAAAGCATAAATGGCGCATAGCTTTGAGGTTACGTGACAAAACTTCATTTTGCACTTTTAATCAGAAGTGGCGCTACACTAAACACCTTTATGGAATTTATCGAAATAACTGGAATGATCATGATTTTATGAGAAAAGCATAATTTTTCTTACTCCATGCCAGAATTTCCTGGAGTTTTAGCTTTGGTCATTAAACACGACTGTTAATAGAGTTTAACGATTATGTTCTGCAAGCCGCCCACATTTGCACTCTGGCTTTCAGTACCATGTTAGAAGACGGGGTTCGTTACTAGGTTGAAATTACAGGCCAATGTGTATCAATACATTCAATGTTTAACTTGCACAAATGTAATTTTATCCCTTGCAATTTCTCGCTTATTGCACTGCCTATTTTCATATCTTTCGACATTTTTATTCTTTCTATTTGTGTGTGCTGTGAGAAGGAGTTATTGTACCACTGAGTCTTGCGATACTTCTGTTTACTGAGTCACTGAGTTGCTGTATTCCGAGTTGTTGAATGTCACCGAATGAACCGACTTCTGAGTCGAAAATATTACTATCTTCTACACTAAAGTTAATTAGACCGTATGAAAACAATTGATAGTAAAAAAATGAATATCTGCATGGATTGAAAATGTAGGTAGTTAATTAAAGTCGCACTCGAACACATTGGGCTATTGGTGACCGTCCTGGATCTTTCCAGAAGGTAAAGATCCAAGCACAATGCCTCATGATTCTGAATCACGGTCAGATAACGAGAAAACCTGAGCTGGCCCTCTCCTAATTTCCATACCCCGCCAATGTGAGGATATTTGAGGCCACGAAAGATTTAACGTGCATCAGCTCCCTCCTACACGAGGGTCTTTGGCTGAACCGAGTTTCGATCCTCCTGTTGCTAACCCGTTGCTCTTCCAACTGGGCTACCGATGCTCTCGTGTGTGTGCTGTAAGAATGAGTTATTGTACCACTGAGTTTTGTGGTACTTCTGTTTATTGTGTCACTGAGTTACTGTATTCTGAGTTACTGTCCTAATGCTAAAAGTGTGTGTGTAAAGCTAATTAGTACGTATGAAAACAATTGACAGTAAAAAAATGAGCATCTGCATTAATTTATAAGACAAAATATTTATTTGTTGTGTGTGTGTGTACATAAACGTTGAATATATTCAAAAATTAAACTTTTTTGTAGCCCTATTCCATGCTCTCCTGAAACAATGTATAGCACTGAAACAAAGTGTAAAGATGCAAAACAGTCGTTAAAAAATTGCAACATTCAGAAACAAGATTAATTTACTTCCCATTCCTAAAAAATTGAGTACTCTGAATTCCTTTTATTCAGTAATTAAGTGAAATAACTAATTTGAAAGCATCAAAACTTAACTAAGCTCCGATGACAAGACTTTTGTAAAAGCAAGTCTTTATCAAAGAGCCTTTTGTAAAAAGTTTTAACAGTGGTTTAAAAACAAGTAAAATTTTTTAGGCAGATTTAGTTAACAGAACTTTGAAATTTTTTTTTGAAGTTCATATATCTTTCAACACAAAGAATATATTTAGCAGACAGCTTTTGTACTTCGCAAATTAATTTAGACAGGCAATTAATTTTGAAGTTCTGATGTGGAAGATTAATTTGGATGTTTACTGTTTTTATCCACGTCAAATCCTTTTTTAAAATCAAATTTTTTGAGCTGAAGACTTAGGATCCGGTATGATGCAATTGTTTTCGTACATATATATTGTTACATTAAATTTTAAAAATGTACATTTTACTTAATGAAAATTTCCAAACTAAAAGAAATTGCTTCCTTGGTACAATGCAAGAGAAAATAGGATGTTATAATAGTGTTCAAAGTTTCTATACTAAATATAGAAACTTTGAAATATAAAGTACTTTTATAATAGGAAAATAAATTTAAAAATTCGCGAGAATAATGACAAAATTTAAAACATATTAATGGAAATTTGAGAAAAATTGCATTATTAGAAATTTGATGATAATTTGTAAAAAGCAATTGATATTTCCATAGCATTACGAGGTTCCCAAGTGGAATTATTATAATTTCCCCACAACATTGATTTAAAGAATCCAAGGAAGCATTATTCTGGTCAAGATCAAAATTGGCTAGAAGTCATGCAGGGAAGACTGCAGTTTGAAGAACGGATATATACGTGAGAACCCCTCAGAGGGTAAATTTAGTGATGTAAACATGGAGTCTTTACTGACTGTTTCAACATCTTATCAATCCATGAAACATGCAGTTTGTGTCGGAAACTGTCCTTTTGTGGCCAGCCTCTGATGCAAAAACCTATTCAAAATCGTCAACAGTTCTGGGTAAGGAATAATTTAGTTTTCCTACTTCATTACCCTTGTAGTTATAGGGCAGATTTGTCTCGACGAGATATCTCGTTCTTAGCAAAATTGACAATATCTTGGACGAGATATTTCGTCGAAATACTCAGAGGGTTAAAAGTTAACAAATAAACTAGTTGACTGGTAAAAAGAATTAGTAAGGGCCATATTTGGCCAAGCTGCACCAAACACAAGATTGACTATGTTATGCACAAGGAACGTTTTATTGACACAGACGGGAAATACACCCGGGATGTTACAGGAATCGAACCTGCGCCATCTACAACTCTCCAAGGTCCAGCCAGTATTCAACCGTGTGCAGAAAACCATGACCGATGAATTTAATAAACCTATCTCTACTCACACACAAAATCAAGCACACTCATTTACTCAGATAAGTATACGTACACACGTGTCATATTTACATACAGATTATATGCATACACACATGGGAACCGTGGTAGTCCAGTTGGCAGAGCAACGGATTAGCAACCGGAGAATTGCGAGTTCGAAACTCTAGCCAAAGACCGTCGTGTATACCGGGCTGGTGCATGTTAAATCTGTCGTGGCCTCAAATATCCTCACGTTGGCGTAGTGTATAAGTTTGGAGCTCAGTGGGGTGCCAGTTCAAGTGTTGACCTCGTCATACGTCCGTAGTTTAAAATTACGAGGCATTGTCTTTGGATCTTTCCCATCGGGATTGATCCCGGAACGTCGCTAATAGCCCGTTGTGTTGCTCCAGTACGACGTTAATTAACTACCTATCATACACACATGAGCCTACACATATACACTTATGTCTTGTAAACGAATACACATGGGCACTATTGTTAAGATATTTAAAAAGTGGATTGATTGAGACATAATATATTATGTAGATGAATTACAAATGTTGGAGATATCCAAGCATCCCGGTAGATACGTATTTCAATTAACGTCGCACTGGAGCAACAACGGTATATTGGCGATGGTCTGGAATCAAACCCCAAGCGAAAGATTCAGAGACGACACCATGTAATTTTGAACCACGGTCAGATGACGTGATCACGCCTGAGCTGGCACCCCACTCTCCTAATCATCCCGGAAGTTAAATTCAAGAGACAGAAATGTGTGTGTAAATGGTCAGTAAGCGGACATGGAAAGGGTGAATCAACAATTGTAGGGGTTGATTCAGAAGAAAGCAATGACATTGAACTAATAATGACTGACAGAGAATTCAATCAAGAAAGGAATACCAATTATAAATACTACCGTTTTCGATATTATCGTGTATAAGAGCATGTAAAAGGAAAAAAATAATACGCGTTTCCACGTTTTCCCTTATCCATACGTATACATGCACATAACAAGGAGCATGCACATAACCTTGTGAAAATTAAGGTTTAGTGTACCCGAAAAATGCCATTTGAAGAATGCTCCAATCAGATGATATGGATATAATCTTGCACAAGCGAACAGGGTGTTCCACTGAAGACTATATAATTAAACGATAACTATATAAAACTATATGATCATATACTTAAAAGAAAACTATATAAAACTATTAGGACTATATAATTAAAAGAAAACTATGTAAGGACTATATAATTAAAAGAAAACGATACGAGGACTACTTAATTAAAAGGAAACTATATAAACTATATTAATTAAAAGAAAACTATATAGAATTATGAGGGCTATATAATTAAAACGACTATATAATTAGAAGATTGTATAAAGACTATATAATTAGAAGATTATATATAAAGCCTTTAATTATATAGTTATATAAAATAACCTGATTTATTTCCAAAATTGTTCTTTTATATAAAAGAACAATTTTGGAAATAAATAACGGTTATTTATATAACTAAAGTAAATAGGACATTTTCTTTTACTACTGTCCTAAGCAGAAAACCTGCATATATATTTTATGCAATACTTTTATTGATCTTATGTATCGATAGAAAAAAGAAGATATAGTTTCTTCCAAGAAATAATATTTATCTCTAATATATCACGCACGAAGGAACTGTAAATAATTGAACGTGATTCCCAGATTATTAGTCCACTCAACAGTCATGGCATCAGACAAAAGCCAACATTAATATTCGCTTCCCCAAACAAAAGAGCAGTGCTTGACCGCCGTGAAAAACAACAGGCGCCGAAGACGACGAGAATTCACAATTTCCCTGCGGAGACGAGACCCGGCCACACTCTACCCGACTCGGGCATTTTCAGAAGCCTAATCTAATGTTTACGCTTGCCCGTCCACCCCACCCCTGCCCTGATTGTCCGGCCACTTCATCATCGGGGCAGTTATGGTTCCGCTATTTGTAGAAGGCTCCTTTGCTTGGTTTGTTTCTTGCTTTCTTCGTGTCCTCGTTTTGGCGTGGATTATCGCCGCGTTTCCAGTCGGCTGGAGACCGCGTTTTGGCTGTCGTGTTTCGCTTTGTGCGGAATGGGAGATTGGGTCTCTTTCTGGGTTGTGGGCGGTTCTTGTATGTTTCGGATTATCTAGGAGGATGGCTTGGTGGTTATTAGAGGCGACTCAGCTGCTAATTAAGAACTGCGAACCGTGTATATTGCGTTACTAAGTTAGTTTTAAGTGGACTCTAGTAGAGCGGGTGGATACAGTGCAACTACAATCTTGCAAATAGCACTTTGTGGTTGGGATTCGTTGCACTGTTGTGGGTACTGCTATATTGAAAGTTAAATATTATGTTGGATAATTCTTTACAATACTAATATCGACAACTACCATGACGCGGGAAGCTTCGCTTTGTGTGGAATGGGAGGTTGGATCTCTTTCTGGGTTGTGGCGGTTCTTGTATGTTTCAGATTATTTAGGCGGATGGGATGGTGGATATTAGAGGGGACTCGCTTGCTAATTACGAACTGCCACCCTTGTGTATTGCTTAACCATGTTAGTTTTAAGTGGACTAGTAGAGCGGGTGGAAACAGTGCAACTGCAGTCTTGCAAAGAGCGCTTTATGGTTGAGATTCGTGTTGCACTTCTGCATGTACCAGTATATTGAAAGTTAATACTGTAACGGTGGATAGTTCATCACAATATTAATATCGAAAATACCGTATTGTAGGTGGGCTTTGCTTTGCGTGGAGTGGAAAGTTAGAGATTGGGTCTGTTTCTGGGTTCTTGCGTGTTTCGGAGTATCTAGGCGAATGGCATGGTGAATATTAGAGGGGACTTGGCTGCTAATTAAGAACTGCGACCCGTGTGTATTGCGTAACCATGTTAGTTTTAAGTGGACTGTAGTAGAGCTGGTGGAAACAGGGAAACTGCAGTTTTGCAAAGAGCACTTTATGGTTGAGATTCGTGTCGCACTTCTGCATGTACTGGAATATTGACAATTAAATAGTGTAGTGGTAGATATTTCTTTACAAGACTCTCCTCTAGAATTTAGCAGTGGATGAATTTAATAGATGTTACCACTTATAGACTGATTGCAAATCCCGTGAGTTCCGTATCAACCCTTATTAACCCTCCTGGTGGTTGTCTCGACGAGGTATTTCATTAGCAAAACTGACAAGATCTGGATGGACGAGATATCTCGTCATTAGGAAAAAAGCTGACCTGATCTAGATCTCATAAAAAATGGCAAGATCATGATTCGGCATTTTTAAATACGAGATATCACATCATTAACAAAATTGATCAGATCTTGATGGATGATATATCTCGTCGAAACTACTTGTGGTCCACAACGAAAGAATCCATGGATTCTTTCGACCATTAGAAAGATTCTTTTGGTTATTTCGCCTAAGGATAGAATTCTAGTGAATTTTTCTACTGTTCCCTTTCCTTGGAAGTGAATCCTTTGGAAAGATTCCGGTGGTCCTTTCCTCAGAATAGAATCTTTTAAGATTCTGCTGGTCGTTTTCTTAGATGGAATACTTTGGTAAGATTTTATTCATCATCTACTTAGAATAGAATCATTGGAAAATATCCTATTCCTCAGAATAGAATCATTTTGAAAGGTTCTACTTGTCAAGAAAATTAAAACTGGTTCAGTCATGCAGGGAAATCTGTAGGTTGCAAGGTGAAATTATGTGTGTGATCTCCTCAGAATTAATATTGACCATTTTGCTTGATATATTGCAACTTATGCGATACTTTCTTATGCATTCAACAAATCAAACTTAATAAACTCAAAGCTTTTAAACTCAAAATTACACGACACTAAATAAAATCGGTAAACAAAAATAAATTAACTATTTAAAATACAAAAACTGGACATCGTGAAACGTACTGTTATTAATATACACTCTGAATTTATTAATATACACTCTGAATTTATTAATATACACTCTGAATTTATTAATATACACACTGCTTTCAAACTCAAAATTACACAACACTAAATAAAATCGGTAGACAAAAATAAATTGGCTACTTAAAATAAAAAAACTGGACACCGTGAACCGTACTGTTATTAATATACACTCTGAATGATGAGGCTATAATAGGTGTATACTCCAGAACTCCTTTGCGCTGTCCACTATTAAATTATTAACACTGAAACTTATTTTAGCATATTTAGAAGTACATTATTTCAGCCTGATAGTACCACGTGTATATAGGTTTTAAAACCTTGAATAGGATCGAAAGGTAGGATGTATTGGGTTGTGGAAAGAATCTAAAGTGAAATAAGAGTTGTACTATCAGATTGTTATCGCTGTTTCTACTTTTATGTAGATAGTTAATTAACGTCACATTGGGATGGCTATTGGCGACAGTCCGGGATCAATCCCGAAGAAAAAGCTCCAAGTACACCTCTCCATTTCGAACCACGGTCAGAGGACGAGGTCAACACCTGAACAAGCACCCCACTCTCCAAACTTTCACACCATTCGAACGTGAGGACATTTGAGGCCACGACAGACTTAACTTTCTCCAGCCCCCGCGCACACGACGGTCTTTGATTGGACTGAGTTTCGAACTCGCAATCATCCGGTTGCTAATCCGTTACTCTTCTAACTGGGCTGCCGCGGCCCTTCCTACTAATGGGATATTTTCAAAGTCCCAAATTTCAACAAAACAGCTTCACACGAATATAGACTGTGAAACCTTGAAAAGGTCAAAAGGTAGGAAGTATAGAATAAGAAGTATGACCTTGAATGGGTTAAAAGTATTGCACTATCAGCTATTAAAATTACTACCTCTGTTCTCAATTTCAACCTATTTTAAAAGCCGCAAATTTCAGCGAAACAGCTTCACACGCATATAGGTTTGCATTCCCCGTAACATTAATTCCCGCTGCACGTAATGCATCCTAAACGCAAGACACAATATCAGCACTGCAGGCATCGACGATATTCTCCTCTACCCGGCACTGGGCCGAGATTAATGCACAGTCAAATGGCAAGCAGCTTCGCATAATGAGCAAGGTGGTATGGATCCTCTATCACCGCAGCTGTGCAGCGTCTTTGAAAGCTTATTACGGCTTACTTAGAGGCCATTGCAGCCCGGGAACTTCCACATCATACTTAAAGCTCGCTGAGAATCATTAGCTTCTGACCGCACGCTGCTGCGAGGGAAACGCATTAAATGCTCCTGGTGAGTCCCGCTGGGCAGAGTTGTGTGCGAGTTTAAGTGATTCGGAAAAT
This sequence comes from Meta bourneti, assembly GCA_933210815.1. Lineage (NCBI taxonomy): Eukaryota > Metazoa > Arthropoda > Arachnida > Araneae > Tetragnathidae > Meta > Meta bourneti. The sequence continues at coordinate 16,314,192 of OW119929.1, forward strand.
AAGAGTGATGTCGAAGACCGATGGAGAGGTCTAATTACGGGAAAGAAGCAAATGGCGGACAGGATTAGGGAAATTGTGGTCCACGGGAGAGTTACTGCGTTTTTACGAGGGTTAATCTGTTTATGAATTGACAACTTATTTGTCTTATAATTACAGTTCTATGTTGGTTAAACCTGTACATGGGATAATTGAAGTCGTGCAGAAAAGTGGGTACGGCGTCAATTTAGTATAGGTTCGTAGCTTTTGGGTTTTATGGCGCAAGGGACAACGGGAGTGGTAAAAAAGCTAAAGGCAGAAGTGTAGGTGAGGGTAAAGCAGAAGGGAAGACAGAACACGCGGGTACCTCGGGGTTGTGATGCCCATACACATCTAAAGATGTGCTCCTGAGGGTCAATTTAGGGTTGGAAAATGTCCATCGAATTTATCAGAATAGACAGTCTTACATTCAAATCAAGCAAAATAAATATTGAAATCAAAATATTCAGTAGGCTGTTACCGTAATTAGGAACTACTTCAGGGTAATTTTCCTTTTATAGCTCTCACATAGCGTTATTTTAAGCTTGGGGGTTTCTACCGGTTTTCAGTTGGGTTTAACCCTCTTTGCGGTTTACCTTCGCGTCAAAAACCACCCTGTAGTGGCCAGCCTTTGGTGCAAAAACCTGTCCGAAATTCTTACCAGTTCTAGTCTAGGGATAAATTGTTTTTCCTAGTTGGATCTTCATTCCTCTTGGAAGCTTTGTCGGAGGAATCTCGCCATTATCAAAATTGACGAAATCGACGGACAAGATATCTCGTCGAAACAACCTTGGAGGGTTAAATCTCCACATTTTTGTTCGGTGAGTCTTCGAAGTTGCAGTCAATAGATAAGTGTTGACTCAATCACGTCAAGAAATTAATGCCGAAAATGTCCTTTATCACGGTTAGTGTTTTTGCGTCCTCAGATAACACTGTTCATTTAAAGAGAAATGTCTGTCTAAACTGTACACCAAAAGTAGTTGTAAGGTATAATGTAACGAAGAAAATAAATTCTATTCCAGAGATTTTACCTCAATTTTATTTAATCAACGATAGCGTTTTCTGCACGAAATGTTCATCTTGCTAGTTTAAAATTTACGATGCACTTAGGCCGACTGTTCCAGGCTCTAATTCCAGATCTCTTCCATCAGGAATGTGCCGATCTCCGGATTAGACAGTCACGTGACGATTCGAGGAATGCACCCCCAACGTCCTTCAACAATTCCAACCGTAAAAAGAGAAACGGAACGCTCCCTTTCCTACTAGACCCCATCCGCCTGATTTATGTAGCGGATAAAGAGGATGGTCCGCCATAAATAAATCCCACCCCGCACCATTTCAAGCGACCGCACGAAAGTACGCAATAACCTATTTTGTTTAATAATGCAATAAAACCCTACCTAACGCAGAATAACAGACATACCCGATAACGAGAAACAAAAACGAAAGTCACTTCGGTAGCTGAATCGCATCAATCTCGGGACAGAAATAATACCTATTCCGGTAATACCTCCAGGAGGCTTCTTCGGCCAGGAGCGCGTCAATATCTCATAGATGTCCGAATGTGGGACAAAGAGGGATATAAAGACGAAAACGGGAAGAAATCCGCATCAGGAGTTTGCGTGGAGCGGCCCCCGCTGTGAAGTGTGATTACGAGTTTTGTTGCTGGCGTTCTTCATCCTCTTCAACCCCAAGGGAGGGGATCGAGACACGCGTGCATAAAAATGAAATAGGAGCACGGGGAACAAGAATAAGAAACTGTTGAGTTGAAAATTTCGGAAACGCTTGGGAAGATTTGTATGGTATCCCGGAGAGTTCTGTGCTGGGCGTGATTTATTGTTGCCGGATGCGTCTCGTGCTGGATTGTATGTATGCAAATTGCACGCTTGTGATTCCTCGTGCGGCGGGATTTTCGGGTGGGGAAATATTTTTCACACTTCGGTTGGAACAGGAGTTGTTAGGTCGTTCGTTTGGTTTGTTCGGTGACTTGTGGGAATTGGTGATAAATTATTTATTTGGGGATTTTTCCCTCGACATTCTTTTGTTTTTATTTTTGTATGCATTTTTGTTCTTACTATCTGTTCTAAAGACGCATTATTTTTAAGTGTTGCGAAAATCACTGCAAATGCGTTATTTCTGTTCCTGTATAAGTTATACGTTAGGGATTGTTGCATTGAGAAATAAATTGTGGTTCACGCAGAAACTTAAGAATTAATATAGTAGAACGTTCAGAAAATATTCCGTTAGAATAATGTTTCGAAATCTCTTTTGTGTATTTGTTTTGGAATAATCTATGACAACCATTAAAATGTAATTACGCTAATAATTGGGGATAAAATTTACGCCTTAAATAATTACACGAACATGAACTCCAACAGCAAAAAATGTGTATACGTATGTACAACTAATCACAAAATTGCAGTTTTGACACAGAATTTTCAACAAACAAATGGTATGAATTATTTTATATTACATAATACTGTCTTTTGGTGACTAAGAATAAAACGTTACCTAAAATTATTTATTTTGGAAAAAACACTTCATTTTTTTTTTAATTTATATTACGTGCACATTATTTATTTAACATTTTGCGTAATAAAAATTTCAACTATCCCTTACACTTTTGAAGTTAATTTTCATTGAGTTGGATTAAGCTATTCCTTAAGTGGATCAATAGAAAATTTTAATGATTCATAAAAGTATAAATGATTTTATACTGAATAAAATTAATTGACGTTGACTTAATGTTAAAAATTCACTTAAGAATTCTTGAAAAGATTTACACATCTTGTTCCAAGCGTTATCTTCTACATCAGGGGTAGTCAACCTTTTTATACCTACCGCGCCCACTTTTGTATCTTCGTTGGTAGTAAAATTTTCTTACGCTAAATTAAGTTACTGCGGAACCTTGGGCGGTAACTGCAAACTACTCGTAATTTTTGAGTGGAGGTTTAGTAAAAATATGTAGTTAAATTTATCTTTTTATTTATATTCTTTGTTGTGTGCATATGTTTATAATACACAGAAAATTAAATTTGATGCTGCATTTCTGCATCTCTATCGATACAGCGCCTACTAGTGCGAAAGCTGCTTAAATTGAAGAAAATTAAATATAAAACCTATAAAAGTCTATTAAATGACCTTTAATTAATTATTAATGAGATCCTTGAGGCTGATGCTGCGAAACTAAAATATTTTATATCTGGTTCAATTTTTGTAAGGAATAAACGAAGGTCTCCTATTTCGGAAATATTCAGACGGTTTCTCTGTTTATGATAATATGATTAAGAGAACTAAAGCCTGATTCTACAAGATATGAGGTAGGGAAAGGTATCAATAAATTGAATATAATTTTCCACATATTTGGATACAACGCAGGCATTTTTATTTAGCCATAGGTTTTCATATCCACCACTATCGAAATTATATTTACTCCCTTCAATCATATCTAAGTCCTAACAGTTCTTGGCAAGTTGTACCAGCCTCCTCAACGTTTGCAGTAAAAGGATTTTTCATCGTCATACACCTTCTAGTTCAAAATATCTTCAAATCGTTTTTCCATATCCATTTAAGTTCGTTAAGATGGCTACTGAATCTTTCAATCTCCTCTGGAGTTACATCATCTTCTATAGATGATAATTCGGGAAACTGATGAAATTATCTCTTCAATAGATTACAGCGAAGAACAAGTTTGTCGATAAATAATGACACATTATTTTGACAATTGATAAGTGTTTTATTAGCTCCTTGAAGCTGCGAATTGATTTCATTAAATCTCTTGAAAATATCTGCCAAATTAAAGGCATCATTCTTTAGTGTTTTTAATTGTTGACAGAGATTGGTCTAATACTTTCAAAAAAATGTATGACACTATCATATTATGCTACAAAACGAGACAAATATGTACCCTTTGACAGCCACCGAACTTCTGTGTGTAAAAGTAACCTAATAAATTCCTCATTATTGTCTTGGCACAGCTGTCGAGACATTCTATCATGTTTGGCATTGAATTTATAGCTTTTACCACTTTTTGCAATTAATTGTAAAATTCGAAAAGCGGCAGTTAATCCATCTTCGTTCGTTGAATGTTGTTTCTTAAATGATGCAAGGATTGTTTGACGATTTTGAAATTTTTTATATTTCCTGAAAATATTCAATGGACTTGCCTTTATCTTTTGGATGCTTTGTAGCGAGATGTTTTCGCAATCAGTCAACTTGGCTTCATTGCTTCATTGGATAATGTTTTATGACACAGTAAACACATTGGGAGTTGTTTATTTACAACAGTTTCGATGAAACCCATCTTCAGATACTCCGGTAAATAGCCACGAGCGTATTTCTTTTTTGAGACATGGGCTCACAATATTTCACAATTATAAAACTTGTTTGAAGCCATAGGCACGTGTTTTCTTTCACAAATCTAACTACGTACTGGCCCCATCATGAAACGAGCTCAATTTGAGTGATGGCCTCTGCCACACCCCGCTCTCGCCATGCGCACTACAGTGCAGTACAACCTGCTGTCATTGAGTCATAGATGCGCGGTTAATAACGGAAAGTAGTTTCTGCATCGGACAAAAGCCCTACCGCCCACCAAGAAAGATTGAATCGCCCACTAGTGGGCGGTAGGGACCAGGTTGACTACCACCGGTCTACATCTCCCCATTTCTTTTTCTGCACTTTTAAAGATGGAATCGATATTGAAGAATATCCTTGCAAATACACATGCTTATTCATATCCCATGTCACTGCCCAACGAAACAAAATCCACGATCTTTTCCAACGTTAAGTTTTAAATATAACCATTTCTGGAAGATATAGGATCGCTTCAAACTTGTAACAGAGTAACTTAATACTTCACGCTAATAAATATACCTAAGAAATATTTCTTATTTATAAAAACACACACGCGACAAAATTATATCCTACAGGTTACTACAAATAACAAACATAATGGCTGAACAAACCTATTGGTTGAAAAAATTAATGGAAAGATTCTATTGGTTAAGATAGACGATACTGATGATAAATCATGCAAAAACTAGATATTGGAAATAATATATGCATATGAACCACTCAGAGGGTTAATTACATTAAAGTTGTATTTCTAATTAAGTCTCACATCAAAACTTTAGAAAAAGGTTTCCGCCAATATTTAAAATGTAGGATAACTTGTGAAATCAAGAACATAAAAGTATTCGACCATCTTCTGTAAAAGGATCAAAATCATAAGCCAATATATAATTTTTTTGCGTTTTGTCTTGTATTTAGTCTATTTGAAGACTAAATAGTGTTTCATCAGATATTTGTTCAAATTGGATTGTTCTTTATTTTAATCGGCTTGAAGGGAGATATTCAACGCATTTCACTGTTTTCTGACAAAAGTGTGTAATTTATTTAGAATTCCCCATCAAGTTTATGATGGGATACAAATATTTAAACTGATTTCGTTTAGCGAGTTCATACCGTTAGATGTTATAACTGCTAGATATGTAGCATCTAATAACCGTCAACTCGCTATGTCCAAACTTGAAGATAGGTAGGTATTTTTTAATTAAAGTCGCACTGGAGCAACATAAAGGGCTATTGGAGGCGGTTCGGGATCAAACCCGAAGTGAAAGATCCGAAGACAAAACCAAACAATTTTGAACCACGGTCAGATGATGAAGTCACACCTGAAGCTGGCACCCCACTCTCCGCACTTCCACACCACACAAGCGTGAGGACATTTGAGGTCACGACAGATTAGACACTACACCAGCTCCCTTTGTACGTCTTTGGTTCGATTTGAACTGCAACCCTACGGTTGCTAATCCGTTACTCTTCCAACCGAGCTATCGCGGCCCTCAAAACCCTTTGACAGAAAATAGTCACAATTTTCGGAAAAGATCATCTTTATCATTACAAAAGCTTATAGCTTAACCCTCCTGGTAGTTGTCTAGATGATGTATCTTGTCAGCCAAGCTGACCAAATCCTGAATAACGAGATATCTCATCGTTTGAAGAAAACTGACCAGATCTTGATCTCGTCATCATCGAAAAATCGGCAATATCTTAATGACGATATATCTCGTCATAAGGAAAATTGGTCAGATCTTGACGACGAGTTATCTCGTCGAAGCACTTGGAGGTTAAAGGAAGCCACACATTGGTCCAACATCAGTGCTGCGACACTAGATTGACTGAAACATTCATGCGTACCGACATATTTTCTGCAGATACGATGTACGGATGCGCATATTACTCCACTAACAGCTTTTGTTTATCGCTTTATGGTTATATTTTACTACTCAACGGATAATTAGACTAGTCCAACATCTTAATAAGTTACTCAGCAGAGGCAATATACTGATTTATAAGACGTTTTCTCTCCAAATACTAATACAAATGTACGTAATTTGGAGTTACCGGCATGAATGTGTATAGTTGAGTCTGAGATATCACACGAAGCATCAATTATCGTAACTTTATTTGACATAGCGTTAAAGTTTCACTAAAAGCATTTACTTTATGTCGACATTTCCAATTACATATTTTCCAGTAGGTCTACTTTGAATCTACTTATGCCATCGTCGAAGATTCGTAATTTCTGAATGCAGTATTAAAACTAGCGATGTACATACACATAAAAAGAAGGTGGGACATAGCACATAACAAGAATTCCGAGTCATTTCTGTTTAAGATGAGCATAGCCATTTGAAAGAAATCTCGAATATTTACCTACTTTTCAAATAAAACTCATTTTAAAATTCTGTATTTAATGAAAACGTGAGGAAGTGTAACATAAAAAGGTAATCGTTAAAATTTCCAAACATGAAATGTATGCGGCCAATGTAAAGCTTGTAGCATATTTATGGGATAATTTTGCTTTTGCATTTCATATCCAAAATAATATTTGAAAAGGAACATAAGATTAAAGGAATTTTCTGCAATTTCCGAGAATCATTGACTGTATTTAAAATCATGATCAAAATTTCTTATTTGATAAATATTTTTATTTTTATAAAGTATGTATTTTTGCAGGCTACATTTATATTTTGTATAAGTACCCTTTTTATTTCTTAAACCTATTTGCCTATCAAAAGTGGTTTGCTTTTATAGTAAAAGCAATTCGATGTTCAGAATAAAGCAAAGTTTAATGTAATCATATTACGTCAATGATGTATGAAACATTTTAGGAAACATGAAGTATGAACATTAGTTTCACATAATCTGCATTTGAAGTCTGTAATCCTGATCGATGTTTTTTTTTTCAAAAATGAATAAACCGAAATCTGTTGATGACAATCTGTAAAGGTTCTCCAAGATGTTGGCTATTTCAGGGTTTTGGATAGGTTTGGTTTGTCACTATGCCATTTTTTGCTACAAAGGAAGACAGATGGTCTTAGAACGCAGATTAAATTTAGTTATTTTAAAATTCAGAGAAAAAGTGATTACATAGTACACATAGGCGATAACATAATAAACGGGTCTGAATGGACATTGCCCGCCACGTAAATTATTACAATAAAACTGCACGAGTGTTTTTGGATCTTCCCTTCTAAATCTAGGGTTGTCTCAGAATATAATTAGTGCGACCACTTTAATGGCACTCAATTCAATCAACGAATAGCACTATACACGTGATTATGGAATCAACCAATTGAATTCCTGTGTGTGTAACAGACGAAGAAACATAAATAGAATTGAATGTTGCTATTGATAGGACCTTCAAAAGAGTGACCATATCCTCTAGTAGTCACGTGACTGCACTGTGGAAAATTTACTTAGTTGACCGAAATGTGGCATCTTATCGCCTCGTTTGGTGGTATAACATCTTATGACAGGGTATGTCTTAATACATTTCTTGAAAAAATGGTAAAATCTTCCAAATGTCGCGCGGACCAATCAAATGATAATCAATGGATAGGCGTCTTCTCCCATCCCTTGGATTAATCAGATGATGAATGTCCGTTTCTACTCGGCATACGAGACTATGATGTGTAACCCCAAATTATTTTTTCCCAGCTCAGTTGGTGTAGGATTGAAAAACTTTACATTCATTTGTCATACATAAAACATATACGCGCATATCCCCCAAAGCAACAAAGACACTTACAGCTCATTGACGGAGCATTTGACCGCAGCTCCATGTTAATTATTCTGGTTGCTCGGTTTGAAGATGTCACGTGTTATGGGCAAAGGCATGAATCCTAAATTATTGATTGGTTAAAGTGATTATCCACTATATTATTGATTGGTTAAAGTGATTATCCACTATATTATTGGATAAGTGATCTAAAACACTACTCTGCGATTCGATAGTCAATCGGCTAAGTCGAGTCATAAAACCACGTGATTTACCCTTCAGAGCTTTTATGACAGCATTGTTATATCATGTCAGCATAGCTGTAACATCGGCCTTCTAATGAAATAAACAGACTGAGCGGAGTGCCCACATCCTCTGTCTATTTCATTAGAAGATCGATGTTACAGCTATGCTGACATGATGTATGAATTATTGTAATGTTTAACTTGTTTCTTATAACTGTTGCTTTGTAAATGAAACAGTTATGTAACCCACTCAACTTCATAGATGTAATGCGTATTATAAGTTTCACTGTACAATAAACTAACTACTAAAATTAGTTTTTTTAATGGTAAGATTGTATAATACTTGCTGTACTGACGTCTTGTGAGAGTTTTTGCTGCTTCAAGCCAAATCGAGCCTATTTCCTCAGTAGTTTTGTTCCTTCGTTCGAACAGCTTTTTGACGTTTGTCCAGTTCACGTGCTTGTGTTCTTGCCTCTTCGAGTTTGATTACGAACTAGTCTCGTATTATTTTATTAATTTTTCTGGTGGTTATCTCAACAACATATTTCATTAAAAGCGCAATCATTAGAAAAATTGACCAGATCTGGATGGACGAGATATATCGTCATTAGAAAACTGACCAGATCTGGATAAACGAGATATATCGTCATTAAAAAACTGGCCAGATCTGGATGGACGAGATATATCGTCATTAGAGGAAAATTGATCAGATCTTGATGGACACAAAGATAGTTCGTCATTAGAAGAAAACTGACCAGATCTGGATGGACAAGATAGCTCGTCATTAGAAGAAAATTGATCAGATCTGGATGGATGAATATCTCGTCATTAGAAGAAAACTCACCAGATCTGGATGGATGGGATATCTCGTCATTAGAAAACTGACCAGATCTGGATGGACCAGAAAGCTCGTCATTAGACGAAAATTGATCAGATCTAGATGGACAAGATAGCTCGTCATTAGAGGAAAACTCACCAGATCTGGATGGATGGGATATCTCGTCATTAGAAGAAAACTCACCAGATCTGGATGGATGGGATATCTCGTCATTAGAAGAAAACTGACCAGATCTGGATGGACAAGATAGCTCGTCATTAGAAGAAAACTGACCAGATCTTGATTTTGTCATAAAAAAGGCGGCAGTATCTCGATGATGATATTCTCGTCAAACTCACTTGAAAGGTTAAATTTTATTTTGTGATTCTAAGGGAACCACGTAGTGAGCTGTGCAAATTTCATGACGTCAGAACCCTGCGTTCGAGAGTTTTTGCTTCTTTACACAAATATATTCCAGATTTACATGAGTTATTAAAACTCTTTTAGTACTAATTTTAACGAAATAAATTTTTAGAATAAAACACCAATAATGACTTACCAAAATGAGCGTTTTATTTAAAAACCATAAGAGTTCTCGATAAATCACTTACGACATAAGCTGGTCACTTAATTTATTCCATCTTCATTTAAAGTGATTCCCAAAAACAAAACTTCCATTTCAACAAATATTTAACAACCTCTCGCACGATGATTAAAGACAAAACATTAATTGCGAACAGATCTTCAAAAATCAGGGCATGGCAAAAAGCCAACATTTTCGGATTTCTAAATCCATTGAGCATATGACACGGCGCATTTGAGCCGATTAGTCATTAAGGGCCGTTTTTAATTCCGCTATGAATGATCTCTGAACCATACATCAATTTAGAGAAAATTCCATTAAGAACGTTATTATAAATCAAATGTTTTGTGCAAGTATTCGCCACGATGTAAAATATTTTGTGTATGAATCTCTCAATCGTGAAATCCTAACATTCAAATGAGTTCTTTATTTTGACTATAATTTCCATTGTTTAATTACAGACTAATGATACCCTGCACAGGATGATTGCAATTTATTTCAGATATTTCTTCCATTGCTTTAGATTCTACAAAAATAATAAACCCTCTTGAATTTGTTTCCAAATTAATTTGGAGTGTAGAAAAATGCAAAACTAAATTTGAAAACTATTTAAATTGCTAATTCGATCTTTAAATGTAATTAAAATAATGTATACAAATGTACAATGAAACAAACATTTAGATAATTGTTATGTTCACATTTCAGTACATTTTCGAATTTAGCTTTTCATTGTGTTGAAGGATTTGTGTTTTTCAATTAAACAAGCGCGAATAATTAATTACAACCTTAATTGAAAAGTTTCAGAGTGTATTTAGAGCACGTCTTAATTTTAATTATTTACAAACATCTTTATTCACATATAACTAAGTTAATTGTTATTATATATCAAAACTTCCAACTGTGTCTGCTCAGTTTTTTAAAGTTAGATGCTAGTATTTGAGAGCACATTTTCTACAATACTAAGTGCAACAATAAAGCACAATTCCAGAAATAATAGTAAGTTTGATCTAAAATTTATTCAATGTTATGTTTGTTCTTATTTAAAATGTTTAGTAACAGTTTATACGAAATTGAATTTGGACCACTGTATATTTGCATGTTATAAAAATTGTTAAGAAATTCTGGATTCCCATGCCATTTGTCTACGAACTGTCCAATACTTTTGAACAACACTAGAATCTTTAAGTGCAATCAGTGCACTAGTATTCACCCGTCATAGATTGTCCAGTCACAGAAACTACACATTGCGGAACCTACACATCTAATTCCAAAAAAGATGAGCCCATAAGACCCATAAGACAAAGATGATCATCATGTTTGGTCAGCAGCCTTTTATAGAAATTTAAAACACAGAATTCCCGTACATGAATTATGAAAAATATAGTGACATGATAAAGTAATAATTTTTCTTTAAGAATACAACTCGATTCAAACAGATTAACATTTTAATTCAGATATGTTCATGAAGTATATTCGAAAACTCCTTTTTTAGAGTAACGTTATGCATAAACTAAACATGGAATGTGTTCCCAAACTTAGCTTGCAGCCTATTCGTAGCATTACGCGATTGAATACACTTGAAACAATCTTTTATTTCTACTCTGAGATTCTTAAACTCGTTCAGGCATGTGCTTTCTTTAAAGGCTGAAGAATGCATGTCCCCTTGAAGGTTTCCAAAATTATTTTAGCTCTGTTTTAAGGTTATACTGGGAGATTTCTGCTGTTCACTGAAGTTTCCGTTTTAACTCAGTTTCAGCCTGACCGTCATAGACGAAATCTGAATGGAGCAGAATGGTTTGGTTTCTAATTCTGCTATCGTTTGTTTATTGCAAAAGACCTATTCCAATGACATTCAAAGCGACGACTGATATAACGTGCACCAGCATCCCATATACACGAGGTTTTTTTTAATCGATATTTGAACTATCAACCCTCCTGTTGCTAATCGGCGAATTCTTCCATCCGCGCCCCTTTGAAGGAATGGACTATGGATGGTAGGTATTTTAATTAACGTCGCCCAGCGGGCTATCGGAGACGGTCAGGGATCAAACCCGAAGAGAAATATCCGAGGATAACACCTCGTAATTTTGAAGCATGATCATGACGAGGTCACACCTTAGCTAGCACCCCACTCTCCGAACTTCCACATCACGTCAACGTGAGGACAGTTGAGACCACGACAGATTTAACATACACCAGCCCCCTTTGTACGCGACGGTCTTTGGTTAGATTCGAACTCACAATCCTCGTATTGCTAATCCGTTACTCTTCCAACCGGGCTACCTGAAAGGAATATGATAGATGTTTGACATGTACCATTAATAGTCAGCGCATAATTACCTCAAAATATTGCATTTAAAATCTTCATTTGAGTTTTATCAATTCTTATACATCTCCAGTCGAATCCGAGTTCTAAAAGATTGAAAGAATGCATAACGGTGGAAGATTTTTTTTCCCTCTCCCCGGCAAAATACAAGCGCATAAAAACGCATTTATTTTTCCGCTCACGTCGCGAGTTTCTAACAAATTTTTTCCCTCTCCCTAAGACCCGTCTTCTTTTCCTCTCGGGGCTCAGGGATATTTTTTCCCCTTTCAATCCTTTTATTCATTTTAATATTTCATGCCTTCTTTTGATTCGTCGTTTTAATAAATAACAAAAACCCTCCTCTATCATCATCTCCTTTGTTCGGGAAATGCATTAAAAAACATTAGACTAAAACCATCAGCGAAAAAGAGAAATATTCCCCAAAAACATGCAAAAAAGATGGGGAAATATTTATTTGAACTGTGAGTTAGGAGAGTCGCCAGGGTTACACATAGCGCTACAAAACTTTAGTTACAAATACGTCAGAGTCTGGCTAAGCACACTTGTGTTTGAGTAAGGCCCCCGTTCATGAATATTTCATCGGATAGGATGTATTGAACAGATTGTTATGTTCTTCAAGGGATCTTGATAGAAAAATACTAAAATAGAGATACCCAGTGTTCGAAAAATGAATTTGATCCCCTCCACCCTTACATGGGAGAATATTTCTCCTAAAATATTTAGTGTCAATGATTTTCCGAGAACATTTAAAAATTTATGTAACTTTTTGGGAGCATGTACTTTGTTTATTTATGTGCTGCTGGAAACCTTTAGATACATGGGAAAAAGGCGGAATTGTGTTTGTTCTGCAGGATAGCGTTTGTTTCGTGTTTGTGTAGCGATTCGAAGGCGAGTTTCGAGATACAAACAAAATTTACTTAAGTAGAAAGAGCTTCTACGGGAATAGGATATTGAAAATACATTTACGATTTCTATTTGCAGAGGTTCTGAGTAATTTGGACGGTATGTGTAGTCAATCGTCTCAGATAAACCAATCCACGAGATCGTGGCATTTTTAGTTTTAGACAAAAGCCGCCAAGTTATAAAATTTATATAAAATAAATAACTTGACATTTTGCACAAAGTGAGGTATACCATTGCTATACATATTTCAATAACGTATATGGCACAAGTCTCCTTTATTTACACTCGACGAATGGGAACAAATGGTTGGTTTTGAGGTTTTGACACAAATGCCATATTTGGTCATGCTGTACCAGACACAAGGCAGGCAGCATCAAGCAATGGACATACACAGAAAGAAAGTTTTACTGACGCTGAAGTGAGAAATACATCCAGGGATGAAATGAGCCTGCGCCGTCTAGCAGCTGGCAACAAACTGATATGAGCAAATAAATTAACGGAATTCAATCATCCATTGCCCACTTCATTCAAATTTGTTTGATGGAGTTGGGTGAGCAATGAAGATATGAAATATTAAAAATGCAAATTAATATATGGATTTTTTCATCATCGTCGATAATTAGTTGAATTATCAACACACTGGAAGGAACATAGCGGGATATTGGGGATCCAAGAGCGATAAGATCCACTACACATCGTAATTTTAAACCAGTCAGATGACGAGGTCACCTGAGGTGGCACCCCACTCTAAATTTCCACACGACGTCAACGTGAGGAGATTTGAGGCCACGATAATTTAATGTGCATCAGCTCCCACATACACGAGTTTTTGGTTTTCGAGTGTCGAACTCAAGTTTTCACCAAACCCTTAAGCAGTCTGATGAAAGAAGGATGAGAATGGGTTGATTATAGATAAAATGTAAGCGAAAATAGGGTTAGATATCAATAGACACTAAGTTTTTCGAAGTAAATATATTGGAAAAATAATAGACGTTTAGGAACTTAAAGTGACTACGTGGAAACTTTGCTGGTTGCATGGGTTTTTATGGCGCAAGGCTGTAATGGGCAAAATTGTGCCCAAAACAAGTTAAGCAAGGTCAAGCAATGGACACACAAGAAAACTTTTACTGACACATGAGGGAGAAATATTCCCAGGGGAAGGAATCAAACTTGCGCCACTCACAATTCGCACAGTGCAAGCCAAGTAATAAGTTTGTACCACATCGAAGATAACTTCAATTAGAAAAGCGTTGAAATCTCATATAGCCGTTGAATGAAATTAATCAATTAAATAATCCTTTTGGTTGGTTCCCACACATATATCCATTCTTCAACATCCAGTCTTTCCGACATGACTTTTAAAGAGTTTTGACCTCCTTGATCAATAGAATCTTCCTAGGATTCTTTCAATCAAAAGACGTGATTAATTAGTCATTACGTTATGTTGTGGTGGAAATTCAATGCTTCACTTTTTAGAAATCTCGTTAGGCATAGAGGGTTAAAAATATTCTTTTATGCATAAAAATGAAAATTAACTAAACAGGCCCTTTCAGAAATTTCGAATTAAATTTTTTTCTTTCGACTAATTAGTGAATTAAAACACTTCCATGCTCCTTACTGGAATGTTCAGATACCATGCTTACAAAATTTTAGCAAACAATTGCCATCACAACCGGTATAAAGTAATTCTAATCACAAATTTAATTTTTATTAAATTTACGTTTCTTTAAAGCTATGGAACCTCCTTTTTAGTAATTAGGCGGAGGGAAACTTTTTCTACTTGAAAATTTCTTGTTGAAAGGTCAACTTGCAAATAAATTTCTTCAGAAAACACTACGAAAACGATTAACGTAACATTTATATGAAAAGAATTAAAACATCAGAATAAAACCTTTTGAACCCCAAGACTGGTACTAATCGAATTTATTCAATGTATTTTAAAATTTTGAGATAGGGTTCCTTTACAATACGATTAAACTAATTAAAACTTAAGTTTCTTTTTTATGTTTCAAATAAAATTTCTTGATTTTATTGAAGGCTGCCCTCAATTTTTACAAACCATCACTCATTCTAAACAGGTACGTGGTTTCCATTAAAAACTAAATCTCTGCATTGTAAAAAGTTCTTAAACTGTAGCGCGTGCTCAACGAAACGAAAACTTATGTTTAGTGACCTTACAGTAACATTATTTCCTTCTTTTTACCCGACTTAATTCGCTGTTTTTGTGGTTGTAAATTTAATATCTATATATATAAAATAGGATGTGTGTATATGTGTGTGTGTGTATATTTTCTATACAAATCTACACCGTTTGACCAATCCACACCAAATTTGGTACACTTATACTTTAGAACACTGCGGTCAGCATAGGCTAACTCTTAACCCCCGTTCTATTGGCCCTGGGGGGCTAAAAACTATTCGAAATCGCCATAGAAATAACATTGAGCATAGATTAATTGCTTTAGGCAGCGATGGTTGCTTTACCACTGTTGATCGAAAAACAATTTTTTCCGAAACAAATTAAATTACAGTATTTATGTTTGAACTGACTTTTTAGTTCTTCCCATGATGTAAATAAATTATAGATATTTTATTGATGAAGGAGGAAAGAATATTTTAAAATATTTATGTTTGCAAGGAAATTAAAGGAAAGGTTTTCAGGAGTTCAAGTATTATTTTCAAGGAAAGTTGGTGTATATTTCGACCAACTTTCCTTAAATAATTTATTGAATACTTAATGATTTGTAGAATTCTGTTTCACGAGGCTTTTTAGGTAAGGCGTGTAACTTATTTTAAAATGTCCGGAATAGATACATGTGAATCCTCCGTTGAAAGCAGTGATTTTCTTTCTGAAAAATTCTGTAAAATCGACCTTCTGCTTTTTGAAAAAATTTTATCTATTCAGTTTAATTTGTCTACACCGGTTACATTTATTTCTAACCCAAGCACCGTTATTCCGAAAAGCACAAACGAAAAACTCATTGATCATAAAAGCGTAATTTTACTACTCGGTATCTGGCAGCACCAGAATTAATGTTTACTTTTTTTATAAAACTTTGTAAACCTTTCTAGAAAGTTGGGGAAACGGAAACTTCCTTGGACTCATGGTGGAGAACATTCCAGTACTCACTCGATTCTTAGCTGGTCGTATTTAGAGGAAGCTAGCTCGGTAAGTCTTCCATTTTATCATCTTTCAGTGAATCTGGCAGTTTTATTTCGCTCTTTTAGTTGATTGTATAAGTGTTTCCTACTTTATTCGCGACAGTGATAGTGTACATTTTGGATTTATATTTCTAAACTGATGTAAGTACTACATAATTTTAAATTCGTTTTTTCGTTAATTTTAGCTTTGTATTATATTCTACAATAGATTTCATTGCTCATTGAGAGTATGCCTTTTGCTTAATTTTTTAAATAAGTTTAATGGGGGATCAGAATTAATGCTTTTTTTTAAACCAGAATAAAAGTTTATTTTTTAGTATGATTTAGAATTCTGTGTTTGAGTATTTTGATTGACAGCTTTTAAGTAAGGCATTAATATTTTTTATTTGTGTTAAAAATTTGATATATATTCCTAAACTGATGTAAGTACTTCGCAATTTTAAATGTGTCTTACCATTCAGTTTATATTAGCTTTTTATTTTTATTGTATTCTGTAATCGATTTCATTGCTCAGTGAGAGTGTGCCTTTTGCTTATTTTATGAAATAGCATTTCTTTGTATTCATTGGCGGATTTCTTTGCTGTAGCAATGCCTCCAAGGAAGCGGAAGGCGATCGGCCAAGTGCAGTTAACGGCTAAGATGATGAAAGATGAGCGTAGACAAGAAACTTCCGAGGAGAGGAATAGAAGACTTGCGATTGCGAGAGAGCTACAACATCTAGAGCAACAGAGACGGCACAGCAGCGTGAGGCCCGACTACAGGATATGAAAGAGAGCTACTACATCAAGAGCAACAGAGACGGCACAGCAGCGTGAGTCCCGACTTCAGGATAAGAGGGATAGTGCTACTACATCTAGAGCAACAGAGACGGCAAAGCAACGTGAGGCCCGACTACAGGATAAGAGAGATAGAGCCAAACGATCACGGACTGAGCACCATTTTAGCTTAGCATTGGAAGAATTCCACTACAATTCACATAAAGACTACTCGCTGCATGCAAGTGTTACCATCGGGAAAATGGAAATGGTTTGTAGTTACTGTCAAGCCAAAAAGTTTAAATCAGAGTCTACTGGTATTTGCTGTAAAAATGGAAAAGTTAAACTCTGCCAACTGGAACCACCACCACAAGAACTTTTGACTTACACATCAGGAGATACGTCAGAGTCGAAGCATTTTCTTAGTAACATCAGAAAATACAACTCATGTTTCCAAATGACATCATTCGGCGCCTCATGAGTTGTTGGACAGCCCGTATTTCCGTCGACATTCTAGGTGCAAGGGCATATTTACCATAGAGCGGGATCATTGCTTCCGCTGCCAGATCAACCACCAAAATTTCTATAACTATATTTTATTCAAAACGAACAAATGGAAACTGATCAGAAGTGCGCCAACATCTCGGGAACAAGACGTCAGATTGTGTTAAACTTACAGAGGATGTTTCATGAGCACAATAATCTTATTAAAACCTTTGAAACAGCATTGTAACGTATGCCAACAGATGAATATAAAGTAGTCATAAGAGCAGACCGAAGACCAGCAGGCGAACACGAGCGGCGCTTTCAACTCTCCTCAAGCAGATGAAGTCGCGGTGGTTATATCAGGAGATGAGTTTCATCAACGGGATATCGTTATTCAACGACGAGGTGAATCATTGCAGCGTGTTTCGGAAACACATCGATCTTATGATGCTCTGCAGTACCCAGTGATATTCCCCCATGGTGAAGATGGATATCATTTTAATCTGAGGCAGATCAACCTAAGAACAGGTGAAACAACCAGCAAGAAAGTTTCAGCGAAGGATTTCAATGCGTACAGATTAATGGTTCGAGATACTGAGCAGAACCACGTATTGAATTGCAGGCAATTGTTTCATCAGTTCATCGTCGATATGTACGCTAAAGTCGAGAGTGAGCGTCTCCTTTACATTCGTCTAAATCAACGTAAACTGAAAGTTGATATATTCACCTGAGAGATGCTGTGGCAAATGACGGGAACGTTGAAAACCTCGGTGCCTTAGTCGTACTACCAGCTACATTTACAGGCAGTCCCAGACACATGCACGAATACACACAAGATGCTATGACGTACATGAGGACGTACGGGAGACCAGTCTTATTTATCACCTTCACCTGCAATCCGATTTGGACGGAGATCAAGGAGATACTTACCAATCAATTACGCAGTGAGCGCCACGACTTGATTGCGAGAGTATTTAAACAGTAGTTGAAACTGCACTTTGCGCATCTTTTGTTTTTAGAATTCTGCATTTTTTCGTCGGAATTTCGTTTCTGTTTGTCTTTATGTCTTAATCTTTTACATATTGCAATATATTCAGGAATTAAATGTATATATCTGTGTCCGAAGTATATTGTAGAAGCTATGAAAAAGTTAAAACGTATTTTCCGTACAACTTAAATGATTGCATTTTTCTGTGAAAGAAAAGTGATTATTCTAATTCACTTTTCAAGTAACATTTAACCATTTCAACCCGAGCAACGCCGGGTAATTCAGCTAGTCAAATATAAAAAAATCTTGTAATTTTATATGCATTAGATGAAAAATTGAAATTCATAGTTTATACTAATGTCTAGAGTTTTTACTGTTAAATGTTAAAAACAGAATTAAATTTGTTTGGAGAAATGAACTGGTGTTGTTTTCTATGTTTTAAATACCACTCGGTGAGATCTGATGCTGCAGAATTTTCCTGTCAACAATGAAGATAAGAGTCCTTGACGTTGATTCATTTTAACTCATGATCAAACACTTCGAATTTAGAAGAAGCGAATCGACGCATAATGAATCACCAGTTAAACAAAACACTTGATCACTTTTGTATTAGATCCAAATGCCAGATGTTTTGAAGTGAGGGATTCTGCCATGGATCAGACCAAAATAACGACCAAGTGTTTATGGGAACAGGGAGATAGAGGAATATGGAAAAAGTTGAAGAGGTCTTACTTTCTACTACGTATGTTTATGTTAGTGATTAACGAGGTTTCCAGGATAAACGAATATTTTATGTGTTTCCAGCCAATTTCCGATTGAATTAAAAAATGTCTGCCATATCTTGTGTGATTTTACGAAGTGTTTGTGTGTCTAATTATGTTAAATTATGTCTGTTTTAACTTTAATGGTGAAATTGTTTAACATTTATTTTAATCGGAGCTTTTGACTGGCTTTTTATATCACCAAGGAATAATTTCTTACAAAAATAGTACCGTTTCAGGCTAGCGTAAAATTAGTAAAAAATTAACGAAAATAATTTTAAAAATAGAAGAAAATCTACACAACTGATTATTCTACTAGGTAAGTATTTACTTTAATGATAGTATCCTTACTTTTTTAAAATAGTGTTATAGAAGTGTGGCCATGTTAATTTGTTAAATTTAATGGAACACCAGACAATATAATATAAGAGTGTTACAAAGGTTCACTTTAATTCTAGCAAACTTGTGTTATTTGGGCATGATAAAATCAAAAAGGATGATTGACAAAATTAATGAGAGATTTAAATAATCGCTAGGGGTTGCCATGCCATAATCCTAATAAAGCGGGACGAAAAGCGCGCCAAAAGCGTTGACACAAAAAAATTCTTTATTATCAAAGATGTAATGATTTATTTGATTTGTGTATTGATTAAGTGTATGTTATTTTTACTTGTAGAATCGACTGAATGTTCTTCAAACATTGCAATGCCGCGTAGTATGTATACATGTGAAGTACATAAGAATATACGTATAATTCACAATGGAATTATATTGTGAATTATATAAGTGGGCGCTGCGAGCCAGAGAAAATTACTTCCTGAGGGATGTGTGTGGAAAGAGGGCACTCAGAATGTTAGCTCCTTCAATTTGCATAAGTATAAATTTAGTGTTTTATACAGTCCAATTGCTATTAATGCCGAAAGCAAAACCATCAGCTGTTCTCGTTTTGAGTCGGCTGATTCTTTAGCTGATGATAGTGAAATACAACATCATAATTCAAAATAGGTTAATTAAGCTGCCTCTTAATTTAAGGGCAACACAATTAAAAAAATTTGCAGCCCCAAACTTAATCTTTAAAATATATGAATTTCAAGTACTTTTAAGAAATGCATTGAATGGCGCATCGTTTTATTGTAATGCCGCCTAATAAAAAGTAAGACTCACTTAAGCAACTTATTATATGTTAAAAGTTTGTAGAAAACTGAGTTTATTCTTAAAGAAACGTCACATCGACCTACATGTTGTGAAAAATAGTAATCAGTTACCTTTTCTTAGTCTGCACTGAAGACTTACATTCAATATTAAAACAAGTTCTTTTGTTTTATGCACGTGCCACTAAATGGAATTTTCAGGAAAAAATGTATTCAATTTTTAAAACATTAGTCATAAATATCATCACATTAATTTGTCACCCTTCCAATAAAGATAGTGAAATTCAAATGTGTCACAGACGTGGTATAATAGTGACACCAGTCAAAAAATATCGGTAGATATGTTGGTTTTGGGGTTTTATGGCTCAAGGGCCATATTTGGCCATGCTGCGCCAGACACAAGACATACAATACACCTTGCAGGAATCGAACCTGCTCCGCCTACATCTCGAAGGTTGCTACTGCAGTGGACATACCCACTCAACCACGACCACAAATATTGGTAGGAAAACTGAGTGTTAGAGTATTCGCCCTAGATTTGTCCTTTTTATGAATTGAATATCTGCAATTTTACAGGAAACGAACTTAAGGGACATTCATAATCACCCCTCCCCTAAAACCCTCAAAATCAACTTTAGTAGTCACCTTTGTGTCATCTTTGGTAGTTTTGTTATACAATAAGGGTGCGATTTACGTGAAAAGTATTATATTGATGGATATGCATATACACGATTTACATCGAAGTTGAAGAAATTATAAAACCGTCATAAAAATGTTAAAAAAAATTATTTTCATGAGATTCAAAAATTTTTCTAGGAAAGAGAAAAGTGATTATTCTGGTCACCTTTTCAATCAGCCGTAAAAGAATTAAACCCGAGTAAAAAGATAGGGAAAATTCGCTAGTAATACATAAAGCACAAAGCGAACTATCCTTTGAATATTGATATTAAAAATGAAGATTCAAAATAAAGTATTAATAGGTCAACATAACGACTAAACCAAAAATATTCCAAAAACAAATTCCCAAACGAGGCTCGTATATTCGAAAAAATCCAGCTGTCCCACGATATATTGAAACATCCCCACTAGGGAGAATGGAAAGCTGCCTAAAACACGAAGCGTAAAGTTTTATTTTAATTTTCGTTTCATGATATATTCTGTAAAAGACGAGGAAAAGCTACACGTGTGATATAGATCAGATTTTCAATTTAATTTCAAACTCCGTATTTCGTGGGGCAGTCCCAAAACATGTAAAGACTGCTGCCAATTGAAATTCAAATTATGTGAATAATCAAATTAGGTGATTGAATTGGCAACGTCTTGGTTCGTTTTTATTTTTTATCGCTTTATGTTTCCAGAGTTTCAGTACATTTATTTGTTGAAGGTAGCACTATAGATATTTGCCGAGTGGAATTATTTATCGTAGAAGCCGGCTGTATTCTTTTTCTTGCTTTCGAAACGGGTTTTTCTCTTTATTCATAGATATGCTCGCGTAACAATATAATTCTTATTTCTTATTTCCATCGATTTGACGTATCAATATTTGAACTCCGTTGATAAAATGATAAAATACTGCTTATCCTCTGTTTTGTTTGTTTTGAATTTGAATCCAATCAGAAACTGAATATTTGGAATCAATATTACAGTTCATACAGTTTGAATTTTCTGAAGGCTTCCGGTTGCAATTTTTTTTGTGAATAGAAAGGAATCCATACACATTTATGTATTTGTTTTTGTGATATCGCTCTGTTGGGATACACAATACAGAAAAGTGATCCATTTAATGAAAGTGCAAAAAGTTTTGAATTATATTTGGACTTTTTTTAAGCCCTCATGCAGTTTCCTCTATTTAAATCTGAGATTAATAAAGTATAAAACGTAGCAACTGTTACGTTACATTAAGACAAAATGCATGGAAAACACTTTTCGCAGTGCAAAACAGACTATTTCTCACGAATCCACTATCATAGAATTCTTAAGTGAGTTAGTGACTACTACACTCACTGTAGTCTACACCTGAGAGTTAGTGACTACCCAATGTATACCCGAGTACAGTGCAAATACAACAAAGTGACAATCAAAACAATTTCAACGCGAGCAAATTGTTCATAACTAGTTGAAAATCCTTTATGTATATCGAATGATCATTATTTAAATCTAA
Source organism: Meta bourneti (assembly GCA_933210815.1). NCBI lineage: Eukaryota > Metazoa > Arthropoda > Arachnida > Araneae > Tetragnathidae > Meta > Meta bourneti. The sequence goes on from OW119929.1 coordinate 16,336,613, forward strand.
GTTGAAAAACTATCTGAGAATGATTTGTTAATTCATATTTGGGTAATCTGAAAGAACATACACATATGCCAAATTAATAGACATTATCGCACCCAAAATCATAATTAGACCAGGTACTTTTCAGTCTGTTCGTCACAAGTAAGCGACACAACCCTACTTGAAATACATTCTGCAAAAACAGACACATAAATTAATAGACCCGCCTTACCCTTGAAACCCATAGACTCCAGTTACATTTAGTCTATTCATCAGAAATGTCCTTAACCCTCCAACTGGTTTCGACGAAATATCTCGTCTATCAAGATCTGACCAATTTTGCAATGACGAGATATCTCGTCATTGCAAAGATATTACCGATTATTTTCTGATGACGAGAGATAGATATTACCGATTTTTTTATGACGACGAGATAAAGATCTGGTCAGTTTCCTTTAAATGACGGGATATCTCGGCCATCAAGATGATGTGGTCAGTTTTACTAACGACAAGATACCTCGTCGAGAACCACCAGGAGGGTTAAATGAACCAGTTACCTTTGTACACTATTCACATCACGAGCAAATGTCTTTTAAAGACTTGAACAATTAATATTCAAGAGAACAGGCGGACACTCATTGAGCAAGTTAATGCAGACCGTCCGTCACGCAAAAGCATAGTTGAGCCAGTTACCTTTGTACTCTATTTATCACCAGTAAATATCCTTTAAAGTCACTTTTAAACTATTCATATATAAAGACTTACATTCTGCAAAACAGTTCTGTCGAAAAAACAAAAGAAAAAGACCAGTTTATGGCTGACCCAGAAACTTCCTGAACGATATACTCCACGGTATTTAAAACAACAAACATGGACTCGCATTAAAATAGCTACAAAGCAACAAACAAAAAAGGGGCAGAAACGATGTTACGCCTCGTTGGAGGTGCTTTATGTTACCGGTGTGTAACGATCCGCCATTATTTGCATTTTCTTCACAGATTCAGAATAAGGTTGGTGCAGTGTATCATTCCAAGCCACTTTGGAGCGGCACAGATGTTCCGAATGATTCCCAGATACGAATCGGGCAATTCTTCTCCTCATCATTAACCAGCAAATGGCCGTTAAAATGCGTAATGTGCGATAAAACATGCGACTCCCAACTTGGGCTGTGATAAGGCAGGGGAAGATTCAGGGGGAAGTGTATCGCATGTGCAGGGGAGAGTAATCCCGTATGTTACCTCTCCGGTAACAAAAAGCATTAGTAATTGGCTCGAGGCTACTTTGGGAGATCATTAGAAACAGTTTTCAATTGCAGGGATTGAACATTAAATTATTGTAGTTGGGGTGGAAGAATATTTTGCGGCGGGGGTAATGATTTTCGTCCTGGGCTACATTTCGCTAATTATGAACGGTTGTGTTATTCCGAGTAGTTATTCAATGAAGGAAAATTTGCTTAATCTGACGTTGTGGGTTTTGTTCCGTTGAGTGACCTTGGCTAAATAATGGATCTTTAAAAAGAAATGGATTCTACGGTAAAAAGTAACATCTGGTGTTTTTCGCGAGGAAATATTAATCCGGAGAATTAAGCATTTTGGGGCAAATTATTCTACTGGAATTGTAAACTTCGGCAAAATTAATAGAAAATGTTTTGCACCAGTAAGATTTGTAAGAAAAATATGATCTTTACTACATTAATAGATGTTTCAGTCAATATGGTTACGGCAAAACTGCTCCCTTTTTAACGAAAATTTGATAAATCAGACAATTAAAAATTTTCATCTTCCAACAACCAACCATGTTTTTTAAACTACCTTGATTTATGAAGGCTGATTTATATGTAAGGTTTCCAGTGGTATAAGAAACGTTTCAATAAAATAAAATAATGAAAGGTGTATCAAAATGAAGGTAGGTAGGTTGTTGAATTAGCTTCGCACTGGATCAATACAACAGGCTATTGGCGATGGCTCGGGATCCATTTTCTTCGGGATGGATTCCGAACCGTCGCTCGAGTAATATTCCGAATCCCGAGTAATATCCGTGTAAATAAATATCCCGAGCGTAATATCCGAGGATAACAACTCTTATTTTGAACCAAAGTCAGTGACGAGCATACCTGAGCTGGAACCCCATTCTTCAAAATTCCACACCACGCCGAACGTCATGAAATTTGAGGCAATGACAGATTTAACGTACAAATACCTCAACATATATGATGGTCTTTGGTTGGATCGAGTTTTAAATTCACGTTTCTATTGAACCCAGTCTGATGAAAGAAGGATAATTAGAAAGGGATGGATATAGATAAAGATGTAAGAGCGAAAATATGCTTATGTGTCAATAAACGAAATCTTTCGAAGTAAATATATTACAATTGTAGCAGACGTTTATGAACTTTAAACGTGACTAGTGGGAAACTTTACTAATTGTTTGGGTTTTTATGGCTTTAAAGGCGCAAGGGTCATATTGTTCAGAGTTGTACCAGAAACAAGTTAGGCAAGGTCAACTAATGGGCATAAACGCACGTGGAAAATTTTACTGACACATGAGGGAGGAATGGTTAGATCAAGTGTAGTATAAGTTGTGTAGTACGGCTCCGGTGAGAAAGCAGATGAATAAGTCTATTTATGTAACTTAACAAGGAACCAGGAACAGTGCTAAAGACCCAAATTGAGTCAAACTTGCGTATAATCTAATTTAACGAGTAGACTCATTCCAATGTCAACTAGTGGTAAAATAGTACTCAGTTCTATGTTGTATAGATTTACTTATTTACCTTCTTTTCCATAAATATTTATTTTTACCGGTTTTTCTGCTTTGCCATCACAGGTCACCGGATGCTAAAGGTGTGTCACCCGTGGTTGATGACATTTGACGCCACGGCAGATTTAACGTGCACCATATTCAGAAAGACAAGGGAACGAACATTTTAGAATAGGAATACCAATACCTACCAGACAAACCAAAATAGAAATATAACGAATAGGAATACAAACCGATACGTAAACCTCGTACGAGAAAACGAATTTCGATTCATACAAACCTCAAATAGAAAATGCTGTATGATAAGACCTCGTTTTTACACGATCGAATATCGTGTGTACCAGAAAAGAATCTATTTAAGAATCTTTTATGAATGATCCCGGGCTTCATAAAACTGATAAAAGTGTCATACAGTGCTTTAACCCTCAATTACACTCTAATTAAACTAAGACAATTTTAATCAACTGGATTCTCGAATCAGAGTTTCAGTCAAAAGCCAAAAAAGTGTCAGAACTGTCAACTTGCATAACGCAAGCTGTTCTACTTATACCCTAGAAACTACTCAGCAAATTCAATTGCTCTATATATAGCATTACAATATAATTAAGCTAAGTAAATGTCTCATCTCAACAGTCGAATTGTATTACTGGAGTTGAATAAGGCGTCAAAGAGTGAGAAGGATCAAACGCGAGACCTGTCATCTCATGAAAGGCTCTGTGAGATAATATTATTCCCCTAGACAGCATGTCTAGACAACTAAACTAAATCATAGCATGCGTCGGGAAATTTAATGACTTTGACAAGGGCAACTCGGTATTGGTCAGATATAACATGCAGTGTTTCAAACATTCCCGTGCACAATTGCAAGGGAAGTGAACACAAAAATCAAATTCACAATGAATCCATCTTCGCAAAGATTTCGCAAGTGTTTTTGAGGCTCAGTGGATCAACCGGTGTGGACCCATCTATTGGTCATCATGATCACCCAATTTATCATGGTTTTTCCTTTGAGGATACCGCAAAAGAAACATGTGCGAGACATCACATTCTGCAGAAAACCTCATCACACGACTCACACTTTGTGTGTATCTTCTTACCGTTGTCTGTCTTGTGTTCGGAGAAGCATGGCCAAATATGGCCCTTGTGCCATAATATCCAATTATGCTATCTGAAACGTCTTTCATTTAACTGCTGTATTGATCAGTTTGTTTATTGAGCTATATTGCATATATTAGTATCGAACAAAATTAAAAATTTTAAGGATATTCATTATCCCATCGATCTTATTGGTTTATATGCATATACAATATATAAATAAAAATGGAGTGTTGGTATATTTAATGTCTTCGTGTTGTTTCAGCTTATTTATCCGTTTCATGCCATTGTGCTATTTCAAAGGTAAATATATATTTCGCGTAATTCATGTCTGCCTGTGTGTGCCAATCCAAGCGGCTTAATATATTTTCATGAAATTTTATGTACTTTGAATACTCAAAATACCTTGGTGAATGAGCCTGTCAGCGTCAGTCCGTCTGTGTTTGCGAGTTCGAAACTAGATTCAACCGAAGACCGCCGTGTACATGGGGGGGGGGGGGTACTGCACTTCAAATATGTCGTGGACTCAAATGTCCCGACGTTGGCTTGGTTTGGAAGTCTGCAGAGTGAGGAGCGACCTCAGGTGTGACCTCGTCATCTGACTGTGGTTCAAAATGGCGAGGTGTAGTCCTCGGATTTTTCCATTTGGGATTGATCCCGAACCGTCGCCAATAGCGATGTTGCTCTAATGCGAATTTAATTCAAATACCTACCATATCTGTGTTGGAATGTTTGTGCAAGTATGGAAAACTCAATACGACTTCGTAAAACTGCTTTGTAAAACATTGTAATTTGGGAATTGCATTGAATTAATTTAACCTACAATCTGCATTGAATTAATTCAACAGAGCCCCGTCTGGTAATTCGGCTAGTAAATAAATGAGGCCACAAAGCAATTGCGAAAACTCTTTTAACATAAGGAGTTCCACATAAAATTAAACATCTTGGAATGAACACAAATTATCAAAGAAAGGGTGTTATTAATCATAGCTCAGAAAGGCATTTGCAGCTCTCTTGTACACTTTTTGTACTAAACAAACAAATATTGTCGGATTTAGTCACTTTATAGCTTGAAAGAGTCACATTCATAATTTATCAGGATTACTCTACACGAAGACAAATAATCGCACAGTATTAACCAGAGCTGTGTTGGTTTTTCCCCTTTCACGCTCACTTTACACAACTTATCCGATTAGGGGTAATAACTCAAATGTTACGAAAAACACCAAATTTTGGTTACTTTATAGAAGACATCGGATTAATGAGGGAAACTAACATTGTCAAAAACAACACCAAACTGACTTTTTTTTGTGTGTGCAACATATACTTAATCATTTCAGAAATGTGGTTAACGTGGGAAAATATACCGAACTATTAAATATTTAGTTATTTGAACTCTTAGTGAGCCCTGATTTATGAAAATTAGTTGATTTAGATCAAAGTTCAAAGACTTAAACCGCTTGGTTAGGAAAAATATCTACTCCGAATTTGGGGGAAAGTTGTCTTGCGTATTTCTGTGTGTGTAGTTCTTTAGTCTCTCTGATATAAAAACATCACTATACCTATTCCTGTATTGAGCAATCTCCAACACGAAAAATAATTTATTCATGCTTTTATTGCATGTTAAATTTTAAGACTTTAAAACGTGCTCATCTCTTTAAAAGGGAACGTGACGTACGTTTGACTCGTAAAATATTCAATTGACGAGTCAAAGTCAGCGTGATGCACGCATCAACCTAAACCGCGTTCTTATCGATATAAAATGCAGAATTACCTCCCAAAAGCACTATTATACGTGCAAGCGAAAACCCTCAAATTCAATAAAGCTATACATTGACTAGATTTTTCGCATAGGGATATATCACTGAACTACTCCCGTGAACATGATTTATTTAACGTTTTATAACTCTGTGTGGAGTGCTTTGTCAATATCAGTCTTCTTCACGGAACACGAATTTCCCCTTTTGGCATGTCCTCGCCACGGTGGAGTTTCATGTCCTGAATCGTCAATATTTATACTTTCACGGTTTTTTAAAGTTTTTGTTTGCAGTGTGTTATTAACGGTGGCACAGAATAAAGTTAATGTTTGGATTCTGACATTTTTGTGTCGAACTTCAAATGTTTAAGATTTGGTTACTTTTAAGAAATGGAAAGCTAGTATATACGGAAATATAGTTGCTTTGTTGGTGTAGTTTCTCTAACATTGTGTTTCAGAGCTCTCCTTCTCAAAGGCAGTTTTTCGGCGCTTTCTCTCTGTAAAACCAGGCGTTGTTCTCGTAATCTGACCGTGGTTCAAAATTACGAGTTGTCCTTGCGTCTTCCCTTTCGGTATTGGTTCCGGACCGTTGCCAATAGCCCGTTGGGTTGATTCAGTGCGACGTTTATTACCTACCTAACTCTGTAAAACAGTGTATCAACTAATATAAATTGCTATGTCCATAATAACCAAAATATTTATATAGCTCTGTAAATTTTACAATTTTAAAAAACTAGTTTGGAAATAAATAATTTTGAACTGAAATTATAAAGCTATTTACTTCAAAATGAAATCAGAAATAAATCGTTCATAAACACTCTTAATACTTCACTAATGTTAGTTTTTAAAATAAATCAAATCATTAAAATAAAAAATTATCACAAATGAGAAGGTATGTAGGTAGGTACTTATATGCAACTATTTGCAGTCGGTTCCTCCCTTTTAGTTAAAGGAATAAATGGCTATGCATCACTATAGTGAGATTTCCTGTATGGTCAAGTTACTAAGAGTTTGCTTAAAGTATTTTTATGCAACAATTTTTTTATTCTCATTACCATCCCTTCTGCTCAAGGCCCGTTTCCCCTGGATTGCCCCCTAAGATTCCTTCAACGCTATCTTTGTGAAATTAAACCTTTACACTACGGCGCTTTTATTCCGCTACCTGAATATGGGACGCCTGTTGTCCCGGCCGTAATCAAAAGGTTAAAGGTGTGGAGTCAAAAAATATTTTGGAATTTCTAATATTCTTTCTTATCCCAGAGCAAAAAAAAATTACATTAAATCATTGAGTCTGCAAAAAAGTGTTTGGGCAATGACAGAAGGGTCCTTAAGAAATGTCTTCATGTGTGGCTCCAATTAATTCAGGATGTGTGAGGGAGAGGCTGGTAATAAACTGCACTTTGCACTGGTAGGAAAGGATTTCTGACCATCAAAGAATCTTTTTTTCAAGTGGCCATATCGGAGCCTGGCAAGCATAAAGTTATCCGGTGCAAATTTAAGGCAATCAGCTCTCTTGGTATTTTACTGAGGTACCTGTGACGCGGAATTTTTAATTTATTCGGCATTTGTGTATTGTACAGATAATTCCATGTTTTCTTTGACTTTATTTGCGAAACGGAGTAAATCTTTCGGAAATTTACTTCATTAACAGATTTTAAGAACATAGAAATCATGTTAGCACACCATGGTACTGAAACATAAGTGAATGCGGAGCTCATTCTGGAATTGAAAAATTAGATCACTGCTTTGGAATTACTTCGAATTTTCTTCTATTCACGTATTCCAAGAAAGTTCGCATGATGAAACAGAACTAATTCTTCGAAAGAATTATGCTAGTAATTCCGTAGCAACTGTTGCTTTAAGAATTGGTTTTGGTGAAATACTTCTCTTTTATCCAATCAAGTGCATTCCAATCCGTTATGTGAAGCTGCTTAACTTAATCCTCTTATGCTGTGAGATACATATTTGTTTGGTTACATGTGATAGCACGTTTGACTCATGTGAGAATGATAATAAAGTTCTATCACGAAAAGGTAGTAGAAACTGTTTTGAAATTTACTTCATTCAATAACGTGGAAATTAAGTTATTGTTAATAACCTATAAGAATATAAAGGGACCATGGTAGCCCGGTTGGAAGATTAACGGATTAGTAACAGGAAAGTTGAGAGTTCGAATCCAATCAAAGCTCGTCGTGTACAAGGAGGGCTGGTGCACTTTAAATATTTCGTGGCCTCATGTCTTCACGTTGGGGTAATGTGGAAGTTTGGAGAGTGGGATGCCAGCTCAGGTGTGACCTCGTCATCTGACTGCGGTTCAAAATTGTGTTGTCCTCGGGTCTTTCCCTTTGAGTTTTATCCCGGACCGCCGCCAATAGCCCGTTGTGTTGCTCCAATGCAGCGTTAATTAAATATATATTTATAAGAATAAAAAGGTGAGAAATGGCATTTCAAAACTAATGGATGATTTACATATCAAATTAAAGATAGCATCGATTAAAGAACTTGCATTCCTGCATAATATGGTCAGTTGTGTTATTGTATTTTAAGGCTCAACGCCGATATGGCCAATCAACGTCAAACATTATTGCGTAGGCAAGCATTAAGAGATAAAATTGTGATGTAGCGTAAAATGACCCAAGTAAAATGTACAAGCTAAAAAGGTTTAGGATAAAAGGCAAAATGCTATAGTAATTTGCCCCTCTTATAAAACTTATAAAATTATTCCATACATATCAAAGGTGGCTCTATAAATTGTATCAACATATCCTCTTGTTACTAGATTGGTAAAAGTCAACAAATAAAATAAACAATTTCTTTGTTCTGCAAACGCGAGTTATACAGTTTAAAAGCCAATGTGTGAATTGACGGTTTTGGTAATGGGTGAGAATTGAAGTTATCGAAGTTTCATTTCCTAGTTTCTTAGATATATTTTATTATTTCAATTTTATTTTTAAGATCCTACTCCAAGGAACAGTTTATACGATGTCAGTACATTGTAGGCCAAATGTCACAATTTTTTTATTTTTTATTTTTCTTCAGATATTTTATTAGGGGACTTACGGGGTTAACCACGGAAATATTCACAACCGAACAGCGAACACAAGTTGTGAAATTATTCTGTCAAATCCGAGGATCAATAATTCTGACCCAACGAGCATATCGTCACCATTGTGGTGTGAAAGATTCTCTAAGCCAGTGGTTCCAAACCTCTGCTCCCCATGGCCACTCCAGGAAAATAAAATAAATGAAATAAGGAACAAAAAGTAGAATCAAAATAAGAAAACTGGAAATTACATTCCGTTCGGAGATTTGCCAAGTTGAAATTCACGCCTCTTCTAACCATCTAGGTCATTCTTCTGCCACTAGGATTAAAATTGTAGCGAGACGGACGGACTAAGAGGGTGAGTGGGACACCTTCTTAATTGGGGGCACAGCCCTTCCGCCCCGACCGTCTGAGGTCATTACGGATTTAGGGAAGGTCCCAAGAGGGTTTCGGCAGTGGGTCTCATTTGTTTGATTCGAGATTAGTTTTCACAGTGGTCGCTGTGAAAACAAAGGGCATTGCGCATCAGCCAATGGGTTGAGAGTGTTTTAAGTTGAATACACCAGTATTCTATCTGGGGGATGGCTAGGGCTAATTCCCTATTTCTTCCTACCTACCATTATAGCCTGATATGGCTTCAGCTTGCAGGGCTAAGGGGAATGTCTACATAGGCATCTATGTCTTATTCCTATGACCGTCATGGTTTAGATCTACGTGAAGCTACACGTCTCGTCTGGGTTCTGATCCTTCAACCGTTCTCCGTACCCATTCAGGAGGGTTTCCTACACAAATTTAACCAAGCGGCTTAACGCAGAGAACGGGACACCGGCGTGTCGCGGGCTCTGTCGCGTTCCGCGTTTTAACGGCTCTTCCTGGAACTGAATGTCCAAGTGATTTCTTGGAACTGCACACATTCTCGAATCTTCTCGAAACAGTTCTATATAAATAATGGCTGGTTAGCCGATTTGGTTGGTTGATTTGGGTTTTATGGCGCAAGATCCAGAAAAGGATAAGCTGCACCACTAGTCGATTTGGAGTCAATTCACAGTGAATTTTCATAACGATAACATTGATTTTTGACGTCAATACGTCTTTAAAATGGTATAGAGATCATCGGCAGAAACTTGCGCGTCACGAAAAGTGTTGATATCTCAAAGCCCCATAACTCCAGGGGGAATCAGCCTATGGGGATAAATGACCTACTGTCCCGCAGAGGAAGGTGGGCCACGTCAATCAGGTCTTTGGTTGGACTGAACTTGGAACCCTCTGGTTGCTAATATGTTGCTCTTCCAACTGGGCTACCACGACCCAAAAATATGCCTTGGAAAGGGTACAATTGTGCGAAGGAGAAAATGGACGTCATTTGAAAGATTTGGTTTTTCACATCTAGTGTAAATTAATCCCTTTTGATACTGTATAAGATTCTACGGTATAGTTAATTTTAAACAAAAAATAGAGGAGTTACTAAATATTGTAACTTCATCGTGACTTCTGGTCCACCCTGTAGTTACAAATGCAGCCATACATCAATAATGATATATGCTCTTTCAATTTCCAAATGTTGATCTCCGCCTCAAGAGCTTTAGGCTCCTACTTTAATTCATCATTATGGTATTTTCATTTGGAAGACATAACCGATTTCTTCCCTCTTTCAAATGAAATTTAAAGGGAATAAATTGCGCTGTAAAGTTTTGAAATATTTACTTATCATCAAAATGATTGCGAAGCATCGCCTTTGCCCAATATCAGTTACTGAGGTTTAGAAAAATGGCTTACTAACAAACTCTGACGAAAAACGAATTAAAATCGGTTTAGGGATTTTCGTCGAAATTTTACGAGTTATAAGAGTGTGATTTGTATAACCTAGTCGGTTGTTTATCGAGATATCTGCATCTTGGTAGAAAGAGTTACAGCTAATTTAGTAAATTTTATTCTTGATATAGCACAAAAAATAGTTTAAAATACTTTGATATTTTCAGAATGTATGTAATCGGGAATTTCATATTTAATCTTCCCGGTGCTTGTCTCGACGAGGGATCTCATTAGCAAAATTGACCAGATCTTGATAAATGAGATATCTCGTCATTACAAAAACTGACCTGATCTTGATTTCGCATCATCGGAAAACGGCAATATCTTCACCATTCGGCATTCAATCGGCTATCTTGATAACGAGATATCTCGTCGAAACCACTTGGAGAGTTGATGCTTTCATGACAGGATGAAAACATTGACACATTTTCTTTTATAACTTTCATTACCTTGAAGTGTGGACTTGACTCAAAAGCAACGAATTTGGACACTGGTCCTTTTACTACGAAGGTAGATATACACATGAGAGGTTTCGATCTCGCAAAGCGGACATTTCACAGCACAGACTAAAGACGAAACCGAAAAACTCACCTGCCCTCACATGGACGTCTCTACTTCCAAGTGTACCCACGGGATTGGTCACTTCGCACCTGTACACCGTCGCATGTACGTCCGCCCTGTACTCCTCCGCAGGAAACGGTGGGAAGACCAGGGCACCGTCGTGCCGGATGTGTCTCAGCCCGGGCAGGTCCGGTGCCAGCTGACCGTCGTGCTTGAGCCATCGGATGACCGGGGAGGGTCTGCCGTCCGCGTGGCACGGAATCGTGGACCCCGTGGAGTTGGAAAAGACGGCCACACTCGGTGGTTCGAGGGTGAAGATTGGGGGCCGGTGGTGGGGCATGTCGCAGAACACTGAAAATAAATGGACGAATGAATTTCTTTGTAAAAAAATATGCTAAAAGTCACTGGTACAATTTAACAATTGGTGGTTCAGTTCTCAACATTTTAGAATTAAATCAACAGAAGTTGCTGTTTTGAACCCTCCTGGTGGTGGTCTGGACGAGGTAACTTATTAGCAAAACTGGCCAGATTTTTATGGACGAGATATCTCGTCGTTAGAAGAAAACTGACCAGATCTTGATCTCGTCATCATAAAAATACCCGGCAATATCTTGATGGCGAGATATCTCGTCATTAGCAAAGTTGGTCAGATCTTGGAGACGAGATATCTCTTCGTAACCATTTAGAGGGTTAAATTAAACAATTTAATGACGAACATCTCACAAGACGATTGTAGGATGTCAGGAAATCTACAACATATTCTACAGAATCGAAATTTGGGTTCTTGTCAATGAGGAACAAAAATAGTTGTTGTGGCTTATCGCGCCCTCTGAAGTGATAAATTTCTTTACAATATGTAGGGAAATGAGGCTAGGTAGACGTCACACTGGAGCAACATAACGGCCTTTTAGGTGTTTTTGAAAACCGATAAAATAAAAGTTTCGGCAAATTAGTTCAGTATTTCCAGATAAAAGATCTTCACGGACCGGATAGTTGTTTGCTGGCCGAATCAGGATCACTGAACGTGTTTGGCGTACCCTTGTTATAAAGCATTTTGCCCTCTGAGTGTCACGAGATTTCCGAGTAGTGTAGGGTAGCTTTTACCCACAACACGTCTAATTAACCACATGAAAGAAAACTAGGATACATTTAGGTTGCTCAAGAGTGTCAAAACTGGTTGGAATTATTTCAGGGAAAAGCGACACATTGCCAAACGCATATTTGCGCGAGCTCCCCTTAAAGTGCTCAAATATTTTCCCTTGTTTGAGTAGCATGCGGCTATAAATAAGCACTGGAAACTGAAATAGGTGCAATGCGTTTTTGGTATAACGGGTGTTGTGCGTTTTAGTATAGCAAATGTAATGCGATATAAGTATGCGTTATAGGAATAACATGCGTTATGCGTTACAGGCATAACAAACGTAATTATTTATAGGTATAACAAGCGTAATACGTTATAGGTATTCGTAATGCGTTTTAGGGAAAACAAATGGAATGAGATATAGGTATACGTAATAAGTATGAGACATAATGCATTATTTGTTTACCTAATGCGTTATAGATGTAACAGACGTAATGCGTTATATGTACAACAGGCATAATGGCGTTAGAAGTACATCAAGGATAGTGCTTTGTAGGTACAACAAGCGTAATGCGTTATAGGTATAAAAAGCATAGTGCGTTATTGATATAAGCGTAATGCGTTATAGGTAGGATACTCTAAATAGGTATAATGCGCAATCCCAGAATCAAAATTACTGACTGATGCGTTTCCTGTAAAACCTTAAATAGTACATGGAGTGAACAATGAACGATAAGGAAAATATGATGAAAATAAAAATCTAATTGCTACTCCTGAAATCAAATGCATTATAAAATATAATGGTAATTGAAATATTTATAATTTTTATCATGTTTATTCATAAGAGTAAGAAATAAAAGGACTATTTTGTCAAAGATGATTTTAGAAATTTTTTTCTGAGAAACAAATTCGGTTTGGGTATTCGAAGAAAATAATCAGTTGGCATAACAACCAGCTAAATAATTAGGAAAGGAATTATTTATCTAACCAGTATCAAAGCTGATCTCTTCGAGGAAAAAAGTTCCCGAAAATATTAGTTAATTTATACAATTAATGAAAAGTACAAAGACGGGAAAAAGAAAGGTTTTTTTCTTGCAAAGCCTAATGTAATTGCCTTTGATCCTTTACGTTTGTTTACTTCTGTTCTTTTTTAAAAATAAGATGAATTGAAAAGCTATTATCTCGATTAATTATTGTTATTCATAAATATTCCATTTTAGGAAAGCATTTCCTCCATTATTGAATATTCCCATGAGTTTTAGAACTGCATTATCCGTGTTATTATTCAATTAAAGCGCTTAATTTGATTTCAGAACAACGCGAATTTAGCTGTATTTATTTTTCAAAGTTGAAGCGTTGATTGTATCATGTCTTAATAGAAACTGTTTGCTTTTTCCATTTCCAAATCGTAATTGAATATCTTGGAAATAAATTCTGGTTTTTCATACTTTTCACACTCAATTTGCAATTAGTAAAAAATATTTTTCCTCTTATAGCGTAGTGTTATAATTTGTTTTGAATTTCATTCCTGTTTATGAGGGTATTTACTTAATAAAAGTAATTGTGGAACTTATAATACTAAAATGATAAGTGAAACTCGTAATGAAATCAATTATTTCATATCTTTCATAAAAAACATATTTTAGCGGAATCAGTATGTATTCAGCCGATGTTATAAAAGGAAATTTTAAAGAACTTTTATGTAGTTTAATTTTCGCAAGAATGTTAACCCCTATTGCAGTATATAAAGTGAAGAAACTATTCAAATTTATTACAAAGCTATTTTACAATCATCTCAAGTGAATAAAATGCAATTTCTCTCTTGAATATATTTCTTTTAATTTACTCGTTTTAAATGCAGTTTTTCAAAATAAAACATAATTCCTATTATAATTCATTTCGAGGAAACATACAACTTTCTTATCAGAGGGTTCCTCAAAAGATTTTAAATTAAAATTATCTTTGTTTTGGGTTTATAGGTTTAAAATTTGTATTGGAAACTGGGGAGTCGTTGAAAAAATTTTCTCACATATATTTTTATAATTCTAAAAATTCGTGTTTGTATGTGTGACGTATAATTTCATGCTCAATATAAATGCATTTTATTAGTATAAAAACATGGCTTTTTATACTTAATCTATTACTTTAAAAGCTATTTAAGTGGTTTAAATTTTCCTTTATTGAATCTTTCTGCTCCATTAAAAAATGCTTGATGTGTGTAAGATACAAAATTTATTTAGTTTTCATTAGTATATTTTCATAGTAAGCTTAATGAATCTCATAACATTAAATATACTAGTTTTAAACTTTGTAAAACCATTTTTTGGGAAAATTTTTATTCAGTTACTTTTTACATTACACACTTTTACATCAATTTTTATTCATTGTTTACATTCACAATACATTAATTCAAGTAAGTGCCAATGCAAAATTGCAAAAAAATAGTTTTTATTCTTACTCTATCAAAACAACTTTTGGAATAATTTAAAATTAATAGTTTCACAAATTTTGAAAAATAAAAATCAAACTACTTTTATTTTAACTCTTTCAATGTCATTTAAAGACAGAATGCGGGAAAATTTTTTGTCATATTTATTTTAAAAATATAGGATCTCATTTTTAGAGTGAAAAACGTTCATGTTTGTTCATATCCTTGAAGATTGCCACTTCATAATGACCATTATTATTTAACATATTTTGTAGTCTGTCCGTCCCATCATAAATCTCTTCGCTATAAATTTTACAACTGTCATTAGTCACCAGTTTTCAACTGGCTACTTTTTCTTAATGTTCCAAATCTTCATTGATATAATTTGAAAACATATCAATACCTGATTCCTGTACAGCTAAGAACCGTTTTCTTTTTTATTTTCTTATCTCTAGTATCTTTTTATTTGCTTTGCCCTTTCTGGCTATTTTTGCTATGATATTCACAATTTTTGGAGAATGTTTTTACCAAACTATCCCCTTTGGTTTATAAAGAAATTGCATCCTATTTAATATATATAACTTGATAATTTATCCTTACACTCTATTTCTTATTAATGTATCTAAGATACAATATGATATGGCTTTATGGACTTTTAAAATATTAAAATACTGTTGACAAAAAAGAACATTTTATTTTGAATGAAATAAATTCAAATAACGTCATCCCACCTTTTAGTTGGTTATTTTTGGGTTTTATGGCACAAGGGCCATATTTGGCTCCAAACAAAAGACGGACAACACAATGAAGGGGATGGTAGGTAGTTAATTAACGTCGCACTGGAGCAGCACATCGGGCTATTAGTGATAATCCGACAATGAAGGGGGAAGAAAAATCAGAAGGGTAGGCGAAGGTAAAAATGAAAGGGAGGAAAGATCACGCATGTACCTCGGGGTTGTTATGCCAGTACACACCCAAAGGAAGATGTGTCCCTTTGGTCCCATCTCTTAGAATTCATCTTAAATTACAGTAGTTTCCAATATTGCAGATTAAAACAATGGCTAAGGTAGTTTTGACCTTATGACCATATTTATTTCAGTGCATTTTTAAACGGCTAATTAACTTATTTATATCAATAAAAATGATCTAAATTTTTGTCCTTAAAATGGTTTATAATTGCCGAAATGGCTTCGTCCATTTCTAAATTATTTCCCACGCAAATACTACTTGAATCCTCCTAAAAATTTGAATTTGAAAGCTACCAAAAACCGCAATTGTTTAACTTCAGTGCAACAAAACGTAGAGGAGGGGACAGTTGGACCTGTCAACTCGTGTTCTAACATGTTTGGATTGACATCTTTTGGACCTTACCATGAATTTTTTTCTGATAATCTAACAAAATACCTTAATACCTTTTTAGGTTCAAAAACTCATGAAAATTGAACTACGTTTTTTAGACCAGCTACATAGTAGGTAGTTAAATAACGTCGCACTGGAGCAACATAGCGGGCTATTGGCGACGGTCAGGGATCAATCCCGAAGGGAAAGAAAGAGGACAGCGCCTAGTAATTTTGAACCACGGTCAGACGACGAGAAACCTGAGTTGGCACTACACTCTCCAAACTTCCACACCATGCCAACGTGAGAACATTTGAGGCCACGGCAGATTTAACATGCAACAGCCCCGTTGTACACGACGGCCTTTGCCTGAACCTAGTTTCGAACTTGCAACCCTCTGATTGCTAATCCGTTACTCTTCCAACCGGGCTACCAGGGTCCCTACCAGCTTCGTGAAACTTGGGTGATGTTTAAGTAGCACAGTAACTTCCATTAGCCTCTAGTAGGAAAACAGGAAATTCGGGGGTGGATCATATCTTCCCAATGTCAAGGCTTCCAAGTCCAGACCCCTATACTTTATACAGGGTCTCCTCGACTTACGACCTATGCGACACGACCATCCGCACTTACGACCACAAAAAATAAATAAATAAAAATAGTAAATAAAGAAAGATAACTACATTAGTAGGGTCAAATGATTCATTAGAGTATATATGTATTTTTCCCATTATATACAATAATTATACGTAAAGATTGAATTTTTGTGTTTTATGTACAATTTTTATAACCCGTTTGAATGAAAGGTGTTGAAAAATATAAATCCGACTTACGACCTGTCAGTCGGAACGGAACTTGGTCGTAAGTCGAGGAAATCCTGTGTAGTACTTATTTACTAAAACTAGAGTGAACTTAGATTTTTCCTTTTGATTATAAACATATCAAAGGTACTGCCATTTAAAATTGTAAATCCCAATTACAATTTCGACGCATAAATTAATGTACTGGTCAACCACTAAATCACATTTTAAGGAAACTATAAATTTCTATAATTCAAGAATGCACACAAGAAATATAACAAAAATCGACAAACTAAACTACAATATCAAATAAATGCAGAAATGTTTATTTACGTCGATCAAGATCAGAAGGCTTTTTCGAAAACAAAAGATAAGAAACCAATTTTCTACTTGAAATATCTCGAATAATAAATCTAATAGTCTCGAGCAAAACATTGCAACCATCATGTTACAAAAATTCCTATTATTTATGCGTATTGGCTTAAAAGTGAAGTGCATGAATACATTTTATAACATCACTTATAGGTTTTTGAGATATTACACATTGTATAAGCAGAATTTTTCAACCCCTTAACAAAATTGCTTACAAACTGTAAAATCTACATAAAAGCAACTTATTGATAAATAAACTGGGTTTTCTACTGAAATGTTTTGTAAGTACTGCATCTATTTTCTCTCACTATAATATATCACACCTCAAGAAAAGTGACAACTCAAAGATTTCATCCTTTTTATCAATGAACGATTATGTTAAGCTCCAAGGAATCATGGAGAAATATGGAACAAATTTTAGACTAAACAGATTCTGCAAATTTCTTTTTCTTCAAATAAAATATTTGTAAAGATTTTCTATTTTTCGGCTTAGCCCGTACATTTTACTGTTTTGATTGTCAGTTTTCTTGAGGAATGGTATAGTTGGAAAATTGAAGCTAAGCGAACTATGATGGTGAAAACTCAGACAAGAACATTAGTTGGCTTGAAAACTATTCAAACTATCAAACATAGTTTTCATGCATTTGGAAAATGGTACTGTTTTCCACTGAGCAAGGTAGGTATTTTAATTAATGTCACACTGGAGCAACACAACGGGCTATTGTGACTGTCCTGGATCAGACCCGAAGCAAAAGATCTCAGGACAGCACCACGTAATTTTGAACCACGATCAGATGACGAGGTCACACCTGAGCTGGCACCCCACTCTCCAAACATCCACACCACGCCAACGTGTGGACATTTGAGGCTACGACAGATTTAACATGCACCAGCCCCCTTTGTACACGATGGACTTTGGTGGTTGGATTCGAAATCGCAACCCTCCGTTTGCTAATCCACTGCTATTCCAACAGTGCTACCGCGGTCCCTTTTACATTAGAAAACGGTTACCAACCACACTCTCGCGTCAAACCTACATGACGAAACGGGAAACTAACTACATTAAAGTCCTGAAACACTTTCAGAAACTAAATTGGGAAACCGAACATGATAAAAAAAAGGATACGTCGACGTTCAATAAATCTCCGAGCACATCTTCGCCAATTTCCACACTAATGCACGGAGCGAAATATTTGATTTTCGAATCCTTTTTCGGTGGGAGTCTGGTTTAGACAAGAGCGATTCGGAGATATTGGAAATGAATGCTCGCAGAATTTATCGAGATGGAATACATTCTGTGAGAGATAACTCTGTTTCCTGTCAGTAGCATCCAAGCAGAAAAATACCGGTTATTTTTTTATCACAAAGGGAACAGCGCGTTTAATGAATATATGTGTGCGGGTTTGTGTCTGGATTGCATTAGCACATTGCCCGTATCAGAATGTAATTTATTTAAGTGTTGTTGTATAGCATTTATATCATTTTAACTGTTGGTTAATGGTGAGCTCGGAATCCGACAATTCAAAACCGTGTACTAAATTGGGAAAAATAATACCTCGCCTTTATATTTAGATTTACTTCGCTTAATTTAATAACTGCGTTTGGATCTTTTAGTTGTACTGAACTTAATAACTTAACGTAGATAATGTTGTTTGTGCAATGAAAAATATATATCCACTCATCCAAATAATGAATCTGGGCATAACTTAATATACTATATTGGATTTCTGGATTGTGTTAAAACTTGTTTTAAATCGAAACTCGTAAGGTATTACTTTATGTAGTGACTCGAAAAAGTATTGAGCCACAACAAATATTCAAACATTCCTTAAAAATCACTGCTTTACACCTAAGCTAAACGGTTTTTTTTTCAATTTCATCCAATATCTTGACTATTCTAAATAGACTTTAAAGCATAAAATAAAATAAAAATATAAATAAAATATTTTACACGTTTTGCATTCAGTGAGTGATGGCCAAATATATTGGGGTAGTGTAGAAAAGGTGAAATAAATAGGCGAAAATCAAGGACTATGAAACTATACATAAAAAAACTTTAAACACAAATTTTGTAAATCTTACAAATTCGGAAGTATGCGACCCAAAAATATAAGATTTCTTTCAACGTTAGAATTTATGATTTCCCCCTGGAATGATGAAATATCTATCTTTTAGGTATCAGTGAAATACTGAATGCAAGAAAGTCTACTATCCACACAATCATTTTCAAGAATCAAAAAACAAATTTAACTAAACCAAAACCACGAACTCAATTTCCAAAGCGTGTCAGTGAACAGGAAGAGAGGTGTATCGTCCGGAATATTCGTTATATCCTTAAAACTAGACAAATTAAATTCAGTTTTGAAGCCCAACATATTTAAAAGTCTTAATACTAAATTTGTAAGAAAATTTGACTTCCAATGTCGAATATCTGGAATAAAGCCATACGCAAATAATGTTTATCAAAGGAAATAGAAATTGCTCAGGGGCCTATATTAATCAGCTTCGAAAATTCTGTATAACTCGATTATCTTTATAAATGAATCTAAATTGAATATTTCTTTTAACCCTTTGGAGCCCAGTACTGACCATCTGAACTCAAAACTTACTCGCACAATAAGACATGGTGATAGTAGTAGATATAGTCTTGTGCTGGAATAGCGCTTTCTTGGCGTTAGGACTGAGATTTGATTGAGTGTAAAGGTGTCAAATTTATTTATAAAATTTTCGTGGCCTCAAATGTCCACACATTGGCTTGATGTAGAAGTTTGGAGAGTGGAGTGCCAGCTAAAGTGTCGTCATCTGACCGTGGTTCAAAATTACGTGTTGTCCCCTCGAGATTGATCCCAGTCCGTCGCCAATAGCCCTATGTGTTGATCCAATGCGACGTCAATTAAATACCTATCAACGTATACTCAATTATTCACGAACTATCAATAAAGTTTAGGTTTGGTTTGGTTTGTTGAGGTTTTATGCCACAAGGGCCATATTTGGTCACCATAAAGTCTGGGAACCAAACGATAAATAAGATCGCAATGTTGTAACCACATGGCCCAAAGCATAATGCAATCTTGCATTGTAAAAAGGAATAAAATTATAATTCACGGAGTCATACGAATGCATTCTCCACATTCTCATGCAATCTTTAATTATAAAAAGGAATAAAATTGTAATTCACCGAGTCATACGAATGCATTCTCATGCAATCTTGAATTATAAAATGGAATAAAATTATAATTCACGGAGTCATTTGAACATTCTCCACATTCTCATGCAATCTTGAATTATAAAAAGGAATAAAATTGTAATTCACGGAGACATTCGAATGTATTCTCCACATTATCATGCAATCTTGAATTATAAAAACGAATAAAATTATAATTCACGGAGTCATACGAATGCATTTTCCACATTCTCATGCATTCTTAATACACTTTTACCCTAAACAGCTTAGTGGCTCATTTTCTTCAGAGCTAAGATGTTTGGAAATGCAATCATTTGTTATTTTAGAAAATTACATTTTCTCAACTAAGATCTTTCGTAATTTTTGAATAATTATTTTTCCTACAAGGATTCTATACCCGCCAAGTAAATAATTATCAACAATCAGAAACATAGTTCGGTAACATTTACGTTGATGAATGCGCACAAAGTTCCTGTTGATGCAATTTAATTTTCCCTGCTGCAATCTCACGTCGCGTTTGCTCTGGCAAGTTGAGTACGTCTTCTGGCTTAATCTGCTTAGCACTCTCTCGCAACTCAAATCTGTTTACAGTTTCTGCAACTGAATTATACAATTCAAATTTCAATTAATTTCAGGCAATATGACACATACGAACACTCCCACTACAAGCCGCTTTATTGCTCGATGTGAAACATGATTACGAATCCATTGTCGATCGTGCTTTGTTTCTGGTTTCTCATTGGGAAGGAAAGATATTTTATGCCCTTACAATTAAAATCGTTACTTTGAAGAGTGGTTTGTCACTTTATGGTAATTTTTGATACATTAGCATCACTTAGGTATTACTTGTGGGAACATGTAACGAGATAGAATACAGAATTAAATGAAACCTCAAAACAGTGCTAATGAAGTTAAGACAGAAGAAGCACCTAAATAAACATTATCCTGACTGAAGGTGGATTGGATTTTGAACTTTATAGTGCAAGATTCTAATCAGGACAAGCTGTGACAACATAGAATACACGGTACGAAAATAGAAAGGAAGTATCTCATAGAAGGTACATAGGATTAAATTAATGTCAGGTAATTTGACCTCCCTCTACAAACTGATTTATTGCTCAATGTTAACCATGATGAATCTATTATCGATCGTGCTTGTTTCTCATTGAGGAAGGAAAGATATTTTATAAACTTACAATTCGAATTGTTACATTGAAGAGTTTGGTTTGTCACTTTATGGTCATTTTTGATACCCACGAGAACCAATTAGACATTACTTTGAGGGAACATGTATAACGAGATAGAATACATAATTAAATAAGTTGTATTAGGCTCGGCTTGGCCAAAAAAATAGGGCCCTTGTGACATAAAATTCCAAAACAACTAATCATAATTAAACAAAATCTTAAAACAATACTGTTGAAGTTAAAAGATAGAAGAAGCACCAAAATAAGCATCCAGACTGAAGGTATATTAGATTGGATTATGAACTTTATGACGCAGTTCTAAACAGGACAATCTGCGTCAACATATATTACATAGAAAGTAAATAGGATAGTGCATGATAGCAAGTACCTCATAGAAGCACATAAGATGGTGACTCATAATAGTTGTTTCAACTATTGTCTTTACAATTACTTAAGGTAGAAGCATACAATTAGTAAATGTATGTAAATATTGAATAAATATCACCCAGACCCTAAAAGGAGCTTATAGCACCAAGAAAGGGCATTTTGTCCCGGATAGAGGTACATGGGGGATTCAAAATAGACTACAACGATTATTTTTTAAATTATTTAACTCTTGAGAGGTTTAAGGAGTGCGATAGTCCAGTCGAAAGAGTAACAGATTAGCGACCGGATGGTTGCGAGTTTGAAATTAGGTCCAACCAAAGACCTTTGTATACAATGGGGCTGGTGCACGATAAATCTATCGTGGCCTCAAATATCCTCACTTTGGCGTGGTGTGGAAGTTTGGAGAGTGGGGTGCCAGCTCAGGTCTGACCTCGTCATCTGACCGGGGTTGATAAGGTTTTGACCTCGAATCTTTTCCTTCGGGACTGATCCCGGACCGTCACCAATTAGCCCGTTGTGTTGCTCCAGTGTGACGTTAATTAAAAATACCTATCTACCTGTGAGGTTCACATGCCGATTCATACATATAAATATACATACGATCTACAACTTACTGTCTTCCCTGCATGATTTCTTACCAGTTTTGATTTCCTTGACTTCCTCCTTCCTCCCTTGAGAAGGTTTAGATTGAAAAAAATTCATGGATTCTTTCAAATCGGTGCGACTGTTCAGTCGTTATGTGGGTTCTAGGGTAAAGCAGAACTGCACAACTCGGAAATTTAGACTTGCTCAGAGTGTTAACGTAGAATCACAATTAGTAAAGGTTAATAATTGTTGCATACCATGTAATATAAAAGTTTACACTCCAAGGGACCTAATTAGAAGTCAACGCGTGAAAATAATTGAGAATTTAAACTCTTTCACATTTCATCTATTTTGGAGATTTTCCGTACCTCCATCTCTCTTCTCTTTTGCAATAGCCCATTGTGTTGCTCCAGTGTGACGTTAATTGAAATACCCAACCCAACCCCTCTTCTCTTTTGCGATGGAGAAATTCGTTGAAAAATAAAGCTTCCCCATCTTTGACGATACCCAAACTTTTTGTTTTTTAAAAAACTTGGTTTGGGTTTGTTGCAATACGCTCTCACCTAAACTTTTGAAATAACCGAAAAATAAACCTTATTCTTTAAACCCTCGGAGCGGTTCGCAAGTATAAATTCCACATTACAAGTTAAAGTCTCCCCAGCATCTAACCAAATGTAATCTTCTTCACCATTAAAATATTTACGAAGCATTCTATTCTGAGGAAAAGACCAACATAATCTTCCCAACGATTTCATTCTAAGGAAAGGAACGATGGAATATTTCAAATGGATTCTATTCTAAGGAAAGGAACGATGGAATATTTCAAATGGATTCTATTCTAAAGAAAGGAACGATGGAATATTTCAAATGGATTCTATTCTAAGGAAAGGAACAATTGAATCTTTCCAAATGATTGCATTCGAAAGAAAGGACCGATTATATCCTTCGAAATAAATCTATTCTGAAGAAAAGACCAATAGGAAAAATCCTTCCTAAGGATTCCATTCCAAAGAAAGAACCAATAGAATCGTTCCAAAAGTTTCTATTCTATTAAACTAACCAATAAAATCTTTCTAAAGGTTGATCGAATTCATGGATTCTTTCAACCAATAAATTAGATTATTTCGTTATTGTATGGGTAGTGAGGTAAGAGAAATACTACTCTAGTCGAAAATCGCATGGCTCTCATATGTTTAAATCTATATATATAAAATAGGATGTGTGTGTGTGTGTATGTGGGTATATTTTCTATACAAATCTACACCGTTTGACCAATCCATACCAAATTTGGTACACTTATACTTTAGAACACTGCGATCAGCATAGGCTAACTCTTAACCCCCGTTCTATTGGCTCTGGGGGGCTAAAAACTATTCGAAATCGCAATAGAAATAACATTGAGCATAGATTGATTGCTTTAGGCAGCGATGGTTGCTTTACCATTGTTGATCGAAAAACAATTTTTTCCAAAACAAATTAAATTACAGTATTTATGTTTGAACTGACTTTTTAGTTCTTCCCATGATGTAAATAAATTATAGATATTTTATTGATGAAGGAAAGAATATTTTAAAATATTTATGTTTGCAAGGAAATTCAAGGAAAGGTTTTCAGTTCAAGGATTATTTTCAAGGAAAGTTGGTGTATATTTCGACCAACTTTCCTTAAATAATTTATTGAATACGTAATGATTTGTAGAATTCTGTTTCACGAGGCTTTTTAGGTAAGGCGTGTAACTTATTTTAAAATGTCCGCAATAGATACATGTGAATCCTCCGTTGAAAGCATTGATTTTCTTTCTGAAAAATTCTGTAAAATCGACCTTCTGCTTTTTGAAAAATTTTTATCTATTCAGTTTAATTTGTCTACACCGATTATATTTATTTCTAAACCAAGCACCGTTATTCCGAAAAGCACAAACGAAAAACTCATTGATCATAAAAGCGTAATTTTGCTACTCGGTATCTGGCAGCACCAGAATTAATGTTTACTCTTTTTTATAAAACTTTGTAGAACTTTCTAGAAAGTTGGGGAAACGGAAACTTAATTGGACTCATGGTGGAGAACATTCCAGCACCCACTCGATTCTTAGCTGGTCGTATTTAAAGGAAGCTAACTCGGTAAGTCTTCCAGTTTATCATGTTTCAGTGAATCTGGCAGTTTTATTTCGCTCTTTTGATTGTATAAGTGTTTCCTACTTTTTTCGACAGTGTTAGTGTACATTTTTGATTTATATTTCTAAACGGATGTAAGTACTACATAATTTTAAATTCGTTTTTTCGTTAATTTTAGCTTTGCATTGTATTCTATAATAGATTTCATTGCTCAGTGAGTGTCCTTTTGCTTATTTTATGAAATAGCATTTTTTGTATTTTTTTACAGATTTCTTTGCTGTAGCAATGCCTCCAAGGAAGGGGAAGACGATCGGCCAAGTGCAGTCAACGGCTAAGATGATGAAAGATGAGCGTAGTCAAGAAACTTCCGAGAAGAAGACTTGCAATTGCGAGAGAGCTACAACATCTAGAGCAACAGAGAACAGCACAGCAGCGTGAGGCCCGACTTCAGAATAAGAGGGATAGTGCTACTACATTTAGAGCAACAGAGACGACATAGCAGCGTGAGGCCCGACTACAGGATAAGAGAGATAGAGCTACTACATCTAGAGCAACAGAGACGGCACAGCAGCGTGAGGCCCGACTACAGGATAAGAGAGATAGAGCCAAACGATCACGGACTGCGCACCATTTTAGCTTAGCATTGGAAGAATTCCACTACGATTCACATAAAGACTACTCGCTGCATGCAAGTGTTACCATCGGGAAAATGGAAATGGTTTGTAGTTACTGTCAAGCCAAAAAGTTTAAATCAGAGTCTACTGGTATTTGCTGTAAAAATGGAAAACTTAAACTCTGCCAACTGGAACCACCACCGCAAGAACTTTTGTCTTACACATCAGCAGATACGTCAGAGTCGAAGCATTTTCTTAGTAACATCAGAAAATACAACTCATGTTTCCAAATGACATCATTCGGCGCCACATCAGTTGTTGGAGAGCCCGGATTTCCGTCGACATTCAAGGTGCAAGGGCAGATTTACCATAGAGCGGGATCGTTGCTTCCGCTGCCAGATCAACCACCAAAATTTCTACAACTATATTTTATTCAAAACGAACAAATGGAAACTGATCAGAGGTGCGCCTACATCTCGGGAACCAGACGTCAGATTGTGTTAAACTTACAGAGGATGTTTCATGAGCACAATAATCTTATTAAAACGTTTGAAACAGCATTGGAACGTATGCCAACAGATGAATATAAAGTAGTCATAAGAGCAGACCGAAGACCAGCAGGCGAACACGAGCGGCGCTTTAACTCTCCTCAAGCAGATGAAGTCGCGGTGGTTATATCAGGCGATGAATTCCATCAACGGGATATCGTTATTCAATGACGAGGTGAATCTTTGCAGCGCATTTCGGAAACACATCGATCTTATGATGCTCTGGAGTACCCAGTGATATTCCCCCACATGGTGAAGATGGATATCATTTTAATCTGAGGCAGATCAACCCAAGAACAGGTGAAACAACGAGCAAGAAAGTTTCAGTGATGGATTTATATGCGTACAGATTAATGGTTCGAGATACTGAGCAGTACCACGTATTGAACTGCAGGCAATTGTTTCATCAGTTCATCGTCGATATGTACACAAAAGTCGAGAGTGAGCGTCTCCTTTACATTCGCCTAAATCAACGTAAACTGAGAGTTGACGAATATATTCACCTGAGAGATGCTGTGGGAAATGACGGGAACGTTGAAAACCTCGGTGCCTTGGTCATACTACCAGCTACATTTACAGGAGTCCCAGACACATGCACGAATACACACAAGATGCTATGACGTACGCGAGGACGTACGGGAGACCAGACTTATTTATCACCTTCACCTGCAATCCGACTTGGACGGAGATCAAGGAGGTTCTTACCAATGGTCAATTACCCAGTGAGCGCCACGACTTGATTGCGAGAGTATTTAAACAGAAGCAGTTGAAACTGATTGACGTTATAACAAAGAGCCATGTATTTGGAGTACCGAGATGCTGGATGTATACGTTTGAATTATTATTTTATTTCTATGATGAGTTTTATATTTTTACATGAATATTATGAATATTTGATTGATAAAAAAAGGATAGTTAAAATATTTCATTATTCATAATTTACATTTTGTAATGGAACACGAAAAACTTCAACTCATTAATCATAAAAGCGTAATTTTGTTATTTTAGATTTGGCAAACCAGAATTAATGTTTTATTATTTTATAAATTTGATTTAGAATCCCGAGTTTGTCTGTTTGAGTTAGCACAGCTAAATGTTGCAGTCATATTTGAGCATTACTAAATTTCATAAATCATTATCGTCTTTATCAATATTTTCAAATGTCTTTTTCGAATCGCTCTATTTCAGAATAAACTCAGGCAGTCGAAATTCGACACTGCGCATCATTCGTTTTTTAGAATTCTGCATTTTTTCGTCGGAATTTCGTTTCTGTTCGTATTTATGTCTTAATCTTTTACATATTGCAATATATTCAGGAATTAAATGCATATATTTGCGTCCGAAGTATATTGTAGAAGCTATGAAAAAGTTAAAATGTATTTTCCGTACAACTTAAATGATTGCATTTTTATGTGAAAAAAAAGTGCTTATTCTAATTCACTTTTCAAGCAACATTTAACCATTTCAACCCGAGCAACGCCGGGTAATTCAGCTAGTAAATCATAAAATTAATGCCCGCACAGAATTTCAGTTACGATAGACGATGTAAAAATCGATAACATTGCGTAGCGAATATTTATTTCCGAAATTTTAATTCGCACAATGTGATAAAATTAATTTTACTGCAATTGTAATGGATTATTAAACTATTATCGCATTGTATGAATCATCCATTAATAATTACTTAATTAGTTACAGAATTGTAGTTAAATTTGGAGAGAATCCTGTATTTCAGAAAATATTTCTAATACAAAATACACATTGCGCGTTATTGAATAGTATTGGTTGGAAATGCTGCCTTCCTGATGTCGAAATTTGTTTAAAAGCTATTTTCTATTAAGTCTTTAATGTGCATGAAGTTATGGTTGTATTTAGATTAAAATGTATAGAGTAAGTGTTCATTCTTTTTAGGAAATGTTAGGGTTCATATATGTAACTAAAATGTTACATTAAAATCTGTAACCATTATGGAACACATAAATCTCTCAATATACACGTTTAAAATTCATTTATTGGTCGGTAGGTAGGTATTTTAATTAACGTCGCACTGGAGCAACACAACGGGCTAGTGACGACGGCCCTGGATGAAATCCGAAGGGAAAGATCCGAGGATAGCACCACGTAATTTTGAACCAGTCAGATTCCACGGCTAGATTACACCTGAGCTGGCACCCCACTCTCCAAACCTCCACACCATACCAACGTGAGGACATTTGAGGCCACAACAGATTTAACGTGCACCAGCCCGCTCTGTACACGACGGTCTTTGATTGGATTCGAACTTGCAACCTCCGTTCGCTAATCCGCTGCTGTTCCAACCGGACTACCGCGGGTCAAATTTCGTTTCTAATGTATGAATATATAAATTACACCAAGCTTTGCTTCAGGTTATAATTTGCAAGCCATTATAATAGGTATTTTTACATGCAACAGTTTTCACCCTAACAAAGAAATTACGTTAACATAATACGACATTTTAACCTGCGCCATTAGATTTAATTACTTAACAAATTACCGTTTTAACTTAACATAGCTGCTGAAACAAATTGCTTTTATAATATACGATATTATGTCATTATTTCTACTCTGTCTCACTCCTTTAATATTGTTTCGCCAATCAATACTTATACTATTATTTTTAATCTACAGAAAAGATTTTTAGTTAAATTAGAACGAAATACTGGTAATAACGCTAATAGATCTAGTACATACAGTTGATGTTATTAAGATGAGCTTATTAGCATAACTATACAATAAATGTATTGTTATAATTATATATAATCTCATCTAATATAAAATTTATACATAAGGAAAATTATGTATAACGCAGATTTATTTTTGGTTATATTACAGCTTAAGGTAGAAAATAGGTAAAATCTATATTAATTGAATTTCTTATACTATATAGATAATCGGAGAAAATATTCTGGATTTCGCAGATATTAATGTGATAGTGTGAATATATAATTAAATATGTAGTCTTATGAAATTTTAAATATGTAATCTTATAATTAATAAATTTTCTTATGAAATGTTACGTAATTATTCGTATGTATTGTATCTTTAAGAATCAGGATTCCTTTTTTAGTGTTAATTTGAGCTTTCATGGTTTATACGTTACTTTATATAAGTATTAAGCAAATTTGTTCTTTAAAAAGTTGTCTTTAAAAATTTGCTCTTTGGTAAAGGGGCCGCCGTGGCTCAGTGGACATGCCGTATGCCTACTGCACTAGCAACCTGCGAGTTGTTGGAGGTGCATTTCTCTCTTCTGTGTCAGTAAAACTTTCCTGATGTGTGTGTCAATTACTTGGCGTTGTCTTGTGTCTGGCACCATGAAACACAAAAAATCGACCAAACATACAGTACAAAAAATCATTTTGATTTGTACTCTCGTGACGATAAAACGTTTTTAAATAACTAGTTTTAAAATTTTAAGGTAAAAGAATTAGTGTTTTGTGTATTTTGTAATACAAAATGTTTTTGACAACATTGAAAGCTTTTTTACGGGAAGTTCAACATAGTATAGTATTTAATAATCTTTCACAAGGAAGAAAATTGAGTCTGAAAATAATTAACTATCATTTTGCATTCATTTAAAAATGTAATTTTTAGTTACTTATTTTTAATTTAATTACCGTATGAATTATCCTACCCGAATATGCATTGCAAGAATTATTACTTAACGAATATCTTCAATAGTATTCTGGATGTTGCACGAAATTACTTCCTGAAACATAATTTGCAACGCTTCCTTAATTTAACTCAAAATAAATATTTGTGGAACAAGTTTTGAATCTTGATTAGTAGCAGAATTTCCCGGCGTTACTCGGAGATAGAATTGGTAACTAACTTCTGTTTTCGCTAATAAATTGCAATTCCTCATGCAACAACTAGCACACTCTAAATAAAGGTACACAATTGTTAAATATCCAATTTCGCAAATGTAAATAAATGTCAAATTTAACATTTTACATTTTCGTAGAATTTAAATTTTTAGTAAGAAGGAGAGTCTCTAGAGTATGTCAATGTTACCCAGAATGTATACGTATAATTGAGGGTATGCGTATAAAATGCCTTGTACGTCATTTAAAAAAAAGTGTTTCCCAAAATTATTTTTTAATGATTCAAATTTTTTCTAACTAATTAAACATTTCTTTCCTTGATTACAGATATTCAACAAAAAAAATCAAATTGAAATCCAGAGTTGGATCTTAAAACATAAATTAAAGGAAAGCTTCGAACGAAAAGCAATTAATGTATCTGTTTTTTCACAACAAAATGGATTCCTGGAATATAAGCTAACGGATTGCAGAAATTAAAAAAAGCAAGCTATTAATAATGATTGTTTCGAACTAATTCAGTTACGCAAGCCAAAAATAATTTCTAAATATACCAAGGCTGCCTTATTAACTATCAATCTTATTTTTAAAAAAATTTGCCGTATTTTTTATTTATAATGTTTTATTCTCTATCGTCTTTCCAAATATTCAGATTTTTTATGTTTCGTAAAGAAAAAATACGGCACAAAATAATTAAAGTATTAGAATTTAAATTCCGTAAAAATTATTTTTGGAAAAATAATTGCTTTTCCAGCAGTACTGGTAAAACAATAAAAGTAATCGCAATGCTCAATCTACATTCCAGCTTCTCCCAAACTACCAAATTATGGTTGATTTTCAAATATAGTTACTCAGATGTTTTAGCATGAAACTTGTCTAAATATATAGAGAAATGTTATTCAAATAATGTGTTCACTAAACTAAAATATAGGTAGGTATATTTTACACTGGATACACTGGAGTAATTTGCACTGGAGCAGCACTACGGGCTATTGGCCATCCTGGAGGGAAAGATCCAAGGACATCGCCTCGTAATTTTTGAACCATAGTGAGAAGACGAGGACAAAAAATAAGCTAGCACCCTACTTCAAACTTCCACACCATGCCAACGAGAGGACATTCGAGGCTACGACAGATTTAACGTGCACCAGCCCCCGTGTACACGACTGTCTTTGACAGGACCGAGAGGATATGTATAGTTCTTGGATCAATTTTATTTCATTAAGAAATATGAAACGCAAAATACAACTATGCTCGAATCCATTACAAATGATTAGGTGATAAAATATTGGTTCAATCAATTACCAAAAAGTACTCGATTCCTCCCTTGTTGTGCCATGATGTTGAATTGACCGGTTATTGTGGGAATCAATTGTACCTACTATTTTGGCTTGGTACATGGATTATCATTTCTTTCATAGGATTCATAACTTCGAATCTAATTACATTTAGTCATTTAAGGTGTATCTACACTAGAAAGGTTTTTAAATTTTGGCTTTAAAAACCTAGTTTATAACTAAAGGTCATTGGTTTGTGCTTAAAATCATTCCATTGTGAAAAAATCAGATTTAGTTAATCATTAATTATCTAATTCAGATATTCAGATATTAACTAATTAGCACGTTAATTCAACAGTTATATCTCAAATTCTAATTTGTTCAGAAAGACGATTCCTGTTGGAAAATATTCCTAATTTTATAATTCATGTTTTGACCCTCAATCAAGTTTCCTGGAGGAAATACATTTTTTACAATTTTTTCACTAAGGAAGCATAAAAAAATCAAGATTTTTAAGGAATGTAACACTTAAAAATCAATTAAAATTCATTTCTTCGCTTATAACTCCTTATTGCGGGTAAAAAAATCCACCTATTATATAGATTGTAATAATACAATTATAATAGATAAATTTATTGCTGAGCTATCGCCGTTTCAACAAAGCCTAATGCAAAAACACAGTTCTCCAGAAATTAAGTTTAAAGTTTTGCAAACATGTTTACTCTTGGCGAAAGTCCATTACGAAAGACCCTTGTAACTAGAAAAACATTGCGAAATATTTACAAGATCTTGGTATCGCTTGAAAGCCAAGGAGTTGAAAAATATTTTGAAGCAATAAAATATCGTTAATTTGGTCTATTTTCGTGATTTTTAGCGTATATATACACCTTAAATGTACTATTTTATACATGCAAATATTATGAAAACTGTCTCGTAACTTAAAAATCGTTAATCATGAAAAATTGTTTTTAAATATTTATTAGCATAATAAAAACAAAGTGATAACAATGCAGTCATAAGTGATTGCATCCACATTGCACTTTTAGCTAAATACAAAACTAATATATCATTACTACCACGCGAAAGGAACCAATCTGCATTTCGGCGATTTTCACCTAACTGCATTTTTCGAGTCACCATTTCATGTTTTATACTGTGACAAAGCCACGAATCATCTTGAGAGTGAATTTTCCATGGAGCTCAGGGACGAAGGCCCTGTCTCCAGATAACAAAGTCCTTGTTTCCAAATTAGGATATCAGAAACTTTCAACGGTGTATTAGTCTTGGATGTTAGGTTATGAAGGAGGTTGTAGTTGTGCAGTTGGTGCGGTTGGAGAAAGCGTTGCAATGAGCGATAGGCAAGCCCATGGCTCGAGTGAGAAAATATCAGAGTTCAGAATACATGTGGCTACTGTGGTTAAGAGTAATATTTAAATTATATATTAATTAGAAGGGCTTGGTAGACTACACGTGATTTTCCAAAGGGAAATAATCAATTTTTTAAAACAAATTTGAATTTTATATCAAAAGTATGAAAAGTATTATACTAAAAATGTAAACAATTACTTAAAGTAATTGTTTACATTTTTAGCATAATTCATAATGGCTCTTGGTCTGTTAATTGGTAGACGATGGACGTATATGGGGATCTGCGCTATAGCTGAATTTTCATTGCAACGAAGGGAGCGGAAAAAAGTTGTGTTAATTTTGCCAAAAATTTCTTTAGTTCTAAAATCCCTAGTTCTCTTATTTTTGTATTTCTTTGATACCATGGGCTGTCCATAATGTTACGGAGGGTAGAATTTACGAAACCATCTTAATTCTTAATAGAAATGCCGATTTTCATGAGAAAACAACTTTAGAATCGTAACTCAATTTTTCCGAAGCATCAAAACTTTACCTCGGTTTTGTAGGAACGTCAATTTTGCAGATTCGCGCCTTTGGCTTGGTGGTAACGGCATACAAGAGAAGAAATGGGCTCACATACATAACTGCCATCAAAAGATACAGGCAATACTCAATTGTGCGCCGTATCGACCGGTTTATTAAATCCCAATATAATTCCCCATCAACTGGACTTTTATACATCATAATATCCAGTTGCTAACTATTCTCAAATATCCAAAAACTTTTTACGATGCGGTTTAGCTCTGCAATGAAAAATTTAATATCCGTCTTACCAAGTCCAGATGTTTTTTCCAAAGTCAATAAAACGGCTAAATCAATAAAACGGGTCTGGAAAGTGTTTCGCTGTCTGCATTATTTTATGCCGTAACTAGATATAAGGGACTTAGAACACACACGGTATACAAATATTTGCTTTTAGGCAAAAATAAGTTGTTACAGAGCAGTAACATGTGTTTTTGATTTTTTAGTCTTAACTTTCGTTTTACAGCATTCTTGAATCGCACGATGTTTGCAAGTTTTCCTCTAGAATGTTATAACCACATTTAAAATAATGACCCTGTGCGGTTTCCTCGAGTACTGCATTTCCCTCACTACACATATAATAGCTAAATAACCACATTTATTGGTTAAGGAGCCCCAGGAAATGTTTGATCAAGGTCAAAACTA
Source organism: Meta bourneti (assembly GCA_933210815.1). NCBI lineage: Eukaryota > Metazoa > Arthropoda > Arachnida > Araneae > Tetragnathidae > Meta > Meta bourneti. The sequence continues at coordinate 16,369,941 of OW119929.1, forward strand.
GTTTAGAGTCATGTAGGGAAGACTGCGGGTTTCAGAACAGATATATATGCGTGTGAACCCCTTATATGGTTAAAAAAGAACTAGCAAAATTTAAAGTTAAGTAGACAAGAAGCCTGAGAAATTGTTATACTCATTAGAGTGTAGAATGGGTATTGAAATACATTTCCATCATTTTTTTCGATTCTGATATACCGTATGATTATGGGGTAGGTAGTTGAATCAACGTTGCACTGGAGGAACGCAACGGGCTATTGGCGACTGTTCGGTATCCATCCGGAATGGAAAGATACGAGGACAACACCTCATGCTTTCAAACCATGGTCACATGATGAGGTCACACCTGAGCTGGTACCCCACTGTCCAAACTTTCCTACCACGGCAACGTGAGGACATCTAAGGCCGCGACCGATTTAACGTGCACCAGCACCCCACGTACGACGCTATTTGGTAGGTAATTAACGTCGCACTGGATCAACACAAAGGGCTATTGGCGACGGTCCGGGATCAATCCCCGAAGGGAAAGACCGAGGACGACACCTCGTAATTTTAACCACAGTCAGATGGCGAAAGGTTATGGAGATTAGCTAATACTTACAAAGGAAGATGGTTTCAAAAGAAGCTTCAAATATGCAAAAACTGACAGGGATGATGTGAAATAGGACATAAGTTCTAGTCAATAATGTAAAAGATTTTTTACATGTGTGATTAGTAAAAAGATGGTAAGAAACAAGATACTAGATCTGGTTTATAACTATTTCGTGGGAACAAAACGACTAACAACATAAGGTTAATTGGGTTTTATTCCGCAAGGGCCCTATTGGGCCAGGTTGGGCCAAACACAAGACAGACAACGTCAAATAATGAACATACACGCAAAGAAAATGTTACTGACGCAGAAGAAATACACCAAGGGAGGGAATCCGCCATCATAAGGACAAAAGCAAACGAAGGAAAACGTATGTAAACATGTTTTCCTCATTTTGTGTTTATTTTGGATGGTTTTATCTCTGGGTTACAATTATCTTCCTGTAAACGAGTAATTTCATGAAGTAAATCCGTATTAATAAATATACTATATTGTTAGTAGACTTATATGAGAACTAGAGGGATTCCTATAGTTCACAAACCTAGATCCACCGATATTATGATTCAAGTACAATTGCATGCAAAATATTCTTGTCTTATTGTGATCGGAAATGTTGCATTATCTGAATACATGAATGTTTACTTGCATGATTCGCCTGATTCGAATGATGCAAGTAGATTCGATTCAATTTCATTTGTATAGAACAGCGGTCCATAAAACTAATGCGCTGAAATAACGATACGATATGGAAAATGTTCGTGGATAAAGCGACGATGCACTTTTGTTTGAAACATGGAATGGGTAGAATGAATTGGATCCAGAAACATACATAGGGAGGTTCTGTTCTTATACTGCCGAAACTGTTTTATGAATTGCTACAACTAAACTTTCGGGATCAGCAAGTTTATGGGTTTGGTTGGGCCTATCGCGCTAAAGAAGTGCTTATTAATTCAAAGACTTGTGGTTTAATTCTTCTAAGCATTTTTTATAAGACGACTTATACTATCAAGGCTTGCCAAGGCAACATCTCCAAGTTTGTTTTTCAGGGTTAATGGTTATTAAAATTGCTGCGTATAAAAGTATCGGACGTATTATAACGCTAGAAAAGTAGAGCTCTCAATCAGCAATTGCTTTAGTGATGGTCCTATCTAATGTTGTTATGTATTAGATACATATATACACAGCTTGTAACTACTCTTTAACTTTAATAGACTGACATGACAGCACTAGAGTGATTTTTGTTCCAAACCCTAAAACAGACTAAAAATAGGGTATGTAGGTATTTTAATTAACGTCGCACTGAAGCAACGCAACGGGCTACTGGCGACGGTCCAGGATCAATCCCAAAGGGAAAGATACGAGGATTCATAAAAAGGAAAGATATTCAGATGACGAAATACCACGTAATTTCTAACCACGGTCAGATGACGAGGAAACACATGAGTTGGCACTCCACTTTCCAAACTTCCACACCTCGCAAACGTGAGGACATTTCAGGCCAAGACAAATTTAACGTGCACCAGCCCCCTTTGTACACGACGGTCTTTGGTTGGATTCGAACTCGCGAGCCTCCGGTTTCTCATCCGTTACTCTTCCAACCGGACTACCATGACCCGACTGAAAATAGGGATTCTACTTCTTGTTACCTAAATGCTCTGGGGGTCGCCGTGACTAGGTGGATTCGCCCTCTGCGTTAGCAACCTACGAGTTATAGGTTCGATTCCTCGCTTTTTTTTCCTTACTTGACATTATAGAGCGCAGCTTGGTCAAATATGGCTTTTGCGCCATGGAACCCATCCTACCTATATATATTCTCATGGTACATTTCGAGGTTACCTTAAAATGTAATTTATGGCCTCACTAGCTGTTCGGAGTTTCATCTAATTGACGTTGATCAATCACCTATCAAACAATTCCGAGTACATTCTTCGAAAATTGTATTGTCGTCGTGCTGATATCGCATTCGAAAACCAGGCCAAGTGACGTCACATCCGGAATACGTACAGGAATCACGTACCACCCACAAACATTAGCGCCACCTACATTTAGCTTGACAGAAAAAGGCTCTCATAGTCAAGAATTGTATTCGTTTTTATTAGCGGTTTTTAAGTCGCAATAAAGATGCTTTTTTTCCACATATTAGCTTTTGAATTAACTACTGAGGTTGGAATTTGTAGGCCCATTTAATTCCATCGATTTGCGCTGGACTGCCAAATACTACTCCGTACGGTGCGACTGCTAAATTATTTTCTCTAAAACAAATTTAAATTTAAAATGAACGCGTTTACCTTACTGAGTAGCAACTCTCTTAGTGTACCTTACTGAGTAACAACTCTCTTAGTGTACACACACACACATTACTGAGTAGCAACCCTCTTAGTGAGAACATTTTAAATGATGTACATACATAATTCGAAAGATAGTTATTAGATAGTTAATTAACGTCCCACTAGAGCAACACAACGGGCTATTGGCGAAGGTCCGGGATCAATCCCGAAGGGAAAGATCAAGGACAACTCGTCATTTTGAACCGGTCAGACGACGAGAACACCCCACTTCTACTTTGGAGAGTGGGGTGTCACATGAACTTGGTACCCACTCTCCAAACTTCCATATCACGCCAAAGTATTAAGCTAAAGTATTGTTTATGGGTCCATTTTTCACTAATCACGATTTCTTATTCAAACGTTTAAAGAAATGTTAGAGATTTTGTAAATGGAAATTTAAAATAATTTTTCCTTTACTCACGTTTCTAAACTTTAGGAATTTTCGACATTTGACTTTCGGCCTTAACAAATTTTAATAGTGGATACTAATTAATACAGATAGTAAACATTTACGGATTTCAAACTTTAAGCCCATCAAAGGCGTCAGATAACACCCATTGTCAATGATGTATAAGTCGTGGACTGCCGCTTCCAGCGCCTGTTAAATTGATCGATTGTATAGAGCGGTCTGCTGAATGAAGAATGGCTGTGATAATTCTGAATCAAATGCGAAGTGGTTCATTCATATTAAAATGAAGTCAGTCTGAAGTCAGGAGAGTGGTGGAGTATTTCCCAGCTGCATTTAATGTCTCAACGTCTGCAACATGTGCTTGAGCGTTGTCATGCAAAATAATGGGTGGATTCTGCTGAAAGTTTCTGATTTTTCCTCGAAGCTATATACATGAGTACCCCAAAATATTCCGTAAATATGTACAGTGACGTCCAGTGTTGGTGGCGCTTGATAATTGGTTCAGAACACAATGGGCTCTTTAGTCCGTCTCAAGTTAACCCTCCAAGTGGTTTCGACTAGATATCTCATCCATCAAGGTCTGACCAATTTTGCTCATGACGAGATATCTCGTCAGCAAGATATTGTCAGTTTTTATGATGGCGAGATCAGCATGTATTCTTTTTGCTTCTAATGACGCGATATCTCGTTCATCAATATTTGGTCAGTTTTGCCAAATGATGAGATTAGATACCTCGGTGAGACAACCAGTAGGAGAGGTAAATTAAAGTTACAATTTCGAAGGGCTAGAATTGAAAGTATCCTTTTGGAATTTTTAATTGAAATAGATTTCAAAACAGAATGATTTCTAACAAATGCAGCCCACTTTTTTCATAACAAAGACAATTATTAAAAATTATTTCAAAGCAATATCAAATTAATCCCTCTATGTAATTCATAATTATCCATTTAAATTTCGATATTAATCACCAATTTAAACGACGAGATTATTTCGGCATCAAGATACTGTCGATTTTTTATGATGTCATTTTACTTGTAATGACATCATAAAAAATGATCAATATGTGGTCATTTTACTTGTAATGACGAGATACCTCATCCAGTCAACCACCAAGAGTGTTAAAGTTTCTACAGCAAGTTTCGAAACACTGTTTGAGCGAAAAACTGCAATTAACCTCTGTCCTGTAAAAGGTGATTGTTTATCCCTTTACGCTTAAAAATGCTGCATACGGGAATTTATTGAACGAAAGAATAAGCGCCTTGAATTATCCTGAGTGCATACTAGATTACAATTAACTTCGTTTAAATTAAGCACGCTTTATATTTCTTAATTTTCAATTATAATATTTCATCCAGACATTGCTTGTGAGTTGCGTGAATTCCCAGAAGTGCTCACGAACAATAGCGGAAAAGTTATTATATTACATCGAGCTGACATGAATAATAATACATAATATATTACACGGCACGTAAAATTTATTACATTACATGAAAGTATAAATATAGATACGTAACATAAAATGTTATTACGTATTAAAATGTTGTCTATTTAAGATTAAAATGCATATACTAAATACCTTTGTCATTACGAAATAACTGGAGTAGGGAACAAATTAAAACGAAAAGTTATCAATCTTTTATACTTGAGCACACCCTGTTTTTATAATTCCAATGAAATATGATGGATTAGTAAATACATTTGCAGCAATAGATAAGTAAAATTTAATGTGTAAGTCGTGACTGACTTTCATAAATTTACTAAATTTTATTTTTCATCTTCTGTGTATTTACTACGAGTCCTTTATCATCCATAATCGTAAACACCACAGGTATCCTATAAATCAGTCTTTTGGGTTTTTCTTGATAGCATATTCTTAATTCAAATTTTACGAGTTTAAAATTCACCTGTTGGTTACGATACTGTATTCTAAATGTATACATAGAAATGTCAAAACTGATGCGGATTAACTGAATTTGAATTCACGTTGATTTACTTTTGACAACAGTCGAATGCCATAAAGCAACTTCGATGGTGTAGAGCGACAATATTTATGGAATTCAATAGCAAAAATAGTTCAAAATTGTTTGATTCTGGATTAAATTGAATAACTGCCTAGATCAGTCGCAAGTCCAGCTGGTGTCGAATGACTATAGAAATACTCTGTCAAATCTTTCAATGAAAATGAAACAAATATCATTGCATCGTCTTTCCTAGACGAGAGGTGTCAATTCTACAAAATGTCAGGGAGAGATGACGCATTCAATCATTTGATAGAGCCCAAACTATCCCTCAACACCAATCAATAATAAGTCGTTTGATATTTTAGTGTCACCCCATGTGTTAAAAATTATAAGATTAATTGTACTTTCATTTTCTGCGATAGACGATAAAAGCTGTTGATTGAACACAATACAGCTTGCTACATACCATATCGTCTGTAGCTACTGAATGAAAATAAACCGATTTTCAGACAAATACACATGTATCTTTCGAGTTAACCCTCTTGGTGGTTTATTTCGCTTCGAAAACTTCCCTCTAGTGTTCAGCCTCTCCTGCAAAAACCTGTTCCAAACGGGCAACATTTCTGGGGCAGGCACTTTGTTTTTCCTACTTGCATCTTCATTCCCCTTGGAGCAAGAGGGAGTATTTTTGATATGACGAGATATCTCATCCTTAACAAAATTGAACAAATCTTGGATGAGATATCTCGTAGAAACACTGGAGGATTAAAACTACTATATCACCACTCCCATTGCACCATCTGTCCCCTACTAACCTTAAGATTTTAAATTGGGTGTTGTCATTGGAATTGTGAAGTAAATACCCAATTCGATTTGAAGACGATCACTTGCACCAACTTTTTTGCTTATGAATTTATAGATGTTATTACCTACAGAATCTTAATGAAAGCTTTCCAATGTTTACTTTTTAGATAACACAAAGGATCGTTATAGATAGTCGGAAGGGTAGAGGGATTAGCAACTGGAGGTTAAGAGTTCATAACTCGGTCCAACCAAAGACCATCGTATGAGTGAGTGCTGGTGCACGTTATATCTGTCGAAGCCTCAAATTTCCTCACGTAGAAGCAGCGTGGAAGTTTCGAAAGTGGGGTACCAGCTCAAATGTTGATCTCGTCACCTGACCGTTGTTCAAATTGACGAGGTTTTGTCCTCGGGTCTTTCCTTTCGGGATTGATCCCCGACCGTCGCCTATATCCAGTTATGTTGCACCAGTGCAACGTTAATTCAACTACCTACATAAGACGATGAACCGGGAATCGAAAAGCACTTTGAAATAATTTTACAGCCCACCTTGTACTTTACCTTACCGTAAATACTGCCATCTCAATGGGGGGTATTTCAATTAACGTCACACTGGAGCAACACAACGGGCTATTGGTGACGGTCCGGGATCAATCCCAAAGGGAAAGATCCGATCCATCTCAATGGAAATATGGATATTTGAAGATTGGTTGGTTTGGGGTTTTATGGCGCAAGGGCCATATTTGGCCATGCTGCGCCAAACACAATACAATATCAAGTAATTGACAAACACAGTGAAAGCTTTACGACACAGAAGAGAAATACACGCAGTGAGGAATCACCTGGATTCAAAGAAAAATGGTATTCGTTCGCTAAACCTTTTCAGCGATTGGCTTTTTACAATAGACGAATCGAAAAGGAAAAAACAGTCTGACAAAACTTTACAACCCACCTTAGAGTCCAACATTCGGAACCATCCATCTCCCTTCTGAAATTAATCGCCCCCTCCACAATCACTTAAAACACACATGTACGTTCCCCTCCAAAGACACGGCTGGAACCAGACTCCGCTGCCGCCATAAATTACTCCGTTCCCGACCTCTTTTTGGAACAATATCATCCCTCAAACTTTAACGTCTTCCATTTTTCAGCCAATGCCCTGAAAAGAAGGTGTCAGGCCCAGACAAAAGAAGTCCGCATTGCCCCCAAATAAAAGCCTTCGCTCGAGTGAGCATTTACGGTCGCAGTTATTAATTAGCTTCTGTAATTAATGACTCGGTAACCAAAACTGCGGGTGTACACTTCAAAGAACGCGACATATGTTTTAATACGGAAGACGAGTCCTCCGACTAACAAGACGCGGCGGAGGTACTTCCCAGAGATTTATTAGTTCCCCAAGTTTGCGCAAACTCTCGACGACTCGGGGATGTGAAATGAAGCGAAGAGGAAGTTTCCGGTGAAAGACCTTTCTGACTGCCAGTCGGAGGGGGTTGAGTTTCGAAAAATTGGAACTCGCAAACACGCCAGAGGAGGTGGCTGTTTGTAGGCACCAGAGGGGTTTCTTCGTTAAAGTTTTGCTTGGTGGTTTTTTGCTGGTAAATTGATGTAAAAAAGATGGAATTTGCAGAATTAAGGGCTGTAAGACTTGCGACTATTTATGGATGTTTTGTCGTTTATATTCTACACCTTCTCGTAGGGACCAGAATATTTTCTCACGATGGATTCGATCATCCTTTGGGTTTGAAAGTTTTCACTAACACTCATTTTTCGTGTTATCTAGATCTTGCATTCAGGTGAGGTACCGAATTCGTTGGTACCGAAATATTTTCTGATAAATTCGATCATCCATGGGATTTGATATGCCATTGAACAGTCTGGAAATCGGATTGATTCATTTTAATGGAGTTTGGGTATCGGGACCAGGACTTGTTTTGCCTAGTTTTTTATATCTCGTCCATCAAGATCTGACCAATTTTGCTAATGTCGAGTTCTCGTCAAGATACCTTGCAGACTTTTTTTGATGACGAGATCAAGATGTGATCAGTTTTTTCTAATGAGTTATCACGCCCATCAATATATGGTCAGTTTTCCTAAATGATGAGACACCTGGTCAAGACAACTACCAGGAGGGTTAATTTATATTAAAATCTTTTAGTTCTCTATGTTCTACTCGTGTTTAAGTACATGTATATATTTAGCATTCAAACACTTTGTTTTAGGTAATTTTTTAGAGATTGCATGATTTCAGAGAATAATCTTTGCATGATAGAACAAAATTAAATGCACATGTAATCATAAGTTTTTGATGCATGCTACAAACGTTTTTTAATTAAAATATTGCATGAATATAATAAAATACTATTTCTAATCGATGCATTTTATTTCAATAGTATAGTAAAAACTACTTAAATTTGACTTTGAAAGCCATTTGTCGAAGAGAACAGTTTCGATATTTTTTATTGTTTGAGAAATCACTCGACAATATAACTTCTAAACACACGTGAATAAATATTTGGTGAAACAATTTAGTTTATTACAAAATGTGTGCTGTTTTCTACGTTTGTGTGTAAATAAAGGTTTTCTGAAACTACCCAAAATACTTTCGAGAGTCAATTATAAGCAAAATAATTCCAGCTAAAATGTCACATAAAAGATACTGTGAGGTATATACTTAATATTCTTATTTAAGAATATTTTTGTCGTAAGAAACCTAGATATCGCCATAATTATATTTCGAGCATCCACCATCTCAAGAGAATAATATATAATTTCATAAAACCATCGGCTTTAAAGGACACTGCTTGAAAAATAATTTAAGCTCCAAAGATAAACTACCCCCGAATTTAATTACAGAGTTAACCCTCGGGGTTAGTTTCAATTACCTTTAAAGCTCACACCTCAATTTTTTGCCTAAATCAATTTAGCACAATGTCAAAAATTTCATTACAGCTTAACGCTCACGGATTCAATCGAAAACCTTTATAAGCGAGTTAAATGAAAATTAAACCATCGATCCCAGCTATTTTTTCCCCGGAAAAAATGCACTACAACATCCATATCTGCGAAACTCGGAAAGCGCCGAAAGAATTATGCCTTATTTGATTAAGTAATAAAGCGGCCGGCTAAAAAATGCTCCAGTCCTGATGACTAATTTGATTTGGAGGCACATTTAATGCGCCGAGACAAAAAGCAAGAAGCAAAATAAAATTAGACAGGAAACTGATCTAAGCTAATTTACTTACAAAAAGGAAGGAAAGTTCAGACTCAGCTCAAACTCATAGAGAATGTAAATGAGAATATCCGAATATGCGTATTCGGCCTCGGGTGAATCCGGATGGAGTATTTAATAATTTTTGGGAGAATCTGCATCCTCGTTCGAGTAAAAGGGATGAGTGCTAATTATTACATCAGGAAATCAAAGATTCGAAATGCGTTTTTCGTGGTGGAAAAAACAGGAAATTAATTAGTCGTAAAACTTTTTCGGGTTTGGGAGTTTCTTTATCTGTTTTGCTTATGTTAATGAGTCTTATTTTGCAACGGAAGTGGCGTAATGGAAGCCCTCGTTTCAATGAAGCCGTATTGCTGATTAATTATTAAGTAGGGATGGCATGATTTGGCGCAAGATTCGCTATTTTTGTTGTTGCATTTGATTGAATATGACTTGTTTTTAACTTCATGGTTATAGCAGCGCGTGGAAAGACAACGGTTGATTGGGTTGTATAGCGCACGGGCTATATTTGGCCAAGTTGCGCCAAATACAAGACCGACAAGGTAATGGATTTACAGGGTGCAACGCAAAGTCCGTACCTAAATTTTCCGTGCCTTTATTTTCGCAACCGTTGGTCGTAGACATATACTTCCAATTGCAAAAATGTTTCACATGAGGTAAACATTCATATTATGACATTTTGAAATTGAAAAAAATCAATTTTGTAAAAATTACAAAATCTAACTTTTTATACAGTCCCCCGTTCCTTATAGTGATATTTAGTAAAAGTTTACACTCATCTTAACAAACGTAACACAAAAAGTTTCACTTCTGTGTGACAAAAATTGACCGAGATATTTAATTTCAAAGTTTAGGATTTTTTCATATTTGTTTCGCCTTCATTGAGGGGTCGGTTAAAATATAACTTCAGAAATCAGAGTGCAACGCCTCTGGTAGTTTGCATTCCGCTGCCATTTATCCGGTTCTTTTTGCGCATTTTTCATTTTAAGGGTGTCGATTCTACATGATTCGACGATGGTCTACAACTTTCGAATTAACATCTTTTGTCTATATTGCTTAGTTTCGGAGTTAGATTTCCAAAATTTCCCCACTGGGGGCGCTGCGACCGCTTTCAGTGAATCGGGCATGTCCACTTTACTATACATGCACCCATCGTTTATGGTCGGGGAACCCCCCTTTCGCCTTAAAATGGGCGTTGCACTCTGATTTCAATCTCGAATTATTCTAAGTTATATTTTAACCGACCCCTCAATGAAGGCAAAATAAATCTGAATAAATCCCAAACTTTGAAATTAAATATCTCGGTCAATTTTTGTCACACAGAAGTGAAACTTTTTGTGTTACGTTTGTTAGGATGAGTGTAAACCTTTACTAAATATCACTATAAGGAACGGGGGACTGTATAAAAAGTTAGATTTTGTAATTTTTACAAAATTGATTTTTTTAATTTCAAAATGTCATAACATGAATGTTTACCTCATGTGAAACATTTTTGTAATTGGAAATATATGTCTACGACCAACGGTTCCGAAAATAAAGGCCGGGTACGGACTTTGCGTTGCATCCTGTATACAAAAGACAAGTTTTATTGACACAGAAGAGATCAATACATCGATGGTAAATTTCAGGAATTACCCCGTCTATAAAGTTGCTAACACAGGAGAAAACCCACTGAGACAGTTACAGCAAAGAAAGACAGCTTCAGTATAACAGAACGTACCATCCGTTACGCTGATGTATATACTATACAGGGTGAGTCTAAATTGTTTTTACAAAATAAGAGGGGTGATAGTACCCATCCAGACGAGCAATAATTACCATGGAAAATAGGATCGCATTCCACTCTGAGAGGCAGAAAAGAGTCAAATTAGAATTTCAACATGAACTTACAAAAGTGTTGGGAAAGCGAATGAACGATACCAAAAGTTGCATAATCTCATTTATTGATCAGAGAAAAACTCACAGCAAGTGCTTAAAGTGGCGGTCACGCGTGTCGTTGCACAGTTTACACCGGCGAAGGAATGACTGGCTCTCGAAGATTCCTGGTGTTGTGTTAATTTTGTCTGCGGCAACACCGATTCTCGCTACGAGATCTTCAGCCGAGTCCACAGGCGTCTGGTACACTAAAGTTTTCATGTGCACCCAGACCAGGCCATCTTGCTTAGGAGATATGCTACGTAGGCAGGTACAAAACGACGTCAGAGGCGATGACTTGTTCATGCTCGACGCGTTTCGACTTGACTCTTTTCTGCCTCTCAGAGTGGAATGCGACCCTATGTTCCATGGTAATTATTGCTCGTCTGGATGGGTACGATCACCCCTCTTATTTTGTAAAAAAAATTTAGACTCACCCTGTATATGTTGTATGTATTCTAAGTTCATTTTCGTACTACGGGGTGGCTTAGCTGTACACAATACTACCCCTCTAGAATTTAGCACTTGACTGAATTCGATAGGTATGTAGTTTAAATAACGTCGCACTGGAGCAACACAACGGGGCCTATGGTCCGGGATCAATCCCGAAGGGAAAGATCGGGGAACAAGATATCGTGATTTTGAACCACGGTCAGATGCCGAGGCAAACATCTGAGCAACCACTCCAAACTTTCACACCACACCTATGTGAGAACACTTGAGACCACAACAGATTTAACGTGCACCAGCCCCCATGTACACGGCGGTCTTTGGTTGTATCGAGCTTCAAACTCGTAACTTTCTGTTTGCTAATTCGCTACTCTTCCAACTGAGCTTCCGCAAGCCCCTACAACAGAATGGTATATACGAAATGTAACACTGTAATCTATCTCCATCATGATGCACTTTTTGTTAGACAAGCAGCACTGTCTTTCACATATCTTGCTAAAACCTCCAAAAGATATTTAAGAAAATATACTATAAGGACTTTTTAGGTTTAGTATACATTCCCATTTATTTAATGTACTTTCTTTGTGTTCATTCGATAACCTTCCTCGTATCATTAAAAACATCCATAAGCTTGAGCTAAGACCATTCAAATCTACATGTAATACCATTACTCCAACAAATGCATTAGTTTCTTTATGTTTTTTGTTTGATCATAAATATATAAGCAGGTTTTATAGTTAGGTTGTAAATATATGAGCATTTTGTTTGATGATTTGATGCGTAAAAAATAAAGTCCTTAGTGTGTTTATTTTAACTGAATAAATATCAAATCTAATAATTATAAATTCGAGATTTCATAGTAAATTCAATTGAATTCATTGAACTAAAATAGAGCAATCAAAATAACATAAAATGAATATACATATATGACAGAATTGTCATGCCATTACTTTTAATTCTATTCACAAATCTGAAGATTCTATTAATTATTAAATTTCAATAACATGAAAATACACAAATGCGAGATATCTGTAAAAATAACGCACCTTCACCGATACCTGCTAATGAATTAACATCTCAGGAAATTATTCCTTTTAAAGTTACCAAAACTTTTTAACGAAATAAAATTGACGCTTTGGCAAAATTAAAATCCAATAGTAAAAGCATGGAAACTCATTAATGCAATTCAAAGAGCGAAACGTTCCGGACATATAAACTATTCAATGTTACGACGACGTTTCTGTAAGAATTCGCGGTGACAACGATAAAAAGAATGCAACTTAATGCTGTAATTTTCATTTGAACCGAAGTCTTTTAACTGGAAAACTGTCAAGTTAAATCAAAAATTTATAATATATTTTAAAACTTTTGTTGGAAACATTTTCAGTTTGGATCGTCGACATTGAAAATTCCTCTTGTGCTTGCTTCGAGCCATTTTCTCTACGGGTTTTGCAGCTCAAAAATTAATTCCATTAAGGACGTGTAAGGGGAAATACTTTCACATTTCATTGCCCAAACTGTTTTTTAAAATATATCAGTTCCAAAGATTTATTAATTAACTGACGTTTTGAGTTATTTTAATGAAACGTAATGCTATTAAGGCTGAAAATTATGTATTTTTATTGTAAACGAAGCGAGCGAATTTTATTTCTTGGAACCATTAATCGAATGCATATTTCATTCTTCGTTTAAAGATTTTCCTTCATAATTATGAAAACTTTTCCATGTTTATAATTAGACAAATATGACATGAATAAATTTAAAAGCATATGATTTCGCGTGTGCAGCTATTGCAATTGAGACAAATATTAAAATTTCAAGTTACTAAAGATAATATCCAGATGATAAAAATGTCACTAGCTATTTCTGAGATATACGTCCAAAAGTATATAGGAGGAAAATTCGAGTTTAATGTTATTCATGAATAGTGTTGCCATCCCTCGTTTTTTTAATTATTTCTTCCAACCAACGTGCAAATTTAGGGAACCAATAGTATCAACAAGTATGCTAAATAATTTAAAATTAGACAAGTTTGTAACCCGAGTTTTTCCCTTGCTTACTTTAATCTTGATGTAGGGCCACCGAAATAGACATTGGCCTTTTTCATCAACATGTTTTCATCTTTATTAATAACTTTTAAAACTTTTAGTATTCGACTAATAGTTTGACCAAAACTTTGTGTGTGTGTTATAATTTATGCTTATATTTTGTCTGCATGTATCGAACCCATGAACCCCCTCACTAACCCCATTGACCCTTTAACATAAGCTCATTGAAATATAAAAATAATTTTCAATATGGACATTACTAATCAATGAAAACATCTTCATTGCTTCATAGAAAAAAGTGCTACCTTTTTAAAAGAAGCATATTATACGCACTAAACTTTTTCTGTAGTTTTGTAGTACTTTATTTTTTCCCCAAAGTAAAGCACAAAACTAATTCATGCCCATCCTTGCGTGGCGGCTCAGGGCTCAGTGGGTATGTCCACTGCGCTAGCAACCTTCGAGTTGTAAATGGCACAGGTTCGATTCCTACCAGGTGCATTCCTCCGTAGGTGTATTGCTCTCTTCTGTGTCAGTAAAACTTTCAGTGTGTGTATGTCTACTACTTGTTATTGTATGTCTTGTGTGTGGTGTATCATTTCCAAAAATGGCCCTAGCGCCATAAAACCCCCCAAACAACGTTGCTCCTAGAACCAATGCGCCTCTATATCAGAGCTAAAGATTAAGTAAAAACATTACTAAACAGTGGGCCAAAAATAAGCTAACCAATAAAATCCTCACGATTATTGGGAATAACCAGTTTGAATAGGTGTGTCCAAAACCTGCCAAGCCTTAGAGTCCCACCTTTTCCAAAACATTTAAGGATTGTTTTCTTTTAAACAGGTGTCTCCATGAAATACATCGAATATTTGGTTATTGTGAAATTTTTTTTCATTTCTTAGCTTATGTTGAAAAAAAATTTCTTCACATCTAACAGTCAGTCAAAGTAAAGAGCTCTTGGTTTTGCTGTGTAAGTGAAATATACAGTGTGACCCAAAATTTTCCTTTACAAACCTTAGGGGAAAACAGGGAGCACAAAATTAAACCGTATTCACCATAGAGGGGAAGGGGCGATGTAAGTCAGCAATCGCCCCCCCCCCGAATATACTAGAAATAAAAGCAAGTATGAGAGCATTTTGACTAGCTCCAACTTTACAGTTTGACAGTAGTTGTGCACTTACAGTTCGACAGTAGCTGTACACTTACAGTCCGACAGTAGCGTTACACTTACTGTTCGACATTAGCTGTATATTTTCAGTTCGATAGTAGTTGTACATTTACAGCTACTCCGAACTGTAAGTGTACAGTTACTGTCAAAATTTGACTAGCCCCAACTTTACAGTTCGCCAGCAGTTGTACATTTACAGCTACTACGAACTGTAAGTGTACAGTTACTGTCAAAATTTGACTAGCCCCAACTTTACAGTTTGACAGTAGTTGTACACTTACAGTTCGCCAGCAGTTGTACATATACAGCTACTACGAACTGCAAGTGTACAGTTACTGTCAAAATTTGACTAGCCCCAACTTTACAGTTTGACAGTAGTTGTACACTTACAGTTCGCCAGCAGTTGTACATTTACAGCCACTACGAACTGTAAGTGTACAGTTTGACAGTAGTTGTACATTTACAGCCACTACGAACTGCAAGTGTACAGTTACTGTCAAAATTTGACTAGCCCCAACTTTACAGTTTGACAGTAGTTGTACACTTACAGTTCGCCAGCAGTTGTACATATACAGCTACTACGAACTGCAAGTGTACAGTTACTGTCAAAATTTGACTAGCCCCAACTTTACAGTTTGACAGTAGTTGTACACTTACAGTTCGCCAGCAGTTGTACATTTACAGCCACTACGAACTGTAAGTGTACAGTTTGACAGTAGTTGTACATTTACAGCCACTACGAACTGCAAGTGTACAGTTACTGTCAAAATTTGACTAGCCCCAACTTTACAGTTTGACAGTAGTTGTACACTTACAATTCGTCAGCAGTTGTACATTTACAGTTCGATAGCAGTTGTACATAGTTATGTACATGTTATAGTTCGAAGGTATTTGTACACTTACAGCTCGACGGTAGCTGTACACTTACAGTTCGATAGTAGCTGTACACGCACATTTCGACAGTAACTTTACACTTACAGTTCGACAGTAACTGTACACTTACAGTTCGACAATAGGTGCTGAAAATTACAACCGCCAACAGTAATGCAAGTCTGACGGTCAAACTGGCGAACAGTGCCCTTTAGAAAATCCAGGTAGCGTTTGCGGACCCACATACCTAAGCGTATATTGTTTAATTTGTTTCTTACCTCACCTTAAAGTCTGAACAGGAATTCATGAAACAACCTTTTCAACCAGTATACAGGGTATTTCAAAAATATCTGGCTAAATTGTTAAGTGTAGTATAGAGGGCTCAAAATACACATTTTTGTCGAAGAATGTATCTGGAAATGCCATGTTTACTTGGCGAAGGGAGCTGTTTAGGTCGGTTGATAACATCGTTTCTGTGGCTTAAGGCCGGATTTCCCCGTTCGGATTTTCAACAAGCTCAGAATTCGTGTAGCGATGCAAGCCGTTGAAACTCCGAGCGGGAAATACGCCCTCCGCCACAGAAACCATGTTATCAACCGACCTAAATAGCTACCTCTACCACCTAAATGCGGCATTTCCGGACACGCATTCTTTTACAAAAATTTTGATTTTGGGCCCGTCTACTACCCTTTACTATTAGGCCAGACATTTTCGAAACAACCTGAAAAGTAATTTCTCTTTCATCGCATATTCACACATCGGTAAATGTCCTCATTTTTCTATCTATGCATTGTTAGGTATTTTAATTAACATCGCTCTGGAGCAACACAACGGGCTATGCATTGGTGGCGAGAGATTTTGTAGAGAATTAAAACAGTTTGGTTGATTTGGGATTTTATGATGCAAGGGCCATATTTGGACATGCTGCTCCAGACACAAGACATACAATATCAAGTAATAGACATACATACAATGAAGGTTTTTACTGACAGATAAATACACCAAGGGAGGACCGAGAATTAAAACAGTTTTCTGATGAATATTTTGTACACGTTCGTTCTTCAGAAGAAAAATGCGACTTAGATTCGGTCTGAAAACATTTTGTGTCCTCTAAGCAAACTAAATTGCAAAAATTGAAACAAGCGTTGCAGATGTTTTGACTTTCAAGGGAAATAAAGCCTTATATCGCGTTAGGGATAAGATAAGGGCGTGTTCCCATTCTGCGCACGCGCCATTTTGTCTCGTATGTTCTCTGTAATGCATTTGAAAGCAAATTCCGTCGACCGACAATTGCGTTAGCACGGGCGGTAAGACTTAAGGCAGTCTATTCTATCAAATGGTTTATGAAAATATTTTACGTAGGCGGAATCCGAAAGAACCACATATTAAGTAGTCTGTTTTCTGCAATATTTCCAAAACAGAAACAAAATATTCCAAGTCTATGGAAATGGAAGACGGAATATTTGGATTACATATGAACGCCTTGCAAGCAGTTTAAATTGGAATTCTATGAATGGAACTAGAAAGTGTAATATTGCGGTTTCGTTCTAAAAATAAGTTACACGGCAGACGTGTTTATATTATTCTCAAGATATACCTCGTATAATTTTGTTTTGGACATTCCATCATTATTTCTTACCTTTGAAAAACTAATAATAAGGACAAATTACAGAAACATAAGACAATTCCTCGTTTATAGTTACAATAAAACTATAGAAACGAATATGAAACTTCCTAAAGATTTTTCTTGTTTTCATGCGAACATGAGTAATAGTTACAAACCACGATAACAGGAAAGCAAGGAAAATAAAGTAATATCTTGGCAAGGAAAATAAAGTTATAAAAGCAAACTATGGGGAGGGAGAGAATTTTCAGGTATGTTGCAATCTAGTTTTCTTATTTCTTCCAATCATGCGCTGTTTAACTATTTATTGCTTCAATGTATCGCGTAATACCAAGTTCTAATGAGATTCTGAACTTAACGACCACTACAAAATTAATATAAACTAGTTGGTACACGCATTTCACAATTTGAGCTGTTTTAAGATCTTGAATAATTTAGGAAATGAGCAAAAAGAACTAAAAAGCAGTTAATAGAATGAGTGGAATATAAAAACGAGAGACGCAATCATCCCTTTCAACAATGAAGAGAAACTAGGAAATGTTTTACCAAACTTCATTGGTCGCGGTAGTCCAGTTGGAAGAGCAACGGATTAGGGTTACGAGTTCGAAACTCGGTCCAACCAAAGACCATCGTGTACATGGGGACAGTTCCACGTTAAATCTGTCGTGGCCTCGAATATCCTCATGATGGCGTGGTGTGTCAGTTCGGAAAGTGGAGTGCCAACGTAGATGTTGTTCTCGTCATCTGACCGTGATTCAAAATTACGAGGCGTTCTCATTGGTTCTTTCCCTTCGGGATTGATTTCGGACCGTTGCCAATGGCCCGTTGTGTTGCTCCAGTTGGACGTTAATTAAATACATACCTACCCAATCTTGATTGGGAAAACATTGCCAAATGTTTCGTGAGCTCGTGGAAAGTAAAGACGTATGCAGGGATGTAAGGTGGTCCTTATCAACGTCTAACGTCACATTTCGAACATCCATACCTACAAATGATAAATCAACCGCACACATTTGGATTTGCATATACACTTGGTGCTTTTAATTTTCTTCTCGATTTACTCTCAGGTACGAGTAGGTAATGAATTTACGCCGCAGTGGAGCAACACAATGGGCTAATGGTGACAGTCTAAAATCAATCCCGAATGGAAAGATCCGTTGACAACACGTTGTCCTTTTGAACTACAGTGAGATGACGAGTACGTCTTATCTGGCACCCCACTCTCCAAACTTCCCCACCACGCAAACATGAGGACCTTTGAGGCCACGATAGATTTAACGTGCACCAGAACATTTCCCTGTTTACAAGACAGTCTTTGGCTGGACCGAGTTTCGAACTAACAATCCTCCAGTTGCTAATCTGTTCCTCTCCCAACTGGGCTACCGTGGTCCAATCAAGATTGGGAAAACATTTCCTATTTTTCCTTCATTGTTGCAAGGGTCTGATTGCACCCCTCATTTTTATATTCCACTAGTTCTATTAAATGCTACTTAGCTCTTTTTGCTAATTTTCGAAATCATTCTTGCTCTTAAAACAACTAAAATTGTAAAATACGTAAGATGATGGTATTCAGTCACCGGCAATCCCAAAAGAGGATAGTTTGAACTGATTGAAACCCCAAAGAATATCTTGTTTGGCGTTTTCAGCGCTGAGATGTCGGAAGGGACGTCACGAAACTTTCGACGCGAATCGTGTTCGATTCTGATAACGGGGCCGTCGTGGCTCAGTGGGTATGCCCACTGTGCTAGCAACCTTCGAGTTGTAGGCGGCGAAGGTTCATTCCTCCCTGGGTGTGTTTCTCTTGTCAGTAAAGCTTCCAATGCCTGTCCAATACTTGATATTGCATGTCTTGTGTCACTTACTGGATATTGTATTATGTCTGGCGCAGCATGACCAAATATGGCCCTTGCGCCATAAAACCCCCAAACTAACCATCGATTCTGATTACCTTGTTTGTGTAAACAAATAATGTTCGAGCTTGAAAATTAAATGATTTTAGTACTATTTATCATTACTTTAAATACAAGTCATTTACTAAATAGAATCATGTATATGATGTATCTTAATCTGGTGGTGTATTTTCGAGTCGATTGGTTAATTTTGGGGTTTTATGGCACTAGGGCCCAATTTGGTCATGATCCGCCAGAAACAAGACACAGTATTAAATCATAGACACGCACAAAATTAGTTTTACTAATACAGAAGAGAGTGAAATACACCTAGGAAAAAATGCACCCGATAGGAATCGAACCTGTATCGCCAAGAACTCGAAGGTTGCTAGCACAGTGGGCATACCCACTGAGCCACGACGACCCTTATTTTCGCGTGGAAAACCACCCTGAGGACAGCCTCTGGTGCAAAACCAGTTAGTAGTATGCAGAGGTGTATCAGAGGCGGAAGTGACGTCATACCACGTGACCGGAAATGGGCGGTGCCAAGTGACGTCATACCACGTAACCGGAAGTGGGCGGTGCCGAGTGACGTCACACCACGTGACCGGAAGTGGGCGTGTCCGAATGACGTGACGTATTTTTTGTTTACATTTTGGACTTGGAATTTTTTTTTTGTCATCGACTTCGCGCAGGCGTTGAGCTGTTTCAAGATGGCGTCGTTTCGTTGCCATGGTGATGAATCACTCGTAGTGCCATCTGGTGGAGAAATTCGAAACCCTATTATTTTTAATTAAAAAGGAATTTCTTGGATTCGAACCGAGGACCATAGGATCCGAAGTCAAGTGCGCTACCACGGGGCTATTGGTAAGTTAGCAATGGGTGATGAATTAATGTAGTGTTTCTCTCTCTTTTGAACTTGTATTTTTTCTTAGTATTAGGAATGGGTTATTTTTAGAAAATGGTTTGAATAATTGCATAGGGGTTTTAATAAATGCTTTTACAAAATGACTTATGGCGCCATCTAGTGATTTTAAAAGTAATTAATCTAAGAAACGAATTCATTTCTTAATGTTTTTACTTTATTCATAACCAGTGACGTCAGTGTGTTTACGTTTGGGACTTGGATTTTTTTCCTTCTGAAATTTCGATGTGACGTCACGAGTATGTCCATCGAGCAAGTCTGAACTTGAAAAAGCCAAGTCTGAACTTGAAAAAGCCTACTCACAGTACATTTCCTTACAAGATTTAATTTTGTGTTGGTGAACCGTTATAAAGATGGTAAGGACTGTATGGGTGCCCATAATGACAACGACTTGGATCTTAATGCACCCATAGCGTCTGTTTCATTTGGACAGAAAATGCAATTTGTGTTTTCTAGAAAGAACTACAATTCTTTAAAAATTGTTCTGGAAAATGGAAGCTTGCTTGTGATGAAGTATCCAACAAACCAATTTTGGTTTCACAGCTTGCTCCGTGGGAATGCATTATGCCCTAGAATAAACTTAACGTTTCGTAAAATTCTTATATAAAGCAGCGATAAACCACTTATGTGCCCCCGAACTAGAACTTAGTGTCGTACACTAGACGATATTTGGACAACGTTGCAATTGATCTTAGCCTTTCAGAATAGTATTTTTATAAATGCTTACATCTTGTTGTTTTTAAATAAATTTTTTAGCGTGTCTTACCACATATACTGTATTTTGGATTATTTGGGTTTTTTATTACATGGTTCTATAAATTTTCTTTTAAAATGCAAGATCTGAAATGAAATTTTTCTTTGCTATATAGATTTATGTTTTTTTTAAGTTAGATGTTTTTACTCAAAAATTAATTATACATTAGATGCTATAACACCTATTTTATAGCAGAAATTTTGTTTTAAATAATATACACTTAAGTAAGAGTAAAATTTTTGAAACTTTACAAGACAAATACTATGAATATGTTTTCTTGTACATTTGAAGAAGTTATAATAGTATAAAAAAACCATTTATTCTATAAATCTAAATTAAATGTTATTTTTTAATTAATCTTTCCTTGCATATTATTTTTACTTTGAATAAATCTTCATAAATTTTAGTGATTTAATTTATATTATATAGATTTACAAACCTGTTTTTTTGGATCAAATATAAGGATTTAATATTTTAAAAATTAATGTTTTACTTAAAATTGATTATATATTAAATACTATTACACATATTTTTAATGTTGAAGATTTTTAGAAAACATTTTTACAATTGAAACATATACATTAAATATTATGACAAACACTTAAATGCAGATCCATAAGGGAATATTGGAAATCTTTTTAATGCTTACACCTTTTTCTATTCTAAATAAACTTTTGCTTGTCTTACCACATACACTGTATTTTGGATTATTTGGGGTTTTTTTTATTACATGGTCTTATAAATTTTCTTTTTAAAATGCAAGATCTGAAATGAAATTTTCCTTGATTTTAAGATTTATGTTTTACTCAAAAATTAATTATACATTAGATGCTATAGCACATATTTTATTGCAGAATTTTTTAATATTATACACATAAGTGAGCGTAAAATTTTTGAAACTTTACAAGACCCATATTATGAACATGTTTCCTTACACATTTGAAGTAGTGAAAAATAGTATTAAAACCCTTTATCCTGTAAAATATAAATTAAATATTATTTTTAATTAATTTTTCCTTCCATATTATTGTTTACTTTTAAATAAATTTTCATTCATTTTAGTGATTTTATTTATATTATAAAGATTTACAAACTGTTTTTTTAACGAAATTTTCTTTGATATAGGGATTTTATATTTTAAAAGTTAGATGTTTTTTACACAAAAATTAATTATATATCAAATACTATTGCACGTATTATAACATTGAAGATTTTTAGAAAGCGTTTAACAATTGAAATATATACTTTAAATATTATTACAAACATTTAAATGCAATTTGCTTTTTATTTTTTAATTTTACAATTGAGACATTTTTAAAAGTTTGGTTCTTAAAGTGCGTTTTTATGCATAGTAAAAAAATTATTATAAAAACCTGTAAGAGTAAAAAGAATTTTATGTATTAATTTGAAACTTTACAAGACCCATACCATGTTTCCTTGCACATTTGAAGTAGTGAAATATAGAATTAAAAACCATTTGTCCTTGAAGATCTAAATTAAAAGTTCTTTTTCTTTAATGCTTTTGCAAACCACACATTTTACTAAATATGAACTTCCTTTTATTTTATTTGAAATCCTTATGCACATCGTACAATTTACATTGCACAGCAAAATACCAATACTGTACGAAGGTATGAAGTATTTTACAAGATACTTTGTACTGTTTTCTTAATTTTAAGTGTTCTACATTGCTATATTAAATGGATAGTAAGTGGGTTTTCTGTTTTTGAAAATAATGTGTGCACATCTGTGCTGCTAAGCAAATTAACTTTTGCCCTTTTCTTGATATTTAATGCATAATCTAAATATTTACTCACACCGCTGATAGTTTTACCCATGAGTAAAATTAAATAATAACTGAAAATTTTAAGTATTAATGTGAATTTTAAAATGAACAAAAATTATTGAAATAATGGATTAAATCTGAATTCTATGTATTCTTAAAACAATCTCTGCAAATCCAGCAGACAATTCTTAAACAGATTGAAGGAAGCCACATGGAAACAAAGTAAATTAGAACACTTTTTAATAGTAAAAACATTATGATTAATATTTTTACAAAAATAATACATTGTAGTAAAAAAAGAACTTATTTTTACATACTTACATTTTTTTAAGAGTCTTATTTCCGACAAGCCAATTATTCAATGCCATCACCTCAGCTATGGGGCAATGCAAATTATTTTTGTGATGACCACATTATAGTTTTTGGATATCTTTGTTGCTACTTAGAGCACAAAATGCATCGAATTTGGGAAACCCATATTGTTCTAAGTTGATATTCCGAATATTAATTAAAAATAATAGGGTTTCGAATTTCTCCACCAGATGGCACTACGAGTGATTCATCACCATGGCAAACGACGCCATCTTGAAACAGCTCAACGCCTGCACGAAGTCGATGACAAAAAAAAATTCCAAGTCCAAAATGTAAACAAACAATACGTCACGTCATTCGGACACGCCCACTTCCGGTCCCGTGGTGTGACGTCACTCGGCACCGCCCACTTCCGGTTACGTGGTATGACGTCACTTGGCACCGCCCACTTCCGGTCACGTGGTATGACGTCACTTCCGCCTCTGATACACCTCTGCATACTACTCCAGTTCCAAACAGTCATCAAATGGTCAATTTGTTTTTGCTACTTGGATCTTTGTACCCCTTGGAATAGTAGGGTGGTTTTGTCTGAACGAGATATCTGGTCATTAGCAAAATTGACCAGATCTTGGACGAGATATCTCGTCGAAACCACTAGGAGGGTAAAAGGTATGAAAGCCTAAAAATAGAAAACATTGAATTAAACTAGGAAGGGGTCGGTAGGTAGGTATTAATTAACGTCACACTGGAGCAACACAATGGGCTATGTGAGACGGTCCGAGATCCAACCTAAGGGAAAGATCCTAGGACAAAACCACGTAATTTTGAGCCGTGATCAAATGATGAGGTCACACCTGAGCTGGCACCCCACTCTCCAAACTTACACGCCAACGTGAAAACATTTGAGGTTATGACAGATTTAACCTGCTCCCCTTGTACGCGATGGTCTTTGGTTGGATTCAAACTAGCAACTCTCCGATTGCTACTGCGCTACTCTTCCAACCGGGATGGGCCACGGTAACCCGGGTTGCGAGTTCGAATGCAACCAAAGACCGTTGTGTACTAGGGGTTCTGGTGGAGGCTAAATCTGTCGTGGCCTCAAATGTACTAAAGTTGGGGTGGTGTGGAAGTTTGGAGACGGGGATGCCAGCTCAGGTGTGACCTCGTCATCTGACCGTGGTTCAAAATTACGTGGTGTTTTCCTCAGATCTTTTCCTTCGGGTTTCATCACGGACCGTCGTTGATATCCCGTTGTGTGTCTCCAATGCGACGTTAATTAAATACCTACCTACCTACCTACCTTCAACCAGGGCTGCCGCGGCACCTAGGAAGGGGTCATTTTGACCTCTTCGGCGGTTACAGGTAATTAAAATGTCCTAGGCTTCTATTAATGGAAATGGGTTCAAAAACGGACCAACCGCGCCATTTAAATACATCGATATTCAACAAAACGTTTTCGTTCTAAAGTATTCAATAGCGTCGTTTCTTTTAAGACCCCATTGAATGGTTCAAAGACATCGAATCAGACCCCATCCATCTGATTTGTGCACGGAACAAGAGAAACCAGCCAATCAACACCGATCCGCCCTTTACATACACAAAACGCACATCACGCACAGAAAAGGTGAAGTGAGGTGAGGCGAGGTCAGAAATTCATCGTTATTGCATCGAGAGACCGGAGCCCCGTTTTTACATCGCCCTGCTACAAAACACTGCTACGTGACACGCGTAACGAGCGGTTGCCATTCCGCCGAGACTAAAGTCCGCAATGTTTATGTCTTATCTTGCCGAGGCTCTCCTAATAGCCGTGCTGTTTATTGCCGCGCAATTATTACGGGATAGTTGGACGATTATGGCTGCGTCTTCCTCCTGGAGAAACATCGGGAAACATTATTTCTCTTTTCGTTCTCCGAGAGCTTGAAGCTAAGACTAGCCTTTGAGTTGTAAAAGGGAATTTGGGTTCCTTGGACGTATGCTGCGACGGTAGAAGTTGAATTTCAAGGAGGATCGTGAGGAAAATGGAAACTCAATTCGGGTTTATTGACCGAAACGGAAATTTTCGGCTGTGTTTTATGTATCTTGTTTCAACCGGGTGAATGACGGGCGACATGGAATACCTGGCAAGACAATTTACGAGCCTCTTGCTCTGATTATTGATACAATTTTTATTACTATCGAAAATAAAATCAGAAAGCTGTCTACAAAGTTGCATGGTCATCTGAGTCTTATTTACCTTGGAGGTGAAGACTATTCACTTTTTGGAAGATCAGATTATCAGTCCGATTGCATGAAAAAATGTTGATAAGCTCTAGTTGTATACATGGGCACGAACGCTTATTAAAAAACAGCGGGTAAGCATAGTCCCCACTGTACCGTAAGGTTTGGTTCTTGAATACTTCTGGACGGAATACCTGGTAAGTGGGTCGCTGGTGAAATAAAGACGGCGGGTGTTAGTTTGGCATTTATTTATTTAGCCAGTTTTGGTGGATACATAGCAGTGGTGTAAGAGTGTGGGTAATGCTTAGTATTCTATGGCGACCTTATAGATGATGGGTCTGTGATAGCTAAAGTATGGTGTCGGCATGGTAACAAACGGCATGGTGTCGATGTTCATGTTCCTGACAAACGTAAGATCGATGGTGTTTCCAAGCGTGGTGGCAGCTCGTTAGATGGTCCAGCGACGTCGCCTTCTTGGCCTGCTCCTTCTTGCGTCTTTGGTAAGCTCTAGATCTATCCGCACTTGTCACAGGTTTAGACTTCTTGGTATCATTTTGTTCGTCTTGAACAGCTCTTTCAACCTGTTTACGTTCCCGATGTCGCAATTGAACTTTAATGTGATATTCTGGCTTCACATATTGAAATCTTCGACACATCGTCACTTTCCACTGCGCACAATTTTCACACAAATGGTTTAAACTGCTAATTAGTCAAATGGAATTGTAGAATTCGTCGTTCTCTTCAATTTAAACACTCACTCGCCACGACCCGTAGATTAGAACTGAAGTTACAAAGGTTAAACAGGCCATCGTATGCCCGAAATGTGATTCATTGCCCCCACCAGGCGGTGCAAAGTTCAGAGGGGGAGTGGATTAGTGGCCGACGGGGCCTACCTTCCTCTACACAATGGTAGGTCATTTGTCTCCATAGAAAGATTCCCCCTGGAGTTGTGGGGCTTTGAGATATCAACACTTTTCGTGACGCGCAAGTTTCTGTTGATGTACTCCATGCATGCGCCTTAGATCCCAGGACCGATTTTAAAGCCTTATTCACGCCAAAATCTAACATTTATTAAGGAAACTAAAGACGATACAGAATTACAAAAAAAGATCAACTCTCTTTTTCCGTTTTCAGTTCTAAATTCGAAATTAATTTTTTATAGCATTTCATATCATTGTTAGTTTACGAACAGCATAATTAAAAATACATTCACAATGGCATTGTTTGCACGGTATATTTGAAATAAATTTACTTATATTATAGTTTGCACGTACTTTATAAATATAATTATTACGTTTATAAATATGCTAGTAGCAGTTGCACGTGCGCTATAAAAATTGAAATATAGGATCAAACAAGCGCACTCACAAAAGCATAAAATAATAACTGCGCAAGTTTTTGTTGGAAAAGAATGACATGAAGTTCATTTATAATTCCAAGAGTGAATAACACCACGATGCAATTAGTAGTTCTTTAACTTGCTTGTGTGAATGTCTTATAGTCCGATTCAAATTATTATAATCCAATACATTAACACTAGTTTCGGAATCGTTAAAAACTCGTACACACAACAGGTTCTTTGATATTCACAGTAAAGTGCCGAAGAGCAAATGAAAATCTCATGCGCAAAATAAGGCGTATGTGATATAAACTGCGCCAAAGACAAGACTACAGCGAGGGTGTAAAAAGGCAAAAAGGAGAAGGCTAAAAGAGAAGGGAGGAGAGATAACTCGGTTACCTTTTGTTATATGACATGAATGGTCTGTGATCCCTCATGTCATATAACCTCATGGTATTTCCTTAACCCCAAGTGCTAATAATTTACATATCCTTTCATAATCCGGCCATTAAGCTGGAAAAACAGCGGATTAGCAATCGGAGGGGTGCGAGTTCGAAACTCGATCCAACCAAACACCGTTGTGTACATGGACGCTGGTGCACGTTCATTCTGGTGTGGCCTCGAATGTCCTCACGTTGGCGTAGTGTAGAAATTTGGAGAGTGGAGTGCCAGCTCAGGTGTTCTCGTCATTTGACCATTGTTTAAAACGAGGCGTTGTCCTTGAACTTTCCCTTCGTGATGGATCCCGGATCGTTGCCAATAGCATGATGTATAGCTCCAGTGCGACGTTAATTAACTGCCGTAATAATTCGTATTTACATATTGAACACGTAATACGTATAAGTATATTTAATGTTTATACATTAAATGCGTATATATTGGTGGCGTGGTGTGTAAATTTGGAGAGTGGAGTGCCAGCTCAGGTGTTCTCGTCATTTGACCATTGTTTAAAACGAGGCGTTGTCCTTGAACTTTCCCTTCGTGATGGATCCCGGATCGTTGCCAATAGCATGATGTATAGCTCCAGTGCGACGTTAATTAACTGCCGTAATAATTCGTATTTACATATTGAACACGTAATACGTATAAGTATATTTAATGTTTATACATTAAATGCGTATATATTGGTGGCGTGGTGTGTAAATTTGGAGAGTGGAGTGCCAGCTCAGGTGTTCTCGTCATTTGACCATTGTTTAAAACGAGGCGTTGTCCTTAAACTTTCCCTTCGTGATGGATCCCGGATCGTTGCCAATAGCATGATGTATAGCTCCAGTGCGACGTTAATTAACTGCCGTAATAATTCGTATTTACATATTGAACACGTAATACGTATAAGTATATTTAATGTTTATACATTAAATGCGTATATATTGGTGGCGTGGTGTGTAAATTTGGAGTGTGGGGTGCCAGCTCAGGTGTTCTCGTCATTTGACCATTGTTTAAAACGAGGCGTTGTCCTTGAACTTTCCCTTCGTGATGGATCCCGGATCGTTGCCAATAGCATGATGTATAGCTCCAGTGCGACGTTAATTAACTGCCGTAATAATTCGTATTTACATATTGAACACGTAATACGTATAAGTATATTTAATGTTTATACATTAAATGCGTATATATTGGTGGCGTGGTGTGTAAATTTGGAGAGTGGAGTGCCAGCTCAGGTGTTCTCGTCATTTGACCATTGTTTAAAACGAGGCGTTGTCCTTGAACTTTCCCTTCGTGATGGATCCCGGATCGTTGCCAATAGCATGATGTATAGCTCCAGTGCGACGTTAATTAACTGCCGTAATAATTCGTATTTACATATTGAACACGTAATACGTATAAGTATATTTAATGTTTATACATTAAATGCGTATATATTGGTGGCGTGGTGTGTAAATTTGGAGAGTGGAGTGCCAGCTCAGGTGTTCTCGTCATTTGACCATTGTTTAAAACGAGGCGTTGTCCTTGAACTTTCCCTTCGTGATGGATCCCGGATCGTTGCCAATAGCATGATGTATAGCTCCAGTGCGACGTTAATTAACTGCCGTAATAATTCGTATTTACATATTGAACACGTAATACGTATAAGTATATTTAATGTTTATACATTAAATGCGTATATATTGGTGGCGTGGTGTGTAAATTTGGAGTGTGGGGTGCCAGCTCAGGTGTTCTCGTCATTTGACCATTGTTTAAAACGAGGCGTTGTCCTTGAACTTTCCCTTCGTGATGGATCCCGGATCGTTGCCAATAGCATGATGTATAGCTCCAGTGCGACGTTAATTAACTGCCGTAATAATTCGTATTTACATATTGAACACGTAATACGTATAAGTATATTTAATGTTTATACATTAAATGCGTATATATTGGTGGCGTGGTGTGTAAATTTGGAGAGTGGAGTGCCAGCTCAGGTGTTCTCGTCATTTGACCATTGTTTAAAACGAGGCGTTGTCCTTGAACTTTCCCTTCGTGATGGATCCCGGATCGTTGCCAATAGCATGATGTATAGCTCCAGTGCGACGTTAATTAACTGCCGTAATAATTCGTATTTACATATTGAACACGTAATACGTATAAGTATATTTAATGTTTATACATTAAATGCGTATATATTGGTGGCGTGGTGTGCAAATTTGGAGTGTGGGGTGCCAGCTCAGGTGTTATCCTCGTCATCTGACGGTGTTTCAAAATTAGGAAGTTTTGTCTTTGGATCTCCCTTCTGAATAGATCACGGACAGTCGCCAATAGGCCTTTGTGTTGCTCCAGTGTGGCGTTAATTAACTACCTACTTATCTTTCATAACCTACTCATCCTGCAAATTTAAGATTTCAGTATTACATTTTCAATTTCACCAGCAATATATGTCATTTCCCCCTGCTAATTCCAAGCTGTTGCGAACATAAAAAGACAAGTATGAAAAGGGATAATATTAAGCCGTAACGTGTGGGACATATCAATGTGATCACAGATGTCCCATACGTGATGGCTGGATATTATCTTTTTGATAGAAAAAATGACCGATATACCCAAACATTTACTTGCAATAAGTTTACTTTTAGGGAAGATAGTTGAAGCTAAAAATAGTTAATCGTTTAATGAAAGATGCAACCATTTTCAGGACTAAAATCTATGTGATTTCCCCATATTCGTACAACAGTGACATGCCCCAACATTGTAGATTTATAAATCTTCACCTTGGTAGAAAAAGGGTCAATGTCTTTTTTCACGTTTTTAGTAACGGCCGATTTAGATTTAAAAAATTTTTAATACAGAGTAAAAAAATAATTTCGAAATGCTTTGATTCTTTCAGTATACTACTATGTGAGTGCATTTGCCCTGCCCCCATTTACATGTAAGTGCATTTGCAACTATAATCGGGATTTTCAATTTTTTCGCTTTAATCGAAATTTTCTTGGGT
This sequence comes from Meta bourneti, assembly GCA_933210815.1. Taxonomy (NCBI): domain Eukaryota; kingdom Metazoa; phylum Arthropoda; class Arachnida; order Araneae; family Tetragnathidae; genus Meta; species Meta bourneti. Next base: position 16,399,954 of record OW119929.1, read on the forward strand.
ATTAGGTATTTTAAAAACGTCGCACTGGATCAACACAACTGGCTATTGGCGACGGTCCGGGATCAAACCCAAAGGGTAAGATCCGAGGACCCCATGTAATTTTGAATCACGGTCACGACAAAATTTTCTTGGACCTTGCCCCTACAGAAAAATTCTATGGAAGCCGGACATTGGCCCTTTAAGAGATCTGAATGTTTGCTTCACAACGAAATCATTCGTTTAAATGCCAATTTTACATGTATGGAAGCAATATAAACACAGGTAGGTAGTTAAAAATCGTCTCACTGGAGAACAATGGACTATTAGCGACGGTCCGGTATCAATCCGAAAGGAAAAGATCCGAGGACAACACCTCGTCATTTGAACCACGGTGAGACGACGAGGTCAACACCTGAGCTGGCATCCCACTCTCCAAATTTTTACACCATGCAACCTCTTTGTACCAAAGTAAAGAAATATTTCATCCAATTTAATAAACGATAGGCAAATATGGATGAAATTCTCTAAAATCTAAATTAGGACGTTTTGTTACACGAAAGAATGGATGAAATTATTTTATTCTTACGTTAATGATATATGAAAATCACCTTTTCCCTTGCATAAACATAAAACATAGAGAGAACATAAAATGAAAATTATTTTTAAGACTACGCTTTTCGCTTGAGTCTCTCTCTCTTATAAAACATCTTAAGTTTTCCTCTGCTGAGTTACGTCCTTGTTAATGTCTTCTGTAAACGCTTGGTATGCAGCAGACGTGTCTTAATTTTAAGCGCTGTTTTTTTCCCTTTGCGGAAACGAGAAAATTAAAAAAATAATTTTAATTTTCTAGATTGTTCTCATTCTAGTGTAATTTGTCTTGGAATTTAATTTTCCGTACCTTCCGCCGAATGCTTTACCTCAGGTTTAGGAGAATTGCGTGTTTTCAAAAGCGGAGAACCAACATTACGACGTGCAATTGAAGCAAAACATGTATTAACGTAGTTCCCAGAGCAGAAAGCAGTTTTTAACTTTTGGAAATTACTGTTATGGCTGACCGCTTGTAATTTACCATAGCTTGATATTACAAGATACTGTTTTTAGTGGTACACAGGGCGTTACCATTCCAGCCATATTTAAATGTTATGGAATATATAATATAAAACATTTCATTTAAGACTGACGATAAAATAAAAGGAAAGTAGGTACTGAATTACCGTAGCACTGTAGCAACACAACGGGCTGTTGGAGACGGTCCGGGATCAAACTCGAAGGGAAAGATATGAGGAGAATACCGCGTCATTTTGAACCACGATCAGATGACGAGGTCACATCTGAACTGGCACCCCACTCTCCAAACCTCCACAACACGCCAACGTGAGGATATTTGAGGTCACGATAGATTTAACATGCACAACCCCCATGTACACGATAGGTCTTTATTGCATTCGAACTCGCAACCCTCCGGTTGTTAATTCCTTACGCTTCGAATTGTGCTATCGACTCAAAATACGAAGAAAGTTGATTTCATAGGAAGCTGCGTTATTAGTTTAAGTAATTAATTCTCGAATGATTAGTTCTGGTAATTTTTAAATTTAATTTAACCCTCAAACTGCTTTTGACGAGATACCTCGTGCATCAAGACCAGATATCTCGTCGTTGTCATAAATGGTGGATTTTTTATGATGACGTGATTAAGATCTGATCCGTTTTTTCTATTGACAAGAATCGCGTTCATCAAAATCTGGTCAGTTTTGCTAATGACGAGTTACCTCTTCAGGCTCTTCAAGGCAACCACCAGGAGGGTTAATCCTCCCATATTTCGCATTCATAAACCAGGTAGGTTAATCCTCCCATATTTCGTTTCATTTCCTCTCTAAAACATACTTAGTCTGAAATCGCAAATCATTTTTCTCACAAAGGGAACTATAACATTCGTAGCAATATTAAAACAACTTCTTAAAAATAACTACACGTTTTCGCCTATTCTTTTCACAACAGCCCAAGCAATTCAATCACCTTATTGCATTAATGTGTTTGTTTCCACAACTGATATTAATTTCTCAAATTTATCCTTTGAATACTGAACCAAATCATTCGAACAATTTTTTTACTATTGCTTGAAAATGATAGGAAATTCTTAATAACTTCGGAAGCAAAGTAAATCTGTTATCTTCCATTACCTCTCGAATTTAATTAAAATAAAGTATACAATGTCATGCAGCGAAAACTGAATAGCATTCTACGCTTAAAATTTTTAATTGAAACATCCTACAAATATAAAATTAATCGTACAATGAATTCAGCGCAGTTACTTCATACCCAAGGCAATAAACGTCGTTTCACTAATTAACTCATCCATATAATTCACATTTGCGATTCTAAAACATTTCTTAAGTCCTCGAAATCGCAAACCATTTTCCCGACAAAGCGAATTATAACATTCATAGAAACATTAACAATTGAATGTTTTAAGACAGAACTACTTCAAAATGCCTGCATGTTTTATGATACATATTCATCATTTAATCACCAATGTAACGAAGTCCTTTTACAACACACGCGAACCCAAACAATTCCATCGCCTTATTTCATTAATGCGTCTATTTCCTCATTTGACGTTAATTCATCTAATTTACTCTTTGAACACATTCCGCGTCCTTCCCCTCGAATTCCATTCCAATTTCTTCGCCCTTTCAGTCGCAGAAGTGAAAGCGGAATCTTTTAACTGAGCCCACTTTGTTATTGAATGCGAATTTAATTAAGGGAGTGAGCGAGTTTGTCCTACTGCTGTTCCAGTAGAGCGGGGCCCAATTAACACAGGGGCGATTTTATTGTCGCAGGAACGAAATCAACTCGGTTAATTAGGACAACTGACTCGATTAGAGCTCACGATCTACTTGCTTTTGCCCCGGAGAGGATTTCAAGTTTGCAAGTTACCTTATTACTGGTAACTTAATAAAAAGCGCCCAATAAAGGATTCATTCGAGACGGGCAGGTATTGGGTGACTGCAGAATCTTAATGGAATGCTTCCTTAGCTTTGATGCACATCAAAGCTAAGGTGGGTCTGGAAGTCCCTCAATTGTTGGTGGTTCTTGACGGGGCACGGGCCGTTTGTGGCCTATCTCCACAGGTTTGCGATTAAAGACTCGAGCCTCTGCAGTTGTGGGGAGGTGGGTGATGCCGACCACTACCTCTTCTGCTGCCCGCACACAAAAGATTACCACCTAAGAACACCGGGTTCATTTGGTGAGCAATGGCTGAAGGGCGCTTTGTCCTCCAAAATATTACGAAGTAAAATCAGCCATTGCGTGCTGGCGGCTGGAGGGGTGGCGGATGGGCTCCCCGCACCCCACAACTAAATTTTGGTGATGCCGGTGGTCAGCCCGTGCGGTAGTAGGTGCCAGGGATTAGATCCGGCCCCATTTTATTCTTTTTTTTTAATTTTTAAAGTTTTACTACTTATTATGTTTCTTTTATTGTGATTTTTTTAGGATTTTGACTCTGATTTGTTGTTTCGTCCTGGTTCTCATTCTTATATTCATATTTATTCATTGTATTTATTCATATCATGTTCATTTTTTTTAGAGTTTGAATGTAGTTCTTAATTACGCGTCCCTGTAAACCAGCATGTGCTGGTCAGCAATGCTTTCTGTATTTTGGCCCTGTTGGTCATTTTATTTGTATTTTTTTGTTGATTTTAATAAATGCTGTCCGAATGGGTTTTTCGTTGTCCTCTTTCGTGCGGCTGGAGGTCGACCCCCTCTCCCTTCCAAGGGCTCTACACCTTTCGGTGAATCGGGGGAGTTGTGTCTGGAAGTCCCTCAATCGATGAGGGACTTGACAGTGTTGTGAAGTCTTGCTTTCATCTTAAAGGTTGGTAAGTTTGGGTTTCATAGCGCTCGATGCAATAATGTATAAGCTGCGCCAAACACGATATATTAAATTCTATAAAATAGTTTTTAAAAACAATAGCAACGTTAAGTCTTACGTTTAAAGATCCATTTTTCTTATTTATTACGTCTCAAATTGCTAATTAATTTTTTACAAAGTAACACTTAACCCTCCTAGTGGTTTCGACGAGATATCACGTTCATCAAGATCTCATCAATTTTGCTAATGGCTTGTCATCAAGATGTTGCCGTTTTTTTTATGACGAGATCCAGATCTGGTCTGTTTTCTTCTAATGAATAGACCACGGCATCTTGATAGGCGGAGATATCTCGTCCGTCAAGGCCCTGGTCAGTTTTGTTAATAACGAGAAACCTCGTCGCGACAACCACAAGGAGGGTTGACAGCACAACAAATTTATTTTCAACCCCCTATTTGTTTATCTTCTTTTCGAAAACAGCCCTATAATGGACAGCTTCTGATGCAAAAACCTGTTCCAAACTGTCGCCAGTTCTAGGCAAGAGACAATTAGTTTTTCCTGCTTGGATCTTCATACTCCCATGGAGTAGTAGTTCAGTTGTCTCTACGAGATATCTCGTCCTTAGTAAAATTTCGAGATCTTGGACGAGATATCCCGTCGAAACACTTGGAGAGTTGAAATAGGATTTTGAAATCAATCATCACATTTCTTTTTCTTTAAATCCGGTGAAAAAAATTATTTTCCGTAGGCAGATTTGACTCGCGAGCGGTGTAACGTGATGCCTAATAATCGTTGTCAATTACTACAAACGAGGCCTCCTTTTTTCAAGCCATGTAAGAGGCATATGTATGTAGAGAGAGATAGTAAAGCTAAATCATTTAACATGCCAGTATATTGCACACATGCATCTCCGCTATACACAGGTTCAGATTGTTGATGGAGATAGACCAATGAAATTAGTTTGGCACTCTAGTAACTGTAACTCGAGGGTTTATTAAACAGTAACCTACGGCTAAAATATGAACTAACCACTGTGGGCATCCGTACTCGCCGTGGCACGATTGGTTTAAGAGAATTGGTAATATGACTTTACGCATACGGTAGTGTCATAAAAATATGGTTCACAAAACAAAAAACTTCTTTTTCCTGTAGAAAGCGTAAATAAATTTAAATTTGTGTCCATGATGTAGAATGACGTTTTTCTCGTGCGCTTAACAATTGCTACAGATTGTTAAATAATTAAGAACGGTCTACTGGAATTTCTTTCCTGTCTTTTACTTTATTTTTCTCTTTTCTGATATCTCTTGATCTTTCTGGCTCATTCTGTAGTTTTTAACCCTGTCATTTTCTCTACCCTTTCTTTTGCTATCTCTCTTGTTCGCCTGTTTTTCTCTCTAGGGACAGTCTTGATTCAGTTGCCCACTGTACTAGCTCTGTCAGTAAAGCCTTACTTGTGTGCTTATATCCGTTACTCGACGTTATCTGTCTTTTGCGCAGCATAGACAAATATGGAGAAAATTAATTGAGACTTAATACAACCAACCAGCTTTCCCTTTTTATCTTTCCCTCTTCCTATTTTTTATGTAGCCTGTTTCCTTTCTCCAATCTCTTCATCTTTGGTTTCTTTTGATATTCTTTTCTTCCTTTTATGCTACGTCTGTCTCTCCTATTTCATCTATTTCTTTCTCAATTTTAATTTCGTTTCGTTTTCTCTCCCTCCTTTTATCTCTTCATCTTTAGTTCTCCCTACATCGGCCTTCTTATTTTACCTAATTTCTATTCCCCTCTTAATTTTGTCATTCTCTCTTCCCCTCGTACTTAAATCGTTATAATTTTCGTGATTCCTTTTGCTTTTCTCATTTTATCTTAATCCTTCTCTACGAATCTTTTTTCTCGTTTCTTTCTAGTTGTTTTCTTATTTTCTCTCACATCCTTCCTTATCCCCCTCTTTTGTTTTCTCTTTTCTCCTATTCACTTTCCTTTACCCTCTTTCTTTTGTTTTTCTTCTCTTTCTTTTCTCTTTTTTGTCGTCTCCTCTCCTGACTACCTTTCTCCACTAATACAAATATCCTTATTTAACATCCAGTTCTCTCATTATCTCTTTTGTTCTCCCTACCTCGACTGATTTCCTTTTTTTATTTTTCTATCTACCTTTCTCTATTTTTCCTCTTTATTTTCCTTTTTTGTCTCTACTTTTATCTCCCTCTTCATTTTCATCTTCTGGATTCTGTTTTCCTATTACGTAAATCTTATTTTTATTCTTTCCCTTTCGTTTTTACAACTTTGCCTCAACCCTTCTATAAGCATCTTTTTTCTCTTTTCCAGTATTTTTCTTTTTTTATCTTCCTTCTTTATCCTTCTTTCCCCGATTATCTTTACCTTCACCCTATTCCTTTTATTTTCCTTTTTTCTCCTACTTTCTTCTTTTCCCTTTACCCTCTTTCCTTGGTTTTTTCTTTCTTTTTTCTCTTTTCTTTTTTTATCGCCTCCTTTCTCTCGTCTACCCTTCTCCCACTAATACAAATATCCTTACTTCGCATCCAATTTTCTCTTCTTTCACTATCTATTTTCTGTCTTTTTATCTTTCAATCTTTCTCTCCTTTTCACATATAGTCTCCTCCCTCTCCTTACTCTCCATCTTCCTTTTCTCCTTCATCTCTCTTGTTTCGTCCTTGAACACCTCTCCAAAAATCACCCGCGCACTCAAACACAAGCACACCCCTCCAAGGAAATCCATCACGGCATCCGTAACGGCCGATACAATCCCAAACCCGATCCTCCCTCCCCATCCCCATCATAACTTCCCCCAGAAAACGGACACTCCACAACTCATTTAAATTTCAAATCGCCTCCGTTCCACCTCGATTAACATGACACGGAGCTGCCATTCCGCGAAAACGCAATTCTTGAGACAAATGAACCCACTTAAACGCGCCGCCATTCCCAACTGCTGAAACAAATCCGATCGCTCCGGAAATCATAATTACCTCATTAATTCAGATCAATCTGAAAAATAAGTTGCGAGTGAGATAACAGGGAAAAGCGTGCGCGCAAAATCCCTATTTTAATCCCCGTGACAAAAGAGCACTCGAATCTGAAAATATCCCTTTTACGCATGCTAATTCATTAATCTCGCCGCGGAACTTGATTAATGGAGCCATCGTGGGACTCACTTTGGGTTTGGGAATTAAGCTGCTTTAACAACAAAAACGACGCGCTCCGTTACACGATCTCTAACAAATCATGCATTGTCCCGTTTTTGAGGAAACTCGAGGATGCTGGAGAACAGAATTGCAAGATGGCACCAAACAACAATGGTATGATTACTTGGTTTTAACTTATTGGGTTCCTTCATAACTCTATGAAGGGCACTATTCTATAATAAGTTAACGAATCATGCTTTGTCCCGTGTTTGAGGAAACTCGAGGATGCTGTAGAACAGAATTGCAAGATGGCGCCAAACAACAATGGTATGATTACTTGGTTTTAACTTATTGGGTTCCTTCATAACTCTATGAAGGGCACCATTCTCAAATAATTTAACAGATCATGCGTTGCCCCGTGTTTGAGGAAACTCTTTGATGTTGGTAAACAGAATTGCAAGATGGCGTGAAACAATGGTATGATTACTTGATGTTTGAACTTGCTGGGTTCCTTTATAACTATGAAGGGCACTATTCTATAATAAGTTAACGAATCATGCGTTGTCCCGTTTTTGAGGAAACTCGAGGATGCTGAAGAACAAAATTGCAAGGTGGCGCCAAACTACAATGGTATACTTGGTGTTTTAATTGCTGGGTTCCTTCATAATTCTTTGAAAAGCACAATTCTTAAATAATTTAGAGGGAAATTTATGGTTGAGATGCCTTATATCAATGTACGTGTGGTCGCGACACAATTTGGTAACGTCTCACGACTGTTCGAACTAGTTCAGGCCATATTCCAGTAATATGCGTCTTTTTGTGTTCTACGGACGTTTGAAGCGAGCATTGTAGCAGCTTCCACAAAAATGGAAAAAAGTGAATTCCAGGCTGTGATAAAACATTTTTGTTTAAAAAAGTCTACGATCGCCCTAGTCTACAAACTAAGTCCCATGCTTCTCGTTTCGAAACATGAAAATTTAGCTCGGTGGGAAGAAATTCTCGTCGAGTAAGGATGTCACTGATTATTTTTCAGCCTTTGATAGAAAGTCCGTTTCGGACGGGATGACAAAATTGGAAAATCGCTGGACCAGGTATGTAGCCTTCAATCGAGACTAAGTTGAAAAATAAAATCAATTTTTCCCAAGAAAAGGACGTTTAACTTGCCTCTTTACCATACTTATCAAACGTCCCTCGTATTTGACACAATCAAAATGTACTTTTTATTCGTTTATAAGTGGCAAACCGTAAGTGTTCGATATCAAAACATCAAAAGTAAGAACATTTATAAACTTAGACACAATGTCTTGAATTTTTAAATACACTAGTCTTATCCTGGTGGTTGTCTAGACGAGGTATCTCGTCATTAGCTAAGCTGACGTGATATTGATCTCGTCGTCATCAAAAATCGGCAATATGATTGATGACGAGATATATCTTCATTAGCAGAATTAATCAGATCTTGATGACGAGATATCATTAACAAAATTAATCAGATCTTGATAAGATATTATTTAGCAAAATTAATCAGACCTTGACGAAATATATCTTTATTAGCAAAATTAATCAGATCTTGGTGGCGAGATAATAATTATTAGCAAAAGTAATCAGATCTCGATGACGAGATATATCATCATTAGCAAAATTAATCAGATGACGAGATATATCGACATTAGCAAAATTAATCAGATGAGATATATCGACATTAGCAAAAATTAATCAGATGGCGAGATATATATCGTCTTTACCAAAATTAATCAGATCTTGGTGGACGATATATTTCGTCAAAACCACTTGAAGGGTTAACATATAAAGTGGCTCCGACGAGATGGCAGTTGGTCTTGGGTCAGTCGATTTTTGAATGGGTGTTAAAGCTCGTCGTAGGAAAAGGGTTGCTGTACACAAAAGCATGGATGGCGATCGTCGTAGAGGATTCACCCACCCCTAACTCGTTATCACAGCTATCGCTTTCGGCACCGAATGACAGACTTAGAATCAGAAGACGCCAATTGTGGAAATGCTTTGCTTAAATTCCACCCTATCACATAATTTAAAGACTTGTTCAAAACCAAGTGACAACAGCCAACTCGCAGGTAGGTATTTTAAATAACGTCACAATGGAGCAACACAACGGGCTATTGGCGACGGTCCGGGATCGAACCCCGAGGGAAAGATCCGAGGACATCATTTTGAACCACGGTCAGATGACGAGGTTACACCTGAACTGGCACCCCCTCTCCAAACTTCCACACCACGCCAACGTGAGAATATTGGAGGCTACAGCAGATTTAACGTGCACCATCTCCTTTTTGTACCCGATGGTCTTCGGTTGGATTAGAACTCGCCACCATCCGGTTGCTACCAAAAGATCGGTTAATTTCAAAGGTAAAATACCCAAAAGTCGCATTTATGTGATGGAGAGGAACCTAGGCGTAAGCATTTCGTCCAAAAGCAATTCACTAAGTACAGCAAACAGCAGTTTCCCATTTTGAGCAAATCTGTCTTAATTTCGTTTAGCGTTTTGCGATCAATTTTGATATCCGGCGATAGCAAATTAAGGTCAAGTACTAGATATTGGTTGGTTTTTATGATATGATGGCCAAGTTGCTCTAAGCAATGTTTTTTCGTCAATTAAATGGATATCCCCTGAAAGGAAAGTTTTTGCTGACACTAGAAGAGAGAAATACACCCAGGAATCGAACATGCGATTACAGACTGCTAGCACATAGGCAAACTATCAACCAAGATGACCCTAGTACATCTTGGAGAATGTGATTCGTCCCAGAAGAGCCCGCTATGCATACCCTGATAATGGTATGCAAAAATTAAGATGGGTAGGTAGGTATTTTATTTAGCGTCGCACTGGAGCAACGCAACGGGCTATTGGCGACGGTCCGGGAACAAACCCGAGGACAACACCACGTAATTTTGAACCACTGTCTGATGACACCTCAGCTGTCACCCCACTCTCCAAACGTCCACACCATGCTAACGTGAGAACATTTGAAGCCACGGCAGATTTAACGTCACCAGCCCCTTTCTACTCGACGGTGCTTGGTTGAGTTCGAACTCGAAATCCTAATTCGATTGCTAAACCGCTACTCTTCCAACTGGGCTGGGCAACCGCAACCCAGAATTAAGATAGGATGTCTTAGAGAAAGTAACAGACATGAAACAATAACACTAGGAATAGCCATAATAGGCTTGGTATGGAACTGGATGTCATCTTTAAATGCATATAACAATTGAGAGGTTGATTGGTTCTATTTGGGCTTAACGGCACAAGAGCCATATTTGGTCAAACTACGCCAAATATAAGACAACGAGAGGTAGGTAGGTATTTTAATTAACGTCGCATTGGAGCAACACAACGGCGAGGAAAAAAAGCAAAAGGGTAGACGAAGGTAAAAAAGCAGGAGGAAAGTTCATTCAGGTACCTCGAGACTGTTATGCCCGTACACACGTAAAGATTTAATCCTGAGGACAAACATTTGTAAGGATACTCCTTGCGGAAAAAGAGGACAAACTGAAGGGGAAGCTATATTGTAAAAACAGTTACCGAATGTTAGAAACGTGTTTTATGATTAAAACTCGACAGATGTAAGAAATAAAAATAAATAAAAGTACAAGGTCAGCATAAATGAATTACCAGATTTTAAACATGTATATTTTCAAACCTATTACACATAATATAATCCGTGATACTTGAAAATAAAGAAAAACATTCCAAGTTTTTTTCAGTTACATATGTTCGATGTGTTAACCCTTCGTAACACGAAAAACATCTAATCTGTAATCAAGTTCATTCCACACATTTTGCAATTTTACACTCAACGGTTCTTAATGCAGCACTGATGCGCTCTTTAAGTTCATTGAGTGATTTCGGCAATGGTGGTTTACAAACAAGATCTTTGATGTAAACCCATAAAAAAAGAAATCACATGGCTTAAGGTCAGGGGATCTTGACCATGTGAATAAGGGTAAATCATCGCCACCCGCACGTCCAATCCAGCGTTGTGGAAGCTCCTCGACTTCTAAATGCACGCTGCACAGAAATAATGGAAGAAACCCTTGCATATTCAAATACACCAAAACTTTTCTCTGTCATTGTCGCCATTTTCAATCTCAATCACCGCGTTCTAGGGGAGTGCTGCTATTTAGTGAGCGATGATGAAAAAACTGAATATTATTGATTATATTATGTGTGATAGTTTTGAAAATATAAATGTTTAAAATCCGGTCATCCATTTATGCTAACCCTGTATAATGTAGTTAATCAAGATCCATGGATTTCCTGTATTAAAATTACACTTACCATCCAAAGCGTTTATGAGACAGAATGAGGGCAATTACTACAGAGGAACTATTTTATCACCTTGTAAATTTTAACACAGCGGCTCTCACTGTCCATTTAAGTTTTGTCCTCCCACGGAAATCAAGTTTTAAGTAACAGTATTAGATAAACTCAACACGAAAACAAATGAGGAGAAAACACCAGAAACGCTGTTAATTTTCACGAACCACCAAAGGATACAAATTGACCCTTCCTAGTTTTTTCTTCAATAATCTCTAATTTTCAAGTTTACGACTTAAAATACATGATTTTTCTAAGTTAATGGATACATCGTGTTGATCGTGTCGTAATGGTACATAATTTTAAATATGTGTTAATTTTCAAGAGAAAGATTTCCTTACTCGAAGCCAGTGAAATAGCTAAGTGGCTAACCACCATGGCCCTCAACTCAACAAGTTCTGTGTTCAAATCCCGATTTACGCATCCTGAAAGGGGTCGGTAGTGGTTCGGAATCCATTTTAACTAGGTCTGAGATTCATTAGATTCCCTAATAGCGTAATATTGCTTTTTCCCAACACAGACATAGGTCGTCGTGGCTCAGTGGGTATGCGCTAGCAACATTTTGAGTTGTAGGCGGCGCAGGTTCGATTCCTGACAGGTGCATTCCTCCCTGGGTGTATTTCTCTCTTCTGTGTCAGTAAAACTTTCATTGTGTGTGTCTATTACTTGATATTGTACGTCTTGCGTCTGGCCCAGCATGGCAAAATATGGCACTTGCGCTTTAAACCCAAACCCAACACAGATAAATAGTCGCATTTGTTGGTTGTAGGATTCCTAGGAATGATTCGACAGGTTACAGAACGGATATATTCGATTGAAGCCTGTAGAGGTTTAAGTTGTAGGTCCTAGCATAATAAGCCCTCGTGTAGTAAAAATTGAATATAGATCTGTTGGTTTCTATTAAAGGAGGTCGGACTCCCAATGTACATCAGTATTTGTGCCGTCTGGTGTCATTTTTTTCAGTTTTTCTTCCACCGGTTCCAATTATCTGTGGCGATAGTGAACATGTATATATGTATTCTCTTCCTGTCTGAACTGTTCTTCTGTTTTCGTCTCTGTTCGAGATTAGTCGGATAGACCGTATGTTTTTCTTAATTTATTATCATGTTAACCAAGTGGGTTGGATGATTGTTTTTTGTATTCAATAAGTAATTCTCATGAAAGAATTCTTTGTTGCGTCAACAAACGCAGACAAGACGGGCAAAACGAAACCCAACCTGTCTTGTGGAGTATGTCCAGATGTTTACCATCATTAGGGCATGTGGACACTGTTTAACTTGTCCTGCTTTCTGTTATAACTATCTCACTCTTTTCTCACTGGACAAACATTTCTATTTTGTTTTGACGTTTGATGGATCTACAATGTACCTCAATTATGTGAGTTCACCAACCATTTGGGCCGCGGTAGACCGGTCGGAAGAGCAACGGATTATCAACCGGAGGGTCGCGAGTTCGAATCCAACCAAAGACCGTCGTGTTCAAAGGGGGCTGGTGTAGGTTGAATGTGTCATGGCCTCAAATATCCTCACGTTGGCGTGGTGCGGAAGTTTGGAGAGTGGGGTGCCAGCTCAGGTGTGACCTCATCATCTGACCGTGGTTCAAAAGTACGTGGTGTTGTCCACGATCCTTCCCTTGGGGATTGATCCCGGACCGTCGCCAATGGCCCTTTGTGTTGCGCCAGTGCGACGTTATTCAACTGCCATCGGTACCATCCACCAACCATTTATTAGTTGACAGAATACTAGGAACGATTCTATTCGTCAAGGTGAAAACAGGTAAGAAATCATGAAGGGAAGACTTTTTTTATGTGTATAATAGATTGCTTGGCTCTCCCTAATCCCAGAAACTCCTCCGTAAGGCGGAACTACATAGCTGAAAGCCACACAGGTGAAACATTGTCCGCCTACGGCATCCAATCCAAGCCAACTTTCTCTTCGTGATTGATCCCGGACCGTCAACAATAGCCTATTTTTTAATCGAACTTGAACGATTGCCAACGTCGCGACATTTCCAAATGTAGTATTGCCTCATTGTCACTTGACGACTAATTGCTACTATTGGTTAAGATGATCTAAATTTTTCCAACCTTTAGAACTACTCTATTGGTCTTTTCCTTCGTATAGAATCCTTTGGAAAAATTCTATTCATCCTTTCCTTAGAAAAGAATGCCTTTCTAAATATTCTATTGGACCCTTCCATTGGAGATTCTGTTGGTTTTTTGACTTGGAATAAACTCCTTTGGAAATATAGTATCTCTCCTTGCCTTAAGAACATAATTCTTTCGAAAGAGTATTGGTCATATTCAAAATTGGTTAAAAGTCATGCAGGGAACAATCAAGGCAATGCAAGGCAGTCATGCAAGGTGGAGTTATGCGTGTGAACCTCTCGAGTTAATGTACCGAAAACATTCCGAACTATGCAAACTGGGAGACAGTATTTTAATTCTAAGCGTAATAGTGCCTTCCTGGGGTATCTGGCATTTCGACTGTAAGGGACTCTTAATTGGAGATATTCGAGCGGTCATTAACTTCATGTTTGGTAAATATGTTCGCAAACTTTCTGAGCTCGCTTTTTCTCGCATATAGGAAGGAACGGTACATGCTACGGATCATTAGTTGCAAATTGAATCGCGTCTCCACTGACGTGAAAAGCGTCGTTACCTTTGGAAATAGAGACTTGTCTGAAATCTGAACATTTAATTATTTTCCTTGGGTTTGCTCGTACAGGAATTTGCGGTAGCTAGAGGTAAATAAATTATTTGCGACTCGATATCAAAATTTTGGATTTGTGCTTGAGTGACTTTTTCACTTGTATGCCTTGAAGCGAATTAAGTCTGACTCATTTCCACAACTGCAAAAGTGAATATGTCTAGGTTTATATATGTATATACTTTTAGACACACTTCGTTTATTTTCTTAAGCTAAGTTCGCACTTTGTTTAAGAAAATAAAATATATTGTTCAAGCAATATTTAATCAAATTAACCCTCGGATGAGGGGAGCGGTCCAACAGGCCAAACGTTTCGAGTCCGCTCGTTACGAAGGGTTCGGATTCTTTCAGACCTCAAACTCCTGAAGAATCGCCGAAACCCATTACAATTTCCATCCCCTATTTTCTGTACTACAAAGAGACCCGCACTTGAATAGTCTTATCTTCCGTTGACAAAGATGTCAGGGTTATCGACGGGGAGCTTAGGAAATTTTTTTATCCTCGAGATCTAGTCTGTGAGAGATTGAATAAATGAAAAGATATACACTTAAAAGTCACCGCCGCCCTTTCAGTTTACCCGGGAAGAATCTGTCCCTTCTTGGCATACCCACGACCCGACAATAGAAACCGGCACATTAGGCGATAATGGGACGACACATATTCCCTCTCCTGGGAGAAAGCATTGTAAAGGCCGTTTCGGCCGGTTTCAGTAAGTTGCCTGCAAAGCCGTTGGGCCGGCTGCCGTAACCAAAGAAGGAAACAATATTCTGCCCCGACGTATGCAGACGGTTAAACACTTGGTAAAAACTTGACTCCTTGTGATTGAAGCATTTGGAAATCGAAACTTACCAAGTATTTCTTATTTATGCGGGGAAATACCTTTTTTAATCTGGGTAGGTAGCTAATTAACGTCGCATTGGAGTAACATAACGGGCTATTGATGACGGTCCGGGAACCATCCCAAAGGGAAAGATCCGAGGACACCTCGTCATTTCGAACCACGGTAAGATGAGTTTAAATCCCGAGCTGGCACCCCGCTCTCCAAACCACCACTTAGCACCAACAACGGACAACGTCCTTCGCGACAGATTTAACATGCACCAGCTGCCGCGTACACGACGGTTTGGGGTTGGACTTTATTTCGAACTCGCAACCCTCCGCTTGCTAATCTTCGCGTCCTAACGTTCGGTTGGTTTTTAAACCTCATCAAATTTTTTTCCACCTTTTAAACTTCGCACTGAAAATTTTATACATATGTAAATTAAATGGTTCAGTTTCATTAGTTATGCTACAGACGATGTTTTATCATCTGACTATTGTTTGAATATTCTTATTCTCATCTATACATTTTACGTTTTAAATCTACCTTTTACCTTTGCCTTAGACTATGAATTTTTAAATATTTTATACTTTTATTGGGGCATATGTTTGGCGCAGTCTTGACCGCTTTTGGACCTTGCGCCATAAAACATCAACATCCAATCCAAACCGATTGCTGATCCGTTACTCTTCCAGCTGGGCTACTGCGGCCCTAACTCTTTCAAAGGATTTCTAATTTAACTTGCGAAATACTTTAGTCTGGGAGTGGCCGTGGAGTATGACCTACCCTAATTTTTAAATAGACGAAATTCTAAATGTGTTTTCTGTGAGAATAGGATGATCTCATTAGTAGCTTTTTTTTATGCTTCCTTGAACCTGAAAAAACAGTTTCAGCCCCTTGGTCTTTAATAATGGTAGTTCTCATGGGGAAAGGAGGAATAGGAAGGAGGTAACAATGACCGTATTCGTCTTCTCACATACTTGAACTCAAATAGAAAACAATTCTACGAAAATTTACCACAGGTGTGATTGGGTCTAACGCGTCGCTGGAGTTTATCTCTACCCTGTTAACCTTGAAAACTATTTCCAGAGCCTTCGGTCTTTCAGAATGAGAGTTTGTACGAATTTGCGACATGGAATACGTAGGTATTTTAATTAAGGTCGCACTGGAGCAACACAGCGGGCTATTGGCGACGGTATGGGATCAAACTCCAAGGGAAAGATCCTAGGACAACACCACTTAATTTTGAACCCCGGTCAGATGACGAGGTCACACCTGAGCTGGAGACTCACTCTCCAAACTCGCACACCACGCCAACGTGAGGACATTTGACGACGCGACATATTTAACTTGCACCAACACCCGTGTACACGGGCTTTGGCTAGATGGAGTCTCGAACTCGCTACCCTCCGATTGCTAATCCGATGCTCTTCAACAGGGCTACGCGGACCCATATTTGAGAGGAAGTAGAGGAAATTTTAAATTTATTTCTTTCAATTATAAAGCAGTTTTAGAGACTATCTTAATACTTTTATATATCTTAATTTAAAAACAGGTTTTAGAGTGACTCCGATCTACAAGACAAAGAAAAACTGAATTGCAGACAAAAGGTAAATAATTATTAATAAAGAATCTAACGTATATTGAGAATTTACCTCGCGTTATCCAATACCTGGTAGAAATGTGACTGATGACACTTGGAAATCGCAAAAGAATTCACAATAAATATTTTTTGATTGAAACAATTAAAAATATTTTCATGCACGACTTTTATAGAGCAGAAAAATTAATCAAATACGGATGATTTTGCTTTTAAAGTTCTGGTAGGGGCCTAAGCCTCCATAGCCCCCTCAGCACACATCCTGTGGCATTCTGACGTATTTTCATTGACTTCGCAAGTAAAGTTTGTTCGTAAATTTGACTCGAAAATACGTCAGTCTAACAAGTACAAATTTTAGAAATGCTTAAATCAACGTTTCGTAACATTCATTTAAAAGACTGACAAACAATATCATATTTATAGTAGTTTTATAAACTGACACATTGCTTTTTCCTCGTCGTTGTTGTACTCAAATTAATGTACGTATTTCTATCAAATGGTATTTTTTAATTTTTTGGTTTGGTTTGACACTTCTGACACTTTTTGCTACACGAGAACTGTATACTTATAAATTTTTGTAAAAAATTTTCAAAATTGAAAACATTATATAAAACTCAACCACATAAAAAAGTATTTTTTTAAGTAATCAAAAAAATTATTCATGTAAGAAACAACATACATCAATTGCAATGTGTGTCGAAAGCAATCTTTCCCAACTTCATTGAAATAATTCAGGTTAAAAAAAGGACAGTACTCCATTAATGAATTTTATAAATTACCGATAATTCAGAAACCACATTTATATTTGATGGAAAAACAAATCGACATTTAAAAAAGCTATTCTCATCAGAAATCCACCATCTGCATGAGAGATAACGTTTATGATGGGAATAAATGACAAAACACCGAACTCGTTTTTAAAGCACCTGGAAAGTAACTGCCTCGTTGGTTTCTAACGACGCATGCATTAAACACAATGGTTACTCAGCCATGAAATGTCAGAGATCATTTCAGAAAAATCTTTCGTTTCATAAAAGCAAGTCTTCTGAAGTATCCATTATTTCCTAGCAACTCACCACCTATTTTTGTAATATTGTGTGAAGGTTTTCCATATCGGTTTGTTTAAGGGAAAGCTAGCGGAAAACAAAGGCGAAATTCCGAAACAAACAATGGCAAATACTCGTTGTCGGATTAGAATAAATATGGTTGAGTTGATTCATGCTTTTGCAAAATATGCATACTATATTTTCAAATAACCGAACGAAATTTTGCTTAAAGCTTTGGACACAAAAGTTTGAAAGAAATGAAGATTAGTTCCTATCTTTCTCACAAGATGGTGCCACAAGCAATAAATTAAGAGGAAAAATAATTCAAGGAATCATTATTTGCTAGCAACTCACGTTTTTTTTTGCGATGAATGTTTTCAGCACCGTTTCTTAAATGGAGCCTAGTGATAAACAATAGGAAAAGTTGGATAGAAACAGCTACACCATATCTGCAGATAATCGTTTTATGTAAATATGGGTGAATATATTCAAGCTTTGACGACATGCATACTTTTTTGTTTACAAATAAACTACGCTTTTTTGAGGTTTTAACTTAAAATTGTGGAAAAATTGAAACTTGGTTCCAATCTCTCCCACGCGATGACGCCACAAGCAACGATAAGTAGAAAAAAGTAAATCGTTATAGTTCACCAGCCTTTCATAATTAGAAATGCAAAGTCATAATCGGACTAAGTGTTGTCAACATTGAAGTGATTCTACTTCAAGGCACTATTGCCGAAATTATATATCTTCTGTAGGCTAAGGGATAACCGATTATAATGAGAAAACCGATTTAAAAGCTGACAAAAAATCAAATCTGTAGACATTTTGAAAATTTTTTAAAGTTATAAATCTATTAAAATACTTTGCTTTTTCTGAAAAATTTAGTGTATTTATACTAAATGTGTAGCAAATTAGTCTACTTTTGTGTGAAAAGAATCTTTAGACTCGGTTCAATCGTAATCCTTAGCACAACAAATTTAAATAATACAATTAGAAAATCACGTTATGAATGCACCTTAAGTTAAAAAGTACTGTACATTTTAAAGAGTCCCTTCATCCATGTAAATCAAACTTTCATACACATATTTGTCTACACATTCTCGCCTGCTACTCTTATGGAGTGAACTACTTTATTTCAAGATTACTTTTTGGCATCTGTACTTTACTTTCAAGGGGGAAAATGAATCATCTCTTCATTTTTGAGTTATGCGGTGTCTCAATTTTTATTGCGCTCCATTTTTCACTTGTTTAAGTTCGGATACGACTTTTCCATTTAATAGAAGTTTTTATAAACACGTCCAAAAGAAAGCCAAATTTTCTTCTGAAGCATGGCAATGCATAAACCATAAGGATTACTAGTTCCGATGTAAGTTTTTGTACTTATAACTCATCAATTAAAATGATTCCGGCAAGTCTTAATAAGCAGAGGCCGAAGATACACGAAAATGTAAAAAATGTTGATATTTTTTACACTGCGAGTTTACGTATGGCATTATTTTCTTTCGTTTTAATGCATTCGATAATTAGAAGGAAACGCACGATTTTTTCACGAATATTTTATTACTGATATTTATTTTCTCCATTTAATATTTTATACGTTAGGTTTTTCTTTTAGAAAATAAAAAAATATTTATAATTCGAAATGACGCCGTTTCTTTTGTACTCGTCGCTAGCAATCTCCGTACATTAGATTGGTGTAATATTTGTTTTCAAAATTGCATTTTTTGTAACATTTTGAGTGTAAATAAATCCGAAATGGCTTTGAATATAACATAAATGGTTAATTTTTATTCAATTCATATAAAGTAACTAAATGATTTGTAATCGCAGATTAATTTTTTGCTCATTTAAGTTGCATGTTTAGAATCGATCATTTTGTCTTTTGATATAAGATTTTCTAGAGAATAAAAAATGAATAAACGTGTAAAGTGTTTTCCAGATTAAAAATTTAAAATCTGGTACGTGAAATGACAAAAACATAAAATAAAAGACAAACTTAGATAACAAACGATGAATAAATATACTTATGTTAGAAAATATGCTAACAATACTAGTTATCCAACAATTCTAAAAGTGTTGGTAGGTAGTTGAATTTATATCGTATTGGAGCAAAACAAAAAGCTGTTGGCGATGGTCCGGAATCAATCCCGAAGAGAAAAATCGGAGGACAGCACCTCCTAGTTTTTGACCCACGGTGAGATGACGAGGTGAAAACCAGAGCTGTCATCCACTCTCCAAACTTCTACACCATGCCAGCTTGGGAACATTTGAGGCATGACACATTATAAATATGCACCAGCTCCCACATACACGTTCTTTGTTTGGAACGAATTTCGAACTCTTAAACATCCGGTCGCTAATCCGTGACTCTACCAAATGGGCTACTCCAATCCTCTAAAACTTACACTTTCAGTGCAATATGCTTTAGTGCATTCAGTCTTAGTATTTTCGTTTTATTGCATCAGAATGTAGTGGTAAAATCTAATTACTTTGTCATAATGGAAATAAAATTTTCTTACGTAATTTGATTTTCACTTTTTTAAGGTTAATATTGTACTTTTTTTCAGATGAAAGGGGGAAAGTAATTTTCGGAATAGTAGAAATTTATTAAAATAAGCACGAATTTCACTATGGGGAAAATTGCGTGTCAGCAAATAATTGAATGTATAATGTGTTCAGTTTTATATCGAATTATTCCTTTTTCTAATTTTAAGATCTGTGTGATTAAAAAATGTTGTTCTTATAAAATGCATTTATATAAATTGATGATTTAATTAACCTAATTTAATGTCTTTAAAGGACGTTTATGAATTTTTACAAGACTTTTTCCCCAGAAAATGTATATCTATAAATGTGAAGCGTTATATACTTCTAATTTCGCCGTAGCATTTAACCTATTACAATTGTGCATGAGTTCATTTCTAATTTTTGAAATTTATTAACCCTCTGAGCGGATGTGTCGACGAGGTATCTTGTCGCTAGAAAAAACCTGACGAGATCCTGATGAACGAGATATCTCGTCATTTGTAGAAACTGACCAGATCTTGATCTTTTGTCATAAGAAGGATGATGAGATATCTCGCCATTAGCAAAATTGATCAGATTGATAGACGCAATATCTCGTTTTCGGTAGGTATTTTAATTAACGTCGCTCTGGAACAACACAACGGGCTATTGGCAACTGTCCGGGATCAAACCCGAAGGGAAAGACCCCATGCCAACACCACGTAATTTTGAACCACGGTCAGATGACGAGGTCAGACCTGAGCTGGCACCCCACTCTCCATACTTAGACACCACGCCAACGGGAGGACATTTGAGGCCGTGACAGATTTAACTTGCACCAGCCCCCTTTGTACACGACGGTCTTTGTTTGGATTCGAACTCGCAACCCTCTGGTTTCTAATCCGTTACTCTTCCAACCGCTACCCTACCCAGTATGTGAGTTTCTCTTAATCGACAATCACCAATATCCACGCTCTTAGGAACCGGGATTTGAATCCGAAACCTACTGTGTGGCAGACAAACGCTCTGCCCACTATACCAAATAGTAGGCTACGTTTGAAATATTAATGCATATATTATAGTGTGATATAATCTACACCTTAAGGTGTATGTATACACTAGAACATTTTTTTAAAATTTAGACTTTAAAAATCCAGTTTTTTCACAATAGGTCATTGGTTTGTGCTTAAACTCACTTTAGTGTGAAAAATTCTGATTAAACTACTTATTAATTATCTAATTTAGATATAATTAGCTAATTAGCACATTTTTTGAACAGTGATATCTCAAATTTTTCACGAAGAAAGTCTAAAAAATCAAGATTTTTCAGAAATTTCGACATTTAAAAATCAACGAAAAATCCATTTCTTAACTAATAACTTCGACTGAAGGTCAAAACATCCACTGTATTACATAGATTATAATGACACAAAAATAATTATAATAGATCAATTCATTGTTGAGTTATCACTGTTCGAAAGAAGAATCCGATTGCAAAAACAGTTCAGAAATCGAGTTTCAAGTTTTGGAAACGTGTTTGTCTAAGGTGACAGTACCTAACCCAATCCCTTGTAACTTGAAAACTATTTCGAATATTTACAAGATTTTGGTATTGTTTGAAAGCTAAGGGGTTGGACAATATTTTGAATTATTAAAAAATAGATCGATATTTTAGTCCATTTTCGTGATTTCTAGTGTATGCATACACCTTAATCAAAATTGTAAACTTTGATACCGCTGTGGGTATATTTTTAACCCCATAAGAATCGAACCTAACCTTTATTAATAAGTCCAACGTCTAACAAACTAAACTCCACACCAGCACGATTGTAAAGAAGCAACGAACCCACACATTTAGCTTGTTTTAAAGGAGAAAAAGAACTCATTCCCCGCTTCCATTTTAAAGACAAAACTAAATCGACGGTAACAAAAACAATAGATATTCTCTAAGACGGTTGCCTCCTCTGGAAACATTTTTTCCATCCTCACTTTAGAGAGCGCATTCCGCATGAATGAAACGCATTAAAGCTCCCTCTATTGAAAGAGGAGCCATTTTGATTTCCAGAGGAAAAAGCCTTCCGCCCGAGAATGGTAATTATTTTCCCAAAGCCGGCGTATTTATCCAACGGCAGCTTTCCGAAGTCGAGGCACATCTCTCGATTTGATTGCGAACGGGTTTTGGACCCCCAAAAAAGAAGAAAATCGGATCGAAATAAAACAGAATCAAACCCCCAGCCGGGGACACATTCTAATGAACACTTTTCCGAGTTCCCCTGTTAAATTCGATCGCTCGTCGTCGGAGTGAAGGGTTATTTTTCAGCGGGTCTCTTTCATTCGGAAGAAACTGCAAGAACCAAAAACAAGCCAAAAGCTGCGCCCGTTGAAAGAGCTGGCTGACTTGTTATTCACCACGAAAAGTGACACACGGGAACCGTCGACGGCGGAGGGAAGAAAAGAAGCGAAAACATCTTCCGTTATCGTGTTCGAAATGGAGCGAGCAACATTTAATTAAAAAGGGAGAAAAACGGTTCGGGAGGTTGCGAAAAATAGAAATGCAAATGTTCGACAAACAGGAAGGGGTGAGGAAATATTTTCCGTTGGGTGTTTGTCGAAAGCCTTCCTCGACAACGCTTTTAAAATTTGGTGTTTTTCTTGAAGGGAAGGTATTTAATCTCCCATCCTTCGATCTGCAAAAAAATAAACTTTCTTAGTGCCCAGGGCATTCGAAAACAGTAACGTCGAAAGTTGGATTAATTCTTTGAAAAGGGGAAAGCTCTTTCAAACTCGAGAGCTAACTTTCGTCTGAGGAATTTGTGAATTCCGGAATTGATATATTCTTCTTGTTACGTTACATAATGGATATTAAATGAGATATGCTTAATATAAAAAGCATATCGATCGATGCATTAAAGTTATACTACTCTCGAATGAAATCTTTGTATCAATATTTTATTTAGTTTGGAAGCTTTATATTTCATTTTTAGTCGTACAGAAAATCTTTCCTAGCCTTGATGTTTGATTATTTCATGTCCGAGCAGTTCTAAATTAGTTAAATTCCCAACAAGGAAACATGTTTCTGACATTTCTTTTCGTAAATTTGGAAACTGATAAATTGTTCTTGTATACCGGATGTAGAGTGAATGATTCTGAGTATAAGAAAATGTTTACTAGTCTTTAAAGTGCTGTTTTCACTTTCAAGTTCAGTTTAACACTTGAAAGTTATATTTTTACTTCTTTTCCGGTCATTTCAGAAAAATTGCTAGGCCTTAATGGTTTAGCTTCAAGCATTCTTAAGTTACTTCTTTATTCCAACCGATGAAAGTTTAGGTAGCGTTAAATGCAATTGAAGGCGAAAAGAATACACAGTTTACAATTGAAGGGATATAATGTTCCGATTGCTAAGCAAAAGATTCGCAAAGTTCGATATTCTACTCATTTGAAAAAAAAAGAATTCTTTTGAATAACGTCCGGGTCGCCATTAATTGGCTAGTTAAGTTGAGAAAATCAGAAGGTAATTTTAACATAACGTAACCTACACTTATTACATATCAACGCCACGGAATACAAAAGACGTTTTATCCTCGGGGGAAAAGCACGAATATCCCTTATTTCTGGCATGTCTACTACTTTTTATATGATTTATGATCTTCCGCTGATGCCACTCAAATCTATCAAAACTTCGTTGCAAACGATCAGGGGTTTCTTATCAGGAGGGTAGTCAAGTTAGTCACTAATACAATTCTTAGAGAAATTTAGATTAGAAATAGATTGATCTTGGTCAGATTTCAAAATGGATATTTTATGCAATATATTACTTGGGTGATGTGGTTTGGTGATCTAGTTATTTTTTGATTAGTTAGAGCAATATCAGACTGTAATATACGTCTCAAAATGTGTGTGTGTGTGTGTGTGTGTGTGTGTGATGTGAAGTATAATACATTGACCTATGATTTAGAAGAATTTTATTTTTGTATTTGGCATGTTTGAGATCTGTTAAATGACTCGAAAGCTTATCATTTACTTCTACAATCATATAGGAAAGTGTTCTTACTGTTTTGATTAATTTTACGCCAAAAGCATACGAAGTTTAAGAAAACATCTCTTAGACAATCTAAACTAGTTTAGAGAGTATGCTTTTCACGTAATTACCGTCACTCAAATAGGCTAGAAGTAAAAAGAATGGAAAACCTTTATTAAATATCTAGCGACATCTAGGAATATTGCGTACACATAATCTCTCAACATTCCACAATCAACCGTTTTAAGATTAGTCATAATAAGAGTTTTTCCTTTATACAGTGTAGCTCTTTGCTAAATAAATTGGCTGATACATGTCGCAGTTACAACGACGATAGATATCCTTTCAGTTTCTGCTCACGTCAGTTTGGAATCGATTTAGATACATCGTGCTTCCGGATATATTGGGAGAAATACATATTTCCGAGTCCCAGAGGTCCTAAATATTAAAGTGAATAAATGCGTATTGTACTGTACTGAAATGGAAACTACATTTTGAGCCATACACGATACATATAACCCCTTTTTATTCGCACAAAAAAGTATTATGGGTATATTTCGATTCCGGCGATTTGGCATTTGAGTCACGTGGTTTCGAACGAATCTATTTGTTAAATTAAGGTTAGGTTAAACGTAAACAATGCGTTTCCACAATTGGAGTCTTAACAGTGGTTGCTGGCTCCGAATTTATCGTTCTGTACCGGAAGTGAATGCACTGATTAAGAACTGGCGAAAGAAATAATCACTTATGGCGGTGTTATACATTATTTTGCGTATGGCAGTCCTTTCCTCTGGCGAACTTATCCACATTTGTACAAAAGAACTTCTCCAAGGTCATCTACCTTCGCCACTGGATCCCTATTGTACACAATCCGCAATATTTATCACATATATCATAACCACATGTACGTAACTCATATCAATAGTGGGGCAGAATACAATTCCAAAAATGAAACAGATCTTTCCAACATTTTTTAAATACAGCTCGATATTTCTCTTTTGGGTTATAAAATTGGTTGGTTTGGATTATATGGCAAAAGTTCTAAAGAAGGAAAAGCTGCATCGAACCCCGAAAGATTAAATAAAAACCTATTAACCCTTTATGTGGTTGTCTGGACGAGGTATCTCTTCATTAAGAAAAACTGACCATATTTCCATGGACGAGGTAACTCATCATTAGAAGAAAACTGACCCTTGATCTCGATATCATCAAAGACTGAAAAATTTCGTCATCATGAAATCTTGACGCAAAATCTCGCCACTAGTAAAATTGGCTAAATCTTGATGGACGAGATATCTCGTCGAAACCATTTGGAGGGGGAATGATTTACATTAGTGGTTGGAGTGACAATATTCAAAATAATTAGTTATGTGATAATTTAACTCAAAAATGTTTGAAAATGTAATTGAAAACGTTTAAAATTATGTAACATAGTTTGCTTTAAAGAACAATCAGAAATACAAAGCTCCGTCAAGTTCACTTGGGCAGATACTCATTAGATACTTTGTAGTCTCTACTGTACGTATTTGATGCTACTGACATTAGTTATTTGGTACTTTTGGCTACTTTATACTTGATTTACAGCATTAGTCGGCAAAATTCAAAGTACAAAATAATGTAATAAAAACATAAAAATAGCAAGAAACGTCCAATAAAAGATACAAACCGGGAGAAAACCTACGATTGGAAGTAGTAAAAGTAGAAATCCGTCGCTCAATAAAGTTGAATTCAGCAACTAATGAACTCTCTTTGCTTCACCCAGAAAAAGCGTCCACCAAAAATAGCGTCTTTTTAATTATTTGTGTTTCATGCTGTCGCTGCAAGACTCTTTCCTAAACTTTTTCTGATTAACTTCCGAACTCGGGAAAACAATAGACAACGTCCGACAGTCAGAAAGGATAAAGAGAGAGATTTCCCGAAAATTCGGATGCTTTTCGAAACCGGAAACCCCCTCCGCTCTAGGTTGAATATAAGGAGCGTATTTTTTCCCTCGTGCCTCGTAGCAAAAGGAACATTTTCCCGGAATTCTGTTCGGAACAAAAGCCCGGGGAAAAAACGCAATAAGACTCACTTCTGGTGGAGGAAAAGAAACGGCGACGTTTTCTTCCTCAGTCAAGAAACGGTCGCCTGTTGACAAAAGGACCGAAATAAAACTGTTCGCAGAGTTGCTTGGCAGGCAAATATTGGGCTGAAATTGAAGCTTTTCTTTTTAGATCCTGTCTTTTAGATGGGCTGTCGACCTCGGATAAGACGCTGAGTTCGGATATTTCTTTCCTGATAAGGTGACGGAGTCATAGGAAGGCTATAGCTTCGCGGAGGGTTCGTTGTCACCAAATCGTATCTTTCTATCGAAATATCTAAACTACAATAACAAGGAAAAAGTAAGGACGCGTAACATGGAACACCTCATTTTAAAAGATTGCACGTAGGAAACAGTTGTTTAACCTAATTGAACTCCAAATAACGACAAAATTATCTTATAATCATATAAGATAACTTATCAAACATGAAAACTTTTAAGTCATACAAAAAGAAAGTCAGAATTGCCGATTTCTAAAGAAACGGTATCTAATTAAATTAAAACACTAATTAGCTGTCCGTTTTCCATATTTATGCACTTGCCCTGTAACCCAACAAAAAACGAAACGCATCAATAAACAGAACGTTTCAAGTAAATATTTGCATTTTAACTCGAGTAAACCGGTTATTTCAGCGCATGGAAAAACGTAATCAGTGATTTTTTGAGTTGGTCCCAAACCTCTGATAGTGGCCATTGAAATAATGAGTACTGGAAACTCGTCGCTAAATGAAGAGTGAATGTACATTGCATGTGGCTAAAACAAATGTTTCGGGATTCCTCTACATATATAATATTAATGTGAATAAATTTATTCCGTTTACATAATTTGAGAAATGTTACTGTAATTATGTTTCCACTCCCAAGAAACAACTCCTGAGAAATATTTCTTCAGACACGAAAAATTAACAAGGCTTTTTTATAATAAAACTACTTGACAAAGTTCCTAGTTTCCCTGCCACCTGTATATTATCGCAGTGAAACAGCTTTTACAGAATCCAACCTTTTTAGCTATTTGAAAAATAGCTGTAAAAATAACATTTGACAAAATTCCTAATTTCCCTGCTATATGTAGGTCCACACAGTGAAACACCTTTTACAGAATTCTTTCTATAACCTTTGCTATTTGAGAAATAGCTGTTGTCTTCTGTGTGGATGAGGTTTAAACAAGCCATCACAAAATACTTAGGCGTAAGGTTAAGAACCGTACGCGTGAGATAAATCAGTAGTAGCAGTAGTTTACAACCAGTAACTATTTTCTTTTTTCTTTCTTTTATTTTTCTCTATTTCGCGCTCCTGACATTTCTTTTTTCTTCTTAAAACTATATCAAAATCGTCTGTTATGATTACATTTTCTTTTAAACAGAACTTAATTTTGTGGTTAACAATTAAGAGCATGAATGGGAAGCTCAAATTCATTTCCCCCAAATACGGATTTGTCCTCTCATGATGTGTGTTCAACAAGTGAACAATTCAAATCACATTAAAAAAATATTAAAGTATAAAGCCTATTTCATACAAATTATGATGCCACCGCACTAACATTCATGAGTGTCTAAGATAAAGCAATGTCGTTCCAAACTTTGTATCTGTAAAACTTCAACGCCTAAGCATTGTAGCATTACATGCATTTGATTGAAAAAAATCATTTCTTTGCAACTATTTAGCACTCTTTAGAAACATTTCAACTTTCCAACGAAAGATTTTGGCCTTTTTGTTATCGAGCAACCATAAAATAATTTTGAATACTGGATGTGAAAGGAACTAAGTTAAAATCAATAGAACTAACAGCATCAAAAGGGAATCCAATCCATTAACACTGCTGGAACCGTAAAGGAAACATCGCGAAAACACCTATAATGCACTTTTTCATTTAGAAGCAAGGTAAAACAACTTCCGACTTAAAACTCTTTCAAGTTTCCCTTTGCCATTAAATTTAGTTTCGATGTAAAAAACAACTGTTGTTCCTCGATTTAACATGTGTGTAATCATTATTGAAAACTTTCGAATCGCAGATCGGGTTTCACGATGAAAGAAGACACTAATGACTACCGTTAAGAGCAAAGTAAAAACTTCGTCCCAAGGTTCTGGCTAACGTGTGTATTCTAATAGGCTGTCGTGCTGAAACTCGAAGCGTGCATTCTTTAAGCTTGATTGAGAAATACTGTTACGAAGTAATCGAATTTCTCTTTCAAAACGGAACTAATTAACTCAACATTTAATGCTATAATCGTGATAGCTATTTTCGTAATTAATTGGGATTATTTTGACGTCACGTTGTCACAAATTATTATGGACAAAAATAACAATATACAATGAAATGTGAGAACTGGCTCAGACGAGATCTTACTCATGCACGTCATTGGTTGCGTATGCTAGTGCATATATAAAGCGATACACATCTCAGCAAGTATAGAGCTGTTTCCGCCATGATAATGGCAAATTATCATTATCTAAGTGATTAAGTCGTTTTGATCTTTTAAATATCAATCAGATCGTATAAAAAGCGCTACTTTTTGGATTACTGATATTGTAGAACAAAATCTATACTTGAATTGTTTTTGACCAATAAATACATTGTGTGCAGTTTGACAAAATACCTGATTTGAACAATGATATTTAGACTTAAAACTATCTAATGCACAAGGCAAATGAAAATAAATCTTAATAGATATTGTTTTTTTACGTTTTCTTTTGAACTTTTTACTGTAGGTAGCTGAACAATTGTGCGTATCATGGGTTACATTACATTTCAAATATTGAGTGAAACTGAGGCTAAAATAGAAACATAGCTTTTATATGTTAAAATTTAAATCCAAATGTTTACTATATCGTTATAAAAGTCATGAAAATAGTAAAACGCACGAGATGAACTAATTCAAGGTTGTCTTAACCCTAATTACCTGTATCAAATTGGTGACTAGAATCAAACTTAATAGTTTAGAAGTTAAATCTACTAGCTTACACTTATATCAAAGAATTTGCCTGAGAAACTCTTAAAATATATCTAGATCACTTACTTTTTAAGTTGAAAATTACCTAAGTTGAAAACTATTTACTTTTTAAGTGGAAAATTACTTAGTTGAATCTTTCCGCGAGTTTAGCTATTTGAGCTTTCCTCCGACTTTCTTTGCCCACTGCAAACACTAAAATATATTTAAATGTGAAAATTCAAAAGCAGCTCAAGCCTTCCCTATGGTCAGAAAGCCTCCCCAGTTTCCCCTATTGTTTAAGAAAAAGAAATAAGAAAACAGCACTTATCCATCTTGACACATCTGTGTCGAAAGCGTGAATCTACAGGGAATAGCGGATTCGACCGCATCCAGTATCGGTAGCGTTCAGCACGTGTTCTGGTTTCATCGGTTGGCTTTAAAAGCACGCGGACTGCGAAAAGGGGAAACGTGTACCGGAAATTTATTTTCGAGTCAACCGGAAATTGCTTTCCACCGCCACTAAACAAACAAAAAGAACACGTGGTTCGGTGCACCCGTTCTATCTTCCTTTTTCGTGGTTCATTCGGTTTTCATGAAAAATTACATTTCAAGGAATTGTTTTTTAAACTAACGATTGGAAAGTGTTTTTAGAAACAAGTGATTGCATAATTATATTTAAAGATTGTGTTGTCAGTGGTTTTATTTTGAGTGCCTATATATTCAAATCGTATTCTTAGTTTTAAGCAAGTCACCCTTCGTACCTACATCCGACACACAAGGTCACTTGCAATGGCTGGTTATGGGGTTTTATGGCGCAATGGCTCTATTTGGCTATGCCACACCAGACACAAGACATACACTCACAATGAAAGTTTTACTGACACAGAAGAGAGAAATACACACAGGGAGGTATTCCATTAGCGTCGCATTGGAGCACCACACATGGACTATTGGCGACGGTCTGGGATCAATCTAAGGGAAAGATCCGAGGCAAAACCAGTAATTTTGAACCACGGTCAGATGACGAGATCAATTCCTCAACTGGCACCCTACTTTCCAAATTTCCACACCACGCCATCGTGAGGATATTTGAGGCCATGGCAGACTTAACGTGCCCCAGCGCTCGTGTACAAACCGGTCTTCCGCTGAACAGAGTTTCGAACTCGCAACTCTCCTGTTGCTAATCTGGGGACGTCGTGGCTCAGTGGATATGTCCACTCTGCTAGCAACCTTCAAGTTGTAGGCGATGCAGGTTCGATTCCTGACAAGTGCATTCCTCCCTGCATGTATTTCTCTTCTCTGCTAGTAAAACTTTAATTGCGTGTGTCTATTACTTGATGTTGTATGTCTTGAGCCTGGCGCAGTATCGCCAAATATGGCCCTTGCGCCATAAAACCCCCAAAAGCAACCAACCGGTTGCTAAGCGTTGCTCTTTCAAATGGGTTACAGCGGCCCTAAATTTTCTGGGAATAAAGTGATTAATTAATATTTAAAGAATTAAAATTATTAAATCACAAACTTTTCAGAATAGATTGCTATTACAAAAGAAAATTTAATTTAGAAAATGTCAGATTATTAATCGAATGACCTTTCGACTATTAATTGGTGGCAGTCATCCAGGTGCTGCCACATCGCACCACTCGTGAACTGGGTGATGGGAGACATGGATTGCATGTCTGGCGTATTCACGCGACGTAAAGCTGGCAAAAGGAAAAGCACAGGAGGGTCTCGAGTTAAAATATGCTATCTTTAAAAAGTGTTCCTATTCCAAAAGCGGGGAAGCCCTTTTTTTGGGTCCTAAGTAGCGTAGACGTCTTCTTTATTAGTCACTTCTGAATTTTTTACACTATTGATTACTGTAACGTAGTTGGTCGAGTTGTATGGCAATAAACACGACGACACAGACAAAAGTACAACTAAAGTATTTAACTCTTTGGGGTTAGGTGGGTTAAAAACTGTCCCACCTTTTGCTTAGCTTTTTATGCACGGTGGGATATTTTAAACCCACCTCAAAAAGTTGAAATTACTCATAGTTATATAGTTTAACATTTTATTTAAAGTTTTTAATTGAGTTGGCAATGCTATAAACTAACGCTAAATGCATAATAACTGAAAACAAAAATTTACGCATGTCAAAACGCATTAGTGTTGCTGACACTGTTGTGATAAAGGTGGGAGAATTGTGTGGTGCAGTGAAATTTTCGTCTCTCACAACGCTAAATGTTTTTTTCGTAAAAATTTATTATGAGTGAATAAGTCGTTTTATAATATAAAAAACATTCGATGTTTTATACTAATTTTGGAGCTGAATAAGTGAATAAACAATTATGTGCAACTTGGTTCTTTTCTTTAAAATCGTGTGCCTCAGAGTTAATTTAAACATACACTATCTACAATAATAACACGATTTGTGTCACTTGGTCATGGGAGCTGCAAACAGGGTAAAATGGGATCTACTTCAACGGCCGGCTCAAACAAGCACCAAAAAAAACCCTACTCAGCTCGAGTCCTGCAACAGTTCTCGCCTTGTCCCGCCAGTTTCACTGGGAGACAGTTCAATCCAGGGGTGTCGTGCACCCCTTTACCATCTGGATGGCAAGGAGACCACCATGAAAGACCACCCCAATAGATGTTTCGGGATTTACGTCCGGAGGTCAGTGGTGTTGACCTCTGATCCCGAGCTGTTGCTAAGGAAGTTACATACATGTTTGGCTATATTTGTATCCTTTACTCTACTTTTGAGGCTGAACTTGCCATCATTCGCTTTTTCAATTAAGCCCTTCCTGGCCACGTGCAAGGTGGGGAAGTACCACTTACTAGTGTGTCAGATGAGGTAACAATTAATAGGGCTTCCTTGTCAGATTAAACAATAATGCTATACCCTGATATTGTTGGTTGTTTGGGTTTTAATGGCTCAAGGGTCACATTTCGTCCTGCTGCGCCAGACGCGACATAGAATATCAAGTAATGGACATGCACACACTAGGAAGGTTTTACTGACACAGAGAGATACACCCAGGGTGAAATCGTACGTGCACCGCGTACAACAAAATCACTATGAAGAAAAAAATTATGTCAAAAACAAAAAATTCATTCTCTATCAAAAACAAAAGAAAAATTGTACCATACTCCCTTGCGTAATATAAAAATCAAACTTACTGAAGAGGACATAAATTGCTGCTTATTGTGTGGTCTTTTATTTTTACCTACTTCATTTCATGGTAATAATGATTTTGTTTATATCTAGTCTCTTTTACTACACGAGGACTAATTTACGAGATAGCAAAGGGGAAAAAGCAGTATACTTGAAATCAGCGAAAACATTTTACGAGCTTTTAAAATATGCATTTTAAAAATTAGATATGGATAAATATTAACTATTCATTTAATTTTCAAAACAGTTAACCTGTTCACAAAGCAAGAGTGGGTTTCTGAATATTAATAATTCCGTAGGCTTTACTTTGCTACAATAACGAAACAGAAAAAATATGTCGAATAAAAAATTAGTCCTTAAAACCTTTTTAAAGAAATATACTTCAAAAGAGGATGACGCTAATTTATATACCCACCAAAACAATAATTGTAATAATCATTTTTGAAAATGTAAAAGCAAACCGAAAAGAAGAGATGTTTGTTACATTTCTTACTCAATTCATTATTAATCACTAAGTCGAAACTTAAACACAAGATATTTTTCTCATCTGCATGAAGGAGCTAAGTGTTAATATTTAATACTTAAACATTGGTCGATGCATAAAATGCTGGAGATAAGTGGAACTTAATTGGGGCTTTACTGCCTCTCTTCCAGCCTGACTTAGACATTTAAACCATTTAAAAATTGATGCGATTTTAATTATTAATATTCTATTCTCATGTTCCTAACTCGTCGCCTTAATTGGATGAGGATTCACTACATGTATGAGAAAATTGGGCATTTCTGTATTCTCGCATGAAATAAATAAAATTAAAGTGCTTGGTTTGTCGCTCTACGTATATATTTTTCTACACGAGGGCAAATTAAACCGGCAATGGAATCTCGGATACATTTTACAGATATTTCGTTTCTGCGTTTTCTTTTCATTCTACTTGAATGTAGGAATGTTTAGCATATAAATAAATTCATATGGCTTAATTAACTCCAAGTAGTTTCGACAAGATATCTCGTTCAAGATCTGACCAATTTTGTTATTAACAAGATATCTCGTCATCAAGATAATGCTGAATTTTGCTTATGATGACGAGATCAAGATATGGTCAGTTTTGCTAATTACGAGATAACTCGTCGAGACAACTACCAGGAGGGTTAAGAATGTTTTACGGGCAAGGGTGTGATCATAGAATGTTGATTTTAAACTTCCGGTTCAAAATTTAAGGGGAGTTAGGAAACACAAATTTAACCGTATTCACAACGGACATATTTCCGTAAGCACCACTATAATTTAGTAGAGAGCACTGTTCGGCAGTTTGGGCCATCTGACTTGGAATGGGTAAAATGTCGCACCACAGTTGCAATTCCATCATAACTAAAAGAAAATTAATTTATAGTTTTATGTGTTTAAAGGCTGTTATTACATGCTTCTGCTTGCTGCAAAACTGTCTCAACTGTCCTTTTCTGGAATTTACAGATGTAGCAGTTTTGCAGAACGTAGAAATATGTATCGACAACCTTTGAACACAGAATACTAGAAATTTATTTTTTAGTCGTGGCGGTGTTGCACCCGAGTTGCAATGTCCGATTTTACGAATGTCAAATTGAGTGATCTGTACATAGTATACGGGGACTGCCAATGGAAACGGATGAACCACTGAAATTGCACAAGAAATCGTACTCAATCACCAAACTTTAAAGCGTTTACACCAGCTCTTGTGAATATGAAACATTTTATGGAAACAGGTATGCTACTAATCAGCGAAGATCTACTCGCGCTCCTTTAATGTGTCGACGCTGTGATTCATGCATTAGTTTTGATGGTCGCAACTCTTAGCATCTTCTGTGAAACTGAAGTAAAGGCTAATTACAATGTTCTCCATACTTGATGTGTTTCATTTTCTGAACCTTTTCTCTTTCACATCCAAGTGGCGTTTTCGGACATAAACCCCTAAGTTCATATGATTTAATGTTGCGTTTCAAACCTTCTTTAAAGTCGACAAGTTTGTTTAGAACACAGTTCACAAAAAATAATATGCATTCACAACACTTAAATGGGTGATTGAGTATTTTATAAACAAACTTCTAAAGAGTGATGGTTATCAAAAAAGGTAGACTTGAAAATAATTTTCATCCAAGAATGTATGCCCAAACCATTTCGAGTAGTTACTGAAGCAGGTACTACCCTCTGCTGTACAAACCAATGGTCGAATTCTACAAGCAATCGATAATCCTCAATGTCTGTACTCTGTAAATGGAAGGATGTAACTGCTGCTCGTGCAAAACCTTCCATACGATATATTGACCCAGAGACTGCATCTAACACCTCACTTGCTTTTGCCCAGATTTCTCTCAACCTCGCGTAATGTCTTCTTCCATTTCTGGAGTGCTTGAACTTCTCGGCCGACCCACATTATGCCTGCTGACATGAAATATTTGTTTCACACAGCTGGTGGGGCATACCCTCACGTTTTCCATGATTCGGCACTCGCCTATTGAGAAAGCGTTCACGTGGCAACCTTCCAACAGCTCTTCCGTTTCCATTGGCAACCCCATACGTCAGATGCATGTGAGCTACATCGGAATTCGTGTAATGCTCCTTACCGTGTGAAATCTGCTCTAAGAACGAAGAATTATATCAGTGATTTACCATCGCACTAAACTGCTCCCTCTTAGCACCTACGTACAACAGTTGCAGACATTTGCCATTTTTTATGAGCAATACACGCGTTAACCCTCCAAATGGATTCGGCGACATATCTCGTTCTTAAAGAACTGACCAATTTTGGTAATGACGATATATTTCGTCATCATAATGCCGATTTTTTTATGGTAACGAGATCAAGATCTGGTCAATTTTTCTAATGTCCAGATATCTTATCCATCAAGATCTGGTCAGTTTTGCTTATGACAAGATACCTTGATGAGACAACGACAAGGAGTTAAAAGTTTAGTCAAAATTTCAAATTATCCTGTATATTACGTATTGTGTGTAAGGATATGAAACACATATCCCTATGTCTTTGTCAAATAACTTCCAAAAATCTTTCTTTTTATACGAGACAAAAAGTATTCTTCATTCTTTTCTATGCATTAAAACCAATATGAAAGGAACAAAGGTAAAATTTCTTACGAAAAGTCAAACAAAAACCAATTATTCAAAGAAAGGTTTAGTTCATGGACTTCGCAGTGCGACTACCCATCGTCATTCAGAACAAAAACATTAATGGGAAAACTCAGGTTTATAAATAGGAAAATTTTTTTCTATGTTGGTTCATCC
Source organism: Meta bourneti (assembly GCA_933210815.1). Lineage (NCBI taxonomy): Eukaryota > Metazoa > Arthropoda > Arachnida > Araneae > Tetragnathidae > Meta > Meta bourneti. The sequence continues at coordinate 16,435,434 of OW119929.1, forward strand.
CCTTTTTCCATAAAAGCTTTCAGACAGTTTGTAAACATGGAGAAGTGAAGTAGCGGCGTATCATTAGACTAGTGTGGCTTCGGTAATTCATATGGCTTCTAATGTTTAATTCAAAAAATAGAATTCCGTTGTAGGATTATTGTAGCATGCACAAAAGCGAAATGAGAAGGTTCTTAGTCCTCGAGCCATGGCAGATTTCTTATTTGTTTGATATACTTGAAAGAGCACGCAAAAATAGCTTTAAAAACACTATGGAGGAAGACTTAAAAGTATACATGAATACATTTTGAATAGAAAATAAATTGAGTATTTTTAACTTACTAAGGGATGGGAGTTGACCGCTTATATCTCATCACCCACTTATATCACTATCAGACTTCAAAATATCAGCAAATAGAATGTTTACATGACATAACCACATTAAACTATTGAAGGGAATATTGAAAAAAAGTTAGACTTTTTATGGAGGTAGAGTTTATTTAAATGCATTAGATATAGGGTGAGTCTAAATTGTTTTTACAAAATAAGAGGGGTGATAGTACCCATCCAGACGAGCAATAATTACCATGGAACATAGGATCACATTCCACTCTTGAGAGGTAGAAAAGAGTAAAATTAGAATTTCAACATGAACTTACAACAGTGTTGGGAAAGCGAATGAACGATACCAAAAGTTGCACAATCTGATTTATTGATCAGAGAAAAACTCACAGCAAGTGCTCAAAGTGGCGGCCACGCGTGTCGTTGCACAGTTCACACCGGCGAAGGAATGACTGGCGCACCCTCTCGAAGATTCTTGGTGTTGTGTTAATTTTGTCTGCGGCAACACCGATTCTCGCTACGAGATCTTCAACCGAGTCCACAGGCGTCTGGTACACTAAATATTTCATGTGCTCCCAGAAGAAATAGTCCAGTGGGTTGAGGTCCGGTGAGCGAGAAGGCCAAGCCACAGGTCCGCCACGTCCGATCCATCGTGCGGGATATGTGGCATTCAAGAAGTGCCGGACCGTGCTGGAAAAGTATGCTGACGTCAGAGGCGATGACTTGTTCATGCTCGACGCGTTTCGACTTTACTCTTTTCTGCCTCTCAGAGTGGAATGCGACCCTATGTTCCATGGTAATTATTGCTCGTCTGGATGGGTACTATCACCCCTCTTATTTTGTAAAAACAATTTAGACTCACCCTGTATATAAGGTCAAACTCACAGCAAACATTCGTACTTTTAGTTTTTTAAGTGTTGGGGTGGGAACTCTTACATCTCACCGCACACTCTTGAACACTACCAAACATCAAAATTACAAATGAGAAAAAAATACATTTGCAGTCCCTTATGCTTTCTGGCCCTTAAGCCTGGTTGGAAAATTAGCGGATTACAACCGGAAAGTTGCGAGTTCGAAACTCGGATCCAACCTAAGACCACCGTGTACGTAGGAGACTGGTGCACTATAAATATCGTGGCCTCAAATGTCCTCACATTGACATGGTGAGAAAGTTTGGAGAGTGGGTGCCAGATCAAGTGGTGACCTCGTCATCCGACCCTGGTTCAAAATTACGAGGTGTCTTCGGATCTTTACCTTCGGAGTTGATCCTGGACTTGAATTTGATATCGATTGCTGAAAGAGGGTTAATTCTATGGAATTTCAGATAATACCCGTTACTGTTGGAGATATTAGACCTCGTCTATTTTCGATTAGTACCATGTATCTTGTAAATAGTTTGCTTGTGAGTATGTGTCAATGCTTCTTAAACTTCAATCCATTACTTGTTCGCGATTCTAATCTTGCTGGGCTATTCTCCACTTCTAATAATGAACTAAGATAGCTTTCCATGCACTACAAATGTTTTCAATAGGTAGGTATTTAATTAACGTCGCACTGGAGCCACAAAGGGATATTGGCGACGGTTCGAAATCAAATCCGAGGACAGCAGTGATTTTGATCCACGGTCAGATGACGAGATCACACCTGATCGCAACTTCCACACCACGCCAACGTGAGGGCATTTAAGGCCACGTCAGATATAATGTGCACGATCCCCTTGTACACGACGGTCTTTGGTTGGTTTCGAACCTACTACCCTCTAATTGCTAATCCGTTACTCTTTCAACCGGACTACCGCGGCCCCAAATGCTTTCGAATCGAAGAATAGTTGTTGCAATCCTTCTGCTCTCAAAGGTAAGCAGACAGTTGTTTATAAAGTGCTCAAAACTTTCCCCTTCCCCAGAGTGTGGCCTGATGTATGGATTACGCTGTTAATCAAAAATAATGATCGTCGCAGTCAACCCTCCCCCGGCTAATGCTTGCCGTCCAGGAAGTGCTATCAAACTGCCTGAGAGTTGGCAGCTGGTAATGCGATGATAAGCAATGCTCTTACCTGGTATATTTCACCCCGGTTGCACATTACTCAAACTACCTGAGCGGCCTACCACACACCCTGCTGTAAATTGCAAACGCTTGACTTGTGCAACTGACTGTTAGTTTATGTAAAATTCTACTCTCGGCGTAATCCGTTAAACAATTTGTACAAATAGGAAGCTCCTCAGTCTGTGTCTAAATTTAATAAGTTAATCGCATTGCTGCTCAACTGAAATGCCGTGTTTGTTATTGAAGTGTTAAGAGAACCAGATTTCGATTTAGGAAACCTATATCAGCTTTTTAGTTCAACTGTAGCATTTCAAAGCTATATCCATGCTCTTTGTAGGTTACATGCAGTGGTAAATGATGGAAGAAATACACACTAAAACACTGACTACCATTTAAATAAGGGAGATGCTAAGCTGTCTGAAACTTCCCAAGGGTTGCTAAGAGCAGACAATGAAAAACTGTTGGCTTCTACAAAGTTTACGCACACATAAAGGAGCCAAACGAAGTAGTATCACACATAAACAAGATTTTTAGAAAACCTTACTATCGTAACATTTCTCCTTAAGCTCAAGTGTCATATGTATGGAAGACACGTCTTTGCGTCCCAAGATGACTTAACCACTCAAGTGGTTTCTGCGAGATATCTCCTCCATCAATTTCGCTATTACATGACGAAATATCTAATCAACAAGACTACCGATTTTCTGATGACTAGATCAAGATCTGTCCTGTTTCCTTCTACAACCGATATATCTCGTTCATCAAACTCTGGTCAGTTTTGCTAATGACGAGATACCTCGTCGAGGCAATCACCAGGAAGGTTAATCCTATAAATGGTTTTTGACGAGATATCTCGTCCATCAAGATCTGTTGCTAATGAAAAGATACCTCGACAAGCTAATGACGATTTTGCTGATGACAAGATTCTCATCATCAAGACATTACCGATTTTTTTATGATGACGAGATGAAGATCTGATCAATTTTCTTCTTATGACGATATCTTGTCCATCAATATATAGTCAATTTTACTAATGACGAGATACCTTGTTGAGATAACAAACAGGAGGGTTAATTGAGTTTACAATACTATATAGGATGATCCGGTTAGTCTGGTGCAGAGATGCGTAAACGTTTGGTAATTTAGTACGTATTCATCGGGGTACCATTCACGATGCAATTTCAAAGGCTCCTACATTTTCGTTAGTCCACCCATATGCTGGATGCATGTAAGCCATCTCAGTATTTGTGAAACGATACATGTTATTCGCATGACGTCAGCGTCTAAAAGCGACGATGATTCAAATAAGCCAACAGCTTCTGAGCAGCACCCTCTAGCAAATCAAGGTGGCGCTTGTGAACATACATTCCTATGTGAATATGGCTTAATTTTTTATTTCCTACCTCACCTTAATTCTATTGGTGGCTGTTTCGACGAGGTATATCGTCGTTAGGAAAACTGACCAGATCTTGATGAACGAGATCTCCTCGAAACCACTTCGAAGGTTAAAGAGTACACAGAAAGTTTTAAGAGTTACAAGACACTAATTTTTCCATTAATATTAAACTTGGTTTGGTTTTGACGTCGCTAAAGACCATTTCTTTCTCCGTCGAATGTAATGGTAGGAAGGTTTTCAGGAACCTCATGACTAAATTTAACTAATTCGTAAATGATATTGATTCCTTCGCCGTATATGATTTGGTTTTGCATTGCTTACTGTAGACAAATTGTAAACATCCATTGTCTGTTGGATTATTGGAGTTTCCGCAATGACGTCATCCGAGCGTTGCAAGTGGAGCCCATTTCCTCCCATACGAGCCAACATTACATCGAAAATGTTTACAAATCTCTGCATGTCCCAACGTCATTGTGTAGAAGATTTGTATGGCATCGTATAATCTCATCCGATATCCAATGTTGCAATTGCAACCTAAGCCTCATTACGCGTAGATTAGGATTACGATCTATTATCTCCTCTTCACTTAGCATGAATCCAATTACTATACATCATCACTACCCATTCAATTTGGGATGGAAACTCCTAAACCCAACATATTGGCTACGGCATCTGCACATAGATTACGTTTTACACAAAATGTAACTACATTGCATTACAATTAGGTATGACAATGGAAGTTTTATAGGCGAAATCGAAAGATAAACCCACGCCATGTCTTAATATATTTTAACCCTCCTGGTGGTTTTTCTCGACGAGGCATCTCGCCATTTACAAAACTGATCAAATATGGATATCGTCATCATCGAAAAATTGGCAGTATCTTGACGAGATATCTCGTCATTGGAGCATAGTCGTCATATCTTGATGACGAGGTATCTCGTCATTGGAACATAGTCGTCAGAACTTGATGGACGAGATATCTCGTCGAAACTATTCTGAGCGCTAAAGTGCCTTATTTACGTACTGCTGAGATTTCGACACTGTACACAGAAATTGAAAACGCTATACACATAGTATATACGGAACTTTGTGGCTGAATTTAATCAGTTAATTAATTAATTTTATTAATTAGGAAGTCATTCATTAACTAATCATTCATTAAATTAATGGTATATGATCCATTATTCTACAAGACAAGAGTAGGGCTTATAAGTTCATAATGGTTGTTTAGGTTTTTATGACGCAAGAACCATATTTGGGCAAGCTATACACCGATAATTGAATACTGAAATAAATTGACTTTACAGACTCGGTGAGATTTCCGTTACCAAAACAGCCTTACCGCCTTTTTTAGTTACGATATTTTATTACCATTATCATTTTTTTTATGTTCGCAATATCAGGGATCAATTTACATGACCTAAATTCGAGACTATTTACAACCTTGCTTTAGCATAAACTATCTGTCACACTGATTTTTATGTTGTGCGTATCTTTCTATACCGGTGTGACATCAACTAAGTACTGATATTATTGCATTACTCCTTTACGTATTGATTTTTTCATTGATTTCATTTATTGTAGTAAGGAATCAGTTTCCGATTTTTTTTGTCGTATAATCACGCCCATTTAATGCCTCCCATTCAGAAAAAGTAGAAGTAAAAACCAGTGTTTAAAATGTCGGTAACTCGAAACCCCAGACACGAGTATCTCTCATGACTCAATCTAAAAAGGGCATTCGGACATGCATTTAACCTGCGAGGAAACAAACTTGATCAAATCCAGAAATTCCTCGACGCGAGTTAATGATTTCGTCAATGAGAAACGCTACTCCTTTTTTATTTAAATATTTCTAGACTTTACAAACGCCTATTGGCAACAAGAAATAATTAAAAATTAAAATCGATTCGGAGATATAAATGTGAAGCTAGGTATAAAATAGGTAGGTATTTTAATTAACGTCTCACTAGAGCAACACAACAGGCTATTAACGGCGGTCCGAGATCAAACCCGAATTGAAAGATCCGAGGACAACACGTTTTTTTGAACCACGGTCAGATGACGTCACACCTGAGCTGGCACCCCCACTCTCCAAACTTCTTCACCACGTGAGGACATTTGATGCGACGACAGATTTACCGTGCACCATCCTCCTTTGTACACGACCGGTCTTTGGTTGGATTCGAATTCGCACCCCTCCAATTGCTAATCCGTTACTCTTCCAACCGTGCTACTGCGGATCGGATTTTGAAGTTTTATGGCGCAATGTCCCAGGGCTAACCGCGTACCTGCCCGTTCCGTATCAATATCCCCCGAAAGTAATGAAACTCCTTATCAACCCTCGCCTCATAGAAACCGAAATATAGTATATATTTTGGATTATGAATCCAAAATATATCAGTAGTTCGCCCTTAATCAAACTGCACGCTCTAATTAGAAACACGTCCTTTTCTCCTTCGGCACCATTCCACATCAAAAACGTCTTTCCAACATCATTGAAGTGCCTTTACAATTTCTCCTGCTGGATTCGATCACTTTCGGGAAAACGTCGCGCTCTTCATCTGATTTTCCCCGATCCGATTCGACCATTTGGTGACACTATGTCCTGATCCCGTTCTCCTATTAGTCCTCAAACTAGGAAAGTAATGAAAGTCCTACCATCGCCTGTCCCGTACAAATGCCAAAATGATCGATTGCCTGTTCAATTCATCACAAGAACTGACTCTTAGCCAAACTACTTAGGGCAGCGGTTGCCCAGTTGGAAGAGCAGCGCATTAGCAACCGGACGGCTATGAGTTCGAAACTAGGTCCAGATCGAACCAGCAACCGTCGTGTAGACGGGGGCTGGTGCACTTTAAATCTGTCGTGAACTCAATGTCCTCATAGGCGTGGAAATTAGGAGAGTACGGGCCAGCTCAGGTGTTGTTCTAGTCATCTGACCGTGGTTGAAAATGACGAGTTGTCCTTGGATGTTTCCCTTGGGGACGGATCCCGAACATTCGCCAATAGCTTGTTGTGTTGCTACAGTAAGACGTCAATTAACTACCTACCTTAGCCAAACTAACTAAACACCAACACGATCCTGTTCTCGTTTGGCATGCCCCTTCATTAATGGCTGATTTGGGTATAATGGCGCAAGGTCCAAAGACGGGCACAAACGCAAGATGATGGAAAGCATTAAAAGTATATAAAAGGTTAAAATAGTCTGATTCACCAACAAAAAGTATAGATAATTTTATATATTTATAGTACAGATGATATGTAATTTAGGCGATATAAAAGGTAGGTAGTTAATTAACGTCGCACTGGAGCAACACACGAGCCATTGGCGATGATTCGGGATCAATTCCCAAGGAAAAGATCCGAGAACAGCACCACGTAATTTTGAACCACGGTCAGATGACGAGGTAACACCTGAGCTGGCACACCACTCTCCAAACTTCCACAATACGAAAACGTGAGGACATTTGAGTCCACGACCGATTTAACGTGCTCCAGCCCCTATGTACACGACGGCCTTTGGCTTTCGAACTCGTAACCCTCCTGTAACGCAGCCCCTTAAAAATGCAGAATAAAATATTTAATGCATATAGGTCAGCATTAGTCACAACAGTTTGTGGAGGGTAGAAATATAAATGAAGACTTGTGGTAATATGGGGGTAACCCCATCTTAATCAAGTATTAACATTTCAATGAAATGTAATTAAAAATTTCTGAAATGTAACGATGATAAAATAGAGCAACGACGTAAGAAGGCAAAGTGATGCATATAGAGTAACGCAACAATTCTGATAAAATTGGTAATGAAGTATTAAAAAACAGTCGATAAAGGTAGGAACTTGAATTAATGTTACATTGGGAGCGGACACAACAGGATCACATTGAATCCCCAAGGGAAATATCCAAGGAAAACACCTCGTAATTTTGAACCACGATCAGCTAACGAGAACGACACCTCATCTGTTACACCATTCTCCAAAATTCCACGCCAACGTAAGGACATTTGAGACCCCCATGTACACTTCTATAAATTTCTAAGACCTATACACGAAGTTAAAAGATGATGGAGATGTTCTCGGCAATGCTAGCATGATGGAGCGATTTCACCGACCCATAGAAATCCATGCTTCATTCAGAAGGGTGTTATTGCAATTTCTCCCAATCACTGATTCGGTCACTTGTGTCAAAATCTCCTCATTTATGGTATTTCTGCCGATCCAAACCTATCTAGCGACGTAAGACACGATTCATTCTCCGGCCTATGTAAGAATGAATGGAATTGCGTAAATTGCCAATCCGAAGAGGAAATTGAAAATTTCTCATTGAATTTTCACCTCTGCGAATGAAACGCATCGAAAGACCGTTATTCAGATTCCGACGTGCCATCGCCCCTATCAACATATTCCTATCGGTTTTGAAGTATTATAAATGGAATATAAGGACATCTGTCCTCTCAGCAAAGGATTCTTAAGAGGCATATTAAGGATCCTATAGTGTTAGATATTCCAACACATTGAACTTTTAGAATAGCGTCACAGTTTTAAAAGGGGAATTTTATGCGAAACCACACACACACATATCTGTTAGGTAGAATAATTTCGTAAGACTGTCTTATGCGCAAATCCTTTATTGCAATAATAAATTCGCGCTTTAACGTAATGTAATTAGTGCTAGGATTTGGATACGCCTTTTCCATCTTGTTTAAGCAAGATTTGTACTATTTGAAAATGAATAGAAGTGTGTCGAAACCGAGCTCATTCAAGTGCTTTTGTTTAAGCATTTTTCATGCTTACTCAGAATGGCATTTTCCCAGGTTTTTTGTGGGTTTTTGTTATTTTTGTGTATAATTTAACATGTTTGGTGTTTTCAAGTAAAAGATTTTTTGTAAACATTTTCCGTAAGCCTGATTTCTCACGCCTTAGACAGAAAATTTTGCGTTCGAAAAATTTCAGATTCAAATTTTTCAAAAATTCAAAAAATTTAGAACAGTGACATAATTTTAATTAAATTATGCTCCTCTTATTCATCCCTGAAAGAAGACACGAACGACTATCCATCCAGATTTCGTCCTACATTATAAGTACGCAGTAAACTGTTCGTTAAATTACATTTTTTCAGTTTAACTTCCACTTTTCCAAAATTTTTATGTAAAATGGTTGAAATCAATTGATTCAAGATTGAATATCATAAATATGCGTTAAGTTTAGCACATACATCAGATGTTTGGTCATTCCTAAAATAACTCGCGGTAGCCGAGTTGGAAGAGTAACAGATTACCAACCGGATGGTTGCGAATTCGAAACTCTATCCAAAGACAGTCGTGTGTATAGCTGATGGGGCATGTTAAATATGTCATGACCTCGAATGTTCTCACGTACGCATGGTGTGGAAGATTGGAGAGCGGGGTGCCAGCTCAGGTGTTCACCTCTTCATCTGGTTCAAAATTACGAGGGATTCTCGGATCTTTCCCTTCGGGATGGATCCTGGAACGCCAATAGGACGCTGTGTTGTTCCAGTTCGATAGTAATTTAACTACCTACCTTTTACAATATCAAAAATTAATATTTGGAGAACGAATGTGAAAATATTATAACGTTATCTTCAATTGGGTATGTAAGTATTTAATTAACGTCGCACTGAAGCAACACAACAGGCTATTGACGAGGGTCTGGAATCAACCAGCAAGGAAATGACCCGATATCTTGAATTGGTGAAAAACTTTTAAATATCAGTGATTAATTTATAGTGAAATGCTTATACACTTAGCTTTTATAGCTACAAATATGTATACTTTTTTAGTGGAACATATCGAAGCAGAACTCATTCGAATGCTTTGTTTACTTCTGCTTAAGATTTGTATGAAAATTTTTCTCGTGTTACGCTTTTAATTAATTTATATTCATGATTATCGTAAAAAATAATGTCTGTAAATTATCACTATTTAGTTTTTTGTAACAAAAGCTATGGAAAGCCGTGTGGTTTGGTAGCTAATTAACGTTGCTCTGGAGCAACACAACGGGCTATTGGTGACGGTCCAGGATCAATCCCGAAATGAAAAATCCAAGGACATCTCGCAATTTTGAATCACAAATCTGATATGTATGGATGAGGAGCCTCTTAATTACCTGCGCCAGGTGCTTCAGCTCTCCAATTTCGTTTACAAAAGAATTGAGAAATTACTCTCAAGAAAAGCACATTCCCTAAAATTAGAAACGATCGAAGTAAACAATCACTTAAAACGTTTTAAAAATACCCGAAACCATTTCATACTCTCGAAAAATAGACGCACTTAAATCGGAAAATTGAAATGCTTTTGTTCTCTCCAATTTAACTCGAATCCAACACTGACTCCGACATTCAATTGAAAAAGACACAAATACGAGAGTGTGGAAACAAATGAAAAAGGAACCCTCCCCATACCGCTTTCAATCTCGAACCCGAGAAACTTTCAGCGCAAATGAAATTACGAATAATTTAGAATTTCCTCCATTCTACTATAAAGGAATTTAATTAAGTATGGATTTTTCCGAACCATGCCAAAGAAAGTTGTAAATTTAATCTTCTGGAAGACAGATAAGAATGAATGGAGCTTAATAATGAATTGTAATTTAATATCTTCAAATATATAGCCCCTGTACAGCGATGAGTAATTTCAATTACATTAGAAAAAATATTTATTAACTTATCCGAAGTTTGTTTTTATGGCTGAAAGAAACCTTGAATTTCCTTTTCCTTTATAAAAACTCGAATGGAGCTGATTTTTTTCTTAGAAAAATCCCCGGTAATGATTCTTAGGGAGGAGAGTGTTTCCTAGATTAAAATTCTAATAACTTGAGCATTTCAGCAACTAGAAAAATGAGTAAGAGCTTCTAAACAAGCCATATTTCTTCGAAAAATTACTCCTTGTTTTTTGTGTTTATCGCATGTGAAAAGATAATCATTCGCACTCGCTTGATTTGATGGATTTTAGTTCCTTAAAATGGGTTCTTAAATATTTCTTTTCTCACTTGATATTAAAAAAAGGCTTTTCAATTTATAAAATATAGATATTTTAATGTTTTAATTGGTAGTGCATAATATCGCGATTTTTCACTATTTACTTTTAATGCCTTGCCTAATGAGAACCTAAGCCAGTTATTTAAATTATTTGTATTTTAGGTACCGTAATTATAATTTCAATTAATCCATTTTTTAAAGATTAGTTTTTAAAATATTTTATAACTCATTTCATAGTTTATTTAATACTTTTATCGAATAATAAAACTTATTAATCTATTAATATGCGACATATCATTAATATATATAGATATTTAAAGTATTTGCGTTCTTTAAAAGTATTAAAACCTCAAACACAACTGTCATGATTTTGTCTCTGTAAACACTAAATCATACGATAAAAGCATTTAACCCTCTAAATGGTTTCAACGAGATATCTCATCTAACAAGATCGGACCAATTTTTTTAATGACGATATATCATCATCAAGATACTGCTGATTTGTTGATGACGACGAGGCTAAGATCTAGCCAATCTCTTTCTTTCTCTTAAACTAGATATATCTTCCGTCAATCTCTGATCACTTTTACGAATTACAAAATCCCTCTTCGAGACAACCACCAGGAGGGTTAAAGGAACAACATTTCATTAATATAAATTTTTTATTAGCCTCTCAGATAGATTTTTAGATCTGCCTTGTGCTTGTTGCTCAGCATTTTATTGAACTGTATTCCCTAGTTACTTATAGGAAGTCTGAATTGAGTTAATCGGAATTAATATGTAGGATGAAAAATGAATTTCTGCTTACATGGTTCTAGAACTGATATTTAAATTCTAAGAAACTGGTATTTTAATTCTACTAAACTGATATATATATTCATCTGAACAGATATTTAAATTCTACTAAACTGATATTTAAATTCTACTAAACTGATATTTAAATTCTACTAAAATGATATTTAAGTTCTGCTAAACTGATATTTAAGTTCTACGAAACTGATATTTAAATTCCAAGAAAGTGATATTTAAATTATACTAAACTGATATTTAAATTCTACTAAACTGATATTTAAATTCTACTAAACTGAAATTTAAATTCCAAGAAACTGATATTTAAATTCTACTAAACTGATATTTAAATTCTACTGAACTGATATTTAAATTCTACTGAACAGATATTTAAGTTCTAAGAAACTGATATTCAAATTCTACTAAACTATTTAAATTCTACTAAACTGATATTTAAATTCCAAGAAACTGATATTTAAATTATACTAAACTGATATTTAAATTCTACTAAACTGATATTTAAATTCTACTAAACTGAAATTTAAATTCTACTAAACTGATATTTAAATTCTACTAAACTGATATTTAAATTCCAAGAAAGTGATATTTAAATTCTACTAAACTGATATATAAATTCTACTGAACAGATATTTAAATTCTACGAAAAGTACATATGTTTAAACATTTCCGAACACCCTTCTCTCAAATTGATCGCATGTTCCATCTCGTGAACTTGTAACTTTGAAGCTTCTTGACTATCGTGTCCTTCAGGAGAATCAGTATCGCTTCTCATTTATTTAAGGTTGCGCAGTGATAGACAGTATTCTGTTCAAACCTTACCCCCTATACATTGATAACTCTAATATAATGGCACAAATCTAACTCAATGAGGTAGCGTAACTCTCTAGCCTGATCAACTATTATGTGGGCGAAGTTGTGTGGAAAAGATTCAAGGCTTATTGCAGAAGACGAGCAGAGTTTCGAACGAACGATGACGCGAGCAATACAAGGTGTATCGTACTCAACCCCTATTGTTCTTCCCTTCTGTCTCTCAATTTATTATCTTCACGGTAGAGGGGATTTCCGCACCCAACCGCCTTCTAAATTCAGTTGAAATAGTTGCATATCTGAAAACCTTCGACCTTAAATTAATAAACAGCATGTTTGACAACGAAAATCCTTGAAATTACCATACTCATAACATGAAAGGTGAATACTTGAAACTACTATATTCGTACCATACTCTCCTTGCAACGTACTGTACGAGGTAGGTATTTAATTAACGTCGCACTCGAGTAACACAACGAGCCATGGGCGACGGTCCGGGATCAATCCCGAAGTGAAAGATCCGAGCACAACACGTAATTTTGAACCACCGTCAGATGACTAGGTCACACCTGAGTCACTCTCCATACTTCCACACCATGCCAACATGATGACATTTGATTTAACGTGCACATGCCTCCTTTATACACGACGGTCTGGTTCGATTCGAACTCGCAACCCTCCGGTTGCTTACCCATTACTCTTCCAAACCGGGCTACCCTTGAAACTAAGGAACTGATATTTTAAGGTGATTTTTAAATGGAATGTTCTTAAATCAGTGTTAGAGGTGGTCGACCGTCGTATTGTTCTTATGAAATTACTTATTAGTTGACATAAGACCAGAAAACTGTAGAACCTTAGCACAATTACCTTTAATGGTGATGCATCGGTGTAACCTCTGCAGACTAGAGAAACACTCGGAGAGTAGATTTAATGTGCTTCATTGTTGGTTGCATTGAGTTATATGGCGCAAGGGCCATATGTGGGCAAGCAACGCAAACACCTTTAAGTAGTGGACAAACATACTGTTGCAACATCCTTATGCAAATGCAAATCCTTATGCAAAATAGTACTCACACAGCTGTGTTCCGACAATTCTGTGCGGAACTTATATAAAGACGTGCTGTTTCTCTTCATTTAAAATTTAAATTCTGAGCTGAGTATATTCTTGAAAATGCACGTGCCGGAGCGTTAAAACATTTTATCTTTATTCTTTATCATTGTTTGAATAACTCACATTTCCTTCTTAACCTGATGTGCATTTTGCGCAATTGAGAACACGTACAAGCAGCATCGAGTAACTGATAAATGTTAGTGTCCAGTATTTGGGTTGGTACCACCGAAAGCCAGAGGCGGAACACCACAATGAAAATTTTATTGACACAGAAGAGAGAAATGCACCATCTATAACTCATTGGTCACTCAAGCGCCTTGGATGAACCCTTTGAGCCACAGTTGCCGCTTAATAAGCTTCAATCATACAGCACTAATGTTAAAAAAAAATTAAATCTTGAAGATGTATCCTCGGCAAATTTAACTAATACCAGGAAGTAATTTAAATTCTTCTAAACATTACGACACTCCGCAGCAATTTAAAATTTTAAAACATTCAACAGATAGGTAGATAGTTAATTAACGTCGCACTGGATCAATACAACGGTCTATTGGCGAAAATCCAGGATCCAAACCGAAGGAAAAGATCCAAGGGCAACGCCTCGTAATTTTGAACCAGTCAGACGACGAAAACACCTGATCTGGCACCCGATTCTCCAGACTTCCACACCACGCTAACGTGAGAAGCCACGACAGATTTCACGTGCCCCAGCCCCCGCTTATACGACGGTCTTTGACCGCGTTTCAAACTCGAAACCCTCCTCTTGCTAATCCTTTTAAATCGGTAGGAAGTACCCTCTGCGAATTTAAATAACGCCCCAAACCAGAAACTAATTTCCATTCTTCTAAATATACGACACTCAGCACTAATTGAAACTTTCCGAGCATTCACAAGATAAAGCACACGTGGATTTAAAACACGCTCTCACAAAATAGAATCAACTCGAAAACTTATTTCCCTCTGAAAAGCGCGAAAGGATTCTCATAGGAGTCGATTAATGATGGAATACTTTTTATCCATCGTATGAGTTAGGGGAAATCTGCTGAGAAAACAAGGTCGAAAACTTCCCCTTCCCGCTCATCAGAGAATAGTTCCCCTAATCTACCGATCTTTTTTCGCTAGGATTACCAATATTCCCAGAGCTACTGATACCGCCCGCCTGGAAGGAACTAGTGTTCCCCGAGAATTCATTTTCCCTTTCTGGATACACTGCTTTCCTGACCTTTTCACTTTCTTGGGGAGCTTAGCACTGTGCCTCCTTTATCGGAGTTGTTGGCGCTGCGTTATTTTCTTGGTGTCTAAAGACTGGAGGAAAGATAACCGTGTCGTTGGATTTTGATGCGTTGAGAACGGGGATTGATCGCCTTGGCTCAACTGCTCTGGCGTGCGAAACATAAGGAGCAGTGAGATTTTCAACTGCTACTGTGCAGTGATGTAGCTTCGGAGTGGGTAAGTGGTTGTATTTACGCCGCACTGGGGCAATACAACACAACTGGGAACGGTACAGGTGGGTATTTAATTAACGTCGCACTGGTCAGAGGACGAGCAGAACCAGAGCTGGCACCCCACTCTCCAAACTTCCACAACACGTCAACGTGAGGGCATTTGAAGGCACTGCAGATTTAACGTGCATCAATCCCCTTTCTGCGTTATGGTTGTTTTGGGGGTTTTATGGTCCATATTTGGCCATGCTGCGCCAGACACAATAGAATATCAAGCAATTGACACGAGACATACAATATCAAGTAATTTACACACACAGTGAAAACTTTACTTTCACAGAAGAGAGAGATACACCCAGGGAGTAATGCACCCGCCAGGAATCGAACCTGCGCCGCCTACAAATCGAAGGTTGCTAGCGCAGTGGGTATACTCACTGAGCCACGACAGCCCCTTTCTGCATTAATGTCTTTGATTGGATTCGAACTCACAACTCTCCGGATGCTAATACGTTACTCTTCCAACTGGTCTTCCGCTGCCCCTACCTGGGAGTGGGTAGGAGTTAAATTTACGTGGCACTCGAGAAACAGAATGGGTTATTGGCGACGGTACGGGATCAATCCCGAATTGAAAGATCCGAGGACAACACCTCGTCATCTTGAACCTCGGTGAGATGACGAGGTTAACACCTGAGCTGGCACCCCACTCTCGAAACTACCACATCACGCCAACGTGAGGGCATTTCAGACCACGACGGATTGTCAAGTAATTGTGAAAAGACAGATTGGAGAGAAGAAAGTATGGCAAAGATAGCTTTGACATTTGGGGTCACGATCCCCATATATACCAGAGACAGAAAGCCCCATGGGGAAATAATAGATCACTAGGGTACCTCAGGTTTGTGAAGGCCGTACACATCTGAAGATGTGTCGCGAACGTATACTCGCCATTTTTCAACTCAACAACCGCAGGTAGGTAGTAGAATTAACGTCACTGAAGCAACAACGGATTATTGACGACGGTCCGTGAACAACCCCGAAGGAAAGGATCGAGGACAACAACTCTAATTTTTGAACTACGGTCAGATGACGAGGTCGACACCGGAACTGGGTCTCCTCTCCAACATTCCACACCACGCCAACGTGAGGACATTTGAGGCCACGACAGACTGAACGTTCACCAGAACCCACTTACAGGATGTCTTTGGTTAGATTGAGTTTCGAACTCTCGACCCTCCGGTTTCTAATCTGCTACTCTTCCAACAGGGCTACCGTGGCCCCTATGAATTACGGACTTGGGAAAAAAATAAGCGTAAAAATAACCTTTAATAATTGTATAAATTTATATGAAACGCAATGAAATAAATTATAAATATTATATGAATAAGGGCTTGACAAAAATAACAATGTAAAAATATCTAATAAATATGTTCAAACATTTCACCCGTGTTCGTGCTCTAAGCCCAGCAGTGGCCGAGTGGTAAGCTGCTACTCTTAAAAAAAAGATAAGACTGAAAGCGCTTGATTAACCCTCTCGCTGCGAAATTTTTTTTATCAAAATAGGTTCAAAAATTGCGTATTTTTTTATTACATATTTCAAATCTACATATATTTTAGAGTTAAAATATACAAAAATTTTTTGTAAAAGTGTTTTTTTTTTCAATATAGAATTATATCATAAAAAAAGGTTGTCGGAATATTGAAATTGAAGAATAATCATATAAAAGCAAAAGTTTGAAAATTAATCTTGGTTAAATTATGATTTATTTTATGAAATACAAAGGTAAAACGTATATACTAATGAAAATACTTACAAAACATTTATTAGAAATGAAGAATTATTAGAAATCACTATCCGCAGAGGGATCCGAGAAATTCTCATCAGTTTCGCTATAACTATCTTCAATATACTTGATATCAGAGTCAGAACTGCTATCAGTGTCGGAAATATTGTCAGGAATGTAGGTTCTATCACTCGCGAAACGCTTCCTGCCAGACATCTTTGAGCTTTGAAAAGAGCGCGCAAAATGCTGCAAAAAATGCTTGTATATTTCGCAGAAATGGGGACATCTAAAGCCATCTGTTAACCCAGATTTGAATAAACAATTAAACATCACAGAAAAGCCAAAATGAAACCATGAATGGGGAAAGAGCGGGTTGCACAGTTAAATAGACGGCAAAAATGCATCCCCGCGGAAATCGCGGGATGCGTAAATTTTGCTACTTCTACGTTGCCCGCGGAAATCGCGGGATGCGCAGCGAGAGGGTTAAGAGTTGGAATCTCGTATATGCCGAAATCGGATAGACTAATTAAAGTTTCCCGGTTAATTCAAGATGACACGGAGATGGCGACTAACTTCCCCAAAGTGTTCCATGAATCCATATTCCCCACAGGTTCATGGTGTGGTGCAATGTCAGCACCTCCCGTGGTACCACCGAAACGCAGTCTGACATGGTATCTCGGCAATTAGTGCTGGAAGGGTTACAATCTATTCAATTTGGCTTTGGTAGATAGATAGTTAACGTCGCTCTGGAGCCAAACAACGGACTATTGGCAACGGTCCGGGATCAATCCCAAAGGTAAGATTCCAAGGATAGCGCCTCGTAATCTTGAACCACGATCAGAAGACGAGGTCAGCACCTGAGCTGGTACCTCACTCTCCAAACTTCCACATCACGCCAACGTGAAGCCATTTGAGAACACGACAGATTTAACGTGCACCAGTCTCCGCGTACACGTTGGTCTTTGACTGTGCCTAGTGTCGAACTTGCTTGCTTTTCCAACTGGGCTACAGCGGCCCAAAGATGCTTTGGATAAAATATTCGTACACATTTATTCAAACTTTTGTGCATTAAATGGTCTTGGATTAATAAAACATTTTTAATTGATATAATTAGCATTGGAATTTTAAATTAGTTTTATAGCGGAAATAGGTACTTTAATATGTATGCTTATATCTATTATACATGATGAATAAATGTAACGAGTAAAAAGATAAAACTACATTTTTTACTGATTGCTTAACATTCCGAAGAATCTCACCTCACGTTTATTCGGCAAAATATGAATATTTTAGGAGGTTACTACATTAAAATTTAAAGGATATTCGCCTTTCATCCCATTTTATTCGTTCTGATTGAATATTGCAATTTTTCTTTTGTATTCAACGATAATACTGGTTTAACGCTCCCTTTTATTAGACACAAGAGGTACCCAAAAGAAATTGTTTTAATGAATTGTGAAAAGGGAAGGTTTTAAAAATTGTGAAGCGCTTTGTTAGGTCATCAGGGAATTCACAAACACGTCTCGTTGAGCAGTGTGAACAAGTAAAATATATAGTCTGAAAGTTTTCTCTCGACAGTTTCCCAGGATAGCGAAAATATGTCAGCATTTAAATATGGGGAAATATTTATTTACCATGCTTATACTTCATTTTACCATGACTTGTTATTAAACTTTGGCGGTATTATAAAATATTCTGCGTCCATATTGTATGTAAGGTTTATAGATTACTAACATTACCAACGTTCTCATAGGTAAATTACTAACGGATATTCTAAATTCAGTTTTAAATTCTATTTTTAAGCACTTTTTCCGAAATGACAGTAATTTCTCTCGTGAAGCCCATAAGCCCAATCTTTGGTCATCATGTAAATGTGAGCAAATTTTGGGTACGAGTTACTTATTTCCAAAAATGTGTCACCAAAAAAGGTTTTTACTTCCGATAGAAGTAACAAAATAATTAATTAAAGCAGGGGTTCCTAAATTTTTTGAGCAGAGGACAAAATTTGGATATTGTAAAAGCTTGCATATATTGGTATGCATCTTTTATAACTTCCGTCATGCTATATGACTATCTCAGAAGCAGATTTTAAAATTAGAGCGAAAATAATAAAATATCTTAGCTAAAAAAACTGGTAATGGTGTTTCAAAAATAGTAATTATCACCAATTTTTAAGAACGATACATCATTTCTGGTTTTCAAATCGTAATGTTACCTACTAGTCAACCATAACGAGATAACATATCAACTTTTTCTAACACAAGTTATCTCAACATTTTAATATCTAAGAAAACTGGTAATTGTGTTTCAGTAATGGTAATTCTCACCTATGTCCAAAACAGGCACTTCATTACCGGTTTTCAGATCGCAATGTTAAGTACTAATCAACCCTAACCAACTTATGTGTATCAACTTTTCTCTAGCATAAGTTTCCTCGACGTACTTTTAGATTTCTTTCCAAGACAAAAACAAATTTAAAGCATTTAAGAGATGCCTTCGTTATAAAATAAAAGTTTGTTTTTAATAGTGGAAAAACGAAAGGGAATAAGCACAGTAATTTTATGCAAATTAAATCTTGAGCGCACACCAACGGAGTAAACTGCAAATGTTTAAATCACGCGTAAATGCGTAAGACTGACGCAAACAAAGGCGAATGTTGCAAGTACAGCTACTTCAATCATCTAGCACGCGTTCTGTTTTTAATAGCTAAAGCCCTGGTCTTCGTAATTACGTTGATAGCCCAAAAGCGTTCTACGTTAAATGACCATAAACTATATCAATTATCTTTAATGGAAGTAACGTTAGCTGTAGGACGAAGCTTGTTTCGATACAATGCTTTTAAATGTTTTAATTTAGATTAGAATACACGTACGATGCGTGAAAAACAGGGTCGCTGCAACATAATTGGAAGAGTAACGGATAAGCAACCGGAGGGTTTCGAGTTCGAAACTTGGTCCGGCCGAAAACCGTCGTGTACACGCTGGCTGGTCACTTTAAATCTGTCGTGACCTCAAATGTCCTCACATTAGCGTGGTGTGGAAGTTTGGAGAGTGGGGTGCCAGCTTAAGTGTTGTTCTCGTCATGTGACCGTGGTTTAAAATGACGATGCGCTGTCTTTAAATCTTTCCCTTTGGGGTTGTTCCCGGACCGTCGCCAATAGCCCGTTGTGTTGCTCCAGTGTGACGTTAATTAACTACCTACCTGTTAAAACAATGTAACTAAACCGAGTACAATATATAATGAAATAATATTATACATTTTTTACATTATTGTTGGTTCGTGTTGGGTTTTATCGATTGAAGACAGAGTTTTATACATTAAAATAAATTTTATTACGTAGCCAAGTCTTATGGTTTAAAAACATACATTTTAAGAACAACAAGAAGTCTGATCAGCTCATGATCCCCAATATACTTCACATTATCCCCTCTCTTTTATACATTCAATTTACACAATTTTCCATATTGATGTGCCCCACACGGCACTATAATTGGAGGTTTGAGACCGATTCCAACATGCGGCCCCATCGGTTGTAAAACCTCAGCAGATGTATTACAATTCAATATATATATATATAAATCTAACAAAATATTTTTCTAATAATATTTTTAAATTTATTTAACAACAAAGGC
The DNA here is from genome assembly GCA_933210815.1 of Meta bourneti. Lineage (NCBI taxonomy): Eukaryota > Metazoa > Arthropoda > Arachnida > Araneae > Tetragnathidae > Meta > Meta bourneti. The sequence goes on from OW119929.1 coordinate 16,455,776, forward strand.
TTTGTTAAAAAGTCAGCTAAATTATTTTCCGATGAAATATAATTTACGTTAAATAGTTCATCTTTTATTAATTTACGAATAAATTTGTACTTGATATCAATATGTTTAGTTTTCTGATTTTCCTGACTATTTTTTGAAAAATAGATAGCAGATTGATTATCACAATATACTTGGGGTCTTATGTAATCACACAAACTTAATTCATTTATAATTCTACTAAACCAAATAACTTCTTTAGTGCAATCGGTTAGTGCAATAAATTCAGATTCCATTGAGCTAAGAGCTATGCACTTTTGTTTAGAAGATTTCCATGATATTGGGATGTTACCAAAATAAATTAAATAGCCACTGCTTGAATGTCTGTTTGTGAGACCACATCCCCAATTTGCATCAGAAAAAGCAATCAAATTTGAACTTTCTACATTGGAAAGATTAATTTTAAAATCCTTTGTAAGAAAAACATAGTTCATAATATCAACAACGTAAGACCAGTGTTTGTAAGTATAACCATTACAAAACTGAGACATTATATTAACGGCAAATGCAATATCTGGTCTGGATCTATCTGACAAAAACGATAAACATCCTATTAAGGAACGATAGGGAAATTTCCTCATTAAATCATTTTCAATTATTTCTTCCTCTTTAATCTTATCAGGTAAGTTACAACCAATTTTAAAAGGTAAATTCACAAAACTTTTAGGAAGATCTTTGAATTTTGACATTAATTTTTCAATGTAGGTAATTTGATGTAAATAAATCGAATTTTCAATTTCTTGAAAGTTTACGCCTAACAAATATTTAGTTTTACCTAGGACTGTAAGATCCAATTTTTTGTCCAATAATTCGATTACGTCATTTATCAAATGTTCTCTTTTTGAAAACAAAACCATATCATCTACATAAACAATTAAAATTACATCTTTAAATTTGTAGACACAATTACACCAATTTAACTGAGAAAATCCTAATTTAGTTAAAATACCGTCTAATTCCAAATTCCATTCTCTACCACTTTGATGCAGACCATATATAGCCTTTTCCAATAGACATACTTTGTTTTCGGATCTTTTCAGCACAAATCCTTTTGGCTGTTTCATGTATATAGTATCCTTAAGGTGTCCATATAAATATGCACTTTTCACGTCAACTTGACAGTGATACCAACCCAACATAGAAATCAATAGTACAAACAATAATTTAACAATAGAAAAATTCACAACCGGTGAAAAAATATCCTTAAAATCAATGCCGGGTTTTTGCTTAAAACCTTGAGCAACAAGACGAGCTTTATACCTTTTAGGTATATTGTTTTCGTCCATTTTTATGCTGTGCACCCACTTACTTCCAATTATGGTTGTATTTGGGGGTGTGTCCACTAATTTCCATACTTGCCTATCCTTCATTATCTGAATTTCTTCATTCATGGCAGTATTCCATTTAATTTTATCCTTACTTGCTTGCGTTTCTTCATAACTTTTGGGGATTTCGACATTGTAACACTGATCATACATGTCGTACATCTGTTGGTCTAAAAAATTAGATTCATCACTAGAAGTAGATGGCACATTAGAAATATCCACATTAGGATGTTCAGTTTCTGGCTTAAAATTGAAATTTACAGGATCAAACCTAATCTTATTTTTAGTACAGTACTTTTTAATATCATTTAAAGATCTCATTCTCAAATTTTCAGGAGAATAATAGTATACATCTATCCTATTGCTTTTATTTCTAGGTTTTTCGATTCTTCGCCAATTTGAAATGTTAAGACTTTTTAAGTCCTCAGTTTTAACTAAATCTTTAGAATCTAAAACTTGAGTTTCACTTTCCGATTTTACTTTTATATTTTCATTTGATTGATAAATAGGAATATTAGAATTAAGATCGAAAGAAACGTACTCAAAGTTTTTACCAAATAGTACATCAACAGCTTTCTTACTTTCGTCGATATGAACATGGACTGTTTCAACTATTCTCTTCTCGTTTGGTACATATATTCTGTAACCTTTAGTTTTCAAACCATATCCTGTCAAAATACCAAGTTTTGCTCTGGGTTGTAATTTATTTCTCTGTATTTTAGGAATATATGCCAAAGAGCCAAAAATTCTAAAATGTTTTACTGATGGTTTGAAACCAGTCCATATTTCGTTAGGAGATATACCCTCAGTTAATTTGTGTTCGCATCTATTTTTAGTGTGAATAAATGCTAAAAGTGCTTCTGACCAAAATTGTGGTTGTAAACCACTGTCTTGAAGCATACTCTGACACAATCCATGGCTGTTCTATTGAACCTTTCTGCAATGCCATTTTGTTCAGGGGTATAAGTTGAAGTTCTTTCGATTTTTATTCCTAGATCATTTAAAAACTTTTTAAATTCTTTGTGACAAAATTCTAAACCATTGTCAGTTCGGACACATTTTAACTTAACATTTAGCTGTCTTTCAGCTTTAACCAAGTATTTTTTAAAGTAATCAAAAACTTCATTCTTATTTTGAATAATATAAACAGTTACTTTACGTGAAAAATCATCAATAATAGATAAAAAGTATTTGTTTCCACCTAGAGAGTTAACTGGAGCAGGACCCCACAAATCCATATGGATCCTTTCCAAAACATTTTTAGTTTTCCTTTCGTACATATAGTTTCTTTTTAAGGATATTCTAGTGGATTTAGCAGTAGCACAAATCTTACAATTTTTATCTATATTCTTACAATTAAGTTTTTCAATTCCTTTTACACAATTAATTTTACTCATATTTTCAATTAAGGGCATGTTAACATGACAAAACCTACGGTGGGCTTTTTCTAGATCTAAACCAGTTACATATGTATAATTTTTAATCTTGGGATAACCTTTCAAGATATACAATTTTCCAATTCTGGGAACAGTAAACAAATATTTATTATAACTATTATAAATAATCATTTTGTTATTTCCCCATTTAATTTGGTTTCCCACAAGGTCAATACGAGCACCACTAATTAAATTTCTTCTCATATTAGGTGAGTATAACACATCTTTTAAAGTTATATCATAATTTCTGTTTCTATCTAAAACTGTAAATTGAATATCACCCATACCTAATACTTCCGAGGTGCTGTCCTTGTCTCCGACTAGGATCTTCTGTGGTGGTAGTTTTCTGAATGTCGTAAACATATCACGTTCTTTACAGAAGTGAGCAGTTGCAGCAGAATCAATGAGAAATTCCCTCGGTCTTTCATTTGGAAAATTTGAAACTGCATAGGCACGTTGAAGATCAGTTTTTGGATTGTCCTCCATATAAAATAATTCACCACCAGGTTTCTGCCGATTGCATTTCTTGAAGCACTTCGATTCGTAATGTCCCGACTTTTTGCAGTAGTTGCAGAATGGTCGCGGCCCCATACGACAAACTGTCGACTTTCTTGGGCTTGAAGGAATTAATTCAGGGTCCAGTACGCATCTGCTGTGATCAGGAGTAGACGCCCGTGTCTCCTTGTATCTAGATGACTTGTTTCTTGTAGCATAAGCATCGGCCACGATACTTAATTTTGTGCCTTCGTCTTTCCGCTTCAGCTCGATTCGGCTGGATTCTGTTATTAAATGTTTAGACAAATTGTCTAGCGTGAACTCGTTGTCATCCATCCTGTATAGCAATTGTACCAGATTATCGTATTCGTGAGGCAAATGTCTTATTAGTTGAAAGCAAACTAAGAGGTCTGGGATTTCGAATCCACATTCTTTTATCTGTAACAGCTTCTCATGCACTCGTTTGCAGAAGAGTCCAATGGATTCGTCCTCCGGCTGGTAGCGGATTGAAAAGAACTCGTCCACAAGGCCTGCCAATCGTGCTCTAGATGCTGGTTCAAAGTTGGTCTTTAATATATCCCAGGCTTCCTTACCGTCCTCAGTAGATGAAATTAAGACTTGATATTTTCTGTCTATGCCCTGGTAGATAGTTGTATATGTCCTCTGTTTCCTATAACGATAGTCTCTTTTTTCTTGTTCTGGAGCATCTTCCAATAATTGAGGTTCCGTTTTAGTGATAAATTCCCAGCAGTTCCGGTCAATTAGCAATACCTTCATGTCCGTCTTCCACGTGGCATAGTTGAAATCCGATAACTTCGGGAAGGAAAACATGGACATTTCTTGAATACCCGTCATACTGGATACCGGTAGTGGCAGAATTCAGGTTCAGCTTAAGGTCTGTGGCCCATAACCAATTGTTGGGTTTTATCGATTGAAGACAGAGTTTTATACATTAAAATAAATTTTATTACGTAGCCAAGTCTTATGGTTTAAAAACATACATTTTAAGAACAACAAGAAGTCTGATCAGCTCATGATCCCCAATATACTTCACATTATCCCCTCTCTTTTATACTCGTCATCTGACCGTGGTTCAAAATTACGTGGTGTTGTCCTCGGATCTTTCCCTTTGGGATTGATCCCGGACCGTCACCAATAGCCCATTGTGTTGCTCCAGTGTGACGTTAATTGAAATACCCAAATACCCAACTCTCTTTTATACATTCAATTTACACAATTTTCCATATTGATGTGCCCCACACGGCACTATAATTGGAGGTTTGAGACCGATTCCAACAGTTCGTTATCGGTTTTATATGGCGCAAGGGCCATATTTGTCCATACTGCGCCTAACAATACAATATCAATTGACACACAGTGAAAGCTTTACTGACAATGAAGAGAGAAATACACCCAGGGAGGAATGCACCTGGCAGGAATCGAACCTGCGTCGCCTACAACTCGAAGGTTGCTAGCGCAGTGGGCATACCCACTGAGCCACGCCTTTACATTATTGAATTATTATTTCAGAATCCATAGGTCTTAAATTGGTACCTTTTAACTACCACTTTTACTTCTATTTCAAAAATCGTTTCTTTATCTGGAGTCTATCATAATTTCTCGAAAAGGGTAGTTGGATTAACGTCGCACTGGAGCATCAGAACAGGCTATTGACGACGGTCAGGGACCCATCAAGAAAGGAAAGATCCGAGGACAACACCTCGAATTTTTGAACTACGGTCAGATGACTAGATAAACACCTGAGCTTTCACCCCACTATCCAACTTTTCACACCTCGCCAACATGAGGACTATTGAGGCCACGGCAGATTTTGCGTGCATCAGCCCCCATGTACACGACGGACTTCAGTTGGATCGAGTTTCAAACTCGCAACCCTCCGATTGCTAATCCGCTACTCTGCCAACTGAGCTACCGCGGCCCTCATCAATTATGGATCTTGACGAAACGTTAGTGCAAATATGGCCAAAAATATACGAGTTGAGACATAGCTTAAAATCAGACACAATTCCACTATGAATGTGTGATGCGATTCGTGCGGAATGGTGGTTCGATAAAATATTGAAATACACTTGCGGGGTCAAAAAAGTCGTGCATTTAATAGTCTCGAGTTATTGTAAAATGATAAAATAAGTAATAAGTATTCTTTTGCAATAGATAAATTCAATGATTTTATCTTGACTACTGTACTTTATTATGCTACCTACTCATAACGAACCAACACAAAACGGAATTTCAATAATTTCTATCGGTAAAGTAATTTAGTGATCGGTAAAGTAATTTAGTGATCGATAAAATTTAACCAAGTTCGAAAACATACTATAGAAAATACTAGATTAATTACGTTAAAAACCATTCCATCAGTAGCGTCTCATCTGTATAAACTCCCTAACAAAAATATCGGGGTTCCAACCATACGCTGTAATCCATTAGTATTTTTCATTCAGCAATTGTACTAATTACAACGCTTCTCAATGACACAGGTGTTTTTTCTGCATTTCTTTGATGCGACCAAGACAGTTGGCCCGATGCCACATTTTCTTTGGTATAAATGACATTGCTTTTCAATCGCTAGTTTCACACCCACTATTGAAGAGAAACATTTCGCCATTCAACATCTCATGCAGATCCTATAAACCATTAGAAGTGTCTTTAATATAAAATTGCTAAATGCAAATAGTTGGTGTAATGAAGATTATTTAATAACATTAAAAACAACTTAAAACCAGATAATCTTTTATTTCTAATGCCCATTCGGATTTCTTCGGTCTCTGCAACTACAAGGCGCAAACACATGACTTGTGAAGGAGAAATTGTAGGTAAGCCACCGCTGCTCCTAACATGAACAATCGCCAACATTCATGCTCTTGCAAACCTCGATTCGAACCGCAAACCTAATGGACCCGAGACGGACCTGGAATGCAGATGAAAGCTATGACCACTACACCAGTTAGGTGGCAACCAGATAATCCAATAATCTTTATTTCTTATAAATGCAAACATTCGCTTTTGCGTTATAGATGTTACGTCTTAAATTATCAATCATTAGAACCCGATAATCTACCAACTGTTAGGGGCACTACCTTTTAGCATTCAAATCAGGAGGAAACAGTTTGATTTCGATAAACTTTGTATCTCCTAAAGTTTGCTGTGCATCACAAAGAAATTGTAAACTGTGCTTATGTACACTCCATACTACACAGTACAGATATAAATTGGGTTACTATTTTTAATATTAAAAAAGATTTCATTCGAATTTACGTAAACTCGATCTACAAAACAAATATTTGCTCGCAACTTTCTGAATCAACCCAAACATTTTCTACCAAAATAATAAATTTAAATGAGTTACAGCGTACTTATGTTTTAAGTTAAAACCAAAAATTATAACTCAAGTAACAAAAACATGAAATATTAATATTAAGTTAAATATTAATTGATTCTTAGCAAAATTTAACTCGTATTATATCCGAGGTTTTTAATAAAGCTCTTTTTAGCAATTGGTTTATTTTGAAGCCCTAATTATAAGTCAACCTCATTCCAAATTCCGTGTGTATAAGTTTAGTAGTTTAGGTATTACATATAAAATTCTCATTTTGTAAAAATAGCGATTGGAGTTAAGTTGAAAGAGATAAAACTGAAAAAGGATGTCAGAAAATTTTTTATTGTGAATTAATACGAATTTCTATGCGGGTTTTTTACCAGAATCAAGATTTTTCTAAATGAATCGAAAATGGAAATCGATTTTTTAAATTAATCGAAATTGAAAATCGATTTTTTAACTAATCGAAATTGAAAATCCGTTTTAAAGGCGCTGTACCCCCTAAGACAAGATACTCATAACACAAATGCGAATGTTTGAGTTTGTAGAAAGAAAAGACATCGGGCGAATAGTTATGGAGGATCTGAAAGAAACCACTCAACAAATAAGAGAAAAAGAAGCCATAAATCTTACCTGTTGCAAAAAGCACGCCGAGCGAGAAACACGTACTCCACAGAAAAGTCATTTCTGCCCCAAAAAGTTTTGCTAAACCAATATTTGTCACGGCTCCCGATGAATCTTGGCCGGGAAAAAAAACTTTAACGCCAACACCGAAATCCACTTAGACAGCGCAACACCAACAAAAAAAGCCGTTGGAAAAGACAAGAGAAGCAAGTTTGACGAGAGAAAAATTACACGTTTCTTCCCTCCATTGGGGATTTTTTATCCCTGCCTCCGGTCAATATATGAATCCAACAGAGCAGCGGAGACTCGAAATTGATAACAATCTCCTCGAATCTTGCCGAATTCCTGTATCGGATATTTCCAGTCTTTTTTGTTTCGTTTAGATTTTACAGTTACTCGGTTTCCATCCTCAAAGTGTCATGCATTCAACACTTGTCGTGAAGGTCGTCTGTCAATGACAGATTCGTGGCGTTTTAGTTATTGTGCTTCCGAGTGATATATTGTATTTATTCCGAGAGTTGTTTTTTCCTTCGGGAAATTGGGTTTCTTTGGCACAAACTTTTATCGCGTCTTACCAGTCCCGGTATCATTTTTCATGGCGACACTGTGGTTACGGGTCGTAACGCTTCCTCCGTGAGCCAAATTCTTATTAACTGAATTGTATTGTTCTAATGGTGGGACTTCTCTTTTAGCTGCTACCTTCAAAACAACTTACTCCATAGTCACTGCACTTTCCTCCTGTGAAGCGGAGATCAAGTTCAGTACTTGCACTGAAAAGCGATTGAAAAATATCGCTGAATATCTTAGAAAACTACTGAACTGATTTATAAAAGGTGTGCTCATAAAATTACAAGACAAAATGTGAAAGTGTTCAGCAAGATCAGTCATGAAATGTTTCAAATCTCGATCCACATTTGCTGGATTTCTTGGCTATCTTCGAAACTGGTAGTATGGGTTTCTTTTAGAGTGATGCTATTCAATTACTTCCTAAGCCTTTCGTCAATTGTATTACTGTCTACTGTACCTCAGAAGTTATTTGGCAGTTTAGAAATATCGAAAAAGTCAAAATATTTCAAAATAAATTTTGTTTCTCGATGAAGAAAACGGTTATCACTCGATGCTTCCTATATTTGTGAATGTTGCCTCAAGTTGACATGACATTTGAATAGATGTGGATCGTAATGACACTTGATTTTGCTTATTTGTCTATGTTTGGAAATTTATACAACAGTTATAAAGAATCACGGGCGAAAAGATAATTCATGAAGGCATTAAAATGTTTAACCACATTTTAAATATATTTCGTATCTTATATTTAATGTTTGAACATTTTATAGAAGTATTTGTTTTTAATCTTTACAAAACAAGCAATTATTCTTACATTTCAATTTTTTTAAAGTATTTACAAATTTTGGCTAATCGGAATATTTGATGTATTCATTATACGATTTTCGCTAAAAGATGGATGCTAAATTATTGTGCATCATTATTGCGAAACGCTTGCGAAGTTTTAAGTACGAAACCGTTGAAGAAAACCTATTAGATTTTTAAATTAATGGAGGCAAGTTTTTATTTGTTGAACTTTTCAATGTACGCATTCGCAAGTAACTTTCAAAATATTTCGAATAGAATCTTTTCCAAATGGCCGACGAGCTTGAAATGAGCATTCGATCCAAAGCAACTAATCAAACAAATCACGATCGATTTTTAGAAGGATCCACCACTAAATAGCTCTGAAGGTTCGGTCATTCGGCAAAAAAAAACGGTTGACACAACTAATAAACCGACACATCCAAACATTGTTTACCAACAAGCAGAGACAACTTGCCGAAATGAAACAAAGCCAAGTCCACGAAAACACATCAATCGCGTGCCTGTAAAATCACTTTCCCATCACGACACGGAAACAGCACAGAGAAGCTATCGTGCGGGCAGCAACGTGTTCCGCCGCGTGCTCACGGAACCACCGGTAGAGCCGCGACTTGCTTACGCCACAGACATTGCCCGACTGAGGAACTTCCGAATTCGTGGCGGTGGTTCAATAAAGTCACGGTTCCACGTGACGTCACGGACATGCGTAGTAGGGGGTGGAAGGTATTCGGACGTTGGGGGGGGGGCTTCGCGGAATTCGCTGTCGTAATAAGGTGAGATTTCCATTCGGAATCTCATCCTGTCAAACTAAATATCCGCCAGGTAAATAGATTCCTCCCGAGATGACTTAACAGTGCAGGAATGTTGGAACGGGGTTGAATAGTTTTGGAGCGAGTTTTTGGATATATTTGAATCATTTTAACGTCCAGAGTTGTCTTGCTGTCTGCTACAAATTTGATTTTGAAAGTATGTTAGGAGATTGGGTTTGTGGAGCGAAGTTTTCACCGTGTGGGCTATTTGTGGTTTGGAATTTATGTTGGAATTAAATCTTGTTTAGTCAGGACCGGTACTTCGGTTGAACTGTATGCTACATACCTTATATTTCTGTACCTGTCAAATTAAATATCCACCTGGGAAATAGATTTCTCAGAAGTGACTTTCAATCGCAGAATATTGGTACGGTAGTTAGATAGTTGAACCAACGTTACACTGGAGTAAAACAACGGGCTATTGGTGAGTCTGCCCTCAATCCTGAATATTGGGACTCAGCAGAATAGTTTTAGAGTGGGATTTCGGAAGAATTTGAATTACTTTAACGTCGGGAGTTTCCTTGAAGACGAGAATAGTTGCTGTAGATTTGATTTGAAACTGTTGGGTGGTATTGGGTTTGTGAAACAAAGTTTTCGCCTTAGAGAGGGATATTGGTGGTACAGAATTTATGTTGGAATCGATCCAGTACGTTTAGGGAGGACCAGTACTCCTACTCATTTCAATGTTTTTATAGGTACATTTTGTATCTGTCAAATTAAATATTTACCAGGTAAATAGATTCTAGGTAAATAGATAGGGCTATTGATGGTTAGGAATACCTTGAAACAAAATCCTATTCCTCTGTTGATCTCTAAATATCTTAAGATGTATTTCGTATCCATGGAAACTAAATATCCACCAGGTATATTTGATGACCTAACTGTGTAGGAATATTAGGATGGTATAACCATTATTCTTACCCCTTCTGGTTTATCATCGCATCGAAGACCACGCTGTAGTGGACAGCTTCTGGTGCATAAACCGGCAATCGTTGCTATGCATGGGGGTTATCGTTTTAAAACTCGACGAGACCTATTCAAATACGCGAAAGTTTCGTAGTGGTTTAAACTGATGGTTGGTGGTTTTGGCGTGTTATGACACAATTTTCCTATTTGGCCAAACTGTGCCAAACACAAGACAACGCCAAGTATTAAATGTGAAAGGGGAATAAGAGGGATTGGGAACAGAGTAGTAGGATGAAAGCAGAAAAAGATCGTCTTGCTATCCCTGGAGCGCAAACCTCGTGTTTATACAAGACAGTAAACCCCATGTGAATAGAATCTATCACTAGAGTACCTCAGTGACGTGAAACCCATACACACCTAAAAGGGATGTGTCCCTAAGGGCGTGGTTTGAACCGAATATTTAAAAAATATTTTTCCTGTGAACACTTTTATAACAAATTAAATGCTCGACTTGTTTCAATTCTCCGATCTTCAAGGCAGTCCAAGGCCCAATGAGTACCGAACCTATGTGGTTTTTTTTTCACTGTGAAGCCAACTGTAAATGCAAATCTATAGCGAAACTTCAAATTTAGGGCTAATAAAAGTTGTTCTTATACAGGGTGTTCTGCTTAGGACTACAATAAAAAGAAAGTTATCATATATTTCTTTACTTTTTTTACCATGATTTATTTCCAAAATTTCGTACGTGCATACCTAAACTCAGAATTTTGTTTGCAAGCCTAGTAGAGGCTGTTCGGACATTTTTGTTCAACGATTTTTATGAGCTGAAAAAAAATTGTATGCTACGAAAGAATTTTATTTTCACAGCAGTTAAATAGTTAAAGTATAACTTATCGTGTGTTAACTCAGAGTTTTGTTTACTTTCAAAATGGCGCTTTTAAATAAGCAATGGATGGAAGGCTATGTTTCCTCTCTTTCCGAAGAGAATTATGCTTATTCAATTATTCAAAAACGCTGTCAAAGTCATGGTTTTTCGATATATAAAGGTACGATAAGTAATGTTATTAATGAGAAAGGAAAAAAACGAAAAAGTGGAAAAATACTTCCAAAAATGTATCCAAAAAAGAAAAAAATTCTGAGAATATTTGTAAGGTAAGATCTTTAATTTTAAAAGAGAATCTGCCAAGTCAAAGGACTACAGCAAAGTGAACATGAGAACATTCTCTAAGAGATTTATGATTGTTGCCGGTTTTGCATATAATGAAAAATTAAAAGTAAAAAGAGGGGGGAAATATAAAAATTAAATCCCACATATTATCAAGACCCTATTTTATCCCCAATATTCAAAAAAGAAATACCATATCTTTACCCATAGTGCCAACGATCAGTAGAACTGCAGCAGGTAAAGCAAGCAGCCACACATCTAAATCAACTATTAAATTCTTGGGAAAATGGAACAAGAAACTGGTATCAATACCCTTTACTGATATTCCTGCTAAATCTCCAGATGTCTCACCCATGGACTATTGCGCTTTTGGATGTTTAGAAAGGGCATTATCGAAACGTCGACCGAAAACCATTCAAGGACTGCAAAACTGTGGAGCAAGAATGGGACAAAATACCACTGTCGATACTACAAAAGTCATTATCATGCAAATTAAGGTGTAGATAGTTAACAATAAGGGCTATCAAATGGAACATTTAAAAGACAAAAATTTCATGTAAAAAATTGAGCTTCAGTCCATTAAAATCGTTCAAAAAATATCCGAACAGCTTCTGTACACTTCAATGTTACAAATTTTCTGTAATCATAGTCCCAAGCGGAACACCTTGTACCTGCTCGTCATTTCTTCGCATTAGTATACCTTCTAGTATGTATTATGTGTGTATTTTATGTATTTTAATTAACGTTGCACTGGAGCAACACAACGGGTTATTAACGACGGTCCAGAATCAAACCCGAAAGGAATGATCCGAGGACAACACCACGTAATTTTGAACAACGGTCAGATGACGAGGTCACACCTGAGCTGGCACCCCACTCTCCAAACTTCCACCCCACGCCATCGTGAGGACATTTGAGGCCACGACAGATTTAAAGTGCACCAGCCCCCTTTGTACACGATGGTCTTTGGTTGGATTCGATCTCGTAACCCACCGGTGGCTAATTCCTTACTTTTCCAACCGGGCTACCGCAGCCCCCTAATACCCTTATAGGGTTTAATTTTATTTATATGTTCTCCTGCCTCCCTTTAAACTTTCTACAGATAGCTTTGAAGCACCTGTGTAAAAGTATCCCTCGATCCAATCTGCTCTAAATACGTGCAGTTCATTATTTAATATTTAAGCATACAGATGCTCGAAATAAATATCGGCATTGAATGCCATATTCAAGCTCAGAACTCAAACCAGAGTACGAATTTCTTCGGTATGAATAGAGAAATGGGTAAAAACCGAGCTCATTTGACACAAGTAGACGCATTTTAAAGAGATTTAGTGAAGATTTTTTTCCCATCTCACACTCGAGTCGATTCCTAGTAATAAGGACTCAAAAGAAATAGCTCCCTCTCGAATTCCGAACATAAAAGCACAAGTTAGAAATTAAACACATGTTCTGTGACTTTTAACTTTACAATTTAGCTACTTATTTAGTTTTGAAGTATTCTAATGCATATATTTGAAGTTTTCAAAAGCCTGCAAGAATGATCCTCTGAAGTCAACCGTATTTGAAGATCACTGCGAGAAGTGTTTGGATTATGTTAGAATCTTCAATGTCGGTAAGAAAATTCCATACGTTATTAAATTTTAATTTAAGGACTGATGGTTGTTTTGGGGCTTATGTCACAAGCTGTCCAAGGTCCGAAATAGGTTGGTTGGTTTTATGGCGCAAGGGCCACATTTATCCATTCTGAGCGAGACTTAAGACATACAATATCAAGTAAGACACACACACAATGAAAGTTTTATTCAAAGAAGATAGAAATACACTCAGGAAGGAATGCACCTGATGAGACTTGAACCTGCGCAGGGTCCAAAATGAGAAAGCCGCGCAAAATTGAAGATAAAATTCCAGCCCGATAAAAAGATGCAATATTTAAATCACAGTCCAGTTAACAATAAAAAGGTAGATTTATGGGTACTCTACATAACAGAAAAGTAAAATTAAAACACTATATACACTGCTGGCCACCCAAATTGCAACACCAAGAAAGACAAGAGATATCACAACAAAATTTATTTTGTAGATAACATGTTGACCAAGTATCAAATGATTAAATTTATAGACTTCTGTGAAGTGTGGTTCCTGCCAAAATCAGTAGCCAGAGTAGCCGCCATTGTTGGAGATCACCGCTGCCACACGCCTCGGCATTGATTCAAAGAGACTTTGGATGTGTTCTTGGGGTACAGCAGACCAAGCAGCTTCCACACGTTGCCAAAGTTGATCTGGTGTGGCAGCTGGGGATGTATTCTGGGTCAATCGTTGAGCAACCATGGACCACATGTTTTCTATCGGCGAAAGATCCGGAGAGCGAGCTGGCCAGGGAAGCAATTCAATCTTGCGCTTGACGAAGAACCCTTGGACAATGCGTGCCACGTGTGGTCGCGCATTATCCTGTTGAAATATGGCTGTGGGCAAGCCCTGAAGGTAAGGAAGGACAACTGGCTCCAACACCTCGGAGATGTAGCGCTGGCTGTTTAAAGTACCGGCAATGCGTACTAGAGGAGTGCGAGAGTGATATCCAATACCGCCCCATACCATAATACCCGGTGCAGGACCAGTGTGGCGGTGCATAACGCAGCTGTTCAGCATCCTCTCTCCACGGTGTCTCCAGACTCGAATCCGACCATCGTGGTGTTGCAGACAGAAGCGTGACTCGTCAGTAAAGACAATTTCATTCCATTCTGCCGTCCACATCCTTCTTTCATCGCACCATTGGCGGCGGAAACGTCTGTGGTTCTGCGTCAAGGGTAGACGAAGCAATGGACGTCTTGCGGACAGACCACTCTGCTGTAAACGGCGTCGAATGGTACGCGCAGACACTGGATGATGCGGTACAGACTGAATGTGCTGTGCTATGGTTCGTGATGTGGCTGAGCGATCCGTCACTGCCATACGCACAATATGCCTGTCATCACGTGAAGTGGTGCACTGAGGTGGATGCGATCGAACACGTCGGTCCGTCGTACCCTCCTGCATCCAACGATCACATATCCGCATTACAGTTGTTTGGTTTCGTCCAACACGACTACCGATTTCCCTGAAAGATAATCCACAATCTCGGTAGGCCACTATCCTTCCTCTGTCGAACTCGGATACTTGATCAAAAGATGATCGCTGTTTTCTACGAGGCATAATTGATCGGTTTTTTTTGAAAAAAACACAAGAAAAACACAATTGCCGTACTTGAAATCGTCGAAATCTCCAAGCCTTAAATAGCGCTTTGAAGTGGCGCCACAGGCGCGCGTGATGTGCGTCTGCGCTGAAATTCTAATCATTTGCATATCTCACCTCCGCTAATGCATGTTGTAAATTTCATATTATTTGCATGCTTCCTTCAGGGTGTTGCATTTACGGTGGCCAGCAGTGTATTTCCATTGGGAAAACAGTAAATTCTATGTTAAAATGTGACGTCATCAGAATCAAAATGTAAAATAGTTGTTAAGTCCTCACAGCGTCTCGAGATTTCTGAATAGTGCTGTATTGTTTTTCTTCGCAACACACATAATGACTAAATAGCCTCACCTATTGGTTGAAAGAATCCTACTAAGCATTCCATTGGCATAGGAGGTCAGAACTGCAGGTAGCATAACGGATATATACGTGTGAAACTCTGACAGAGTTGGTGGCAATGTTAATTGAAAAACATTAAACGTGTAGCAGTTTAAAAGACACGAGAGAAAAATAGTTAAATTTTAAAAAAGCTAATCTTATAAATAGTATTATTAAGATCACTATTTGATCAATTCACACCGTATTTGATACTTATTCTTTCAAGCCCCTCTCGAAACGCAGACTACATATCAACCTACGTTTGATTTGTCCTGGATTTGCAGAGGGGCTAAAATCAATTTGAAATTACCCATAGGAATAACATTAAGTAATATTACTATCAAAGACAAACAATTTATCCCGAGCAACGTCGGGTAATTCTGCTAGTGAATATGAAATATTTTTACTATATCATTTGGAGGGGGGTTTCCATTCATCAAATCTTGCAAGTTTAAAATCGGGTTAACAAGGTTTTGACGATGATGATTAAAAATAGGACAGTCGATTAAAGTAGGAGGAATGGGAATAGTAACGAAATGGAGAGTTGCACCCATATTTTCTGTAAACGTTTAGAGGATACAAAATAAAACTTTAAAAGGGTATATTGAAAGCGCGCTTATGGTGTACCGACGTCCTTCAAAAGCACTGCTCGATAAGCTTTTTGCTACTAGAGCACATATGAAGCTTTTAAAAACTTCGTGGGTACATAAGCACCCACACGGGAAAACAGTTGAGCTCTCATGTGTAAATCATATTGGATAGGTTGCGGTACGAAAAATGAAACCAAAGTGCAAGATAAGTAAGTCGAGTGCATAAGTAAGCCAAGACTCAAAATTTTGCAAGGTTTAATACTGTAAGGGATCTTTATTTGCACGCGAGTGTTTTATTTCGTGTTTTATTTGCACACGAAACTTTAGGATTCCGTTCTAAGCCCCTGTACGAGTACATTCTCAACACACCTGTTCACCCCACTGTCCTGATGTCTCCTTTTTCGGTTGGTTTTGGTTATATGGCGCAAGTGCTATATTTAGCCAAGCAGCGCCAAACACAAGATAGACGAGGAAAGATCCCAAGACAACACCTCGTGATTTTGAACCACGTTCAGATGACGAGTTCAACACCTGAGCTGTCACCCCACTCTCCAAACTTTCACGCCAACGTTATGACATCTGAGGCCACGACAGATTTAACGAGCATCAGTCCCCTTTGTACACGACGATCTTTGGTTGGATTCGAATTCGCAACCCTTCGGTTGTATTTCAAAAGGAATCCTCTTTGTAATTGAGTAAATTGGTGCGACACAGGCTCAAAAATAAGAACTTTCTACAATTGCAAAAGCCTCACTATAACTTTAATATTGAGACAATTTGTGAATTTCTCCCTTGATAAAGTTGATTTTAATTAACTTTGTCAAGATTAATTTTAATTAACTTTGTAAACAAGTAAAAAAAATATAAATAATTTCGAGAATTCCACTGCCATTTCGAAATTCAAACGTAGAATCTTAACGTCAAATTTAAAATGCGACTAAATCAGTTTCCAGAAACAAAAATCCCCCATGGAATAAAGGAAGCAAAGTGCGATCACTCGCAGAAGCAATCGATACATTTACATTCAATTGTTCCAGAATATTTGCACTGGAAATAATGGCAATCCCATTAGCCGTTCTTTGAAACCAAAAATGGTATTCGAGCAATTAGTTTTAATTTAAAAGATAAAAGCTCAATTAGTCCTCTTTATGAGGGAAACTCGAAACTTCATATTAATGACTCTCAAACGTTAGAAGAAAAGATTTTCTGCTCCGAGGACAAAAGAATAAAATATCTCAATTGCCTCGCCATCGTATTCCCTTGAAGTATGCGTATATTTGATTATGATAGTTTCGCCATTTTGTTTGTTTGCAGTGATTATGTAGGGTTATACTTGATTCGAATGCTTTGTAATTAATCTGAAACTCAGCTATCTTCAGATTATTGACTATTTGAATTTCGTATTCTTGAAATTAGATTAAACCTTCTGTATATAATTTAACTGTTTAAATATTTAAGAAAGCGGATCGAAACTGCTTCTAGCCAAAATATTTGCTGTCAACACTAGCGAGCAATGTTTACTCTGAAAGTGTCAACGTACCTAATTTGCTGTAAGATGGAAAAGGATGCTTCAAAGAGATTCCGAATGTACTACAGGGCGAGAAATACTTAGGAACGAAGTGCTGATAACGGAAGTACAGGGGTTGGTTCGGATAATTTTTTTGGACGCAAAGGCCATATTGGATCAAGCTACACCAAACACAAAACAAATGGCATGTAAATGGACATACGCATACATACCTCCAAATCTTCTATACTGTTTCAACTTCGTTTCTTTTCTCAGTATATACTTGATTTTTTCTTGATAAAATATCTAAAAAGCAATGAGAAATTGCGTCAAAAATTTCGTCTTTCCGATTTTGTAATATATATTTGAAATTATATACAAGTATTTCCTTCTTTCCGTTCAACCTTTGTAAAATTATTTGATTTTAATTCAAACGTTCATACTGAACTTAAAAACAAAAGTTTTTATTTGGGAAAACTTTGACACATTGGTTAAAATTAAGCTTTAAAAAATATGAGTTAATACCTCATGAGGACATCACAATATATAAAGCTCTATTACCCTAATTGCCTAGAATAGTATTTCGGCGCTTAGATACCAAAATATTGCTGTCCATTGTTTTTAATAAATTTTAAAGATTGGTTGCTTTGAGCTTTATGGCGCAAGGGCCATACTTGACCAAGGTCTGCCGAATACAAGACAAACATCAATGGACAAACGCACACAATGAAAGTTTTACTGACACAGAATAGAGAAATACACCCAGAATGGAATCGAACTTGCAACGCCTAAAACTCGCAGCAATCCGCTAATGAGGAAAAGCATTTCGCCATCCCAATAATACATCTCATGCAGAACCTATAAACGCCATTACAAAGAGTGTTAATATATAATTGTGAAATGTTACACTCTCGTTTTTTTATATTCGTAACTAGCTGTATTACCGGAGTTTCTCGGGTTTGGTTGCTTGTAAAATTCATCGTAATATTACTCCATGTTAGTCCTAATGGGATTTCGAATTTCTTTTAGCCCCCTCTACAGACCCAGGACAAATGTAATGGGAGTTAATATATAGCCTGTGTTTCCAGCAGGATTTTGCATGATTAGTTCACACCAAATTAGTTCAAACCAATTCACACCAAATTTGGTGTGAATTGGTTTGACAGATGCTAATGTTATTCCTACGGGGTTTAGAATTGTTTTTAATCCCCTCTACATTGTCTCTACATACAAGACAAATAGAAAGGTTGGTTGGTGTTTTATGGCGCAAGGGCCATATTTGGCCATGCTGCGCCAGACAAATAGAAAGGGGTAAATATGTAACCTACGTTACCTCAGGGTTCTAAGGAATAATTGTACCCAATTTGGTGTGGATTGGTCAAACGGTATAGATTTGTATAAAGAACAGACAGACGCCAACTTTGCTTTATATATATAATCTTTGAATCAAGTATAAACTAGACAATCTAATAACCGATAATTTGAAACATTACAGTTGTAAATTGTACAGCAAAAGGAATATTTGTGTTTATAGAAAAAAAGACAACGAACGTATACCTATGGACGATCTGAAAAATCACTACTAAAAACGAAGAAAATCATGAATCTTACAAGTCAGAGAAATCGAACCTACGCCGCCTACAAATAGCAGGTTTTGGATTCTGTATCATTCTGTTTTTAAATGTTTGTCTTGGTTAACTATCTGAAGTGAATATTTTTTGCCTAATATTTTGAAGATCGAAGATTATTGTAAAGAGATGCCAAAAAGGTTCAGTATTCTAGAAGCAGTGTTAAAAATCTCAATTCAATGAGATAAAAATGTTACTAATAGTTAGTTTTTGCCAAGCATATAAGCAGGCCAAGTACTTGTTGTTTTAATATATGATACTTGGTTGTACCTAACTTTGAATTATTGAAGAGTTAACTGATAGCTTAGAATACGTATCCAGATATTACCAAGGGCCTCCGTAGCCCAGTTGGAAGAGCAGGGGATTAGCAACTATAGAGTTGCGAGTTCAAGACTATCTAGCCAGACAGTCGTGTACACGGGGGTGGTGCACTTCAAATCTGCAGTGGCCTTAAATGTGCTCACATTGACGTTTTGTGAAAGTTTCGAGAATGGAGTGCCAGCTCAGGTGTTGACCTCCTCATCTGACTGGTTCAAAATTACGTGGTGTCATCCTCGGATCTTTCACTCAGGGATTGATTCCGGACAGTCGCCAATATCCCATTGAGTTGCTCCAGTACGTCAATTAGCTACCTACCAGCCAAATATTACCAATTTCCAGAAACAGATGCTGGACATCGCGAAGTTTACCACTTTTTCTATAGAAAGAAGCAGAAACGCGACACCCAACTAAATAGTTTAATTTAATTCAACAATTTCAAGTAGTTTTACTCATTGAAACTAGTAAATTTCGTGGCAATTCATTAATCTAAGAGTGAGACAAGTAAAATTATCATTCATATTCCTAAGAAATAAGATGAGTTTAACAACATGTACACGGAGGTTTATTGCTCCGTGGCAGGCGTCCAGCCGTTCGCAACTGCTACAGGATCGATTTCGCAGCTGGTTTTGCAGTTCATTCCTAACAGAATTTTTCAATTAAAATTGCTTAACTGCGAGTTAAGCACATAGTCGGTGGTAGAATATATTTAAAAAGAATTTTCGACTCGTCAACATTTTCCAGACCCTCGAATCTTTTATAACAATTCAGTTATAAAGTGGGTATATTAGGACAATAGCTTTAAACTCTTGTGAACTCCCAATTCTAAAGAATTAGATTGAGCTTTCCTTTCAAGTTGGCAGGGGCGGAAATGGAAGAGTAACAGATTACTGGAAGGCTGCGAGTTCGTAATTCGACCCAACCAGAGACCGTCGTGTACGTGGGGATAGCGCACGTTTAATCTGTCGTATAAAAATCGTACCGTCGAATCTGGCTCAAATGTCCTCACGTTGACGTGGTGTGGAAGTTTAGAGAGTAGGGTAGGTAGTAAATTAACGTCGCACTGGAGAAACACAATGGGTTATTGGAGATGACGGTCCGGGATCAGTTCCCATAGGAAAGACCGAGGACAACACCACGTAATTTTTAACCAAGGTCAGATGACGAGGTAACACCTGAGCTGGCACCCCATTCTCCAAACTTTCACACCAAGGGGAGGACAATGGAGGCCATGACAGATTTAACGTGCTCCAGTGTACAAAGGTCTTTGGCTGTACCGAGCATCGAACTCGCAACCCTCCTGTTGCTAATCTGTTGCCCTTCCAATTGGGCTACCGCGGCCCTTGGAGGTAAGGTGCCGACTCAGGCGTTGATCTCGTCATCTGACAGGTTGGTTGGTTTTATGGCCATAACGTCATCTGACAGTGGTTCCAAATGAAGAGGTGCTGACCTCGGATCTATCCCTTCGGGTTGGATCCCGGAAAGGTGCCGATAGCCCGTGTGTTGCTCCAGTGCGACCTTAATTCAACTATACCCCCTTTGTAGTTGGCAAAACAAAAATTCATTGGGAGGACAAGTAGAAAAGAACAATGTAACCAAATGCACTATATATGGAGATAGGTAGGTAATTAATGTCGCATTGGAGCAACACAGCGGGCTATATGCGACGGTCCGGGATCAAACCCGAAGTCGATATACAGAGGATATATTTTATTCAATTTAACCTCACTTAAGGTGTATGTATACATTAGAAATCACGAAAATTGACCAAAAATCGATAGATTTTTTAATAATTCAAAATATTGTCCAATCCCTTAGCTTTCAAACGATACCAAGATCTTGTAAATATTCAAAATAGTTTTCAAGTTACAAGGGTTTGGGTTGGGTACTGTCACCATAGACAAACACGTTTCCAAAATTTGAAACTCGATTTTTGAAGAACTATGTCTAAGCAATAGGATGCTTCTTTCGAACAGTGATAACTCAACAATGAATTAATCTATTATAATTACTTTTGTGTCATTATAATCTATATAATACAGTGGATGTTTTGAGCCTCAGTCGAAGTTATTGGTTAAGAAATGAATTTTTAGTTGATTTTTAAATGTTGAAATTCCTGAAAAAAATCTTTTTTAGACTTCTTTTTTTAGAATTTTTTAGACTTCCTTCGTGAAAAAAAATGTAAAAAAGAACCTATTCCCTCTAGCAACTTGATGGAGGGTCAAAACATGAAGAATAATATTAGGAATAATTTCCAACAGGAATTGTCCTTCTGAACACATTAGAATTTGACTGGTCAAAAAACATGCTAATTAGCTAATTATATCTAAATTAGATAATTAATGAGTAGCTTAATCAGAATTTTTCACACTAAAATGAGTTTAAGGACAAACCAATGACCTATTGTGAAAAAACTGAATTTTTAAAGTCAAAATTTAAAAAAAATGTTCTAGAGTATACATACATACACCTTAACGCCTCTTCTCTATGTATATGGACTAATTTACCCATAAACATTGCAAGAAAACAATTTAATTTCGGATGGAAGACATTAGAGCGAGCGATTCACAAGACAAATCATAATACATCACGCGTTTCAATTGCCATTTTCGTCGTTTCTGAAACTGCAATTAGACCCTGTTCTCTTCCACTTTCCATCATAAATTTCACACTTTTTGAAAAATCAATTCCTCGGGCACAACCATCAGAGGTATTGAGCTTTTGGCTAATGGAAAGTAAACATGATTTCCGAATTTCGAGGAAAGAAAACCATTTCCTTGGAATATTATTAGTCGATGGAACGAGTGGGAAATGATCATTCATTTCAATAACATGTTATTTTCTCCAGTGCTTTTGAACGCATCACAAACGGCGGTAGTGCTAAAAACTACTCAAATTAAAAAATTCCAGTTTAGAATGCAGTCGAATACTATTTTTAGTTTTAGAATGAATTCTTTCAATCGACTGGTTTTATACATGCGAAAATTATTCTTTGGAAACGGCATAGATAAGGTTTTTTTAGATTTCGGTCCTTTTCCGTGTAAATTCGAACTTGGGTTACATTTATCTTATATCAATTTTGTTCCTTTCAAATGTGCAATTCTAAGAACGAGGAAGAACAAGTCATGTAGTTGTCTTTCTTTGTTATATTTATCGCATCCAATTATAAATTGGGTGCCGCGATAGCCCAGTCGGAAGAGTAACTAATCTGCTAAGGGAAGGTAGCGAATTTGAAACTCGGTCCAGCCAAAGACCGTCGTGTACACGGGAGGTGGTGCACGTTAAATCTATCGTGGGCTCAAATGTCTTCACGTTGGCGTTGTGTGGAAGTTTGAAGAGTGGGTGCCAGCTCAGGTGTGACGTCAGAACTTTCCCTTCGGGTTAATCTCGGACCGTCGAAAATAGCCCATTGTGTTTCCCCAGTGCGGCGTTAATTAAAATACCTACCTTTCTAACAGAAAATACCTTTTATATGGCAAATGAAAAATTATTCGAGTTTTGATTTCGATGAGAATTTAAAATGGCTTGGATTTGAGCTTCGCTTCCACAACAAGAATCGTTCTAAAAATTCGATCTGTTTGGTAAGCCACTGAAGTTTGGAACAATCGTAGATGTGCTTCCAGCAAAATAGCGAAAACATCTTCTCAGGAATTTTCTCATTCACCATGTTACGAAGGAGAAAAGAGAATTCAAATTTTCTAATTTAAAATGACTTATATGCCTTTCGGCTGAGCGGAGAGCCGAATTACAAAGGGAGAAAATTGTCAAATGCATAAAAAATCCGTTCCCAGCCGTCTTCATTAATGCTTTGTACGAAAGTTCCAACAGCAGCAATTAATTTCGCGCCATTGGACACCTTTATACTTATACGACTCGCAAAGAAACTGAAGTGAAGTCACCACGAACGACGTTGTACCACGTGATTTACGGCGTCACGCACTAAGAAATTAATTGACAAGCAGGAGCCAGTCCTGTTCTTACGATATGAGGGATCTTTTTTTACTTCGTATTTTGGATTTCTTTTTCGTTCCTAGAAATGATGAGTTATCTTAAGTTAGAATAATAAGGAAGGGAATTTAAGAAGGAGGATTCAATGATAAAAAACTATTACTTTTTTGCCCACCCACAACTTCTAATTATAGGATTTTTTTCTTATTTTTAATGCCCCAGGAAAATTCCTTTTTCTCTAAAGAATTTTAATGACTGATTTAAACACTCCAAATAGATATGTATGCTATTTCATTTTTTAAAGTTTCTCATCTTGTGATACAATGAAAGTTACCTTATTCGTCATTTCAGAGGGAGACGTTCGTTTTTAATTTATTAGTTATTAGGGAAAGGTAAGTCATTTTTTAATTAGTCAATATTCAAAGTTTCCGTTACACAGTTAAAGAAATGAGTATTGGTTTCAGAAATTATTTTCTCTTTTTAACATAAACGTTGGTTATTTATTTCGATGCGTATTTCAGGCCTCTAGATCGGATTGATTGCGTTTAAGTACACAATGTTTTGTATTTATTTTCAAATATTTGTAAACAGAAGAAACATCGAGAGATTACCGCTATTCAAAAATAAGAATTTTTTCCAGAAGTTAAATTTACCATTATCGTTGGCTGGCTTAGAGCATAAACTCATTAACTGAAAAAAATCACTTTTTACTATACATCTGTTTGAAGATTAACTATTAATTTTCAGGACAAAAAATGAAAATTATAAACATTTTGTTAGCCGTTCTAATCTTTCAAACATTTTACACAAAGGGACTGTGTATAATTCATCACGAAATTAAGCTTTGGGTATGTAAATAGTTAATTAACGTGGCACTGAAGCAACACAATTGGCTACGGTCCGAAATAAATTCCAAAGGGAAAGATCATAGGACAACACCATGTAATTTTGAAGCACGCTCAGATGACAAGGTCAAAACCTGAGCTGGCACCCCACTTTCCAAACTTCCACACCACGCCAACGCGAGGACAAAAATTTAACGTCCACCAGTCCCAGTGGACACGATGGTCTTTGGCTGGACCGAGTTTAGAACTCGTAACCCTCCTGTTGCCAATCCGGTGCTCTTCCAACTGGGATACCGCGTTCCCTCTATTCGAAGGACAGGAGTAATAAGAACTTTTCAAATAATTCTATTCGAAGGAAAGGAGGAATATAATCTTTCCAAAGTATTCTATTTTAAAGACTGGAACAATAATCTGTCCACAATATTATAATCGAAGGAAAGAAGCAATAAAAACTTTGCAAATAATTAATTCTATTCGATGGGTAGGAGCACTAAAATCTTTCCAAATAATTCTATTCGAAGAAAAGGAGCAATGGAAAGTTTCCAAACAATTCTATTCGAAGGAAAGGAGCAAAGTAATATTTCCAATTGATTCCATTCTAAGGAAAGGAGTAAAAGAAACTTTCCAATTGATTCCATTCTAAGGAAAGGAGCAAAATAATCCATCCAATTTATCCCATTATAAGGAAAGGAGCAATTAAAAACTTTACAAACTCTATTCGAAGGAAAGAAGCAGTAGAAAATTTCCAAACAATTCGATTCGAAGGAAAGGAGTAATAGAAACTTTCCAAATGATTCTAGGAACGGGCCAAAAGAATTTTGCTAAAATTCGAAAGAATTCATGGATTTCTTCAACCAATAGACGTGGTTAATAGTCATTAGTTTAAATGTGGGGTAAGGTAGTGCTACTCTTCTCAGAAATCTCGTGATACTCGTAGGGTTAAGGCTGCACCCCCTGTTGCTCCGACACGGTAAGGACCTAAATAATAAAGCAAAAAGTCTAGCTACGCAGTCTAGTTAATGGGTGAAAGTTAATGAAAATTCCTCACAATCCCATCCTCTCCATTGCTTAATTTATCCCTGGCCTTAAGACTGCTAAATTAAAAGCCTGTTTCCCGAAAATAAGGCCTGTTTCCTTAAAAACTAATTAACATTTATCTGCCGTCTTCCTGATAGAGTTCGCTGCAGATTCTTTTGTTCCGGCTTAAGCGGCGCAATAGCAAAAATGAATAACAAATAAATCTCCCAGCATGGACTCCAGTATAAAGAAATATCCATAATTCACAGCACTTAATCTCGCCATTTGGAGCTCTATGGAGACTCGGCATAAAGCCCTATTTTATCTCGCACTCTGGGAGGTCTACGTTTAAACTAATCACCCCCTAATTCCGCCCGTTCGGAGGCAGAATCGGAATAGAAATGCAATTAAAAGAGAAAGCCAATATCCGCAGTTTGCTCCAATTTACAGCATTTGAGGACGAGCAAATAGAGCTAATTAAATTGGCTCGCAGATACTTCTCTCTTTGTGGGAGTCCCTCGTTTTCGGGGTATTAGCTGCTCTAACAATCCTCGATGGAAAATGGGAGGGATTTTGCGAGTTTTTTCCACGGGTGGGAATTTTTCTCGGGAGTCTTTTGTTTTAGGGGGAATTATAAGAGGAGTGAGTTCCCCCGAATGGGTTTGTTGTCAAGGCAAATTACTGGGGATTGAGTGTTTACTTGCTGCATGTGCTTATGGCCTCGTTTTGGAATAAGATCGGGGGTCTGAGATTGGAGATGATAAATAAAGCTATTAGCGGGAATTAATGTCACCGAGATCAATTGAATTCTAATCTCTTGAAGAGGTAGATGATACAAGAATTATACACATGTCGTCGAGTGAGAAAAACAGATCTCTCGTCAAGTAAAATTAATTTCTAGGTGCTGAAAGCGATAAGTAAACCTTTGGTAAATTGAAGGGGCCTTTTTGTCGGCATTGGTTCCACGATACGCTGACACATGCATGCGTACCCTGCCGATGCATGATTGGTTGGTTGATTTGGGGTTTTATGGCGCAACGGCCATATCTGGTCATGCTGCGCCAGACACAAGACATACAACATCAAGAAATAGACATACACACAATGAAAGTATTTTACCTGCTGATGCATGGTAGGTAGCAAGTGGACTTAATATCGCAGAGGAGCAATAAGGACCACGAGCTATTGGCCATGGTCCGGGATCAATCCCGAAGAGAAAGATCAAAGACAACACGTCGTCATTTTGAACCACGATCAGACGTTGAGGTCAATACCTGAGAGAGAGAGAGAGGTGTTAAAAATCAAAATTAAACAGATGCGTACTAGGAAGAGTCAGCGCTCCGTACCCTCTATGGAGAAAAGATGCAATATCTCCCTTTTTCTGACATATCCTACGTGGATTGCCATAGTTCCAGGACATACTCCTGTTTTCGCTTGAAGTGGGAGATTGGAAGACAAACGGGATTCTGTGACTATTTTGGTCCGAGATAGCAGAACTACCCGTCAGGTGAATCATTCCAGGGCATACTCTAATTTTTTTTATTTAGGTGGGAGATCGGAATGTACAATAGGATTTGACGACATGTTTGGTCCAAGATAATAAAACAAGTCAGCAGGTCTGTCATCATTCCAGGCCATGCTCCCTCCGGGATTCGATGACTATTTTGGTCAAAGATAGATCTACCCATCAGGTGAATCATCATTCCAGGGCATGCTCTAATTTTTTTCGATTTAAGTGGGAGATTGGATGGTACAATAGGATTTGACGACTAGTTTTTTCCAAGGTAATAAAACTAGTCAGCAAGTCTGTCATTGTTCCAGGTTAGATAGGTCCAAAATAGCAGATCTAGCCAGCAGGTGTGGCATCATTCCAGGGCCTGCTTCCCAATTTTTTTCTTTAGATGGGAGATTGGATAAGTATAGTATTTTGAAACAACTACACATTACTGCACTGAGTTCGCTCTCCAGTTCCAGCACCATGGTGGGTCCTATATGGCGTCATGAGAAGCCTACTTCAAGATGCATTAGGTGTTAAATACATGTTACTACACTGCTTTGCAAGCGTAAGTCACTTATTAACGTTAGTTATCGACTAAATGATATTTAGACAAAGCTGCTGTGTAAAGATGCATAGCATGATAATTCAACTCGAGCATCCCAAAGTGAATACTCGACCCTTCCGAGCGACCCCTTCCCCCAGTTTATTACGCATGTCGGACAAGCCTATCCAATTAACTTTGTATCGCATCTAAATATCTAACTTGGCTTTCAATTCAATTGCCGATTCTCTCGCTCGAATGCAAGCTTAAT
The DNA here is from genome assembly GCA_933210815.1 of Meta bourneti. Lineage (NCBI taxonomy): Eukaryota > Metazoa > Arthropoda > Arachnida > Araneae > Tetragnathidae > Meta > Meta bourneti. The sequence continues at coordinate 16,483,052 of OW119929.1, forward strand.
GGACAGGCGTCCGCTCCTACCTTGCAATAATAATGTTTGTCTTGGGCAAACCCTCTTAACAATCCCAGGACTCAAAATGCCCGTGGAGCAGCCTCGAGTTTAATTAACTGAAATATTCACTCGCGTCGAAGCACGCACGAAAATGGCATTTCCTAATGTTCAGGATTCGGCGGGACACTTTTGGCCGTGCATCAATATTTTGCAGGCCGAATCCATTTAAACATTTTCATTAGCCGTCACATTCCTCGCACTCCAATCGCGGCGTCTTTAATGAGCGGCATGCGCGCGCGCGGTTTCTGCTTTCTTAAACATTAGAGTAATTGATCTATTAATCTAACTTCGGAACAGGCTCCGGGTTTTAATTAAGCCGCAGTTTCCCCCTGACAGCGGGCTGATTTATGGAAGTTGGTTAATGCCCATTGAACTCCGGTTTTCTTTTGAGTTGCGAGCGCTGAAAGATCGCGCGCTTACATCTTGTTATTTTGATATGCCTCTTGATGGTCTGATAAGGAATCGGAATCGTTAAGGGCTGGGACTTTAGGCAAAGCGGGTTTATTATTTTAATGGCCGCTTTTATGGAATATTGGAAATGCCATTTGGTGTTGGGGGAAGTTAATGTAACTGAGAGGGTTCGAGTTTTTTTAATTTAAAGCGGTCTATTAATGGAAAACAGGAGAAAGGATTTTCCTTTTATGGCTTACGTTTTGCTGTAACAGGATTTATAACTACCGGGGAAAGATTTGTATCGTGATCGACTTTACGTAGTAGGAATTTCGCAGTAATAGGCCTCGTAAATACCATAGCAGATTTTGTAGCTGGCATAGCAGGCTTTGTAGCTGCTCTTTTAGGCTTTGTGGCTAGTCTATCAGGCTTGTAGCTGCTCCAGACTGTATCTGCCCTATCAGGATTTGTAGTTGGCCTAGCAGTCCTTATAGCTTCTTTAGCTGGTTTTGTAGCCACACTAGCAGGTTTTGAAATTATCCTAGAAGGCTTTGTAATTACCTAAACAGATTTAATACTTGCAATATTTTTATGATTACCGTAATAACTTGGTAGCTACCGTAAAAGGAATTGTTAAACATGCATCCATTTAGAGTATGCTTGAATAAAGATGGTTACACACAAATATAGAATACTATGTCCAACATTGTCAATGAACAGTTGCATTTAAAGAGAGACAAACTTATTTTTCTGATAGGTGTTTCAATGCCAATACTGATATTAGTCAACTAACGCCCAATGATCTCTTAAAGGTTCTGTTTCTCATGGTACAACTCGTTTTCAACTTTTTAGCAGAGGTACCTATAAGATTACGTCTATTTGGCATCTCGGAAGAACACGCAAAACTATTCTTGCACGTAACGCATTCTGGCATGCGTAGTGGAACTCCTTTTGGATCCCTGACCTAAAAGATACTTTCTGAAATCGAATCAGAAGCAACTTGCAACCATTAAAGATCTTGATGATAGGAAATCAGTTCTAAAAACAATGGCATACAGTACTTATCGCAGCAATAAAGGGGATGGGCCTATTACATGTAAGCTGACAGCTTTAATAAACGACACTTAGATCTTTAGAAATATCTGAGCTATTAGTTCAGAAAAAACGTGTTTTAGAGGTAGATGATTTCGAAAACAGATCGCATCTAAGGTTCCCATGCATTGCATGCCAAAAACGCGAAGCGGAATCTTCGTCACCTAGATTGGGAGTAATTCGCGAACACGGAATAAATTGCTTTCATAAAAGTTCAAAAGGACTGTCAAGGAACGGTAAGAAGCTTATTAAAAACACAACAGATCACGCGGGAGAAGAAAGAAAATGGCAAAAAGCATAAAAATCCAAAACAGAAAGGATGATAACACAACAACGCTGTTCCATCATCGCAACAATTGCCCCAGACGCAATTTCTTTCGAAAATGCTTCGTAAATGTGCTTAAGAACAATAAGAGGGAAGAATTTATCGAAAAAAAGGGAAAAATGAGAGTTGGGGAAAAGTATGGGGAAGACGGCCCGAGGCGCTTTGCAGTAATTGGTACTCAGCATCAGTACGGCGAGTTGCTTTTGTCGAGCAATAAGCTGATTTCGATCCTCTTATTGCTTCAGTTTTTTTCGGCCGTAGAGAGGAACCCTTTTATAGCTCTCGGCTTAATGGAGTTATGAAAATTAAATGCGCTCCTTGAGAGCAATTGTTAATGCTGTTCAGATTTTCTAATTCAGGTGTTTTCAACGATGCGAGTTTTGTTAAATGAGATAAATGCTGTGATCTCAGGGCTACTTTTTTTTACTTCAGCCGCAGTTATGGGATTCGTAGCTTTCCCCCTTCAATGCAAATGAGGTTTTATGCCTTATTTGCTCAATATTTGAATAGTTTTATGATGTTGTTCTGTACTGAATTTCTGGCTAGGTAAATGAAGAAATTATCTCTCTAATGAGTATTGTGTATTTAGAAATATAGCTATGTTCATTTTAATATTAGTACAGTAGAACCTTGATTGTCCGAGGTAACGTGGCCTATGGCCATCCGTTCCAGTGGAAAAGACTAGTGTTAAACTGACTCATTATCGCATTGGACGCAATCCTCACACAGGCACCTTTTGATAGGTTGGAGTTTAATAAACGTCGCACTGGAGCAACACAAAGGGCTATTTGCGATGGTCCGCGTGCAATTCCTAAGGGGAAGATCAGAAGACAACACAGCAACCGGAAGGTTGTGAGTTCTAAACACGGTAAAGCCTAAGACCGTTCACACGGACTGGTGCACGTTAAATTTTCGTGGCCCCAAATATTCTCTCGTTGGCGTGGTATGGAAGTTTGGAGAGTGGGGTGCCAGCTCATGTATTATCCTCGTCATCTGACTGTGGTTATAAAAAATTACGAGGCGTTATCCTTGGATCTTTTCATACGGTATTGATCCCGGACCGTCGCCAATAGCGAGTTGTGTTGCTCCAGTGCGACGTTATTTAACTACCGGAGACAACTCGTAATTTTGAACCACGGTCAGATGACGAGGTCAATACCTTAGCTGGCACTCCACTATCCAAACTTCCACGCCAACGTGAGGATATTTGAGGCCAAGGTAGATTTAACCTGCACCAGCTCCCCGTCTATAATTGGACCGAGTTTCGAACTCGCAACTCTCCCCTTGCTAATCCGTTACTCTTCCAATTGGGCTACCGCGATCCAGTAGACCGAGGACCCTTTTGATCGGAGAGTGATCCCGTATGTGACATGTGTAACGTTCAGTGTACCCATTTATCACCTTTTTATTATATATCCTGCTTTTAATAACCATCGTCTAAAGTTTTTCTTTAGCTGCATTTTAAACTTGGGAAATTTAATTTGTTAAACCCCCTCTCCATCGAAATCTGTTCGCAATTAAAAACTATATTAAACTATATAGTTTTTAATTTTTATACCCATTCCATCATGTTGCAAATGCAGTGCAACTTGGATAAAAACGAACGTCTCTAATTCGAAATCGTCGTTAAATCGAAGATTTCTCTTAGTCTCTTGAATTTCTCATTAAATCAATGTTAAAAAATCGTGGATAATTCGAAGTTCAACTTCCTTAATTCGAAGTTTTTATAAAAACTTTCGAACCATAACGACTTTTCGGCCTTTCATCGTTAAGAAATCATCGCCGGAATACCCCCACCTGTTCGACACGTGAAAGCTGAAATACCCTTCCCTCCACCTGTTCAACACATAACAGCTGAGACCCCCTTCCCGCCACCTGTTACGTAAGCTACAGTACATGTAATATGTACTGTAGCTTACGTAATGTAAATTTTATTTTTTTTTACATACATTTAATGTTTAAGTCTTCATACCATGATCTTTCTGAATAAATATTTACTTATTGACAGAATAATCTTTTCAAGCATTCAGTGGATCTGAAATTAAAGTTAAAATACGTAACTTTTTTAATTCGAAGTTTTGGATAATTCGAATTTTTTTAGTGGTCTTTCAGCTTCGAATTATCCAAGTTGCAATGTATGTAGTACTCTGATATCCAGTACTTCGAGGGGCCGTTGTGGCTCAGTGGGTACGTACACTACTCTAGCAACCTTCGAGTTGTAGGGGCGCAGGTTCGATTCCTTTCAGATGCATTCCTCCCTGGGTGTATTTCTCTTCTGTGTCAGTAAAACTTTTATTGTGTATCTGTCTATTACTTAATATTTATGTCTCGTGTCTAGCGCAGCATGGCCAAATATAGCCCTTGTGCCATTAAACCCCAACAAGTACTTTTGATCGACATGGTTTTAACTTTTATCATTATTTTTATGCTTGATAGCCATTTATTTAACAAAATTTTATCCCTCTTCAAATTTAATAAGGTTCAAACACTCCAATACTTTTTTAATAGTAATCCTCCATGCGTTTCAGCTGGAGATTATTTTATCTAGCGCCGGAGGGGACGTGTCTAAACTATAAAATTTATGACCTCTCTTATTTTTGTTTTTATTCTTATAGTACTTATATATTGTTTTATCTTGCGCTTGGCGCAGCTTGTCCTTTTTGGACCTTTCGCCATAAAACCCAAACATAAAATCCAATGCGAGGTAATGGACAAAACACAAAGTAACATGAAACAGTCTATACGAAAGTAATGAAAGGTTTACTGTACGACATGTTACTACTGCTACTCAAAGATTCATAAAGCTAAGATTAAGAATAATGTATGCTCGGATTTTTCTCACAGTACGCATTTGTAATGATGAGTTTACAGTACACCTGGGCGTGAGTTCCGTACGTCTTAAAGTCTCTTGAAAAATCCTTAACAGTAGTCTGTTTCGCAGCTTTCTCACGTCTTTCAACAAATTGTGCGTGCCCATGTTCAAACCTTCATTTGAAGATTGAAAACAAAAGCCCGTTGTGTTGCTGCAGTGCGGCGATAATTCACCTACTTAACTACCTTAAATAATTGGTAGATTGTGTCGAGGAGAGGACACAAACCGTAGTTTTGATGGTGGCCTGATGTTTGATTGTGGAATGAATGAAGCAGACATAGGAAATTTGAATGATTGTTTGTTATGAATATTCAACAATTAATTTAGTTTAAACGATTAAAGTGCAGTTTGATATTAATTGTTGAGAGATTGTTGTACACTGTTAATTGTAGAGTGGTTCGGTAGCTTTCGAATGACACGCAGTCCAAAGTTACACTGGCCCAAAGTTCGCCCAACACCGTAGAATTTCGACATATTGCGCATCCCATCCCCGCGCTAAGTGTGTCTGCATTCGATCCGAAGATCATGTCAGATAGGACATTCTTTGTCTACATGATGCTCTACCTATCTTCTGGATGTTTCTTCTAGTTCTGAAATCACTAGACAAAACGGTTGTAAAGCTACTTTTCATGCAAGCACCCCTCTCTACTGATCCGATTTTAAAGACGTATTTACGTCAAAAAAATTGTTCAGAAGACCGTAAGGATTATACAGCTACTTGGTTAATCGGAGCTCGGCTAACCAGCCGTTGCATTATACTAGCAAAAAGGAGTATATTTGTGTTATAGGGAATATCACCACTTCAATTAATCCTAATCAAGACTGTTGGAGATGCGAGATATAAACATTCGCCAGACAATATAGTAAGTTTTGATATTTTTTACATGCTCAATTTCCACGCATATATTGATTCTGCATTCTGTTGTCTTCACTGCACCGGAAGATTTTTTTTTCTTGTTACCCAATTTGGAATACGTACCGAAAACCACGTTCTTCCACACAAAAACACTAGCGTCGTCTATATTTAGCTTTACAGAAAGAGCCTATCGTAGGATCATTTCTAAAATTCTTTTCCCTGGTTGTATTTCTCTTTTGTGTCAGTAAACTTTCATGCGCGTGTATGTCTATTTCTTGATATTGTATGTCTTGTGTCTCGCGCATCATGGCGAAATATGGCCCTTGCGCCATAAAACCCCAAAACAACCAACAAACCAATCTAGAATTAATTCAAGCATTCGATATGGTCATTAAATCATTATGTGTGTTTGTTTGGGTAAGCGCAATATAGAAGACCACAGAAATCTCTTGAAACTTTGAGGGTAAAAATTTTATAACTGAAATATTTTTCTAAAACTATTCCAATGTGTAAAAACTCTTAACATGTGAAACACACGAAATAAAATGTGCCTATAAGTTTTGAATTCGTTTCGTAGAAAGCATTTGATATGAATGGTTATAATTACAAATTCAGACACCGGGCCACCACAAATTCATAGCATGCAGTAGCAAAATACAGAGAATCAGAACTGGACTGATAACACTACTTTTGCTTATTTATCCCAGTCAAATTTTTTAAAACTTAACGTATTCCGTAAAGAAAATAAATTCAAATTCTACCTTGTCTTACATAGACGAACACATCTGAATTTCAAAATACTTTGTTTCAAACACCTGCTACGGCAAATTCAATATAAACAACTCTTCCTCTTCTCCCCTTCAATAAATATATTTGGACAGATGAGAGTTTTCAACGATAAATCCGAAGACTCCACGAGATTCTTAACAATTTTGCCTCTATCTGTCTCTGCTTCCAGACTGTAACAAGACTCTTATTTATTTAGCCTTGCATTTGGCCCAGCTTGGTTCAATTTTGAACACTTGCGCCATAAAACCCCACCCAACCAACCGATATTGCGCAGGTGCACTCGAGCATAATTTCACTTCTCTGTTCGACGTCCTTGAGTAAGAGTTCGTTAGTCATAAATTCTACCTGCGAGTTATAAAAACAGCGATCAGTAATATTTTTATAATAGTAATAGTTTCCTTCAATGGCGTCGGAAAATTCAGTGAGCTGGTTATTTTACTCTGCTTTTCGATAAAGCAAGACAGGCGAGCTTCTTCCTCGATAAATTCAGACTCCCAAGATATCTATTAGAGTTGGGTGCCAGCTCAGGTGTTGCCTCGTCATCTGACCGGGATTCAAAATTACGTGGTGTTGTCGGATCTTTCCCTTGGGGCTTGGTCCCGGATCGTCGCCAATAGCCCGTTGTCTTGCTCCAGTGTGACGTTCTTTAATAATCCCTAGATTTCTAATGGAATTCTACCACTCCATCTCTTTCCTCGCATTCACTTTCTAAGTTAGTGAACATCTGCTTAAAGAGTAAGAAAAATCCAATGAAAATAAATACCTTACGTCGGTGACAGGCAGATGAAATGTGGTGTTCTAGATCCTCACAGAAGGATAGGATTGAATGTTGGGGTTTTATGGCACAAGGTCCAAAATTGGACAAGCTGCGCCAAACACAAGACAGAATATAGGCAAATAAAAGCCTAAAACATTTAAAAACGAAGTCCAGCCTCACAGAAGGACTTGGCTCCAAAGGTTAAAATAGCAAAAACTAAGCGAAGATTGAAAAATAAGGCTAAGATTGCTGATAAGATCCGCTTGTAAATCGTTCCTTCCAATATTTATCGTGGCTCAGTGGTTTTTCCCACAGCCCTAGCAGCAATCGAGTTGTAAACAGCTGTGCATGTTCGAATCATGTTACATATCCTGGGTATATTTTTCTCTTCTGCGTCAGGTACCGAGGTAGCCCAGTTGGAAGAGCAACGGTTTAGCAACTGGAGGGTTACGAATTCAAAATTGGGTCCAGCCAAAGACCGTCGTGCACACGGGAGACCGTGAACGTTAAATCTCTCGTGGCCTTAAATGCCCTCACGCTGGCCCAGTGTGGAAGTTTGGAGAGTGGGATGCCAGCTCAGATGTTGTTCTCGTCATCTGACCGTGGTTCAAAATGATGAGGCGTTGTCCTTGGATCATTGCCATCGGGATAGATCCCGGACCGTCGCCAATAGCCCGTTGGGTTGCTCCAGTGCGACGTTAATTAACTACTTACCTCTTCCGTCAGTAAAAAACTTTCCTTGTGTGGGACACATTTCTTTAGGTGTGTATGGTCACACGAACCCTAAGTACTCTAGTGAACTTTTCCCCATGGGGTTTCTGGCTTTAGTGAACACGGGAGTAGTGCTCGCGTGATAACCAAGTTACTTTTTCTGCTTTCAACACACTACTCTATTCCCCATCCCTCTTTTTCAGCCCTTTCATGACATTTTTTGCTTGGCGTTGTCTCGTGTTTGGCGCATCTTGGCAAAATATGGTTCGAAAAACCTAAAAACAACGAACCAACCTTGTGTGCATCTCCATTTTCTAGATGAAAAACGTCGTTGGTGAGACGTGACCCTTACGAAAACTAACCAACTACTTTTGTTTTAAATTTTTCTGAAAGTACTTTCTGAGTGTCACGAGTGACGTACCTTAACAAGTGACGTAATGCTTTTCCCCTCAACACTCAATAATCACATCGATTTGACGCAGTTATATGTACACCAACCACATCTATTGGTTGACGTAATCCTGGGAAAGTTTCTATTGGTCTATAAGGTTAAAACTGGTTAGAAGTTATGGGAGGGAAGACTGCAAGTTGAATATATGCGTGCGCGCCACTAAAGAGTATTGAAACCCGTGAATTCAAAGGGGATGTCGTGGCTCAATGGGTATGTACACTGCGCTAGCAACCTTCGATTTGTTTGTGGCGCAGGTTGTATTCTTGTGAGATGCATTCCTACCTGAGTGTATTTCTTTCTTCTGTGTCAATAAAACTTTTATTGTGCATATATGTATATTACTTGATATTGTATGTTTTGCGCCATAAAACCCCAAAACAAACAACCCGTGAAAACCAAATATTTTTTTATGTATTAAAATAATTTTATTAATAGAGAATAATCTAAAATATTTATTTTCAAATTTAACTCCGTTTTAAAAATTTATTTTTCAGATTATTTAACAATTAGTTCCAGCTAAAGAAAAAACTTAACATTGATTTTTGAAATTTAAGCTTCGCCTAAAACATCCAGTGAAGGTATATTCTATTTACGGTATCTCCCACAATTTTTCCGCCTACCTTAAAATAGCGAATTTCGACGAAAATTTTCAAATTTTTTTTTTATTGAATAGTATTTTTGCCTGTATTTTAACGTTTCCAAAACAGTTTTATTTTTAATTCTACGCCATTTAGAACCGAAGATATCGTTATTTTAATGCAAAGTGACAGCTGTCAAACAAAATCGGAAGTATCAATTCGAAACCGGAAGTTGAAGGAAAATTCGAGTTTTATACTTCTTTTTGCATTTTAGAATAATTTTTAAGTTAAAAAATAATTCTATAAAAGTTTTGATGAATTGGGAGAACATTTTTGACATTTTGAAAAAGACATTTTCTTTAGTAGTAAAAACTTTAAATGCATTTTCCCGCAAATGATATTTTTACAAAATAGTTACTACAGTTTTTTCAATAACTTCCACCATTTTTAATATTTTTACTTGAAACTTTGTACATGCATTTTAAATACTATTTACTATGAAATGAACGAAAATCTTTCAATAATATAGTATATTCTTTGATTTATAGCTGTTTTTGTGAATAATTTGCTTCAATTTTTGAAAAATTTTCATGAATATGTGTATAACATAGCGTATCTTCTTTTATTTTCAAAATATTTCTTAGATTTTAGTTCATTTTGAAGATTATGGTTATATTTATATTGTATACAAAGGAAATTGATTTTAAGATATTAATTTTTTTTTCTAGAGCATTAATCGTTTCCATAAAATTTTCATGAAATTTACCTTAAATAACCAATTTTTTCAAATGGCAACACAAAATAAAACTGTTTCACTTCTGTTAACTGTATAAAAACATAAAAAACAAAAAGCTATAACAATTTAAAAAAAAAGTTATCGAAGGTAGGCGGATCCCTTAAATATAACGATGAGGTTTCTCAAATCCCCCTATAACTGATCTGATAACATAACTTATTTTCGCTCAAGCAAACAGACTTAAAGTTAGCAAAGAAATCAAATTCAAAGTCCGCCGCAGCCCTTCAAACTCATCTGAATTTTAAAACCCTTTGTTTCCCTCGAACACCTGCATCGGGAAATTCAATAAATATACTCCCTCCCTCCCTCCGCTCCTGTAGGATGCTATCAGACAGGTGAGCTTCCTCGATAAATCCGAAGAATTCCCGATATTCCCTAATGCAATTCTATCACTATCTCTGGTGCTCTGCGTCCACGTCCTAACCAAGTGAACTTAGTGGCCTATACATAGGGAGAAAAACAGCGATGAAAATAAATGCCCTTCGATGGCGACTGGCAGCGATGTAATGGTGAAATACTAGACCCTCACGGAAGGACTTGGATCTAAAGGGTAGGGAAGCAAGCAAATAAGCAGAAAAATAAGCCAAAGATTGGGAATGATAAATGTGCTAAGACTGCGATGGCGTTCCTTCCTATGGAGTCCCAGTTCCTATCGTAATCGCTTGCGAGTGATAAACTCGGAAAAATTTCTCATTTCTCCTCGACCTTCGGTGTTTTTCATTTTTTACTTGCGACCGATCCGCTGCAATTTCATTCAAATAAAGCGTTTCTATGATAACTCGCTTGATAAATGGCGTGACTTTTGGTGTTTGAAATAGTTGTGTGTACGTCGGTCGGACGGCGGCGGGGGAAAGTTCGATAAAATTGTCGGGAGTGCTCGATCATAATTTACGGCGGGGGGTATCTGGACAAAAACAATGATGGAATTGTTTTTCGAGGTTCTGGAGTTTGGGATTCCAACTGGGTTATGAAAAATGGGTTCCAGTTTCGTGACCCAGAGAAACGGACGAAAAGTTTTTCTGGCATGTGCATCTCCATTGAATATTTACTTTTGCACATTACCCCACCATGACGCCCAGCTACCTACGGTAGGTAGATATTTTATTAACATCGCACTACAGCAACACAACGGGTTATTGACGGCGGTCCGGGATCAATCCCAAGGAAAAAATCAGAGGACAACAACACGTAATTTTAAACCAGTCGGATGACGAGGTTATACCTGAGCATATCGATCTAAATTCGATTGAATGTTAAATACGATAAAATAATTTAATTCAATTGACCGAAATGATTTATTATGTTATATAATTATTACTTATGTTTTATGTATTGTAATCTTATAGCTAAATGCTTCGCTGTCAAAAGCAACGTATTCAAGTTCAGTGGGCTGTGGACTTATAAACTTTAGAAGCTATCCGATTGTTATAAAACTCATACTGTTTTTCCATTTAAAAGCATATATATGATGTATGGTTGAAAAATATTAAGTTGTGTGGATTTTAATAGAACACCTGTTCAAAAGTTTTCATAAATTAGCGAATATTGATAGGTCTTTAATTTTCCATGTATTGTCATTAGTTTAATAGAGATATTATTGTGTATACTTATAAACCAAACTCACTCCATTTGGCAAATGTATCACTCAATTGTAAAAACAAAAATTTTTATACCAAAACACTTAAAATTATGAGAAAATCAGCATTTTAAATCCAAATTAGGAAACACGATGGATTTCGGATTTGTACAAATATATACAACAGATTCTAAGGATTAATTAAGAAAGGTAGACCAAGAACACTGGTCAACTATACGCTTTATGTTGTTATTCAAATAACTCGTCAAAATTATCGACTATTCAAACATTCGTTTTCTATCTGCAATTTCGAATCAATTCTTAAAGCTAAAACATAAAAAATTGAATTTCTATCGATTTGTGATTTTGAAAGTAGTCCTCTTAAAGTCCATGCTTTTTTGTCGTAACATTTTTTTCATATTTTTAGCCAAGTAGACAAATTTATTTTTCATTCAGGTTAATAGTACAGTAAAAAATAATGAACATAAAACCGGCCCCGTAAATTTCACATGAGCCACGTATTCTAAAAATTAACCAACTTATTTAAAAGCACAATAAAAAGCTGAAGCTAATGGGAAATAGACAGTAAGGGACATGTTCAGAACAGAGCTTTTCCATTAATACTTTTTTTCCCTAAATAATCTCGTAAAATCACATTAGGGCAACATCGTTTTCTTTCGTTTATGTTTTAAGATCTGAACTCTGCCGCAGTACTATACTGGCCTTCTTAAAGGTAAACGTCTTTTTAGTCTCTGAAATAGATTTATGTGCCCCATGATGACTCTAGAGATAGACAATGCTTCCAATATGGCACACATTTTAGAATAAAATGAAAGAGAAAATATTTTTTGTAGATAAGACGTAGCATTTACGAAGCTTCTGCAACGAAACTCGTTTTTCTTATCAGAAAACGAAATCTCAGACTTGAAGCACTTTAGATGTACATAAAAACAGTCATATTTCAAATTTTCCGTTTTATTTGCATATTTAATCTCTTCAGACCGTAGCTTTAAATCGAGATTGTTTTCAGAGATTCAATCTTTTACTTCGATAATTATTTAAAAAGATAAATGTTTTCAAATTCCGATTGATTGATTGGTTCTGGATTTCATGGCGCAGGGGCCATATTTGGCCAAGCTGCGCCAAACACAAAACAGACAATGTCAAGTAATTGCAGAAAGAAAGGATGGTTGGTTTTGGGGTTTTATGACGTAGGGGCCATGCATTGCCAGACACAAAACACACAATAGAACTAATAGACATACACACACAACGAAAATTTTACTGTTACAGAAGAGACAAATGCACCCACAGAAGAACACACTTGACAGGAATCGAACCTGCGCCGCCTACAATTCGAAGGTTGCTAGTGCAGTGGACACACCCACTGAGCCACGACGTCCCCAGAGAAAGAAGAAATTAGAGAAAAATCGCTTGGGCATCCTGGGGTCGCTATCTCCATGTTTACTAGAGGGAGTAAACTCCATCCTCTAGCAAATCTAAGTAGGTAGTTGAACTGAGGCAACAGCGGACTATTGGCGACGGTCTGCAACCGATCCCCGAAGGGGAAAGACCCGTCAACACCTCGTCATTTTGAAACACGGTCACATGACGTGGTCAACACCAGAGCTGGCACCCTGCTCTCCAAACTTCTACACCACGCCAACGTGAGGACATTTGACAGATTTATCATACACCAGCCCCCACGTATATGACGGTCTTTCGTTGGATCGAGTTTTGAACTTGCAACCCTCCGGCTGCTAATCAGCTACTCTTCCAAGCGGGCTGCCACGGTCCTACAAATCTAGGCCACGCTTGCGGATATACATGACATACATATGCTAAATATATACTGACATATACATCTCTCATGAATACCGTTTAATTTTGTGTAATCTGTCTTCCTTTAAAGTTTATACAGAAAGCTTTGAAGCACTCGGTATAAAGCTTTTCATGTAATGAAGGGAAATGTAAACTACACCTTTAATTTGATTTAATGACCGCAAGGTTCCAAACACAAATGTGTTTGTCTACATTAGTTAAAATTATCCCGTAGTTAATAATTTCTGGGGCCGTAGATTTATCAAAAATACACAAAAGGTCCCGAAATGTACAAAGGTAATTAAATCGAAAGAAATAACGATCTAAAAATGCCTATGAATCTAGTACTTCTAACAAAATAGTCAGGTTAATACAATGTCAAATTTCTAAAGAACGCCCGGCTGGAATTTCTCAGCATACCTGCTGTCAGAATTTTTTTAAGTCTGAGGGGTTCCCACGCATAATTCCACCCTTGCAACATGCAGCCTTCCCTGCCCGACACCTAAAATTGGATTTTCTTGACATATAGAATCTTTTCATGTTTCTATTCTGCTTTCCAAAAGATTCTATTCTAAGGAAAGGAGCAACAGAATATTTTCAGAGCAGTCTATGCGAAGGAAATAAATAAAAAAAATTTCTGAAGATTGAAATTCATGGATTTTTGTAACCAATAGATGTGATTATTCAGTCATGCGTGTTGTACTGTACTTCTCAGGCAGGTAGTTTAATTAACGTCGCACTGGAGAAACACAACGGGCGTTTGGAGACAGTCCGGAATCTAACCCAAAGGGCTAGATCTGAGAACATCCCCACGTAATTTTGAGACACGGTCAGATGACGAGATCACACATGAGTTGGCACCCCACTCTCCCAACCTTCCACACTACACCAACGTGAAGACATTTGAGTGGCTTAAGATAGTGAGTGATTTAACATGCACCAGCCCCTTTGTAAACGACGGTCTTTGGTTAGATTCGATCTCGAAGCACTCCGGTTGCTAATTCGTTACTCTTCCAACCGTGCTACCGCGTCCCATTGCACTTCTCAGAAATCTCGATACGCTCAAAGAAGGGTTAAAATACTATGACTAACGTTTTGTTTAATGGATATGTTAACTAAAAGTTTGATTATATAGTTAACTTATATGTCCAAACAAGTTTAAGTACAGTATTTTTCTATATTGAGAACCACAATACTCCTCCTTACTGTCTTCTCTCAAATATTCTCTATGACAACGGAATGTATAATCGTTTGTTTTGGGATGGGAATATGTTCTGAAAGATTTCCAATATTTCATTTCAAAGTGCTAGCTCATTTGTATACGTATCAGATAATGAAGTATATATTTGACAGGATTTGTACTAATTCTGGATAACACGTTCGGAAGCTTGACAACTACTGTTATACAAGAATAGCATTTCACACTAGGACAAATTCGAACGTGTATTATCCTCGAAAATGTTAGAAACTCGTTTCAATAAACTATTTACTTAATTTCATCAAAAGGTATCTTTAATTCATATGCTAGCTCATGTGCAGCATTGTATATAAGGTAATAAGTCATTTTCTTTTCAGTGTTAAATGATTGGATATTTTATTTCCATTTTGTTAGCACTGTATTTAAACATGATACTAAATATCAAAATAAAGTTAAATATCAACCTCAACTTTGGATATCACAATCAAAATAACAATCCAAAAGATCATGTAAGAAAACCAAGCAAGGCTAGTCAAGAAAAAGTTACTTTTACATTCAGCTTTCATATTGTATAGCTGATCGGTAGACCAATCAGCTTTAGTGATACAACATTTGCATATCGATCTACATTCGATTGAATGAAAAATATGATAAAATATTTTAATTCGTTAGACCGAAAAGGATTATTATGCTAAACATTTATTACTTACGTTTTATGTATTGTAATCTTATAGCTAAATGCTTCGCAGTCAAAACCATCACATTCAAGTAAAGTGGGCTGTCCGATTGTTATAATATTCGCAGTTTTCCATTTAAATGCATATCTATGAAGAATTGTCAAAAATATTAAGTTATGTGTGTTTTAACATAACTGGTGTTCAAAAGTTTTGATCAATTAGCAAATATTGATAGGTCCATTAATTTTCCATGTTTAGCCACTAGTTTAATTTACATAACATTATGTATACTTATGAATCACACTGACTCCACTAGGCCAAGTGTATCACTCAATTTTAAGGCCAAAATGTTTTGTACCCAAAAATGTAAAATTATGAGAAAAATAAGCATTTGAAATCAATCAAAATTAGGAAACATGATGGATTTCTCATTTGGACTTAAATATATACAACAGATTGTAAGGATTAACTGAAAGATACATTTATCGGGATGCATCCCGTACCGTCGCCAATAGCTCGTTGTATTGCTCCAAGTTCGACGTTAATTAGCTACCTACCAACTGAAAAAACATTTCAAGGAAATCAAGATAAAACTGATGTGCAGGAAACAGTTCAAAATCAGTATGATGGTAATTTCAATCGGTAAAAAATGTATTAGTAGAGATAAACCAACACTTGTCTACTCTACGCTTTATATTCTTATTCAAATAACTCGTCAGAATTATCGTAATTGATACATTCTTTTTTTTATCTGATCTGGTATAAATTTTTAAAGCTAAATAATTTATTTTCCTATCGATTTTGGTGGTTTTGAAAGTAGAGAACCTCTAATGGTACAGGTTTTCGTCGTAACGTTTTCATATTTTTCGCCAAGTAAACAAATTCATTTTTCCATATCGAGGAACCAGTAAAACACCTCTTCTTTGCTTACGTATACTTCTATTAAGGGTAATAGTACAATAAAAAAATAATGAACATAAAACACGCCTGATAAATTTCACATGTGCCACGTATTCTAAAAATTAACCAACTTATTTAAAAGCACAGTAAAAGGCTGAAGCTAATGGGAAATAGACAGTAAGGGACATGTCCAGAACAGAGCTTTTCCATTAATACTTTTTTCCCTGAATAATCTCGTAAAATCACATTAGGTACAGCATCGTTTTCTTTCGTTTATGTTTTAAGAACTGAACTCTGCCGCAGTACTATATTGGATGGGGCATCGAAGCTTTCGTAAAAGTAAACGTCATTTTAGTCCCTCAAATAGATTTATGTGCCCCATGATGGCTCTAGAGATAGACAATGCTTCCAATCTGGCACACATTTTAGAATAAAATGAAAGAGAATATTTTTTGAAGATAAGACGTAACATTTACGAAGCTTCTGCTGCGAAAGTCTTTTTTCCTTATGAGAAAACAAAATCTGAGTCTTGAAGCACTTTAGATGTACATAAAAATCCCGAGTCATATTTCATATGTTCCGTTTTATTTACATATTTTATCGCTTCGAAACGTAGCTTTAAATCCAGATTGCTTTCAGATTCATTCTTTTACTTCGATAATTATTTAAAAGGATGAATGTGTTCAAATTCGGATTGGTTGGTTTCTGATTTCTTGACGCATGGGCCATATTTGGCCAAACTGCGCCAAACACAGAACAGACAATGCCAAGTAATTGCAAAAAGAAAGAATGGTTGGTTGGTTTGGGGGTTTTATGGCACAAGGGCCATTTTCTAGGCATGCTGTGCCAGATACAAGACATAATATCAAGTAATCGACATACGCACAAAATATTTTGCTATTACAGAATAGATAAGTTCACCGAGAGAGGAACGCACCTGACAGGAATCGAACCTGCGCCGCCTACAACCCGAAGGTTGCTAGAGCAGTGGACATATCCACTGAGCCAAGACGGCCGGAAGGAAAGGATGGAGAAAATAAATTAGAGAAAGATCGCTTGGTCATCCTCGGGTCGCGATCCCCATGTTTACCAGAGGCAGTAAACCCCATGGGAAAAGAAGATATCACTAGGCTACCTCGGGTTCGTTAAGCCCGTACTCACCAAAAGATATGTCCCCAAGATTTTCAAATTGGGGTACTTAAAATATACCAATCAACGTCTTTTAAATGACGACCTTAAGCCATAAGGCTAAGATAGTAGAGTATTAAACAGAAAAAGTCCCAGAGCCTACGCCATTTTCAGTGATCTCTGCCTTTATATTAAGCACAACTAATGTAACACTCCAAAAATGAACACGAGGTATGTCTAAAATCAATGAATCAAATTAAACGTAGCAAATATAAATAATACGCATTACCCAAGGATAAACAGCAGATCAACTGAATTATGAAGTTAGTGGTGGTTGGCTTAACTTCGTTGGGTTTTATGGCGAAAGAGCCATATTTGGCCAAGCTGCCTAAAACACAAACCGAAATTTTGAAATAAATTGAAACGTATATATACCGAATACAATAGCTTATTATTTCAAATTTAATTGAGTCGAGGTATTGAGCTAAAGTTATAAAAATGATATCAGTAATAAAAACAACAAAAGTACCCTTGCGGACATATGACCCCCTATGTGAATACGGTTGAATTTTTAGTTCCCTACCGCCCCTTGAGTTTTTTTAGAAGTGTTGGAAAACCCTGTAGATGAAATAAGACCTTTTTCTCACGGACCCTCTATTAAAATGAAGGGAGCTACATTTTCGAGTTGCCTGACCTGTGACTTGTTTCGAAGTCGTGTGATCTATCAGTCGACACTGTTTTAGTATCGTCGTAACGTAGGACAAATTTATAAATTATTCAGAACCTCGTAGCACTCGAGTGGTTTCAGCACGTTGTTGAGGTAGGTATTTTAATTAGCGTCGCACTGCAGCAACGCAGAGGGCTATTGATGACGGTCCGGGATCGACCCCTCAGGGAAAGATCCCAGGACATGTAATTTTGAACCATGGTCAGATGAGGTTACACCTGAGCTGGCACCCCACTCTCCAAAGTTCCACACCACCCCACGGTCAGCACGCGGTTGTAGACCAAAAGAATTAAGGGCTTAATTGTGTGTCCTATCGCCACATTAGAAACCTTGGTAGATAAGTATTTTATTTAACGTCACACTGGAGCAACACAACTTGCTATTGGGTATGGTATGAGATCAAACCCGAAGAGAAAGATCCAAGGACACCACGTAATTTTAAACCATAAGGTCATACCATAAGGAAAAGATGGAATCTGCCTCAAAATATCCCATTAACTTCTCGAAATTCACCGTTGGGGAATGTTTTCACTAAAACTCAATTTTAATTTCAATTCTCTACGTCGCATCGCAAATTTTCAATCCTCAAGATTATCGATCACTGGTGGATGCGAACATGTTGCGAAGCAGTAAACAATTTCACCAGCCACAAGGAGAATCTCAGGAAACGAAAGCTTCCAAAGTTTCCATTATTTAGTCCTAACCCAAACACAGAAAATAATAGACTAAGGCAAAGCAAATCTCTAGTCTCCGAGTAAATATTTCGCCTTAACGTTTGTGCCCTCCGTGTCAAAATCTTTACATCCACAACAGGACCGAAAATGCTCAAGTTCGTAATCAATGTGGCCGTGGAATCGCAGTGCTGACTAGCCAATAATCATCCTGCTCCTAATGATAATAAAATCACTGGTTATTCTGCTACTTTAATCAATGAACCTATAATTGAATATCGACTTTTCGGAGCCCTTGATGCATTATTTCTCATTTGGCGAACAGATTTCCGCCGGTGGCGCGTTTCTAAGCCTCTATTAATTTAATACCCCAATGAATTTTCACAGGTATTCCGGGGGCTTAGAAACCAAGGTATAAGCTTTGGAGTCGGAGATGCTTTGGAATAGATTCGACTGTTGGAAGATGGTTAGCCTTGGGGTTCGGTGGCGCAAGGTCTATGACTGGATAAGATGCTCCAAACGCACGACGAGGTAACATTTTTAAAAAATGTAATTTAGAAAATCAGATTAACCAGACCAACATTAAGAGCACATGATAAAACATAAATAAGCACGAATATATATTAAATCTTCAACAAGAAGTACGAAAAAAGTAAATATATTTAAACATCTATATATTATCCTATCTCGTCGTCATAAGTAAAATGTACGAATTAAAATGCATCAATCGGAAGATTGGTTTAGAATAGGTGAATTTGATGATAGCTTTACAAAAAGAGTGTAGGATAAAATATGAAATGCATAAAAAATAGAAGTATCCTTGAAAACAAAATTATGAAAGCTAAAACATATTCTCCCAAAACAAATGACTTGTACAGAGTATCCCATCGTAATTTATTATTAAAATTCCAAGTGGGAAGCCAAATCCCCAGTCTAGATTCAATCACCCTGTCTAAATTAGTTTTTAAAATTTCATTTGGGCACTCTAAACCGGATTTGGTTTGGGTATAGGTTAATGGCACAAGAGCTGGATTGGTAATATTGAACCAAGCTCAAGAATTTCAGGTTGGATCCATGTAATAACGAAATGCATATATATATATATATATATATATATATATATATATATATATATATATATATATATATATATATATATATAATTGAAATTTTAAATACTTTTACGCAACTTGAAAAGATACCTAGGACGCAGCTATTATTCCCCAGCTTTCGATATTATCAAAAATTCGCACGCAATCTGGTCGTTAGGTTTGTTTGAGTTTGGTATAAGTTTAGTGTTCTCAAGAGCCTCTAGGTCATTAGGAGTCGTGGCAACTTTTATTTGCCTTATACAGGGTGTTTCTGTACAAACTAGAAACGCAAAATCCAACCTTATTCATATAGGCTTGTCCACAAGCACCACACGGGTTTTGTAAGAAGTCATGCAGCGAAGAATGCAGGATGCCGAAAGTATAGTGTCCCTCCTCCAGATTACTTGTGTTCTCTTACTTCCCTTACCCTCCATGTGGTTTCGACGAGATATCTCGTCCATCAAGACCTGACCAATTTTGCTATTGACGAGATACCTCGTCAGCAAAACATTGCCGATTTTTTATGATTACGAGAGCAAGATCTGGTCAGTTTTCTTGTAAAGACGGGAAATCTCGTTCATCAAGATTTGGTCATTTTTGCGAGGCACTTCGAGACAACCACCAAGAAAGATTAAAGCTTGTACAGGCGGTTTGGATACACGTTTTACATTCCGAAAGAAATTAAACACAAAATTAATCCTTTCCAGTTAATTATATAAACCTCTTCCAGTTATTTATGTATAGAAGATAAACATCTCGTATATAAATCCTGCGATCCTTCCTTAAACCTTGCGCAATTAAACCTAACAAACCAATCTGCTTTCTTCCCTGTGTTGGATTTGATAGGTTATAGTTTTGTGACACTGAGTCCATTTGGGACATATTGTGCCAAACTCAAGACATAAATCAAACTCATCAAGTATACTATTCTGTAAGTTTAAAACAATTCCTCAATGTGTAAATTCAAGTCTAAAAATATATTATATAAGAGATTCGAATATAAAAGCTCAAAAAATGCAATCCAATAATAAAGTTAAATGAAAGTCAGATGATAATAAAATTAAAAAAATTGCAAAATCAAATGTGATGGATGAAACCAATGTCATGTAAAAAGTTAAAAATGTTTGGACGAGGATTATCCCCAACCATGTCTTCTAAAATCAAGGTATATGAATAAAAATATGTAAGATGTTGACGATTAAAACGACAAAATTCTATCTAACATGTTTTATCGTTAATGGACAAATGCAGTAATTGAAAATTGGATGATCTTTTCCAAGGTGTCTTATTGGTAATGCGAGTATGTCCAATACGGAGGCATGTTATTACATTTTGCCTTCTTAAAGGTAATGACCTCCATTGAGATATATTTGGTTTAATAACAAAGTTTGTTGATTCCATTCGTTCTGCCATTTTTCTTCTAAAAAGTCATGAATACTAGATTTTAAGTCACGATAAGGAAGTGTAAGAGGAAAAACGCTATAAATTCTAAACGAAACCGTCGTCACACACAATCAAAGTCATTTCCACACTCAGAACCATCACCGAATGATCGTTCATAACTTCCCCCACCGCACAAAGTAACATTCCCTCTCGAACGTGAATCGAAACTTAAGGAAAACTCGAACGTGGGGGTCCGGTCCCGAGGTCTCACGCACACTCCAAAAACTTACTTTCCTTTTTCAAAAAAAAAAATCCCCCAAGAAACCAGCAAAGGGAACTTGGTCCTGTGAGTCACGTACCTTTCCATACCGGGCAAGGGCCGGTCGTAGGGACGGAACGGCGATGGCCCATTGGAGCGAAATGTCACGTACCAAGGCAGCGGAATATGATGTAAGAGCAAACGCGTGGGATCGAACTTGGGCTAAAGATAAGTAGGAGAAAAGAATTTCTCTAAGTGCCGTCGGATTCCTCGCTGCTCTGGTTCGGTTAGGGTGAAAGGAACTTGGCCATTCCGGTCGGGGAGACTGTTTTGATAATTGTGTTGCTGATTCTAATGGATTCTCTATTTGATGATCTGACTTAGCTAAGAGATAGGATGCGTCAATTTTTGAAAGGTATTAGTGGTAGACTATTTTGAGGTCAAATGGCGTGTGTAGACTTATTGGGTTGTTTGATAGTTGGTAGTTGAAGCAGCGTCGCGTTCGAGCTACAGAACGGGCTACTGACGACGGTCCGGCATCAATCACGAAGGTAGTAATCCGAAGACAACACCCTCGTCATCTGGCCGTGATTCAAAATTACGTGGTGGACCTTTCGCTTCGGGTTTGATCCCGGACCGTCGCCAATAGCCCTTTCTGTTGGTCCAGTGCGAAGTTAATTTAAATACCTACCTACCGAAGACAACACCACGTCATTTTTAACTACGGTCAGACGACGAGGTCAACACCTGAACTGGCACCTCACTCCACGCCACAACACCACGTCATTTTTAACTACGGTCAGATGACGAGTTCAACACCTGAGCTGGTACCCCACTCCACGTCATTTTTAACTACGGTCAGATGACGAGGTCAACACATGAGCTGGCACTCCAAGCCACAACACCACGTCATTGTTAACTTCAGTCAGATGACGAGGTCAACACCTGAGCTGGCACCCCACTCCACGCCAACGTGAGGGTATTTGCGGCAACGACAGAATTCCAGTGTACCAGCATTCACATACACGAAGACCACAGTTACTCAGTTGGTAGAGTCGCGGATTGACAATCGGTTGGTTTGTTTTGAGGTTTTATGGCGCAAGCCATATTTGGCCATGCTGCTCCAGACATAATCACGTAATAGACATGCACACACAATGAAAGTATTTATTACTGACACAGAAAAGAGAAATACACCCAGGGAGGAATGCACCTGACAGAAATCAAATCTGCGCCGCATACAACTCGAAGGTTGCTAGCACAGTGGGCATACCCACTGAGCCACGACGGCCCCGGATTGACAATCTGAGGTTATCGAAATCGAAACTGAATTCAAAGACCGTTGTATACGTGGGCGCTAGTGCACGTTAGATCTGTCATGGCCTCAAGTGTCCTAATGTTGGCGTGGTGTGGAAGTTTGGAGAGTGGACTGCCAGCTCAGGTGTTGACCTCGTCATCTGACCGTGTATCGAAATGGCGACATGTTGTTCTCGGATCTTTCTCTTCGGGAATGATCCCGGACGGCCTCCAAAAGCCCGTGTGTTGCTCCAGAGACATTAAATCAACTACCTACCATGCATCGTGAGGTAAAATACTTTCATTGTGTATGTTTATTACTTGAAATTGTCCCGGACCAAGGCTAATTGCCTTCAATGTTCTATAATTCAACTACCTACCCACGAACACGATGGTCTTCAGTTAGTTGACTAAAGGTAAATCTCAAAAGGCTTGTCATTTAATGATAATCTCCTTGTAAAACGACTAAAATATTAATATAAAACTTTCAGATATCCTGTTCGCTTTGAGCGATTGCGACCACGTTAAAGTTTAAGAGACATTAAAATTAGTTTTATTGGTAACTGTTATTTCCAAGCATTGAAAATCAAGACGTCTCGTCTTTCATTTCTTTTACAACCGTTTATATACACACAAGATTAACATAAAAAGTTTCGAGTTTCACATCCACCATACGGCACTTTAACCCTCTGGATACGGGGGCCGGCCGTAAGCTTCGAGTCCCCTCGATACGAAAGGCTCGGTTTCTTTAAGATCTCAAACTCCTGAAGAACCGCTGCAGCCCATTACGATTTCCATCCCCACTTTTATGTTTTTCAAAGGGACCCGCGCGTTAATAGCTTTATCTCCCGGTTGAAAAATATGTCAGGGTTATGGACGGGGAGCCTCACAAATTGTTTATCCTCGAGCATCCAGCCTGAGAGGTTGAGAAAATGAAAAGATATACACTTAAAAAGTCACCGCCGCCCTTTCAGTTTACCCGGGAAGAATCTGTCCTTTCTAGGCATACCCACGACCCGACAATAGAAGCCGGCACATTAGGGGATAATGGGACGACACATATTCCCTCTCCTCCTGGGAGAAAGCATTGTAAAGGCCGGTTCGGCCGGTTTCAGTAAGTTGTCTGTAAAGCCGTTGGGCCGGCTGCCGTAACCAAAGAAGGAAATTATATTTTGCCCCGACATATGCAGATGGTTAAAATCAAGTCCTCTTCAGAGGTTGAGAAACTGATTCCAACATAATCCATTGCCCAAATTTTCTTTAAAGTATCAAGATTCGTATACATTTAAGAAGCAATTTGTTCTTAATTGTAATTCACTTGAATGATAAATTGAGTGACGCATAAAAGTTATACCATTTAATAGAATCTTTTAAACAATATATGTAGTTATTTGTGTTGTGGGTGAAAAGGGGGGGGGCAAGACTGCACTTCTCGGAAATTTCTTGACGCTCCGAATGTTAATTAAATGTGCCCAAGTAGAGTCTGTTTCATTTCATGTGATCATTACTATCCCTATTGAAATCATTGTTGCTGATTCTGAGTTAACTCCGAAGTATCAAAGTAGTCGCAGTGGCTCAGTGAGTTTGCCCACTACATATTCGATTTCGTCGCAGGTTCGATTCCTTCTTGGATGGAATTTTTTTTTGTCAGTAAAACTTTCGTTGGGTGTATGTAAATTTACTTGATGTTTGGCGCGCCTTTGATATGGCTTTTGCGCCATAAACTCAAACCAAACTATCCAATGAAATGTATAGATCACCTTGGGCAATGGTCAACTTAACAAAACCATGACCAGAGAGACCAACCAAACGTGTATCGACCGCTATAAAAACTTAGTGCATCACAGTTCTATATTCACTTCGCGGGGGTTGTTCGGGTTTGTTGCCGAACCGTCTCTAATAACCTGTTGTGTTGCTCCAGTGTGACGTTAATTAAAATACCTACCGGATTGAGTTTGATTTTGGGGTTTTATGGCGCAAGGTCGAAAAGCGGACAGGCTGCGCCAAACACAATACTTACCTACAGAAACAAAGTTGATAAGAGTATTTTTTAACCCCGGTGTTGGTTGCTTTGTTGGTAAATGGAGTTTTATGGGGGAAGTTGTGCTAAAGAAGGTTCAATAAAAACATAAGCTGCAAAGATGAAAAATTAAACCAAGATCCCGAAGTAGAAGTAGGGACCAAATAGCCCGTTTGGACGAGCAACGGATTAGCAATCGGGGGATGCGAGTTCGAAACTCAGTCCAAACAAAGACCGTCGTGTACACGAAGCTGGTGCACGTTAAATCTGTCGTGGCCTCAAATGTACTCACGTTGGCGTGGTGTGGAAGTTTGGAGGGGGGGTGCCAGCTCACGTGTTCACCTCGAGATCTGACCGTGGTTCAAAATTGTGTTGTCCTCGGTCTTTCCCTTCATGATGGATCCCGGACCGTCGCCAATAATCCGTTGTGTTGCACCAGTGCGACGTTAATTGGTGATTGATTAACTTATTTTGATGATTATGTGTTGATTTTGATTTAACTAATTTTGAGGTAAATAAATCCAGTGATAAAATGAATTATTCAACCAATGCATTTGATTATTGACTCATTTGTGTTATAGGGGGAAATCAGTACTACATTATTCGGCAATTTCGTGATACTCATAGGGTTAAGTCTGCGAACTTAACGTTTCTTTCATTTCATGCGATGATTAAAGTCTATTTAATTGTTTTTCAATTAAAACTAACTGAGGAGTTAACTCAGAAATGTCCGAAATAACGTATACAGACCACTGCCAACAGTGGTCTGTATACGTTATTTTGGACATTTCTTATATTTTGCTAACTAGACCACTGTTGGAAGTGGTTTATATAGTCAAAATATGATCCGAATGACAATGTATGGTAAGGTAGTTGATTAACGTCGTATTGTCGTATTGGAGCAACACAACGGGCTATTGGCGACGGTCCGCGCTTGGTTTCTTGGGGTTTTATGGCGCAAGGGACATGTTTGGCCATGCTGCGCCAGACACTAGACACAATATCAAGTAATAGAGACACACAATGAAAGTTTTACTGACACAGAAGAGAGAAATGCACCCAGTGAAGAATGCACTAGACAGGAAGCGCAATAGGCATACCCACTGAGCCACAAAGGCCCGGATACGGTCCGGGATCAATCCCTTAGGGCAATGGTTTCCAAACTTTATGTTACTACGCCCTCCTTTAAAAAATATAATCTTGGCGTCCCCCCACTTTATTTCATAAAATAATACACATTTTTAAATGGTAAAAAATGTATTAATACAAAAAATGAATTAAACGTAATTGACAGAATAATAACAAGGTTTTACTATATATGTTAATTTTTAAATTAATTTATTTTGAATGCGATGGATGTGTTTGTTTATTAGCACAATGTTTTTCAAATCTAGGTGTCATTGAGGAGAGTGTGCTCACAGCTCTTTTTTATACTACTAAATGGTTTCGATATTTGGATTTCATTGCAGCTAATGCAGAAAATCCCGTTTCGCATAAATATGTTACGAATGGCAGAAGGTACTTGCATTGCTTTGCTTGACAAAAAAGTATTATATTCACTTCGATTCAACAAAAATTGAATTGAGGTTTCACTCTGAAATTTTTGTTTCAATGAAGTATCGCATAATTCTATCAATTTTTCCCCCTTTTCAATAGTTCTCAATCCAAATTCATCATCTTATTCATCGATGAATGGATTCTGTATTCCCCTATGCGAACTTTGCAAAAATCAAGATCTTCGAAATAATGTGAAAAGTGCATTAGCAAACCATCCGAGTGTTCAATAAATAGATTTTTGTTTGCTTCAATATTAACTCTGGCGCAGAAATCATTTAAAAAAGGAAACATGTCGAACTTATTATTTTGCAAATTTGATTTCCATAGCTCCAATTTTTTTTACGAATGCTTTCACTTTCTCTTTTTGAATCAATGAATGCATTTGTGGCCCTTCCATTGATTGATTCAAAACACTCAATTTTCCAAAAACTTCAACCAAATAGGCAAGTTTAACAACAAATTTATCATTCCTAAGCAAATTTGCCTCTTCATTATGATTTTCATCAAGAAAAATTGCAATCTCTTCTGAGTTCAAGCTCCTTTTGAATAACTTTTGCACGAGAAAACCAGCGCACTTCACAACAGTATGAAGTGAGGTATAATTAGCTTCCATATCTTCACACAGCTTTGCAAACAACCTAACTTTTAAAGAACTGTTTTTATGTAGTTTATAACTTTCGTAACTTGTAAAAATGTCGTTAAGTTCTTAAGTGCTTTCTTTTTAACTAATGCTTGAAGACCTGCCTTATGTCCTGACATTGACTGTGCTGTCAGTACAGAGTCCAGTTATTCCAATTTATGTCGTTCTCATAAAAAGCGTCAATTATATTTAAAATTTCAATGGATGTGGTCTTTCCAGGAATGGGATTGCAAAATAATATAACTTCTATTATATTAGTTTCTGTAATATATCGAACATATGTAATTAAATGAGTACTTTTAGCTACATCAGTTGCCTCATCTACTTGCATGGCAAGTTTCAAGGTACGCAGTCGAGAATCTAACTGATCGCAAAGATCTTCAAATATATCATCGATTCTTCTGCCAACTGCATTATCAGCAAGCGATATTTGTCGTAACTGTTTCGCATATGATTAGCCGAACATTATTTTAACCATATCAATAGCTGCTTGCAAAACTAGAGTTTCTCCTGTTTTTTTAATGTGTGTGTTTTTTTACATTTCGCGATTCTGTAAAAAACTTGGTACGACGCTAGCAATGCATTTGATGGAACAGAAACTATTTTTTGGACGTTTGCTTTTGTTTATTAAACTCATCTAATTTACTGTGAAAAAATTCTGTGCTTACCAACTAATTCAGAATGTATAGTTTTCAGGTGCTGTTTTAATTTGCCTGATCTCATACTATCTGCAGCCAAATCTTTCGTACAAAACAAACACATTGGTTTTTCCAAGCCATCTACTATAATAACACTTGTGAATCCAAATGATGAATAGGGTGAATAGTATTTTCTTGTCTTGGGAGTTCTACCTCCTTATTCCCTGTTGCTTGTATTCCCACTACCTTTACTTGTAATCAGCATCGGTATCTTCATTTTTAGTGCATTTTCTCTTGTAACCAGTAAAAAATTTAGCCATTCAACTAAAAATATTAGGATTAAATTTATATTCTTGAAAAATACAACTTCTAAATTACTAATGATTATTATCAGTAAGTAATCACTCCAAAAACAATAAAAAGCACAATCGCACGCCTCTGAAATGGTTCTGTTCACACTTTAGCTACGAGGGACTTTTGAATTTGAGGGTTGTTTTGATGATTCCTACGACTAGCAATTCTAGCGGCCGTTTTATAAACTATGCACTTGCAAACTGTAAACCAGTGGTGTCATCCAATTTCCGAAACAAGGAGTTTCCAGTAAAAAATCAATCTTTACTGTAGTTACAAAACCATATTTTCAACTTTGCAGCTAATACTATACTATGCAATCTACCTATATATGGCATACATAGACGCACTAAGTTATATATATTACAATCACAATTCATCAATCCCATTTCAGCGAAATATAATTTTTTTTTCCAAATAAATTTTTATTTCATGTTATCGGAGTTAGAGAGATAGGTGGCGGTAAATGTTTAAAAAATAGGTTATAAAATATATTGTTATGAAAGTTTATTTATGTTATGTTATAGAAAATGCATTTCTGTTAAATTTTCGCGCCTCCCAATTTGGAAATCGCTGCCTTAGGGAAAGATCCGACGACACCACCTTGTCATTTTGAACCACGGTCAGATGGCGAGATGAACACCTGAGCTGGAACCCCACTCTCCAAACTTCCACACCACGCCAACGTGAGATCACGACAGATTTAAAGTACACCAGCCCCCTTTGTACACGACGGTCTTTAGTTGGATTCGCACTCGCAACCCTCCGGTTGCTAATCCGTTGCTCTTCCAACTGGGCTACCACGGCCACAATCAGAATGGCAAATCAAACGAATTCCAACAGCTATAAGAATTAGTGTACATCGCAATTGTGCATAACAATCCAATGTAGACCGTATCACAGCGTTTTCCTCACATGTTCCCTTTAAAATAAACCAACTCACATCCAGTTGGTTGAGATCTTATGGCGCAGGGGCCATATTTTCCAAAGCTGTACCGAACCCAGGTCAATGAGCTTCAAGTAATAGACATACATGCTTTCAAGGTAAGTTTTACTGACACAGAAGAAATATCCCCAAGGTAAGTTCCAGAGTCGAACCACCTTTTACTCGCATTAGGGTAATGGGAAAGCCCACTGGGCCCGGGGGCCCGAACTAAAAAATGAATAAAGCGAAAAGAGCGTCGTTTTCACACCTAAGTTCAAAGGATATTGGTTGGTAAATGGGGTTTTAAGACGCGAGGTTCGATAAAAAAGTATCTGCCAAGAGAGAATAATAAAGCGAATCACCCGATGTATTACAGCAGCCGGTTTCATTTAGCCTCATGTATAATTTACTTAATTGGATAGGTTTTCTATTAATTCTGAGTTAACTATTTAATAACCAACGAAGTTTATGCAGATCACTATAGGCTCTGGTCTAATCAGCACTAGAGTTCCTAGACGGTTGAGATTCGGTTCATCGTTTGGTGTATTTCTCTGTTCTGATTAAAAACTTTCCTTGTGTGTATGTCCATTACTTGACGTTGTCTTGCGTTTGCAAAAAGAAGAAGTTTGAAGCAAAAAAATGTCTAGTAGTGGCAAATCAAACTAAACCACCTGTGTAGACCACTTAACCCAATGAGGGGTTCACACGCATTATCCCACTTGATAACCTGAAGACACCCTGTATTACTTAACCATTTCAGACCTTTACAAATATATTCTTTCGAAACTATTCTAATCTGAGGAAAGGACCTACACTCAGAACGTTTATAAATGATTCTATTGTAAGGAAACTATATATTCCAAATGATTCTACTGTAAGGAAAGGACCTATATGTTTCCAAAAGAATTACATTGCTTGGAAAGGAAAATCTTTCAAAAGGGTTCTATTCTAAGTAAATGACCAATAGCATCTTTCAAAAAGACTCTATTACAGGAAAGGACCAGTAGAAATTTTCCAAATGTTTTATTCTAAGGAAAGGGCCGATACAATTTTTTACAATAATTCTATTCGAAGAAAAGGAACCAACAGAAATTTTCCAAATGTTTTATTCTAAAAAAATTAATAGAATATTCCCATTAGTTCTATTCTAAGAAAAGGAATCTCAATAGAATCTCTCCAAGTTATTTTATTCTGAGTAAGGGACCAATAGAATCTTTCCAAAGAATTCTTTTCTAAGGTAGGACGCACTGGAGCAACACAACGGGCTATTAGCGACGGTCAGGGATCAAACCCGAATTGAAAGATCCGAGAACGATGCCACCTAATTTTGAACCACGGTCAGATGACGAAGTAACATCTGTGCTTGCACCACTCTCCAAAATTCAACATTACGCCAACGTGAGGACATTTGAGGCCACGACAGATTTAAAGTGTACCAGCCCTTAAGTACACGATGGTCTTTGATTGGCCCGAGTTTCGAACTCGCAACCCTCCTATTGCTAATCCGTTACTCTTCCAACTGGGCTACCGC
Organism: Meta bourneti; assembly: GCA_933210815.1. Lineage (NCBI taxonomy): Eukaryota > Metazoa > Arthropoda > Arachnida > Araneae > Tetragnathidae > Meta > Meta bourneti. The sequence continues at coordinate 16,513,109 of OW119929.1, forward strand.
GGCCCCCTCTTCCAAGGAAAGACCAATATACAAAAGTTGTAAATTTCAAAAGTATCCATGGATTCTTTCAAGTAATAGGTGTGGTAATCTGGTCTTTGTGTTGTGGTGCAAAAGCAATACTACACTTCTTGGTAACCTTGCAACGCTCGGTAGGTAGGTATTTAAATAACATCGCACTGAAGCAAGTCAACGGGCTATTGACAACTATCCGGGATCAATCCCCAAGGGAAAGTACTAGGACAACACCACGTAATTTTGTACCATGGTGTGATGACGAAATTTGACACCCCAATCTAAAAGATTCCACACGACGCCAATGTGAGGAAATTTGAGGCCACATTATATTAAGGAAGTAAGCCGATCAATCGGTCTAGTGCTGACTTCTGGATTAAATCCAGAGTAAGATTGAGTGGAAAGAATTAATGTACAACAGGAATATTAACCAGTTTTGTCATTCTCTACCAATGTATTTTTCTACTGGATTCTATTCTGTGGAAAGAACCTATAGAATGTTTCTAAATGATTCAATTCTAAGGAAACAGATACAATCTTTCCAAAGGATTCTCTTCTAGAAAAGGAAGAATGGAATCTTTCCAAGCGTTCTATTTTAAGAAAAGGACCAATAGGATCTTTCCAAAGGATTCTTTTCTAAGGTATGTAGCAAATTAACGTCGCAAAAACTTACCGTAAAAATTTAAGAGTACGTAAGGAACACACACTAAAACCGTATTCTCACACAGTAGGTAGGTGGGTATTTTAATTAACGTCACACTGGAGCAACACAACGGGCTATTGGCGACGGTCCGGGCTCAAACCCGAAATCAAAGACGTAATTTTAAACCACGTCCAGATGACGAAGCCACACCTGAACTGGCACCCCACTCTCCAAACCTCCACATCCCGCCAACGTGAGGACTTTTGAGGCCACGACATTTAACGTGCACCAGCCCCCGTGTACACGGTCTTTGGATGGACCGATGTTGATAATCCGTTACTCTGCCAACAGGCTGCCTTGGAGGGTTGAAGACGTGGTGTGTCACAGTTGGACTTAATCCTTTTCAGGCTTACCAGACAGGCTTTCCCTTCAACATCCCGAACTCACGTCCGGAACAAAGTGGAAAGGGCATTTTTCACACCTAAGCCCCACGATGTCGGACAGCAGTCGGTTCGAATCACTTCGCTCGGGGCGGCGGCGAGGGGCAAGAAACAAAGACGAGCATCCTCGTTGACGTTCCTTGTCACGTTGTCCGTATGTCCCACGACCGTGAAACACGGCGGGACGGAAACGAGGAAAACGCATTTCGGCCGAAATGGGCGAACCTGATCCGTTACGTGAGTCACGTAGCGAAAGTATAGGAAACGGTTTCCTTGTCGCGGAATCAAAACACGAGAAATGATAAAAACGGATAAATAAATATATTTATATTCCCGGCCAGGCGACGCTGAGGCGGATTAGAAACTTGTCGCTCGTGTATTTATGGAACGGAAAAGTGAAAGTGTTGCAGTGGAGCAGAGAAAGAATTTCTTTGCTCCCTCCCAAAGAAAACAGATAAAAAGTATTGTTTCCAAGAGCAATAATTCTTAACCGCGAATCCCGAAAAACCCGCGTGTTCTTGAGATATTCGATTTCGATTCCTAGAACATGGCATTTCATCTTTTTTTTTTCGGAGTACGAACAATATGTTCGATTTTGTCGAACATGTTGTTCAGAGTACGAACAAAATGTTCGAAGAGGTAGAGCAAATGCAGAACTGCACCATAGTAACGGGTGTTTCAAAACTTTCTGGAACCGCGGTATCCTGGTTGGAACAAATTTGTGCTGGTACTGGGAAACTAAAATTAAGACTGCTAACATATTCCGGTCCTTCAGATCTGCAATGTGTTTATCACGATTCGGCGGACTCCTTGATTGGTTGGTTTTTTATGGCGCAATTGCCATATCTTGCCAATCACAAGGGAGATATTGTAGACCCCTTGTGCGGCCTTAAACCCTTATTCATAGTCCTGGTCATAAAAGAGGCTAATCCTATAATCACCACTACTTTCCTGTGGTTTATATATTAACTGATTATGCTATCATATTTCTATTTACTACTACAGCGTACGGTACGTACAGCGAAGGTAGAAAAAAATCGAACCACCCTTCCCCGAATTCACACATCGTTCGTAGTATAGCAAATTAAAACGCACCATTCCTTTAGATTTTAATGGGCTTTACGAATCCGAGGTACTCTAGTGATCTTTTCTTTTGCCATGGGTTATTTGTTTGGTATTGAAGTTTATGGCCATATTTGGTCATTCTACATAAGACGTACATCAATAAATAAACACACACAATGAAAGTTTTACTGACACAGAAGAATACACGCAGGGATGAATCGAACCTACGCCGCCTACAACTCAGAGGTTGCTAGCGCAGTGGACATAACCACTGACGCCCCCCTTTGCCATGGGGTTTACTGCCTTTAGTATAAACGCGGGCGTCGCGCTTCCTGGACACCAAAACAATATTTTCCTACTTTCATCGCATTATTCTATTCCCAATCCCTTTTCCCCCTTTCACGACATTTTTTACTTGAAGTTGTCTGTCTTGTGTGTCAATATGGCCCTTGAGCCAAAATACCCCAAAACAACAAACCAAAAGCACCATGCAATTGAGAATAACCTCTTCATAGATACACAAACACATGGCATAGAGAAACTAGACTTAACAGGTCTATACGAGATAGGGGTGAAAAAAAACCGAAAATGATTTAATGGATATTGAATTGACACTGGAGTTGGTCAAAACACTTAAATTACGATTGGGGTTGACTCAGAGAAGAAGTGAAGAAAGGGTCAATTTATAATAGAGAAAGATTATTTTGGTGGCTTTTAGGAGAGGTGACAGACCACCTTGGCCAGGTTAGTTGGTTTAGGGTTTTAGAGAGCAAGGGCCAAGATGCGCCAAGCACTAGACAACGTCAAGAAAGAAATGTCGCAAAAGGGTACGTAGGTAGGTATTTAATTGACGCCGCACTGGAGCAAGACAACGGCGATTGTCCGGGATCAAACCCGAAGGGAAACATCCGAGGACAAAACGTAATTTTGATCCAGGGTCAGATGACGAGGCCACAGCTGAACTGGCATTTCAGTCCACAACAGATTTAACATGCACCAGCCCCCTCATGTACCCGACGGTCTTTGGTTGGATTCGGTCTCCGGTTGCTAATCCGTTACTCTTCCAACCGGGCTACCGCGGCCCAACGTCGTGAAAGGGAAAATTAGGATTGGGGAATAGAGCAGTGGGATGAACGCGTAAAAAATCGCTTGGGTTTCCCGGGTGCGGGACCCTTATGTCTTCCAAAGACAGTAAACCCCATGGGAAAAGAAAAGATCACTTGGATACTTAAGGTTCGTGAAGCCCGTACACATATAAATGAGATGTGCTCATGAGGGCGTAAAAGTGGAAAAAAGAGGGATGGGAAATAGAATAATGGGATAAAAGCAGAAAAATTTTACTAGGGTTTTATGTCGCAAAGGCCATATTTGGCTATGCTGCGCCATCCATACACAAGACATACAATATCAAGTAATAGACCGGCACGCAATAAAAGTTTTACTGACACAGGAGAGAGAAATACACCCAAGGAGGAATGTATCTGACAGAAATCAAAACAGCGCCGCCTCCAACTCGAAAGTTGCTAGCGCAGTGGGCTTACCCATAACGGCCCCGAAAGCAGAAAAGGGAGCACCACCCCGTGTTAACCACAGATATGTATAAAGAAAAGATCCCTTGGGTCAGAGAAGCCCGTGCAAACCTATATGTGCCCCTGACAAGAGATCATCCAAGCCTGCATAATGGCCTAGGAACAGCCGGATCATGACGAGCAGCATGACTCTAATAACACATTCCAGCATTAGCAATTCAACTCTCCCGTACTTAGCACATCTCGTACAGTGTGAGTAAATGCGTCGGACTCATGAACTTACGACTCCTTGTAATGACGAACACAGAATAAGCCTACGTGCATGTAAAGGTAACACAAGAAGGGATTAATCCAGATGAGTTATCCTCGGCTTAAAGTAGAAAAGTATTACATGAAAACAAAAAGCTTTCTTATAGAAAAGCTATTTGAAGACTAAATATTAGATTTATTTTCAATTAAAATTTCTGAGTATTTTGATGACGTTATATTTTTGTTCGAACAGGTTACAAGGACAGTGTATTTATCATCGTTAAAACGATCATTTAGTTTCAAAAAACGCAAATTCCGAAAAATATGGGTTAATGCGTTTCTGCTCTAAGCCGACGATATGGAAATTTTAATACCTGTTTCTTTACCACTAACAAAGAACCACAATAGAATTTACTACTATGACATGGTTTAATAAACAGAAATAATTTTCACCTGTAAAACATGCCATGTTTATGGGGGGGGGTATTTCTATTAACGTCACACTGGAGCAACACAACGGGCTATTGGTGACGGTCCGGGATCAATCCCAAGGGGAAAGATCCGAGGACAACACCACGTAATTTTGAACCACGGTCAGATGACGAGGCAACACCTGAGCTAGCACCCCACTCCAAACTTCCACACCACGCCAACGTGAGGACATTTGAGGCCACAACAGATTTAACGTGCACCAGCCCCCTTTGTACACGACGGTGTTTGGCTGGATTCGAACTCGCAACCCTTCGGTTGCTAGTCCGTTACTCTTCCAACCGGGCCACCGCGGCCCTGCCATGTTTAGGAAATTCTAAATTTTAACTATATAGGGGTACTATTGGTTCAAATTCGACCAAACTTGGGGTTCATTATTTTCTGACAGTGAGAATTGGATTTCCAAAAGAAAAAATTCATGAAACATTTCCCTCTAATTAAAGATTTGGTGCTAATGTCACTTCAATATGCCTTTTGTTACAACGGTCCCTCTGAAAACTAGAAATCTCGGGTAGGTTTTTTAAATTAGCGTCGCACTGGAGCAATACAACGGGCTATTGGCGTCGGTGCCGGGATCAAACCCGAAAGGAAAGATTCGAGGACAACACCGTAATTTTGATCGACGGTCAGATGACGAGGTCACACCTGAGTTGGCACCCCTCTCCAAACTTCCACACCACGCCAACGTGAGGATATCGGAGACACGACAGATTTAACGTGCACCAGCCCCCCCATGTACACGACAGTCGATGGTTGGATTCCAACTCGCAACCCTCCGGTTGCTAATCCGTTACGCTTCCAAATGGGCTACCAGAAATCTCTTGAAAAGGTTTCAAAAAATAAAATTCCTTTAGAAAATATGGCCTTTGATCCACAAAACCCAAATATAAACCAACCTTTAGTTAAATAAGTGAACAGAAAACCTATTTGAGTTAGTTTCAATAGTTCCTTTTACACAGAAATATAAACTCATATCATTATAACCACCCTGTAGTTAAGAACGCTTATTAAACTAACAAATTTGCCCTAAAAAATAAATATATTTCTGCCGGTGCTTGGAATAATACTTAACTTCTTACAACTAAGATTCCAAACCTTTAACATTTGTCTCCAGAAATTTAAGTTTGCTGGAGTATCTATTAGGAAAACCAACATGAGGTTAACAAGCAATACATTGGATTGGAATCCAAGAAAAAGAAATTATTAGAAACCCGATTCTATCTTTCTCGAAACGAATTTTTATCTACATTTATATTTATAGTTCTAAGGAGCTTAGTCTTAAAGTAATTCCTGGCTGGATATATGTTTTGCTCTCGACTTTTAAGAAAGATAAGAGTAATTGAAATTCCTCTAAAAAGTTTTTATACGAGGTATCGTCTTTCATAAATAAATGTATCTGCCGCTCGAAAAATTGCTATTATAGACAATATTTCAGGAATTTCTAGTCGAAAGATATATCAGATATCACTCGTACAATCAATTGTAAAAATCAACTGTTAAAACTTTATTTTCAGTTTAAGGAAATATATATATGTTTGTATATATATATATATATTTCATATATATATATATATATATATATATATGAAATATAACTGTTTTCAGGGGTTTTTTTTATTTATTGGACTTCAGTACTTGATGTCAAGTTTACATTCTTTCACCAATTATGAAATATTGAGGTAAAATCGAAATTCCCTTTCAAACTTAAATAGCATGGTTGAGGGCATCAAAGTAAACATTTTTTTTTCAAAGTACGCATGCCTGTAACTGTTGAGCGTAGGGATAACCTCTCATAGAATGTCTTTTTCCACTTATGGGGTGCTCAAACTTCTCGTCCGACCCGGATCATGCCTGCAGACATTGAAATGTTCCTGCTAATAAACGTCGCACCGGAGCACGACAATGGACACTCAACTGTTTAGAGAGTTCACGTTAAATCTTTTAGCAGCTCTACCGTTTCCATTGGCAGTCCAATGCGTTAGTTGCATGTCAGCCACCTTGTAATTCGTGTAATGCTCGGTGCCTTTGCCCAAAGTTTAAGTTGGTTAGGTTTTTATGGCCATATTTGACCATGCTGCGTCAAAAAGAAGACATACAATATCAAGTAATGGGCATACACACAGTAAAAAATGTTTTACTGTCACAGAAGAGAGAAATACACCCAGGGAGAAATCGAAGCTGCGCCGCCTACAACTCACAGATTGCTAGCGCAGTGGGCTGAACCACAACTGCCCCAAAATTTAAAGAAAACAATTTGAAAATTAGCCAAACTGTTCCCTCTAGTATCTTCAATCAACAATAGCAGACATCCATTCTTTGACAAGGGCAACGGTAGCCTGGTAGGAAGAGTAACGGATTAGCAACCAAATGACTGCGTGTTCGAATTCAACCAAAGACCGTATACAAAGGAGGCTGGTGCGTGTTAAATCTGTCATGGCTTCAAATGTCCTCACGTTGACGTGGTGCGGTAGTTTGAAGAGTGGGGTGTCAGCTCAGGTGTCTCGTCATCTGACCGTGGTTCAAAATTACGAGGCGTTGTCCTTGTATCCTTCCCTTCGCGATTGATCCCACACCGTCGCCAATAGCCCGTTGTGTTGCTCCAGTTCGACGTTAATTAACTACCTACCATCTAATCTCACCCAAAATTACAATACAATCCACCCGAAAGAGGATGTGCAGAAACGCGCAATACTAAGAAACTACGCGCTGACAATACTTACAAAAAAATATAGGGACAAAATACGAGTGGAATAAGAGATTTCTTATCTCCCGCCTAGCTGGAGATCTTTGACAACCTCGCAGATTTAATGTAACGGATCTCCTACTTTCACAAATGTTCGTACATTATATATATAAGTAGCCTTACCCATACGCATTCAAAAAAAAACAATCCACCTTCGAAATAAATTTGATTTTGAATCTCAACAATCTGGTTTTAATAACGACCGAAAAGGAATAGACGTCGGTAAATTCACTTTCCTCCGCCGTATTAGCGAAGAATCACATAAAAAAATGCTTAATATAAAAATAAAGCTCTCCTTCGAGAATGAAAAGTGCAGGCAATAAAGTCGTATTCACGTCCACAGCAAAGCATTTTTCGACTCCAAGTTTTTTTGTAAACAGGATATTTTTATCGAGCCTCAGCGACGGTGAGGCCATTTTCCCAACGCTAGTTTAAACTAATCAGACTTCCCTTTTGAAATTCAAATCCCCATCTTCAAATCATCTTCTTTCTCGAGCTCTTTTTCTGACGCCTCTTGTGTTTTCTTTTTTTATTATTTATTCTCCTTTCGCTTCGAATTCAAATGCAGCTTTGCCGCGTTTTCAAATCCGCGGGGAGGTTCTAATGAAATTGCTGCCGCATCCCACTGCTGTTCTGGACAAACTACAATGCCGACTAGATTTTCTTGTCTAATGCGAAGACGAGGAAATGCAGGATCGCGGACTGCATGGGAGATAATGCAAAGGGAACTCTTTTTCGTGTTGTAATTAGAGCGGTTTGTTTTGCTTGTTACTGTCGCGACGTTTTGAAAAATCATTCGGATGATTCTGCATACCTAACATGCTATTTGTCACCGACACATGACACCAAGTGCGTTTAGTTAGTTTCGTCTCTTGAAGAGAAACAAGTTTAGAAATGCTGAAAAGTTTGTTATTTATGAAGTTTAGGGTACTTTCAACATAAAGAAAACACTCTAAACATAAAAGAAAACACATTCTTGTGTGTGAACTTTAGTGCAGTTAATTAATTTACTTTCATGAACGCTCAGACTCTTCGTAAAAAAAGCCGAGAAGTTTTGAACCAGTCTAGAAGATTAGAAGTTTTTAACGGACTGAAAAACAGAATCTATGATTGTAAAACATTTTTCCTTTTACTTACCTCCATTCGTTCGAGAAAAAGTTTAGTTCCACTCAGAAACCATCTTTATACCTTAGAGTATATTCTGAATGTAGTAACTAACTAGTAAACTAACGAAGTAAAAAACGCTTATGTAATTAACTAACCTAGTAGAATTTCCAACTGTAATCTAGTCTTTTGAGCATCACAAGATTTCCAAATAGTAGTTTTGCTTTTCCCCATGACACATAATGACTACATAAAAATAAAATGACAATAATAAATTACATCAGTTGAAAGGTCCTACTAATTAAAAAGGTCAAGTAAAAAAAAAGACTGCAGGTGTCATAACCGATGTGTGTACACTCGTCAGGGGATTACCATGCATAAGTTGTACAGGTGTTTTTCTTTGAAATTTTAAAGCATGGTCTTAATATGATAGGGATTTACTGTGCGAACAAATAAACCAGTCTGCCTAGATTTTATAATTCAAATGCTATCGCACGATACATGTCAGGGTTACCTAAAAATGTAGTTTATCACCTTTTGGGCAACGTTTGGCGTTTGGTCTAATTGGCGTTGATCAATCATGAATTCGGAATTTATGCTTTAGAATTTTTGACAAAATTCTGAAATCGTATTTCAATAACAAGCCGACTGATGTCACGTTCAGAATAGATGATGGATATACTACCTTACCTTTCACATTTAGATTGCCTTACATTTAGATTGACAGGAAATACCTCTCATCGACCTGAAAGGCATGTAGGGCCGCGGTAGCCCGGGTGGATTAGATAGAATCCGGGAATAACGGATTAGAAACCGGAGGGTTGCGAGCTCGAATCCAACCCATAGACAAAGGTGGCTGGTGCACGTTAAATCTGTCGGGACCTCAAATGTCCTCACGTTGACGTGGTGTGGAAGTTTCGAGAGTGGGTTGGTTGGTTTTCGGGTTTCGGGTTTCATGGCGCAAGAGCCATATGCTGCGCCAGACCCAAGACATACAATATGAAGTAATAAGATACACACAATGAAAGTTTTACTGGCACAGAAGAGAGAAATACACCTAGGGAGGAATGCACCCGACAGGAAACGAAACTGCTCTGCCTACAACTCGAAGGTTGCTAGCGCAGTGGGCATACCCACTGAGCCACGATATCCCCGTTTGGAGAGTGGGGAGCCAGCTCAAGTGTTGTCCTAGTCATCCGACAGTAGCTCAAAATTGCGTGTTGTCCTTGATCTTTCCCTTTGAGATTGATCCCGGACTGTCGCCAATTGCTGTTTGTGTTGCTCCAGTGCGACGTTAAATAAATACCGTACCTCTTAAACTGAATATAGGTGGCAGTAATGTTTCTGCGACGATACGTGTTTCCTGAACGCATTATTGACGTGACGTCAATTGACTTGTTTCTCGAATTTAGCACGTCGTCAGAAAAAATGTAAAAGAATGAATTCTAAATAGATATATGATAGTTGATTGGTAACCAATATATTTAAATGTCAAACTTCGAAACGGCGATACACTACATTTTAAGGTAACAGAGAACATTTGGACAGTAAAAATGAAATCTTCATAGACCGAATGTTTGTTTATACTACAAATCTCATGCAGCCTTGGCACTAGAAAAAGGAACGGCGACAATAGACGTGAAATATGAGTAGACTAAGAATTACTAGTTGGAGGAGTTTCAAAAAGTGCAACCAATATGTCAACTAATTATGACTGATCTGAAATCGGTTGGTTTGCGTCACACTGAATCAGCTGACATCGACCTTTAATGAAATAGACAGGACAAGTGGGCGAAGTCCTTGTCGTAAGATCTCTGAATGTTAAATCACTAGGATTTACGAATCGACTTAGATTAGCTATCAAATCGTAGATTAGTGTTTTTGATCACGGTAGATAATCATTTTAATCAATCAATAATTTAAGATTCAATCTTTCCCCACATTCACATGAGATCTTCAAACCGAGCAACGGGAAAAATTACATAAAGCTGAGCGCGCATGCTCGTCTATTCCATAGAAGGTAGCTGGAATCTGAAAAATCGACTTGTTTATATATTTTACGTTTTATCGCCTCCTTTGGTGATATAACATCCTGTGACAGGGTAAATGTGAAAACGCATTCGGCAGAGTGGCGACAAAAAAAATGATTAAATAAAAATACTGTATCGTGGCTACAAATCAGATAGGTAGGTATTTTAATTAACCACCTACTGGAGCATCACAACGGGGCTATTGGTGACGGTCGGGGATCAAATCCAGGGATAGCCCAAGGACAACAGCACGTAATTTTGAACCACGGTCAGATGACGAGGTCACACCTGATCTGGCACCCCTCTCCAAACTTCCACACCACGCCAACGTGAGGACATTGGAGGCCACGACAGATTTAAATTAGCCCCTTTTGTACACGATGGGCTTTCGTTGGATTCGAACTTGGAACCCTCCGGTTGCTAATCCGTTGCTTCTTCCAACCGAGCGCCGAAATATCAGATGATGAATAAATGGATGTACGTCTTCTCCCGTTTCCGCGAACCAATTAGATAATGAATGATCGTTTTCTCCTGACAGACGAAATTAGTCTAAGGGTCATGTTTCTACTAGTTTGGGTCGTATTATCCTGGGCACATAAAATATATATACTATTACTCGCTCTACTTTTATATCTTCTCAATGCGGGTGACTTCTTAGAAATAACAAAGTGGGTAAGCCACCGTTTGTACTTCTAACAGGGACAAACGCCCATGCGCTTGGAAACCGGGATTCAAACATGAGATCTACAGGGTGGGAGACAAACGCTACGAAAACGACTGTTAAGCGATTCTATTCACATACGTGGACGTGGTGGCTCGATTGGAAGAGTAACGTATTATCAAATTAGCAACCGGACGGTTGCGAATTTGATTCCAATCAAAGACCGTCTTGTACAAGGGGGGTTGGTGCATGTTAAATTTCTTGGCCTCAAATGTCCTCAAGTTGGCGTGGCGTGGGGTGCCAGCTCGGGTGTAACCTCGTCATCTGTCCGTGGTTCAAAATTACGTGATGTTGTCCTGGGGATCTTTCCCTTCGGGTCTGATCCCGGACCTTCGCTAACAGCCCGTTGTGTTGCTCCAGTGCGACGTTAAGTGAATACCTACCTACCATTCACATACTGTTCCCCTGGGAGTTATTGCTCTATTCTGTGTTTTGAAATGTACCTCATGTGTGTATGTCTTTTGCGTGACGTAGTCTGTCGTGTCTAGCACAGCACGGACAAATATGGCTCTTGCGCCATAAAAACCCAAATCAACCAACCGAATTCTATGATGCAATCAAAATTACTGTTGTGAAAGTTAAAAATTGTTTCAAAGTGATATTTGGAATTCCTACTGTACTGATTAGGTTGGTTGAATTGGGTTTTTCGATTCAAGAACCCTATTTAGTCATGCTGTGCCAGACACATTATCAAGCAATGGTTGGTTGTTTTTTGGGGATTTTATGGCGCAAGGGCTATATTTGGCCATGCTGCGCCAGACGCAATACAGTATACAAGACACAATATCAAATAATTGACAAACAGACATTGAAAGCTTTACTGACACAGAAGAGAGAAATACACCCAGGGAGGAATGCACCTGGCAGGAATCGAACCTGCGCCGCCTACAACTCGAAGGTTGCTAGCGCAGTGGGCATACCCACTGAGCCACGCCACCTGTATTGCTTAGGATGACTCTGGAACCATCATGTTATGTCTTGGGTAAAACTCAAGAACACGGTACCGGCCCATCGCCAAATGGGTCGAGAGAAACCATTTCCTCGCCTAAAATTTTCTTCCCCAATCGACTATTAGACTGGTTACTATACTCCAAAATGATCGCCAATTTTGATATAAAAATTACTGGCAATTTCCGATGGTTGTTTGTTTCGCGTTTTATGACGGAGGGGCGCCAAGGTGTGCCAAACACAATAGCGACAACACAATGAAAGTAGAAGAAAAAGCAGAAGGGTAAAAATGGAAGAGAGGAAAGATTACTCGGGTACATCGGGGTTGTTAGGCCCGTACACACCCAAAGATGTGCCCCTGAGGGTCAATTGTCGATGGGCCGGTAAAGTGTTCTTTAGTCCAACCTATTCTAGTCATTCGTATTATGATCTAAACAGGATTAATTCGCAGAACCAAGTAATAAAAGATCCCTTGACACGTTGGGGTAAAGCATCCCTAGCTGAGAAGTGCAGTCGTGTCCACACATAACATTCCGTACAATGTATCTTTACCCTTATTCTCATCCGCATACTAAGATTCAACCAAAATTTGTAGGTAGATGTCATTGTTGGGGTTGTTTCGTCGCCAATCGTGCGAGGGTTCCACACTTAAAGCTATATAACACGAAAGTTCACCAGATGCGCCAAATTACTCGCAGAAATGAACGTCTCCTTACCATACATCCTTACCAATTACTGTTGGTTGATTTGGGGTTTTATGGCGCTAAACTCAAAACAACGAGGTAGGAAATAAGCAAAAAGTAGAAGAGTAGGCCAGTGTAAAACAGAAGGGATTACTCGTGTACATCGGGATTGTGATACCCGTACACACTTAAACAAGGTGTGTCCTTGAGGGCTCAATTATTGTTGATAATGATTATTTATTTGGAGAAGCCAAAACCAAACTGGTGTCAAACCAATTTTATATTTAAAAATTAAACATCAATTGATGAGTTCGCGGCTGTGTCAGAAACAACCATGTCCCCCTTAATCATTAACATCGTCCTCCTCCAGACAGAACACAGGATTAATACCCCCGAACCGAATAACAAAAGATCCCTTGACACGCAGGAGTAAATCATCCCAAACAACTGAGGAATGGGGTCCCCCGGGGGAGGGAGGTTTCATACCACCTCCAGAATATCTAATTACGATTAGAATTTCATTAAGAATTCAGACATACCGAGCAGGACATCATCTTAATGCATTCTCTTTGCGGATCTGTGTCGAAAAGTTTCGAATCAGAGGCGTAATTGTTCGATGCTAATTGGAAGGGTGGTCGAAAAGTTAAGTGTAAGCTGCAGCGAGTATGGAAATGAGAGGTTGCGTTTCATAATCTCTTCATTGTCCAGAAAGGTAGGCGTTAATCAGATGAGTGGTTGCTTGTGTTTTAACCCTCTGAGGGGTTCGCGCGCGTTGTTCCATCTTGCAACCTAAACTCTTTCTTGCATGACCTTTAAAAATTTTGACCTTCTTGGCCAACTGAACCTTTCCCAAAGGATTCTATTCTGAGGAAATAAGTGATAATCTTTCCAAAAGATTGGAATCCTTTTTGAAAGATTCTGTTCTGCAGAATGGGCAAATAGAATCGTTCCAAAGAATCCGATTCTGCAGAATGGGCATATAGAATCGTTCCAAAGAATCCGATTCTGCAGAATGGGTATATAGATTCGTTCCAAAGAATCCGATTCTGCAGAATGGGCATATAGAATCGTTCCAAAGAATCCGATTCTGCAGAATGGGCATATAGAATCGTTCCAAAGAATCCGATTCTGCAGAATGGGCAAATAGAATCATTCCAAAGAATCCGATTCTGCAGAATGGGCATATAGAATCGTTCCAAAGAATCCGATTCTGCAGAATGGGCATATAGAATCGTTCCAAAGAATCCGATTCTGCAGAATGGGCATATAGAATCGTTCCAAAGAATCTGATTCTGCAGAATGGGTATATAGATTCGTTCCAAAGAATCCGATTCTGCAGAATGGGCAAATAGAATCATTCCAAAGAATCCGATTCTGCAGAATGGGCATATAGAATCGTTCCAAAGAATCCGATTCTGAAGAATGGGCATATAGAATCGTTCCAAATAATCTGATTCTGCAGAATGGGCATATAGAATCGTTCCAGAGAATCCGATTCTGCAGAATGGGCATATAGAATCGTTCCAAATAATCTGATTCTGCAGAATGGGCATATAGAATCGTTCCAGAGAATCCGATTCTGCAGAATGGGCATATAGAATCGTTCCAAATAATCTGATTCTGCAGAATGGGCATATAGAATCGTTCCAGAAAATCCGATTCTGCAGAATGGGTATATAGATTCGTTCCAAAGAATCCGATTCTGCAGAATGGGCATATAGAATCGTTCCAAATAATCTGATTCTGCAGAATGGGCATAGAGAATCGTTCCAGAGAATCCGATTCTGCAGAATGGGCATATAGAATCGTTCCAAATAATCTGATTCTGCAGAATGGGTATATAGATTCGTTCCAAAGAATCCGATTCTGCAGAATGGGCATATAGAATCGTTCCAAATAATCTGATTCTGCAGAATGGGCAAATAGAATCGTTCCAGAGAATCCGATTCTGCAGAATGGGCATATAGAATCGTTCCAAATAATCTGATTCTGCAGAATGGGTATATAGATTCGTTCCAAAGAATCCGATTCTGCAGAATGGGCATATAGAATCGTTCCAAATAATCTGATTCTGCAGAATGGGCATATAGAATCGTTCCAGAGAATCCGATTCTGCAGAATGGGCATATAGAATCGTTCCAAATAATCTGATTCTGCAGAATGGGCATATAGAATCGTTCCAGAGAATCCGATTCTGCAGAATGGGTATATAGATTCGTTCCAAAGAATCCGATTCTGCAGAATGGGCATATAGAATCGTTCCAAATAATCTGATTCTGCAGAATGGGCATATAGAATCGTTCCAGAGAATCCGATTCTGCAGAATGGGCATATAGAATCGTTCCAAATAATCTGATTCTGCAGAATGGGTATATAGATTCGTTCCAAAGAATCCGATTCTGCAGAATGGGCATATAGAATCGTTCCAAATAATCTGATTCTGCAGAATGGGCATATAGAATCGTTCCAGAGAATCCGATTCTGCAGAATGGGCATATAGAATCGTTCCAAATAATCTGATTCTGCAGAATGGGCATATAGAATCGTTCCAGAGAATCCGATTCTGCAGAATGGGTATATAGATTCGTTCCAAAGAATCCGATTCTGCAGAATGGGCATATAGAATCGTTCCAAATAATCTGATTCTGCAGAATGGGCATATAGAATCGTTCCAGAGAATCCGATTCTGCAGAATGGGTATATAGATTCGTTCCAAAGAATCCGATTCTGCAGAATGGGCATATAGATTCGTTCCAAAGAATCCGATTCTGCAGAATGGGCAAATAGAATCGTTCCAAAGAATCCGATTCTGCAGAATGGGCAAATAGAATCGTTCTAAAGAATTCTATTCCAAGGAAAGGACCACCATCAGGGGCACATCTCCTTTGGATGTGTTTGAGCTTCACGGACCTGAGGTACCTTTCCTTTTCCCATGGGGCTTACTGTCTTTACTAAACAAGGGGGTCTCGCTCCCGGTGTAACCAAGCGATTTTTTCCCGCTTTCATCCCACTACTCTGTTCTCCAATCCATCTTTTTCCTCACATAATTTTTAGTTGACATTGTCATGTGTTTGGTGCAGCTTGGTCAAATATGGCCCTTGCGCCTTAAAACCACAAAAGTATCAACCAAGGATAAGACCAAAAAGGATAAGATTTCGTCCAAAGAATTCTGTTCTAAGAAAAGGAGCAATGAAATCTTTCCAAAAGATTATATTATAAGAAAAGGGGCATTAGAATATTCCAAAAGGTTTCTAATCTAAGGAACGGACAAATAGAATCTTTCCAAATGATTATATTCTACATAATAGGCCAATATAAACGATCCAAAGAATTATATTCTATGCAAAGGACCTGGGAATCACTCCAAAGGATTTTATTCTAAGGAAAGGACCAATAGAATATTTTTAGAGGCTCACAGAATCCATGGATTCTTTAGAAAGATGCGCTATTTAGTCATTAAGTGTGTTGTGGGGAAATTCAACACTACACTACTTGCAAATCTTGCGTAGCTGGAGAATGTTAAATATTTTACGTCTCCTTTGATTGTTTATGGCTATCTCCTGCGTTGCATTATTCATATACTTTGTAACTGATGTTAAAATAAGAAATTCTTCCAGTTATCGCAATAAACATCCGTCGTAATCAACTATGAAATCTCAATAACAGTTTGTATTGCTTCAAAGAAGTTAAAATTCATCTAAAATATAATAAAAGACGTGAGAAGTTTACTCACCCTTTTTCTTGAAACCTTACCCTCTTTTCTAGGGTAGGGCAAAAAAGATAGAATTCTATGATGCCTTTGTATTATCCATTCTTATTCATTCTTTCGCTGAAACTTATATATTCATTCATAGAGAAGCTCAAGTCAAATGAAAACACATCCTATAAATTTCGCTAATCTTTAATTGCGCGGATATACACTGCTGGCCACCGTAAATGCAACACCCTGAAGGAAGCATGCAAATAATATGAAATTTACAACATGCATTAGTGGAGGTGAGATATGCAAATGATTAGAATTTCAGCGCAGACGCACATCACGCGCGCCTGTGGCGCCACTTCAAAGCGCTATTTAAGGCTTGATTTCGACGATTTCAAGTACGGCAATTGTGTTTTTCTTGTGGTTTTTTCAAAAAACGATCAATTATGCCTCGTAGAAAACAGCGATCATCTTTTGATCAAGTATCCGAGTTCGGCAGAGGAAGGATAGTGACCTACCGAGATTGTGGATTATCTTTCAGGGAAATCGGTAGTCGTGTTGGACGAAACCAAACAACTGTAATGCGGATATGTGATCGTTGGATGCAGGAGGGTACGACGGACCGACGTGTTCGATCGCATCCACCTCAGTGCACCACTTCACGTGATGACAGGCATATTGTGCGTATGGCAGTGACGGATCGCTCAGCCACATCACGAACCATAGCACAGCACATTCAGTCTGTACCGCATTATCCAGTGTCTGCGCGTACCATTCGACGCCGTTTACAGCAGAGTGGTCTGTCCGCAAGACGTCCATTGCTTCGTCTACCCTTGACGCAGAACCACAGACGTTTCCACCGCCAATGGTGCGATGAAAGAAGGATGTGGACGGCAGAATGGAATGAAATTGTCTTTACTGACGAGTCACGCTTCTGTCTGCAACACCACGATGGTCGGATTCGAGTCTGGAGACACCGTGGAGAGAGGATGCTGAACAGCTGCGTTATGCACCGCCACACTGGTCCTGCACCGGGTATTATGGTATGGGGCGGTATTGGATATCACTCTCGCACTCCTCTAGTACGCATTGCCGGTACTTTAAACAGCCAGCGCTACATCTCCGAGGTGTTGGAGCCAGTTGTCCTTCCTTACCTTCAGGGCTTGCCCACAGCCATATTTCAACAGGATAATGCGCGACCACACGTGGCACGCATTGTCCAAGGGTTCTTCGTCAATCGAGAGATTGAATTGCTTCCCTGGCCAGCTCGCTCTCCGGATCTTTCGCCGATAGAAAACATGTGGTCCATGGTTGCTCAATGATTGACCCAGAATACATCCCCAGCTGCCACACCAGATCAACTTTGGCAACGTGTGGAAGCTGCTTGGTCTGCTGTACCCCAAGAACACATCCAAAGTCTCTTTGAATCAATGCCGAGGCGTGTGGCAGCGGTGATCTCCAACAATGGCGGCTACTCTGGCTACTGATTTTGGCAGGAACCACACTTCACAGAAGTCTATAAATTTAATCATTTGATACTTGGTCAACATGTTATCTACAAAATAAATTTTGTTGTGATATCTCTTGTCTTTCTTGGTGTTGCAATTTGGGTGGCCAGCAGTGTATTTACATTATATTTACAATTTTGACAGAAAAAGAAACAGCACATTCTCTCCCGCTCAATACGAGAGTTCTCTTAAAAGTTAAAACAGTGTTCTAGCAGTTTGTCCTTTTTACGCATGCGCGACCAGTCCGCAGAAACGATAGCAGTCTCGCATTCGCGACAGTTTGTATAAGCTGACGTTGAAGCAAATGAGAAGTAATACACATCATAAATGAAGCAAATGCACAGAATAAATTTTATGGGCTCGTTTTTGTCTGGTTTGGTTTGTCATACTACTGTCATTTTATTGTTACATGTTTTGCTTGAAGCACATCTACGATTGTTTCGAATTTGAAACAGTAATTTACCAAATAGATAGATTATTTCAGGTAGGTATTTAATTAACGTCGCACTGGTGCTTTAACACGTGCTGTAGGTGACGATCAGGGATCAAACCCGAAGGGAAAGATCCGAGAACGACACCACGTAATTTTGCGGACGTGCCAGGGGTTTTGAATGAGACGCGTGAGGACACCTCCCTTTGCAGTAGAGTCTGCGCTTCCTCAGTTTTGAAATCGCTGCCTTAGGGAAAGATTCGATGACACCACCTTGTCATTTTGAACAACCTGTCAGATGACGAGGTCAAATCTGAGCCGGCACCCCACTCTCCAAACTTCCACACCACGCCAACGTGAGGACATTTGAGGCCACGACAGATTTAGCGTGCACCATCCCCCTTTGCACACGACGGTCTTTGGCTGGATTCGAACTCGTAATCCTCCGAATGCTAATTCGTTACTCTTCCGACCGGGCTACCGTGGTTCTTACATGGGGGTCCCAAATAATTACGGGAAGGGGCTAATTAGACCGCTCTTTTGGTAAAATCGTAATTACGGCTCCCGCGAGATAGCAGTCGAGTCACGTGGTTTTGGACAAGTCTATTCTTTGGAACATAAACAAATCCCTTCCACAATTGCCGACTTTAGCGAGGATTCTGGTACTAAGAACATCGTTCGGTGCCGTTAGAGATAGCAGTGGTGAGTGTGAGGGGAAAACCACCCACGGCGATTGCCATTCATGCTTTTGCGTATGGTAGTCCTTTCTAAATAACTTTGACTTACTCAAAAATCGACTAACCAAGGCCAACCGATCTCTCTCGTCGGAGCCACACTATAACAGTGTGGCTATCGATATTTTTCGTCGCAAAACCAGTGCCAAATTGTAATGGTTAGCATTACTGGCAAGACGCGAATATTGAGAACATATTTAAGATTTATTCACATTTTTTGTCTCATTACAAATGAAGCAAATCCATATAAACCAGTGTTTCATCAGTCTTATATTTGTTAAGTTTCGCGAAATAATTTTTGTACTCTATGTACATGTCATTTACTTTCCATAATTTTAAATATGTGGCCTATTTATGATTTATGATGCGTCACATTTCAATGAAATGTAGGAGCAATTTTGTCAGTTATGCAAACGGCTTCGATTTTTTATCAAAGTGGTAGATTGATTTTTTTGTCTCGCGTTTCGTTAAACAAAATATAAAATTAACGGAACAAACATTCTAATCCCAAATTAAAGTTGAAGATAATATTTCAAAAATGAAATTGAAAACATACCTCAAAATAATCGAATCCTTGGAGATATAGCGAATTTTTTTATATCCAATATCTTGGTGAAAAGATTTGTTCATCAACTCCAACTGATTTATTTTCGATTAGTTCCTAAAACTTTTTAGCACGTTCTAGCACTTTATTATTTATGTATTCCATGTGCTATTTCTAAGAAAAAAATAATTGAAATTTAAGAAATATTATTTTAAAACATTGAATACATTATCAAGAATAAATTCCAGTCATTTGATATTAAAATCTGTGTGATTCAAACATGAGTATAAGAAATAACTTCCATATCGTAGAGCGTTCACTTAAATCACCACGTGAATGCAAAACTAACTGAAAATATTTTATTTTCAGTTTTCTCCATTTGCGCCTCCACACCACTTCTGATCAGAATCAAATGTCTCTCAGCAGAATTGAATTAATACATTTCAAAATACTCTTAAAGTATTCGTGGCATAAGTCTCTAACATGTCCTTGCCAACTTCTCTATTCTGAATAAAAAAATTAATTTAACTTTTTTCACTACTTTTACATTACTACTTTTTACATTGAGATAAAAAATAGAAAGTTTTTAAAACTGAGACTTCTCTCCATTGACGAAAATTCCAAAAAGTCTCAAAAATATTGAAGAGCCTTTTTTGTTTATTTTTAATACATTTTCACTGAACCGTCACAAAGATAAACTTAAGTGTTCATTTCTTTTAAAAATTAAATTTCTAACCCAGATTTTCCAAATTTTTATAACTTTCAAAATGAACCTTATTCAACAATGTAAGTGTATTACGAAATACACAATTTTTACACGTGAAAATATTCAATTAAAACATTGCAATCCGATTGGAAGAAATGTTAAAAAAGGATTCCAGAAAAACTTGAAGTTCTCTGAAATGATCGGAATGAAATTTTATTCTACTCCTAATCATAAATATATTGGATAGAATAGATAATCTGACAAAATTCTCGCCAAATTTTAGAGGTTCGCTATTGGGTTTTTATGGCATAGAAGAGAAATACACGCAGGACCAATGAGCCATTACGGCTCAAAAACTTTTAAAGCAAATTAAAATTAATCAGCAGTATACTTGTTTGTGTTGACGATCTACATGTTTGCAACACACACAAAAGTATTCAAATGTATGTAGGTAGTTAGCTAATTAACGTCGCACTGGAGCAACACAAAGCGCTATTGGTGACAGTCCTGCGTAAATCCGGTAGGGAAAGATCCAAGGGCAACACCTCTTCATTTTGAATCACGGTCAGATGACGAGTACAGAACTTGAGTTGGCATCCCACTCTCCTAACTTCTACACTACGCCAACGTGATGACAGAAAGTATTCGAAGAAAAAACTTGCATCTGATGTGGAAAAACATTAAAATAAGGATTCTGAAAAACTTGTAATACATCTCAAAATAATACTCCATAGATGATTTGAATGAGCTTTTCCCTTCTGCTTATGACCATGATTATGCTAGAATGAGTAGATACTTCGAAAACTGTGACCTACATTAAAAAATAAACTTTTTCGAAGCAAGAGGAAACCGCTTGTTCTTGCCTTTTTCACATTTCACCCGAAGGTACCATCCATAGTAACAAATCCGAGAGCTTTCAGATATGGAAAGACCCCAAGATTGCATTTTGTCTAGAGAAACAAGGCGGTTTCAAAACTTTTCCTTCCCTAATGCCTGGAGCGAAATCCCATATTTTGAAAAATGAGCACCATCTATTTTACACGGTTCTAGCCCTCGGGCTTTTTCTCTTCCCTTCAAACAAAATATTTCTCCTGAAGAAAAGGGCAGAAGGCAGCGATTGATATTTAAAATTGAGTGACAAAACGCGGTAGGTGATAATCTAGGTTATATACTGTTACACTCCCGTCACTCGATTTCGCGCACACGTGATTTATATAAAAATAAATTCTATAAACCCTCTAAGCGAGATTTTCTAGTGTAGTGCTGTTCTTGGCCCTACAACTCGCTTAGTGGTTAAGTAATTACATCTACAGGCCGAAAGATTTCATTCTTTTCAAAGTTAAGAAATGTTTTAATGTTCCTTTCCTTGTAATAGGAATCCTTTGGAAAGATTCTCTTGTTCCTTTCCTTGGAAAAAATCCTTTGGAAAGATTCGTTTCTTCCTTTCCTTGGAATAGAATCCTTTGGAAAGATTCGCTTCTTCCTTTCCTTGGAAGAATCCTTCGCAGATTCGCTTCTTCCTTTCCTTCTAATAGGAATCCTTTGGAAAAATTCTCTTGTTCCTTTCCTTGGAATAGAATCCTTTGGAAAGATTCGCTTCTTCCTTTCCTTGGAAGAATCCTTCGCAGATTCGCTTCTTCCTTTCCTTCTAATAGGAATCCTTTGGAAAAATTCTCTTGTTCCTTTCCTTGGAATAGAATCCTTTAGAAAGATTCTCTTCTTCATTTCCTTGGAATGGAATCCTTAGCAGATTCGTTACTTCTTTTCCTTGGCATATAATCCTTTGGAAGGATTCTCTTGTTCCTTTCCTTGGAATAGAACCTTTTGGAAAGATGAATTCCATGGTTCTTTCCTCGGAATAGAAACAAAATTCCAAAGAATAAATTATAAATTTCGAATTGATATATTATGGTTAATTGGTCAATACCAATTACATTAAACTCCAAAACGACGATTAACTACATTATAAGGTAACCCCTATGTGTATTATGTTAGAGAATTTGTATAGCGGATATAAAATCTTAGCTGACCATCTGGTTTGTTTGAACTGAAAATACTTGTCATAAGTAAAATGTCCCCCTCTGAAAACCACAAATCCCTCCTTGCTTATACTGAAGAAACACTTAAAATTAACTTATCTGCCGACTTTCAGGCGAATCCCTAAAAGCGCAACCTCATACCGAAACTGAATACAGAGAACTTACAAAATATCTCACTGATAATAATATCGAATTCTTCAGCTTCACCACCCGCAATGCCAAACCAGCAAAAGTAGTGCTTAAGGGTCTCCTAGAAGCACTGATAGACAAGACATTCAAACCGAACTGGAAAACCTTGGATTTTCCATTGAAAGAATTGCCCAACTGACTCAAACACCAACTAAACGGCCTCTACCCATGTTCCTAGTTACACTCAACAAAACAGAGAATTAGTTATTTATGACCATCACAGTCGAGCACTATAATAACAAGACCCAACTCAATGCTTTAACTGCAACTTATTTGGACACAGCAGCGCAAACTGCTATTAAAAACCAGATGTCTCAAGTGCGGACAAAATCACAGAACTAAAACCTGCCCTGAACCCCCCAAAAATCCCTAAATGCATTAATTGTAATGAACTCGGTCATGTTGCTTCCTGGAGAGGATGCACAAAATATATCGAACTCTACAAAACTAGTCCAAAACCTATACGAACAGCACCCTCACTTTCGCTTCCAATCGGAGACACGAAAAGTTGACATTTGATGTCCTAAATCCTAACTTCACCCCTCCTCTTAATACCCAAAAGATTCCACTAGGAGACAGTTTAATCACAGGGAGGCATCGTGCACCCCTAAAAACCGTCTGGACGGCAAATAGACCACCATGGAAGACCACGCCGATAGATGTTACGGGGGTTTTCGGCCGAAGGTCAGTGGTGTAAACCCCTGTTACCAAGCCATTGTTAGGGACGTCACAACGTTCCGCCGCAAAAATATTACCAACATCTACATCTAGAAAAACTCCTCTTAAATGTCTGTTTTTGGACCTTGTACCAAAAAATCCATTCCAATCCTATGTGCGATTTCCGACATACATGCTGTCCCAAACTTCATGATTCCGAAACACAGGCGACAAAATATGGGGAACATAATTCACTAACCTTGCGCTGGAGTCGTATTTTGGATCAAACGACGCCGTATGCTTCATCACAAAGACGCAGTTTAATCAGTGTTGACACTGACAACTGAGCAGGAGGAAGCACATTTACACATGTAAATTGAGAATGAGGAAGTAGTGTTGACATGTACAATTATATTCTGTCGCTACGTTCGAGAGCGCTGAATTCATTAACGTCGAATTTCGAATGCTGATCCGACGTGTATCGAACAGATGGGTTGTGGACTTATGAAGTTAAATATTTCTCTTTTGAAGGGAACGTAAGAATCGGAAATGATGGATTGTAAAGATACTTCGCTTCATTGGAATTGAATAAGGCAGGGCTTGGTCTTGATTTAGCTACTTCAGCGAAGCATTTGAACAAATTACCTTCAAATCATCATTCTTGGTCAATTTCATGTAGCATGGTATATTTTATTAGCGAAATACAATACAGAGAACCGATTAAAATTAGTACCGCTTAAAATAACTACATCATAACAAAAACTAGGCTTTGAGGTAGGTATTTTAAGGTGTATGTATACACTAGAAATCACGAAAATTGACTAAAATATCGATCTATTTTTAATAATTCAAAATGTTTTCCAACTCCTTTAGCTTTCTAACGATACCAAGATCTTGTAAATATTCGAAATAGTTTTCAAGTTACAAGGGTTTGGTTTAGGTACTGTCACCATAGACAAACGCGTTTCCAAAACTTGAAACTCGATTTCTGAATAACTATGTTTTTGCAATAGGATGCTTCTTTCGAACAGTGATAACTCAACAATGAATTGATCTATTATAATTACTTTTGTGTCATTATAATCTATGTAATACAGTGGGTGTTTTGACCCTCAGTCGAAGTTATTGGTTAAGAAATGAATTTTTAGCTGATTTTTAAATGTTGAAATTCCTGAAAAAATCTTAATTTTTTATACTTAGTTCGTGAAAAAAATTGCAAAAAAGAACGTATTCCGACTAGCAACTTGATGGAGGGTCGAAACATGAAGAATAATATTAGAAATGATTTTCAACAGGAATTGTCTTCCTGAACACATTAGAATTTGAGATATCACTGTTCAAAAAACATGCTAATTAGCTAATTGTATCTAAATTAGAAAATTAATGAGTAGCTTAATCAGAATTTTTCACATTAAAATGAGTTTAAGCACAAACCAATGACCTATTGCGAAAAAACTGGATTTTTAAAGTCAAAATTAAAAAAATATATTCTAGTGTATACATACACCCTAATTAACGTCACACTGGAGCACCGCAAGGTCTATTGGTGACGGTCCGGGATCAAACCCGAAGGGAAAGATCCGGGGTAACACATGCGCTGGCACCCCACTCTCCCAACTTCCACACCACGCCAACGTGAGGACATTTGAGGCCACGACAGTTTTAACTTGCACCAGCCCCCTTTGTACCTGACGGTCTTTGGTTGGATTTGAATTCGCAACCCTCCAGTTGCTAATACGTGACTCTTCCAAACGGGCTACCTTGGCTCTAAATAGGCTTTGGAAAATGATTACTATGAAGATACTGACTGAAGTCTAATTGTAAAAGAATATCACTGCTTAAAATAACTCTGCATCATGAAAAAATAGGCTTTGAAGATTATGCTTACTATAGATACTAAGTGAGTTGGTTTGGTGCCAGAGCCATACTGCGCCAAACACATCAAATAATGAAAACGTACGAGGAAATTTTAGACAAGAAAGAAATACACCCTGTACCGCTCATAACTCAGATTACTAGCACAGTAGACCTACCCACTGAAACACGATGGCTCCATGGAGATACTAAAACTATGAAGTCTAATAACAAAAGAATCACTTTAAAATTACCTTATATCAGAAAATCAAAATAAAGTTTGATGACTAAGTCAAATATTGAAATTGTAACGCTGTTGAAAAATAACTTTCCATCAGGAAAATTAAAATAAGCTTTGAAGACTTCTAAGACTGAAATCAAATAACAAAAATAGAACTGTTTCAGATAACTCTATATCATGAAAAATTAAAATAAGCTTTAGAAAATTTTCGAAATTCGTTAATATATTCTGTCTCAACTGAAGTACTTATTGGAATGAAGTCTGAAGTGAAGTGAATGTACTCTTCAGTAATTATAAAAGGCTGTTTAAGTCTCATGTAACGGTTAAATTATAATTATTTTCTATTTGCTCCTCTCAAATATCTATAGTCTATTTTTGTGGTCTTGTTTTCATCTTCATTAGTCATTTTTTAAACTTTAATGTTTGACTAAAATTTTTATCTTATTTTATTGTAATGCGTAAAAGTGAACTATGTAAGTATACTATACATAAAGTATACAATAGTATATAGAGTGGAAACAGTAATCAGTTTCCCATTCAGGGACGTTCTGACATTTTGTGCTGTTCGTGAAGATCATTTAAGAATGACCTTTAATCTTTCATCACCTGAGTAAACTTGCAAAAGAATAAAAATAAATGACTTTCTTGAAATTCTAATGGGTTTAAAATTATATCATCAAACGAACTCATAACTCTATTAATAAGTGAATGAGCGTTGAAAAGAAATTTTATCCAGTAATGCCATAGTGTGAAAGAACTAAAAATACTCTAAATTGCATCCCTTAATGTATCAAAATTAAATCTAGATTTTTGTGATAACAATTAAATATAATTGAAATCATTAAAATTTGTATTATAATTTATCGATTCTAAAATAATCATTTTAGCATCACTCTTATTTAGAGGCACAGATGGTAGAAGTTGTAGAAACTAATATATAAAATTTCTCAGGTAGAAAAATATACAACAAAATAACTAGAAATACATTTTCTTAGCTCCTAGTAATTTTATGCATTGAAATCAGCGAACATTAGCGACACGTTTCCGAGTTATTTACCATTTTTGTATTAATATTTATGCAACGAAGGACAAACAAAAACCACGTGATTTGCAAACAAACAATTAACATCAGAACAGAAACTCATCTGTAAATGATGCATCTCAGAAAATAAACTGCATTGAACAGCAAAACGTCCCAAGAAAATAATATGCATAACAAAGCATTCCGATGGATTCCTAGATACTCTGTTCACAAAGAAAGCTGGAGTTAATCCCTGATAGAATACATCTTTGAAAATTTGCAGATATGCTAAAACGTGTCAGAAATGACATGTTCTTTGAATAGTTCATCTGCCTTTTCATTAGATGGTATTATTAGAGAATTTTGATAGGGTTTTAGTCTTACTCTTAAGACTCTAAGAGAAGCTTTCAGGTCACTTTTTATGAATAGATAGCTCTCTTGAGATGTGAATAGGTACTTTATTGCCTCGAAATAAAGGGAAGTCAGTATCCTTTGCTAAGATGCATACGAGGTCGTTCAAAATGGATTTTACGGTTGTTATTTTGTAACATTTCGTCTTTTAAGAAACATGCTTTCAATTACGAATCGTGTTCGAGTGTTGAATGCATTATTTTATTTCCAGGGGCGGTATATTTATGAAGTACTGAAATTTAACTTTTTTATACATGCATCACGAAATGTGATAGAGAACGTGTCAAACTAATTGTACATGATAGATCTGCCAATTTTGTTTTTTCTCATTTCGTATTGTATTTTCATAAATTCTATAAAATGAGGTGTTCTTTGGAGGGGACGGTTGGTTGGTTTGCGGTTAATACCTAAGTACCGGTCATACTTAGCCAAGCTGCGCAAAACACAAGACAATGTTAATTAATTGTGAAAAGATAAATGGATGGTGGATGGAGAAAAAGTAGAGAACGATGGCTTGGGCATCCTGGGATCGCGATCCCCATGTTTACCAGAGGCAGTAAACCTCATGGGGAAAGAATAGATCCCTAGGGTAACTCGGGATCGTGAAGCCCGTACAACACCTAAAGATGTGGCCCCGAAGGTTGGACTGGACAGGGATTTTAAGTCTTATATAAGCAACTAAGACACTTTGAACTAAATCTTTTGTTTTACTTTTCATAAGTCCAGTAAAAAAAAATTTGGTAAATATGTCGAATCCGGGGCATGTTTGTCGCCAAGCAATTTTTGTCGCCTAATCACTTGGCGATTCGATTTGTTACATCAGCAAGTAAAAATGACTAATGCAAAAATATATGCATTTATACGTCCAGTCAAACCATCCATTGCCATACCTAATCAAAGGTAAGTGAGCGGCTAATAAATCTATAATATCACGAACGATAATTTAATTCATTTAATTTCTAATTAAAAAATTTAAAAAATATATCAATAGAAATGTGCCACTTACTTGAAAAAATTGTAGTCAAAATTTTGGAAATCTAACGGCAAGCACGGAAACTAAAGATAAAGAGAATCCGTTTCGACCTCAAATGAGCCGGTTAAGCTCATTAAAAGCCGGTTACCAATTAAAATTCTTAAAAGACATCATAGAACACAAAATAATTCAAATTTTAAAACGGTTACCAATCATAGAACGCAATACATCGCAATTTCGTTAAAAAAAAACCGGACTTCCCTTCGTAAAAAACACCCTCATAGGGTTGCCATAAAGCTGGATCAAAACATCAAGGTTACTATGTTTGGCGATAAATCGCCAGTGTCCCGGATTCGACATCTCCACCAAAAAGTTCTTTCAAATGAATTATTTGCAGTTATTAAACTTATTTTACAAATTGCTGAGCTTTATCTGATGCGATCAATTTTTTCATCAAATATTTTTAAAGCATTTGTCATACGCTTTTTGACAATTTTTTTCATTTATGTGGTAACAGGATATACTTCATTTTCTCAGTAAGGTACTCGTACCTGTAAACTACATTTGTGATTAAAAGTGATTCGAGTTTTAGATACGAAACGCATTGGATGTTGACTGATGCCTGTTTAACTTGTCCACCACTGAAGATCCAGCCCTACTGTGAATCTTGTGGTTATATAACTACTCAAGTAATAGAATACGAAAGGAATTTTTTGAAGAGGAAGTTGACGCCAGTGTTAAGGGATCAGGGATTCATCAGGGAGCAGCCTAATCCAGCACAAGAGGTGTTTTCTACGCACCAGCAGTAAGAATGCTGAAAATGCCCATACTCTCCCCAAACCCCACGATAAAAGAAAAGCAAAGTAACCATTACGATACGAAAATTTAACATTCAAAATGTTAGGTGGATAGTTAATTAACGTCGCACTGGAGCAACCCAACGGGCTATTGGCGACGGGGATTAATCTCAAAGGGAAAGGTATTGGGTATTTCAATTAACGTCACACTGGAGCAACACAATGGGCTATTGGTGACGGTCCGGGATCAATCCCAAAGGGAAAGATCCAAGAACAAAGTCTCGTAATTTTGAATCAGTCAGATGACAACACCTGAGCTGGCACCCCACTTTCCAATCTTCCACGCCAACGTGAGAACAATTGAGGTCACGACAGATTTAACGGACACCAGCCCCTGTGTACATGAAGATCTGTGGCTGGACCTAGTTTCGAACTCGCAACCCTCCGATTGCTAATCCGTTGCTCTGCCAACTGGGTCCCTCAGAACTTAAGACAAGACAAAAAGAAGTGCATAAATGAATTTTAAATCAGACATACCCCATACGATGTCGTACCCTGCACAATGATAGTCGTCGAAAGATCGCTGGTGACGCCCTAGCACGATCCAAAATAAACAAACCAAATACCTGAAAGCCAGCCATCTATTATTGGGTCACGGTTGAGAGTCATGAAGAAGGGAGAAAATTTGTTAAAGGAATTCGATTAGGGGGCAGTGTGGTAAGAGTGTTCGATTCCGGTTGCAAGGCTATGTGATCAATTACATTAACTTCCAGGGCCTGATATGTCCAGTGAACTGTTAAAGTGAGGTATTGAGGTTTAGTCATCTATTATATAATTGGAATTGAAACTTTTAAAGACAATTATGGAGTTAAAACGATATTTATTATCAATAAGAGTATTGAAAAGATTATGGCACATGTTACCTGGGGATGCCAGCTCAGGATTTGACCTCGTCATCTGACCGTGTTTACAAAGACCCGGTTGGAGAGAAGAGTAGCAGATTAGCAACCCGGAGGGTTGCGAATTTAAATCCAACCAAACCTCGTCGTGTGCATCGGGATTGGTGCATGTTCAAACTGTCGTGGCCTCAAATGTCTTCCCGTTGGCCTGGCGTGGTCATCTGACCGTGGTTCAAAATTACGTGGTGTTGTCCTCGGATCTTTCCCTTTGGGATTGATCCCGGACCGTCACCAATAGCCCATTGTGTTGCTCCAGTGTGACGTTAATTGAAATACCCAAATACCCAATAGCCCGATGTGTTGCTCCAGTGCGACCTTAATTAAATACCTACCGATTACCAGTGTGGGTGAAAGTATTGGATTCCTGTTACAAGACTATGTGTTCGAGTATATTAGCATTCAGGGCCTGATATCATTAAGTAAAAATACTAGTAATAGCCCATTGTGTTGCTCCAGTGTGACGTTAATTCAAATACATATCTACCTACTAGTGTAAAGGTCGGTATTTAATTAACGTCACACTTGAGCAACACACCGGGATATTGGCGAGGGTCCGGGATCAATCCCAAAGGGAAAGATCCGAGGACAACACCACGTAATTTTGAACCACGGTCAGATGACGAGGCAACACCTGAGCTGGCACCCCACTCTCCAAACTTCCACACCACGCCAGAATTGTAAAAGTGAGGTTTGATGGTTTAGTCATTTGTTATGAAAGTATTGTTGAATCTTTTAAAAATAATTGGGACGAAGATAGGTAAGTTGGTAGATATTAATAAGCGTATAGAATAAGCGATTAATAAGCGTATTGATAAAATTATTGCATATTAAGTGGTGTGCAAGCTCAGGTGTTGACCTCGTCATCTGATCGTGGTTCGAAATTACGTGATGTTGTGGGGGGTATTTCAATTAACGTCACACTGGAGCAGCACAATGGGCTATTGGTGACGGTCCGGGATCAATCCCAAAGGGAAAGGTCCAAGGACAACACCACGTAATTTTGAACCACGGTCAGATGACGAGGCAACACCTGAGCTGGCACCCCACTCTCCAAACTTCCACACCACGCCAGCGTGAGGACATTTGAGGCCACGACAGATTTAACGTGCACCAGCCCCCTTTGTACACGATGGTGTTTGGCTGGATTCGAACTCGCAACCCTTCGGTTGCAAGTCCGTTACTCTTCCAACCGGGCCACCACGGCCCCGTGATGTTGTAGGATCTTTCCCTTTGCGATTGATCCCGGACCGCCCGTTGTGTTGCTCCAGTGTGACGTTAATTAAAAATACCTACCATACCCTTGAAGCCTAGGTAGGTAGTCAATTAACGTCACACTTTAGCAACACACGGGCTATTGGTGACGGTCCGCGATCAAATCCGAAAGGGGGGTATTTAATTAACGTCACACTGGAGCAACACAACGGGCTATTGGTGACGGTCCGGGATCAATCCCAAAGGGAAAGATCCGAGGACAACACCACGTAATTTTGAACCACGGTCAGATGACGAGGCAACACCCAAATCCGAAAGGGAAAGATCTGAGTATAGCACCACGTAATTTTGAATCACGGTCAGTTGATGAGTTAATAGTCAAGGGGTGATCTAGATTGGCAGGGAGTCATTAAGGTGATACCCCCCCCCACTCCTTAGAAAACCCTGTAAAAACTTTTTGTTACTTGAAAAATCGATTCATATAAGGTGGTATTATTTTAGCATAATTCTCTTCAAACGTGAATAATCGGTTCAACCCAAACCCATAATTTAATAAGATGGAGTCGAGAAAATTATTTTCCCTACTCTGCAATGCCATTCATGCCTATTTTAACTCCAACAAGGTGGCACAAACCGCAGCAAGATCACCTCTCCCCATCCATCAAAAATTCCAAGTCTTCCCACTAGCGTAAGATGATTCCCCTTTACATAAATTAATTTCTTTCACCTTTTTCCACAGGACGACTGAATCACGCATCATTTGATTCCCGAAGCCAGCGAGGGCGCTTAGCCATAAAAATATTAAGCCGCAAAAGCGAAAGGGCTCTGACTCGATCATCTCGAGGCTTTTTTGTGGGAGGCAATCACGCGTGCGCGTTCACCCCTTCGAGGAGGCGTGTAATCGTGTTAAAAGCGAACCTTGTTCAAGATGCGTTCAATTACGAACTTCCCTACGAACCACCCAGGCGGTGCTCTTCAACAACGGGAGGGAGGTCTTCCCACTACTACTCAATCGGCGACCGCCGACAACTAAACTCTCTTTTACGGATGCGTGCGTTAATTAAAAGTATATGAGCGTGGCTATGTCGGAAAGTGTTCTGTAAAAGGTACGGAGTGTTTCTTCCGAAGGGTATTTTCGATCACTTTTAACCGATATTCTCCAATTAACAATCGACTCAATTAACTATGGGAACCATGGACCTTAACCATGATTATTCGCACTGGAGCAACGCAAAGGGCTATTGGCGACCGTCAGGGATCAATCCCCAAAGCAAAGATACTAGGACATCATTTTGAACCACTGCCCGCGGTAGCCCAGTCGGAAGAGTAACGGGTTACCAATCGGAGGGTTGCTAGTTCTAAACTAGGTCCAAATAAAAGAACGTCGTGTACACGGGGGCTGGTGTGTGTTAAATTTGTCGTGGCCTCGAATGTCCTCACGTTGGCGGGGTGTGGAAATTTACAGGGTGGAGTCCAGCCCAGGTGTTGACCTCGTCATCTCACGGTGGTTCAAAATTACGTGGGGTTGTCCTCGGATCTTTCCGTTGGCAATTGAACCCGGACCCTCGGACAAGATCCAATGATAATGCCTCGGAATGCCTCATTTTGATCCACGGTCGGAAGACGAGGTCAGGTCAACACCTGAGCTGGCAGCAAACTTCCA
Organism: Meta bourneti; assembly: GCA_933210815.1. Lineage (NCBI taxonomy): Eukaryota > Metazoa > Arthropoda > Arachnida > Araneae > Tetragnathidae > Meta > Meta bourneti. The sequence continues at coordinate 16,545,403 of OW119929.1, forward strand.
CGCCACACCACCGTGAAGACATTTCAGGCCACGGTAGATTTAACGTGCACCAGTCCCCGCGTACACGACGGTCTTTGTTGGACCAAGTTTCGAACTCGCAAACTTCCAGTTGCTAATCTGATACTCTTCCAACTGGGCTACCTCGCACCGGGGAATGAGATGATCTATGATTCAGTCTGTGACAAGATTAGTTGCAAGGTGCAACTTGTATGGATGTAAGTAATTCGTTAAAGATTTGTATGAAGTAGGCGTATGGTGATTATGTTGGTTGGTTTTAATCGCGCAAGGACCATATTTGGCCAGGCTGAGTCAAACACAAGACAGACAACGCCTAGTAATGGGCATACACACAAATAAAGTTTAACTGACACATAAGATAGAAATACACACAGAGAAGGATCGAACCTTCGCCGCCTACAACATCGCAGGTTCCTAGCGCAGCGGGTAAACCCACTGATCCATGACCGCCCCCTGTGCGAGCACGTATTATGTGTCAGAGTAATAGAAGATGGAATGTTCTTGTTATTACAAGTAATAATCATGTGTATAACATTATACGATAAGTTTTTGTGAAGTTAGTGGTAAAAAAAATTTGATCATGCACGGTTATATCGAGAGTATTTCATTTATCGTCTTCACCAAATTATAAAATACATATTAAATCAGTGACAACCAAAACCACACTTAACCTTCGAAACGTTGCATATATGTGTTCGACAACATATCTCACTTCAAATGTAATTCATAATTTTAAGTAATTGTATTGGATTAAGAATTCCCTCGAAACTTAACTTCCATTAAAAACTTCAAGATTAATCTTGTTTATCAGAAAGGGGCTTGAAAATAATGTTTGAGAACCACTGTGTATATGCACTAGGAGTTACTTCTAAATTATACTTCATTTCAATTTCGAACAATTCAATGCATTAAACTGACGGACGCATAAGAGCTATAAAGGAAATTAATTTCACGCGTATAAATTAAATATTGATTACTTGCAATATATTTTTGTATTTAATCCTCTTCATATCACAAGATTTTGGAGTTTTGCGTGTGCCTCTACTTCACAACATACATAATACCTAAATAGTCACATCTTATCCCACAGGTGGAAGGAATCCTAAAAATGATTCTATGGTTAAAAAGTCTAAAACTGTGCAGAAGTCCAGCAGGCTGTATAACGGATATAGTATATGTTACCGCTAAAGTACGGAAATCAGGTAATCTGCAGATTAACTAGGTAATGTGCAGATTAACTAGGCCTATCCTTTAAAGTGCGGAAAATCGTTTCATTTCTCAAATTACCTAGGTAATCTGCAGATCACCTAGATTATCTGCACATTACCTACTAGGCACTCGTGAAAGTGAAAATAAGATCTTTGCTCGAACAACAGCAACGTTTTATTACGCTTAAATTAATACTCAGACAAACAACTCGGTAATACTAGGTACTACTAATTGAAAAACGCGCTATATATTTATCCCATAAAGTTATAAGTAATTTCATGTATTAATCAGCAGATGTAAGTAAAATATACTGACAATTGTTGAAACATAATGTTATTTATTTTTCGATGTCTAAAGAATCAAGTTGATAGTAGCAATTAATCAACAGAATAGTTGATAGAATCAATCAATGAACAAAGTATAATATACTTGAATGATTCGAAAGCCGTTAATGTACACATTACCTAGGTAAAGTGCGGAAAACTCTTATTTTGTAGATGATTCCGCTTTTTAACGGAACAAATCAGCTAATCTGCAGATTACCTAGGTAATGTGCACATTAACGGTTTTCTAGCTTTAGCGGTAACATATACATGAAATGGGGCTCCGAGATAATGAAGGGACCCATCATTTAATAAGGGTTGGTGGATTGGTTTTGGGTTTAATGGGGCAAGGGCCATTTGACAACGCCACACACAAGACAGGCAATGTCAAGTTATTGTGAACAAAAAAGGATCGCTTGGGCATCCTAGGGTCGTAGAGTTTCCCATGGGAGGCCCATGGGACGGAAAAAGAATGGATCACTGTGGTATCTCGGGTTCTTAAAGCCAATACGCACCTAAAAATGTGCCTATGAGGGGCATTTGAATCAGAGGCTTTTGTACTGGGATCTAATGTACAGGGCTGACTTGTGTAGTAACTGAAGTGGTTATACAGCGTACAAACACATTAAAAATCCAATTCTAGAAATATGTCTATGATAGTAAAACATTTTACAGATACTTAGAGAAACAAACTAATTTATAAATTGATCTACAAAAAAATACGAATATATTGATCATTTGACTACAAATCGGATTGTTTAAACCCGAGCATTGCTGAACACTTGAACTATTACGAAACAAATGTAAAATAAAATAGCATGAAATGTATCTATAAACTATTCGTAATTAGCTGCGTAAAAACAATTTATCGTTCTGATTTAAAATGTTGATACCAAGAATTATCTTTTGTTAAACCCTTAAAGTAACTTCGTAATAAGTATCGTATGCTCCTCAACCGAATATTCTGAAATTAAATCAGAGTTAAACTGTCGCAATTTCATTTGGTAATCCCCTGCTAAACCATTCGTCCTCGAAGTAATCCTACAGCCTTGAGGAACGAAAATTGAACTTGGAATAGCAAAAGAGATTAAAATTGTTATCAATGCAAACGAAAACGAAGCTCAAATGGATTAAAGGATTCGGGAGAGCAGTGAGACTTTAATATCCTATCTAACTTTGTGGGTAACATTCTATTCTAAATGTTAAGAGAAATCTCTTAGTTAAAGTTCTCGATGGAACTCAAGTGTCGTTATGAGTTCGGGAACGAGACGTTTCGAGATAGGTTCCGTTTAATTTTAAAGTTATTTTTTACCTCCAAACTGACTTTTACTTGAGACAATTCACTTCTGGTACAGATTCTTTGAATATTGTTGTAGTTGCTAAAATCATATTTGTCGCGAATGCGAAACTGCTATCATTTCTGCGGACTAGCAGCGCATGCGCACAAAGGAAAAACTGCTAAAACACTGCTTACTTTTTTCAGAACTCGCATTGAGCGGGAGAAAATGTGCTCTCTTTTCCTGTTAAAAATGTAAATATATCAGCGCAATTAAAGTTTAGCGAAATTTATAGGATGTGTTTTCATTTTACTTGAGCTTCTCTGTGTAAATGAATATATAAGTTTCAGCGAAAGAATGAATAACACAAAGGCATCATAGAATTCGATCTTTTTTGCCCAGCCCTAGAAAAGAGGGTAAGGATTCAAGAAAAAGGGTGAGTAAACTTCTCACGTCTTTTATATTTTATATGAATTTTAATCTCTTTGAAGCAATAATATTGTTTGAGTCTTTAGATATTCAGAATTGTCTTATGTAATACATACAGTTACGTGCTTTGGACGTAAGTTCCAGTTTCATCAGCCAACGTGCGATGACAAAATGACAGTAGAGCGATGATTGGTAGCCCAGTTGGAAGAGTAACCGACTAGCAACCTGAGAGTTGTGAATTCCAATCCAACCAAAGACCGTCGTGTACAAAGGGGGCTGGTGCACGTTAAATTTGTTGTGGCCTCAAGTGTCCTCACGCTGGAGTGGTGCGGAAGTGTTTGGAGTGTGGGTCGCCAGCTCATGTGTGACCTCATCGTCTGACCGTGGTTCAAAATTATGTGGTGTTGTCCTTGAATCTTTGATCGCGGACCGTCGCCAATAGCCCGATGTGTTCCTTCAGTGCGATGTTAATTAATTACCTACCTAACTATAGACAAAATTCAGAAATTGTCCTTACGTGCTAAATTGTTCTTATGTATGTCTTAATTCTAGTGATGTGACATTCAGCAATCTCAGCTAGTTTAATACAAATGTCAGCTTTGTACATATATACAGTATTATTTATGTTTATAGGCGACTAGCTGAATTACCCGGCGTTGCTCGGGTTGAAATGGTTAAATGTTGCTTGAAAAGTGAATTAGAATAATCACTTTTCTTTCACAGAAAAATGCAATCATTTAAGTTGTACGGAAAATACGTTTTAACTTTTTCATAGCTTCTACAGTATACTTCGGACGCAAATATATACATTTAATTCCTGAATATATTGCAATATGTAAAAGATTAAGATATAAATACAAACAGAAAGGAAACTCCGACGAAAAAATGCAGAATTCTAAGAAACGAAAGATGCGCAGTGTCGAATTTCGACTGGCTGAGTGTATTCTGAAATAGAGTAATACGAAAAAAGACATTTGAAAAATATTGATAAAGACGATAATGATTGATGAAATTTAGTAATGCTCAAATATGACTGCAACATTTGGCTGTGTTAACTCAAATAGACACACGGGATTCTAAATCAAATTTATAAAATAATAAAACCTTAATTCTGGTTTCCCAAATCTAAAATAACAAAATTACGCTTTTATGATTAATGAGTTGAAGTTTTTTGTGTTCCATTACAAAATGTAAATTATGAACAATGAAATATTTTAAATATCCTTTTTTATCAATCAAATATTCATAATTTATAATTTTCATGTAAAAATATAGAACTCATCATAGAAATAAAATAATAATAATGAACTTTAATTCAATAATGCACATTACACCTGTCAAATAAAGTAGGAAACACTTATACAATCAACTAAAAGAACGAAATAAAACTAGATTCAATTAAAGATGATAAACTGGAAGACTTACCAAGTTAGCATCCTTTAAATACGACCAGCTAAGAATCGAGTGGGTGCTGGAATGTTCTCTATCATGAGTCCAAGGAAGTTTCCGTTTCCCCAACTTTCTAGAAAGTTCTACAAAGTTTTATTAAAAAAGTAAACATTAATTCTGGTGCTGCCAGATACCGAGTAGCAAAATTACGCTTTTATGATCAATGAGTTTTTTGTTTGTGTTTTTAGGAATAACGGTGCTTGGGTTAGAAATAAATGTAATCGGTGTAGACAAATTAAACTGGATAAAAAAATTTTAAAAAGCTGGTCGATTTTACAGAATTTTTAAGAAAATCACTGCTTTCAACGGAGGATTCACATGTATCTATTCCGGTCATTTTAAAATGAGTTACACGCCTTACCGAAAAAGCTTATGAAAAAGAATTCTACAAATCATTACGTATTCAATAAATTATTTCAGGAAAGTTGGTCGAAATATACACCAACTTTCCTTGAAAATAATCCTTGAACTCCTGAAAACCTTTCTTTGAATTTCCTTGCAAAAATAAATATTTTAAAATATTCTTTCTTCGTCAATAAAATATCTGTAATTTATTTACATCATGGGAAGAACTAAAAAGTCAGTTCAAACATAAATATTGTAATTTAATTTGTTTGGAAAAAAATTGTTTTTCGATCAACACTGGTAAAGCAACCATAGCTGCCTAAAGCAATCAATCTATGCTCAATGTTATTTCTATGGCGATTTCGAATAATTTTTAGCCCCCTAGGACCAATAGAACGGTGGTTAAGAGTTACACTTTAGAACACTGCGGTCAGCATAGGCTAAGTGTACCAAATTTGGTGTGGATTGGTCAAACGGTGTAGATTTGTATAGAAAATATACATATATACATCCTATTTATTATACGTATATAGATGGCGTCTAAGGTATTACCATAAATATGAACTCTCATTGCTTTAATTTTTAAGTTCTACAATTAGCAATTCGCTTTATTTTAGCAACGTGAGACACTAAGCAAAGGGTTCCAAATTTAAATTTCCAAGGTCTTGTATAAAAGTACTACACTTAACTATTTACACAATCCTTATCAAAGTACTTCAATTATAACAATGTATTTCTGTTTAATTGACTATTCGATTGATAAAGTTCGATTGATAACTGGAACAACGCAACGGGTTATTGGTGACGATCCGGGATCAACCCCATAGGGAAAGATCCGAGAATAACACCACACAATTTTGTACCACGGTCAGATGATGAGGCAACACCTGACCTGGCACCCCACACCAAGCCAACGTGAGGACATTTGAGGCTATGGCAAATTTAACGTGCACCATCCCCTTTATATACGACGGTCTTTGTTTGGATTCGAATTCGCAACCCTACAGTTTCTGATCTGTTTCTCTTCCACCGCGGCCCTCTCCAATACGGTATAAGTGACTTTGCAGGTAGTCAATGTAAGGTAAGAAGTCGTTGTAGGAGGTGTTTGGATTAACGTCGTACTGGAATAACACAACGGGCTAGTAGCGACGGTCCGGGATCAACGCGAAGGAAAAGATCCGATGACAGCACCACGTAATTTTGAGCCATGATCAGATGACGAGGTCAAACCTGAGGCACCCCGTTCTCCAAACTTCCGCGCCACGCCAACTGAGGGCGTTTGAGGCCATGGCATATTTAACGTGCACCAGACCCACTTGTACACGACGGTCTTCGGTTGAGTTCGAACTCGCAACCCTACAGTTTCTAATCTGTTACTCTGGTAACCGGGCTACCACCGCCCCATGTATCCTAATTGAAAATATTAGAAAACAATATCCCCAACGCGTCACAATCCACCACGACGGAATCCCAATTCACTAACAAACAATTCGCAGCATGTCGCCCGGCACCTCTCGCAAATCCAGGCCGGCGGCGGCATATTGAAAACAAGCCCTTAATTCGCTTAATTACTTTAATTAAATACCGAGAAGTAAATAATACAGTGTCGCATCTCGCCGTCACAGCGAGCGCGCTTCCGTAAATTATGCACAATCCCGAGTTCTGGAGTATTCCGAAGCACAAACAAGTTCCCATGGAAATTCCACGCGTCGTGCATCAAATTAAGTATTAATCACTCGATAAAAATTTCACCGACAAGATCGCTGTGGATCCGGCTGATCGCAGATTCCTAGAGGAGTGTTTTTCTTTTTGCGTTGATCCTCAGGGGAAGTTGGGAATTCTCTCCTGTTTCCATTTCAACCCCAAGAAGGCATTTTATTTGTTAGTAAAGGGTTAAATGTAGATGGCGCTTGTGTTTTGAGGTAGAAAGTTTCCTGTACGCATTCCCGAAGTCACACTAAATGGCTTCATTTGAATGTGTCTCCGTTATATAGCCAATCGTGGCCTCAAATGTCCTTACGTTGGCGTGGTATGGAGAGTGAAGTGCCAGCTCAGGTGTTCTCGTTATCTCACCTTGATTCAAAATTACGTGGTGTTGTCCTCGGTTCTTTCCCATCGGGACTGATTACGGATAGCCAATAGCCCTTTGTGCTGCTCCTCCAGCGTTACGTTAATTCAACTTTTAACCTACCCTTAGCATAACAGAGAATGGAATAACTGTCTAGATCAGAGGTTTCCAACCTTTTTGGATCACTTATCTTTTCTTACAATCAATTTCTATGGTGGAGCCATTCAACCTACTCCTACCCTATGATTACGAGTTAATGGTGTTTAGTGGAGTTACAGGGACAAGAAAGAGGGAATGGATAGCAAACAGATATTTAAACAAATGCGCAATGTCAATGCAATGAAATTATTTAAAAACTTTGAAACTTACCATTATATTCCATTTTATTCTCAACTACCACCAATACACATGATTCGTTGAACCTCAAAACGACCAAACGTCTAATTATTACTTCGCTTAGAACAGAGGTTTCCAACCTTTTTGACTCCCTTAGCCCTATATAGAATCAAGTTCTATGGTGGAGCCCCTTAGGCCTACCCTGTTTATAAGTTAATGGCGTTTATGAGTAATGTTACAGGGAGAGGAAGAGGGGATAGATAGTGCTATTTAAGAGATATTTAAACAATTGCAATGTCATTGCAATGAAATTATACTTTTAAAACCTTGAACTTTATCATAACTGAATTTATTCTCAGCTATTCACAATAAATGAGTGTCAAAACTTGGCATGCATAAAAGTTCTTCCAGTGTTCAATAAATGAAACCATTTGCGTTAGAACAGATTTCGAGTAGAACAAAACACCAACACTTTAAAAAAGGAATACTTTCTAACTACACATTAAACACTCATTAAAATGTTAAACGCACATAAAAATCGCTAAGAAATCTTAACGTTATCACTGAAAATTCATTCTGAAGTGACTCCAACTCGACTAGCCAAACTATTTATATGGGCCTAAGTTTCGAGAATGTGCAGTTCCAGAAAATAACTGACATTCAGCTCCAGGAAGGGCCATTAAAACGCTGCACACGACATAGTATGTGCGACAGGCCGGTATCCGGTCAGCCTCGACGTCTGTCCGTCTCGCGCTACAATAATTTTACAGCTAGTGGTAGCTACCAAGCGTCGTCTGATACAAGAGGCGCGAAATTCAACTTATCAAATTTTCGAATGTAATTTCTAGTTTTCTTATTTTGATTCTCCTTTTCGTTTCTTATTCTTTATTTCATTTAATTTTTATTTTATTTTCCTGGTGCGGGCGAGTAGCTCTCTAGAAAGGGATCCTTAGGGCTCAGCGGTGCACAGGTTGGAACCACTGTGTGCTCTAGATAATCCCTGCAATATTCCCAACTTGAAAACAGCCGAAACTGCATTTGTCATCAGCGGTATGCTGAGGACATGACATAACATGATGTGTCATGTCGCTTTAATTCTAAAATCCGATCCGTCCGATGCATTCCGTCCGCAGACGGAATGCATCGGATGCGGACTATTGTGCACGATGCGGACTATTGTGCACGATGCGGACTATTGTGCACGATGCGGACTATTGTGCACGATGCGGACTATTGTGCTCTTACCTTAAGGTAAGCACACATCGTACTGACGGCACAGATCGAATTTTAGAACTATTTACATTTTTTGAATGAGCACACCTATCCACATCCTATTTATCGAACGTCGGCAATTCAATCGATGATTCCGGAGAGAAAATAAATTCCGTTCCGTCCGTACAATGCGGATGACTCATCCGAAATTTCCGCGTAGTATGGTCAACGGATGTTGACGTTATACATTAAATTGTGTTTTTATTCCCCTAATCCAAGTTTCTATCTTTGCGATGGTTCGAGATATAAGGAAAATTTCAGGGGATTTCAAATGTGAGTAAATGATCGACACCAAAAACATGATTTTCTTTTTAAAAAAATTATTTTTTCAATAGTCGTAACTAATCTTTTTGCAGTTATTCCTTTTATTCTAAACAAAAACGGAAGTATTGCCTCCAAGGGAATGTTGACGTGGCCGGCATTTTCTCGTCAGTTTCTGAAATGTCGATGCTCCGAATGCAGTGTGCGCAGTACACTAAGTTAATCCGATCCGTTCGATGCGTGCCGTCCGTCCGATGCGGAATAGCGTGCGTTCACATTTCGTTCCTGTTTTCGTTTGCTATTTCCAACACGTTAATATATTGTCTGGTGTAGCATGGCCAAATATGTCCCTTGCGCCATAAAACCTCAATACCAACCAACCAACATGTTAACACTGCAAACTTAACGGAAGAGACGGGAACTAGCTTTTCCGAAAGACTGGAACAAGACGCGAGCTCTTATCTTTAGTCTCAAACATGAACACGTTGCAACGAAAGTTCCACGCATCAAATTAAATATTAATCACCCGATAAAAATTTCGAGGACAAGCGCGAACCGAATCCAGGCGATCGCTGCAGATTCCTCGAAGGAAATTTTTTTTTCGTTTATTTATCACCAGAAGCATCCCGAATTCGCTCACCTTTCGGAAAGAAGATCGGCATTCAATTTATCAGGAAGCGAGTGACAGAGCTAATGGACGGAGCATACAAGAAGACCCCCGACAACGACATTTGTTATCACTCCTCTTGTTCTTGTAGGGTTAGGGTAGGGCAGACGATGTTTATGAGACCGAAGGGTGCTGGCATTGTTGTCGGTTGTTTTTGCCGAAGACGGCGACGAGATGAAATTTTAAGCCCGACATTTCAAAGTCGTGTTTGTGACACATCAGTTACCCTCCTCGATCCAATTAAAATTTGTCAAACGGTTTTCGAGATCTTTTGGATGCTTTTCATTGTTATTAGAGTTTGGGATGGGAGGGTTGATGCGTCGGGAAACAATGGTGTGGGGTGGTTTTTATTGCTCGAGTCTTCTGAGAGGGGGCTTTTCTGTCTGGCGTTTGATCCTGGGGGTTTTGTTTCGGGATGATGTGCGTGTCAGACGTCTTTTCGGTTGCAGTCGCTGCTGGTGACGGGTTTTTAATAACGGCGGGTTTCAGACCCCTCGGCAGAGAGTTGGAATTTGCATTATTCAAATAAAATGTTATGGTTTTATTATTTCACCGGTGTAATCTCTGTTGGTCATGTTATAACTCCTATTTCATATCACCCTTCTAAATATTCTTTAACGTTGCTTTGTGTCTTGTTTTTACCATGTCATTCATTATTTGATAGTAAATAATGGTATATCAATACTTGTACCACACTAATAATGACTTTTATCGCGTGTCATTTTAATAAACATTGCTTCATTTCGTGACGTTGTTTCGTATGCGGTAGATTTTGTAGACGGTTTTGTGCTATTGACGGATTTGATATCTTATCAAGAGTAGGTAGGTAGGTACTTTAATTAACGTCGTACTAGAGCAACATACGGGCTATTGGCGACGGTAGGGATCGACCCCAAGGGAAAGATCCGAGGACAACACGTAATTTAGAATCACGTTCAAATGACGAGGTCACACCTCAGCTGGCATCCCACTCTCCAAACTTTCACATCATGGCACCATGAGGACATTTGAGACCACGGCAGATTTAACGTGTACACGACGGCCTTTGACTGGACCGAGTTTCGAACTCCGGTTGCTAATCCAACTGGGCTACCGTGGTCTCCTTATCAAGATGTATCTTACCGTATGCAAATATAGTGTTATCGTTTTATTTCATCGGAAAATCTCTGCAGACCCTGTTATAAGTTTTCGCTTTAGTCATACTTTACGTATTAGGTATATAACTCATAAAATGTATATCTTTCTTTAGAAAAAGGATGTATTACTGATAATAATCATTACAAGTGTATTCCCTGCTTTAAAAAATCTCTTATATAAACACTTAAACCCCATCGTAAATATGAATCTATGATTAATCGATAATATTTTCCTTTACTTCTAACATATAGTCCCTTACTTAGGGTCCATTCCACTGTCATGTATGGGATAATCAAACTCAGATTTTAGTCATGAAAATTGCAAGTAAGATTATCCCAAAGTGTTGGGTATATTTGTCATTTTTCTATATCAAAATAGCTAATATCAAGCCGTCACGTATAGTTTGGTTAGGTAGGTAGTTGAATTTACGCCTTACTGGAGTACACGACGGGCTATTTCCGACGGTCCGGAATCAATCCCAAAGGGAAAGATCAAGGACAACGTTCGTCATCTGACCGTGGTTATTATTACGTGGCGTCATCGGATCTTTCCCTTGGGGATTGATCCCGAACCGTCGCCAATAGCCCGTTGTATTGCTCCAGTGCGACGTTAATTAAAATACCTACCAAGGACAACGCATGTGAACCGTGGTCAGATGACGAGGTCAACACCTGAGTTCCGTCACGTATGAATCAACTCTGGTCACATTCAGACGAGCGCACTTGAAGAGAAGATAGTTTTAAGTTCAAAACTGGTTTCATTAATAAAGAATAATGAAAGGTACTGCTATTTTCATGACTAAAATCTGTGATATCCCCATACGTGACACTGGAATTCACTTGATGAAGATTCAGTCTCTAACCTCGAACAACCAAAAACCACAAATGTATTTCCCGTAAGGTTTCATTCCCAAAAGAATCCGACATACTTTCGTCCATTCCCACGTCACGTAATTGTTTGCTTTCGAAGCTACTTAACCGAACATTTAGTTCATTACCCGTCTGCGCCATGCTCCAGGAAGCAATTTACACAGATTTCGGAATCCGGACTTTTTAATTACGGAACCAGCTCACGTTTGGTTTCGACGTTTAATTAACGCCCCCTTTTTCCCATTCCGGAACCGTTTGTTTCTGTTTCGAGCGCGAGAATTTCTTAACTTTTAAATTATTTGTGACGCTTCCTCACGCGAAGTGCGTTCGCCTCCGTGCAAACGCTCTTCGGGTGACAGTTATGACACAGACCAAACCATTCCGCCTCGGTAAAACTTGCAGAAGTAATGCCGGATGAATTGGACTGTGTTTCTCCATGAGGGTGATAAGGGAAACATTTGAGTATCCTGTTTATCTCCAGCGACTCTTTTAGCTGTATTTATTCACTATAATTCCCTGAAATGTCTGTCTCTTTGAATGGGAGGAAGCTACATAGACTTTCTAATGAGACAGGCGGAGCATGTGGAAGAAGTCGCTCTCGGAAGATCTTAGAAGTATGGATCACGTGAGTTTGGGAATCGACTTCAGCCGATTGGCTATCGAAGCTCGAATTAGTATTTTTCATCACGCTCGTCTGTTAATCCTGTAACAGGATTCGTGCTTTCATCCAATACCACGTGACCTTCAGTTGAAGATCTTCAAACAGAGCGATCGTTAGACAGTTATGACACAGATCAAACCATTCCTCCTCGGTAGAACTTGCAGAAGTAATGCCGGATGAATTGGACTGTGTTTCTCTATGAGGGTGATAAGGGAAACATTTGAGTATCCTGTTTATCTCCAGCGACTCTTTTAGCTGTATTTATTCACTATAATTCCCTGAAATGTCTGTCTCTTTGAATGGGAGGAAGCTACATAGACTTTCTAATGAGACAGGCGGAGCATGTGGAAGAAGTCGCTCTCGGAAGATCTTAGAAGTATGGATCACGTGAGTTTGGGAATCGACTTCAGCCGATTGGCTATCGAAGCTCGAATTAGTATTTTTCATCACGCTCGTCTGTTAATCCTGTAACAGGATTCGTGCTTTCATCCAATACCACGTGACCTTCAGTTGAAGATCTTCAAACAGAGCGATCGTTAGACAGTTATGACACAGATCAAACCATTCCTCCTCGGTAGAACTTGCAGAAGTAATGCCGGATGAATTGGACTGTGTTTCTCTATGAGGGTGATAAGGGAAACATTTGAGTATCCTGTTTATCTCCAGCGACTCTTTTAGCTGTATTTATTCACTATAATTCCCTGAAATGTCTGTCTCTTTGAATGGGAGGAAGCTACATAGACTTTCTAATGAGACAGGCGGAGCATGTGGAAGAAGTCGCTCTCGGAAGATCTTAGAAGTATGGATCACGTGAGTTTGGGAATCGACTTCAGCCGATTGGCTATCGAAGCTCGAATTAGTATTTTTCATCACGCTCGTCTGTTAATCCTGTAACAGGATTCGTGCTTTCATCCAATACCACGTGACCTTCAGTTGAAGATCTTCAAACAGAGCGATCGTTAGACAGTTATGACACAGATCAAACCATTCCTCCTCGGTAGAACTTGCAGAAGTAATGCCGGATGAATTGGACTGTGTTTCTCTATGAGGGTGATAAGGGAAACATTTGAGTATCCTGTTTATCTCCAGCGACTCTTTTAGCTGTATTTATTCACTATAATTCCCTGAAATGTCTGTCTCTTTGAATGGGAGGAAGCTACATAGACTTTCTAATGAGACAGGCGGAGCATGTGGAAGAAGTCGCTCTCGGAAGATCTTAGAAGTATGGATCACGTGAGTTTGGGAATCGACTTCAGCCGATTGGCTATCGAAGCTCGAATTAGTATTTTTCATCACGCTCGTCTGTTAATCCTGTAACAGGATTCGTGCTTTCATCCAATACCCCGTGACCTTCAGTTGAAGATCTTCAAACAGAGCGATCGTTAGACAGTTATGACACAGATCAAACCATTCCTCCTCGGTAGAACTTGCAGAAGTAATGCCGGATGAATTGGACTGTGTTTCTCCATGAGGGTGATAAGGGAAATATTTGAGTATCCTGTTTATCTCCAGCGACTCTTTTAGCTGTATTTATTCACTATAATTCCCTGAAATGTCTGTCTCTTTGAATGGGAGGAAGCTACATAGACTTTCTAATGAGACAGGCGGAGCATGTGGAAGAAGTCGCTCTCGGAAGATCTTAGAAGTATGGATCACGTGAGTTTGGGAATCGACTTCAGCCGATTGGCTATCGAAGCTCGAATTAGTATTTTTCATCACGCTCGTCTGTTAATCCTGTAACAGGATTCGTGCTTTCATCCAATACCACGTGACCTTCAGTTGAAGATCTTCAAACAGAGCGATCGTTAGACAGTTATGACACAGATCAAACCATTCCTCCTCGGTAGAACTTGCAGAAGTAATGCCGGATGAATTGGACTGTGTTTCTCCATGAGGGTGATAAGGGAAACATTTGAGTATCCTGTTTATCTCCAGCGACTCTTTTAGCTGTATTTATTCACTATAATTCCTTGAAATGTCTGTCTCTTTGAATGGGAGGAAGCTACATAGACTTTCTAATGAGACAGGCGGAGCATGTGGAAGAAGTCGCTCTCGGAAGATCTTAGAAGTATGGATCACGTGAGTTTGGGAATCGACTTCAGCCGATTGGCTATCGAAGCTCGAATTAGTATTTTTCATCACGCTCGTCTGTTAATCCTGTAACAGGATTCGTGCTTTCATCCAATACCACGTGACCTTCAGTTGAAGATCTTCAAACAGAGCGATCGTTAGACAGTTATGACACAGATCAAACCATTCCTCCTCGGTAGAACTTGCAGAAGTAATGCCGGATGAATTGGACTGTGTTTCTCTATGAGGGTGATAAGGGAAACATTTGAGTATCCTGTTTATCTCCAGCGACTCTTTTAGCTGTATTTATTCACTATAATTCCCTGAAATGTCTGTCTCTTTGAATGGGAGGAAGCTACATAGACTTTCTAATGAGACAGGCGGAGCATGTGGAAGAAGTCGCTCTCGGAAGATCTTAGAAGTATGGATCACGTGAGTTTGGGAATCGACTTCAGCCGATTGGCTATCGAAGCTCGAATTAGTATTTTTCATCACGCTCGTCTGTTAATCCTGTAACAGGATTCGTGCTTTCATCCAATACCACGTGACCTTCAGTTGAAGATCTTCAAACAGAGCGATCGTTAGACAGTTATGACACAGATCAAACCATTCCTCCTCGGTAGAACTTGCAGAAGTAATGCCGGATGAATTGGACTGTGTTTCTCCATGAGGGTGATAAGGGAAACATTTGAGTATCCTGTTTATCTCCAGCGACTCTTTTAGCTGTATTTATTCACTATAATTCCCTGAAATGTCTGTCTCTTTGAATGGGAGGAAGCTACATAGACTTTCTAATGAGACAGGCAGAGCATGTGGAAGAAGTCGCTCTCGGAAGATCTTAGAAGTATGGATCACGTGAGTTTGGGAATCGACTTCAGCCGATTGGCTATCGAAGCTCGAATTAGTATTTTTCATCACGCTCGTCTGTTAATCCTGTAACAGGATTCGTGCTTTCATCCAATACCACGTGACCTTCAGTTGAAGATCTTCAAACAGAGCGATCGTTAGACAGTTATGACACAGATCAAACCATTCCTCCTCGGTAGAACTTGCAGAAGTAATGCCGGATGAATTGGACTGTGTTTCTCCATGAGGGTGATAAGGGAAACATTTGAGTATCCTGTTTATCTCCAGCGACTCTTTTAGCTGTATTTATTCACTATAATTCCCTGAAATGTCTGTCTCTTTGAATGGGAGGAAGCTACATAGACTTTCTAATGAGACAGGCGGAGCATGTGGAAGAAGTCGCTCTCGGAAGATCTTAGAAGTATGGATCACGTGAGTTTGGGAATCGACTTCAGCCGATTGGCTATCGAAGCTCGAATTAGTATTTTTCATCACGCTCGTCTGTTAATCCTGTAACAGGATTCGTGCTTTCATCCAATACCACGTGACCTTCAGTTGAAGATCTTCAAACAGAGCGATCGTTAGACAGTTATGACACAGATCAAACCATTCCTCCTCGGTAGAACTTGCAGAAGTAATGCCGGATGAATTGGACTGTGTTTCTCCATGAGGGTGATAAGGGAAACATTTGAGTATCCTGTTTATCTCCAGCGACTCTTTTAGCTGTATTTATTCACTATAATTCCCTGAAATGTCTGTCTCTTTGAATGGGAGGAAGCTACATAGACTTTCTAATGAGACAGGCGGAGCATGTGGAAGAAGTCGCTCTCGGAAGATCTTAGAAGTATGGATCACGTGAGTTTGGGAATCGACTTCAGCCGATTGGCTATCGAAGCTCGAATTAGTATTTTTCATCACGCTCGTCTGTTAATCCTGTAACAGGATTCGTGCTTTCATCCAATACCACGTGACCTTCAGTTGAAGATCTTCAAACAGCGATCGGGAGAAATAACGGAAATGCTGAGTACATATCAACCGTCTATTTCATTAGAAGGTCTATGGGATCGTAGGTATTTAATTGCCGTCGCACTGGAGCAACACAATGGGCTATTGGCGACTGTCCGGGATCAAACCCGAAGGAAAAGATCCGACGGCAACCCCATGTAATTTATACCACGGTCAGACTACCTGAGCTGGCACCCCACTCTCCAAACTTCCACGCCACGTCAACTTGAGGACATTTGAGGCCACGACAGACTTAACTTGCACTATCCCTAGTGTACCGACTGTCTTTGGTTGGGTTCGAATTCGCAACCCCACGGTTGCTGCTTCGTTACTCTTCCAACTGGGCTACCGCTACTCGAAGGTCTATGGTAAGCTCAGACTTGTAAAGCTGGCCATTATCAATTTGTCTAAACATAAGCGTGTATTTAGTCAGGTCTATGAAATTTCTTGTTAGTAGTGACTTAATTGTGTGACTTAGTGGAGTGGTTCAGGTAAGTCGTGACTTAACATTCCTACGTGACTTAACGTTGTCTTTACGAGGTATCTCGTCGTTCATTGGATTAGGTCGAAACTGATCAGATCTTGATGGACGATGTACCTCGTTATTAGGAAACTGACCAGATCTTGATCTCGTTATCATCAAAAAATTCTCAATGTCTTTCTTTTTTCCTATCCCAGTGTAGAAAAAAATTTCACTGTCATTGAGTGTGCAGAAAAGGTTTGGGACAATGGCAGATTTGTCTCAAATGGCAAGATTTCGCACAAGTTCATGACATGGGTAGAGAACGTCTGCTATTAATCATAAGATCTGGACGCCATCTCTGCAGCAGTACGACATAGCCACCCGTTCACCTTCCTATGTTAGCCGGGTAAAGCAGCGCAGCCTTCACGCCTTGGGTGGCCCTTCTAAGAGTATATACTCCAGACGTACTTCGCTTGTGCTACCCGTTTCACCCTCTCGCCACGATGAGACCATAGGATAGGACTTAGAGAGAGGGCAATATCTTGATGACGAGATATCTCGTCATTAGTAAAATTTGTCAGATCTTGATATACGCGATTTCTCGTCCTAACTTCTTGGAGGGTTAGACAACGCGGAACAGAAGTAGGAAGACCTAGACGTCCATTCAAGAAATAAAAACTACGAAATATCGAACTTTCTCAGCAGATGGAATAAGAGAGAAACATAAATCAAGTGATCAACAGCCACCTAATCGAATCCATTCTATGAAACATTGAGGCAAAGGTTGGTTGGTTGGTTTGGTGTTTTATGGGTCATGTTTTGAAAAGCTGCGCCAAGCACCAGACAGCAGAAGGTAAAAAATGTAAGAGGAAAAAAGAGGCCTTGGTGAACAGAATGGCGGAATGAAAGCAGAAAAGATCCCGGCAGCACGATCTCAGTGTTTTCCCATTAATTATAAACACTCATTTCCGTAAAGAATAAACGAATTTAGATGTTTTCGATCATATTTTGACTCAGGACTGCTCTAACTCCACGGATAGTATAAGTCTACATACGGCCGACCGCCTGTGGCAAAACATAGGTCCTAATTGGAATCGTTGTTTCGTTAAAAATACGTTCAGAACAGTTATCGTGTTAACATATTTGAAGACAGCATGGAGTCCAATGCATCAAGTGCGCGAAGCTCTCTTCCATCCCTCTGTGCGGGGGAAATGATGCGATATTTCTGGATGTGTCGCCGCGTTTGACTCAGTCTATCTCGGCGATTGTGAGTACAATCTAACTATGTATCGGAGAATCGTTTTAAAACTCTCGACGAGACCTATTCAAATACACGAAAAAGTTTCGTAGTGGTTTAATTTGATGGTTGATGGTTTTGGCGTTTTATAGCGCAATTGCCATATTTGGCCAAGCTGTACCAAGCACATGAAAACGCTAAGTTTTAAATGTGAAAGGGGGATAAAGAGTGAATGGGGATTAAGTGTAGTAGGATGAAAGCAGAAACAGATCGTCTGGGTATCCCGGGAGCTCGAACCCCGTGTTTACTAAAGGCAGTAAGCCCCCGTGGGAAAAGAAAAGATTACTAAAGTACCTCAAATCCGTGAAGCCTATTGAAGCAAAGGACTTTACTGCAAAATATCGAAATCGCATCAGCAACATCTAAGATCGTTAATTCATTCGTTATATATTTTACTCGTTTCATTCCGAGATATTCGATAGACATAGGTATATGGAGGTAGCATAATCTAGTCTAGTGTTCGGTAAATAGAAATTTGCGAAGAAGTACTGCGACAAAGAAGTAAACCAGAAGAGATTACGACCCGGTGGAAGTTCCTGAAGTGCTGTCGCAGTTTGACGATAGGGGAGATGTTTCCCCATGAGGATGATAACGTTATTGATGAATAAAATAAGCTAAGCATCTGCGTAGTATCCTCTTTATCTCCAGCGACTCTTTCAGGAGCGTTTAAAGGCCTTGTAATCCTCGGACCCCTGTAGATTGAAGAAAGGAGATGCTCTTTACCATGCTGAATTTGTATAAAGATAAGAATGTGTGTGTGGTGTCTGCACATAATGCCACAGATGTAATGAAACATCATTTGCAGTAGCTGAAAACTAGAAGTAACTATAAAATTACGCTCTTAGAACAATTTTCTGCTCTCAAGCAGGACCGCAGTATCCCGCTTGGAAGAGTAGCGGATTCTGGCTGAATGCGCGCTGATTCTGGCTGAAGTTTGATCAACCAAAGACCGTTGTGTATGTGAGGGCTGGTGCACGTGAAATCTGTTGTGGCCTCAGATGTCTGTACGTTGGCGTGGTATGGAAATTTGGAGAGTGGAGTGCCAGCTCAGTCGTCGAGATCATCTGACCATGGTTCAAATTTACGAGGTGTTGTCCTCGTATCTTTCCCTTTGGGTTTGATCCAGAACCGTCGACAATAGCCCGTCGTATTGCTATAGTGCGACAATAATTCAACTACCCAACTTCATTGCAACTGTTTCTACTTGGGTAGTGTACCATTTTTGTTAAACATTGTTTCTTTTGATTCATTAGAAACTAAAAAGTGGATTATTTAAATCATGAAATTGGGACACTTAAATCATTGTTAATTTGTTCAACCAGCAATACAAACACAAAAAATGATCGACTTTCAGTTTAGCTTTCTGAGGTTCGTGCACGCATTGTTAAGTTGTCCAACCTGCAATTTTCTTGGATTCCTTCAACCCAATTTTAGTCATTATGACAATTAAAATGTTTACTAAGGTTATTTCAAACAAAACATACGGCTATTCACTAAATGTGCCGTAAGATAAAAGCAACAATCCTCGGATGCTTAGGTATTTTAATCAACGTCGCATTGGAGCAACACAACTGGTTATTGACGATGGCCCGGGATCAAACCTCGTTATTTCAAACCTCGGTCAGATGAAGTGGTCAAGACCTGAGCTGGCACTCCACTCTCCAAACTTCCACACCACGCCAACGTGAGGATATTTGAGGCCATGTCCGATTTACGTACACCACCCCCTTTGTACACGACGGTCTCTGGTTGATTCGAACTCGCGCGGTTGCTGATCCATTGTTCTTCCAACCGGCCTACACTCCTCGGAAACCACTCGACCGCCAGAAGATAAAAATTCAGAAATGGCCGTCAGCTCACATTATATTCAATTCAAGGACATCACGGAATAATGAAATGAATCCAACCATCCACCTCCATCCAAGAAGAAACCTAACAACGCATTAACGCAACCGGACAACTTTCAATTAACGAATATTCCAGACCATGCCTCGCAGCGCAAATTCTTCTTGAAAAGTTCTTGGGCACAAAAAACGGACAATTAAATATGTCAGCTTCTTCCAGCACAATTACAGTGCAACAAGGTAAGGCCGCATTTAAAAAACTCCAAATTGCGGCGGAAGGAAACGATGAATAAAAAAAAGCCACCGGAATTACTTACACTCGACTGAGAAGGCTAAGAGAAAAACGATCCGGAAAATTGATTTCCCATTCTTAGCCTGGGAACCGGAATTAAAAACACATTTGTGGTGCGGGACGCTCATCGGCCAGGCCTTCCGATTCACCATCTGACAAGCGGCATTTGTTATCACTGGGACTCAAAGGAGGTTTTTGCTCTTGCTTTTTATCGTCTGCTCTTTCTCTCGCAGATAAAAATATTCTTTTTTCTCTCATCGAAACGCTCGTTTATTGATTTTAAGAGAGAACCTTCGCAGTCGATTGAAAATTTAACACGTGGGCTACAAATGCCCTGTCTTGTTTTTTTACCGTGGTACGGGAAGAATAAAAAACGGTCGATTTTTATTTCGAGGAATGGGCTATTTGGAAGGGCTTTGGAAATGTATATGCGTAGAGAAATGCAAGTGCGCGTTTATTGGATGATGAAGCCTGGGACATTTTCGCTCGAATTGAACATTCTTCAACGCAGAAAAATTGCAATTTTTACTTCCACACTGTTTTGCAGTCAAGGAATTTTAAATTGAACTTTTTGACATAGATTTTGAGGTTTATAACTTTTTGGTTCGCTGTTATACTTAACCCTCCAAGTGGTTTCGGGGGCCGCGGTAGCCCGGTTGGCAGAGTAACGGATTAGCAACCGGAGGGTGTCGAGTTCAAATCCAACTAAAGGGAGCTGGTGCGCGTTTAATCTGTCGTGGCCGCAAATATCCTCACGTTGGCTTGGTGAAAGTTTGGAGAGTGGGGTGCCAGCTCAGGTATGACCTCGTCATCTCACCGTGGTTCAAAATTACACAGTGTAGTCCTCGGATCTTTCACTTCGGTTTGATCCCGGGTCGTCGGCAATAGCCCGTTGTGTTGCTCCAGTGAAGCGTTAATTGAAATACTTACCTACAAAGTGGTTTCGACGAGTTGTCTCGTCCAACAAGATCTGGTTAATTTTGCTAATGACCTCGATGACCTAATGATTCCTCGTCGAGAGCAGAAGGATTAAAGCTACTTAACATTTTGAAGGGTCCTTCCTGTCCTCAAAAAGAAAGGTTTGTAGAAACTTAGCATATGAAGACGTATCACCTTTTCCAGGGTGCTCCGAAATTCCCTGACCATACTTTAACCCTCCTGGTTCTTGTCACTACGAGGTATCTCGTCATTAGAAAAACTGACCAGATCTTGATGGACGAGATATCTCGTCATTATAAGAATGTTGACCAATTCTTGATCTCGTCATTATCCAACAATTGGCAGTATCTTGGCAAGATATCTCGTCATTATCAAACAATTGGCAGTATCTTGGCAAGATATATCGTCATTAACAATATTGGTCAGATCTTGATGGCCGGGAATTCTCGTCATTAACAATATTGGTCAGATCTTGATGGCCGGGAATTCTCGTCATTAGAAAACTGATCAGGTTTTGATCTCGTCATCATCAAAAAATCAGCAATATCTTGATGAAAATATCTCGTCATTGCAAATTTGGTCAGATCTTGATAGACGAGATATCTCTTTTAAACAGTTTGGAGGGTTAAAGGTAGAGAGATTAAAAGAGGGTAAAGCTAGATTTTACCAAAATGAACCTGCGCTCAGATTTCTCTCAACCTCACGTAGAATGTCTCTTTCCACTTTCGAAGTGATTCAACTTCTTGATCGACCCGCAACTTGTCTGGTGAGATGAAATGGTCTGGTTTCATGCAGCTGGCGAACCTTCAATATTAGTTTGAAAAATTATTTCATGTATTAAATTCGTTTAGTCTGTGTATTTTTATGACTTCACTGTGAAATAAATATACAATCCAGGAAAGCAGCACACACAGAATATCTACATGAACTAAAACGATCTTCACAGAGTAATTGTTTCACTTTATAATTAGTATCCATGCTGGGAAACAGTGTTACCAAACATTTCTTACAGAGTTAAAATAGTATTATATTTGTACTACCGCTTCCCTGCTTGAAAAGTAGCCTTGCTAAGAAACAACATTGCCGTACGATTCTACAATGAATTCGCTTAACACTGAATACGCTTTACAATCCTCTTTCATTGATAATAACAATATTGTCTTGTAATTGAAGTTTCGCTGAATTATTTCATAATAATTACCTTCTCTTAAGTTATTTGTGATTACAATGAAATTATAATGTTTTCTGCCTCATTGTTAAATAACAGTTAAAGGAAGATGTTAGAAAAACTGCTGATTTTATACACTTTACGAAGGAAGCCAGAAGTCTTGAATTTGAATTGTTAAGTGCTTTAAAAATTCTGAGTTTTTAGTGTAAATATAGGAATATGTAAATTCTTTCCATCCAGAGATGGTCAAATAAGCTTTTTTCAGATAGCAACAAAGTAAGATCTCAACGAAAGATAAAAATACTTTTTGAAATCTTGATTTTTAATACCTGATCTAAAGATTATTCAAAACTAGAAATTTGAATATTTTTCTTTCAATTTTCGGAGATATTAAAGAATTTTTAAAATTTCCTTGAAAGAGTTTATTGATTTTCGTGCTTTTTCTATTTTATTCATTCGTGATTTAAATAGGAACCCCTCTTATATGTATAAACATTATATTCCAACTAACTGAAAGAGGAGTTGAAACAGCAAGGTAGGTAGTTTGAATATGCCCGGTTGGAGGAGTAGCGGATAAGCAACCAGAGAGTTGCGTGTTCGAGACTCGATCAAACCAAAAACCGTCGTGTACGTAGGGCTGGTGCGCTTTAAATCTGCCATGGACTCAAATCTCTTCACCTTGGAGTGGTGTAGAAGTTTGGAGAGTGGGATACCAGCTCAGATGTTCTCGTCACCTGACCGTGGTTGAATATGACGAGGCATTGTCATTGGATCTTTCCCTTCGGAATAGATCCCGGACCGTCACCAATAGCCCATTGTATTGCTCCAGTGCGACGTTAATTCAACTACCTACCTAATAGTTAGTAGATTACAAATACAGTAGTTAAGCGTGCGCATTTTTCAACGATCGATATAACATTCTTCCTTGAATGCAGGCCCGATTTAGCGCGTTGGAAGTGTAACGGATTATCAACCGAAAGGTTGCGAGTTCGAATCCAACCAAAGACTGTCGTTTACAAAGGGGGCTGGTGCACTTTAAATCTGTCTTGACCTCAAATACCCTCACGTTGGCGTGGTGGGAAAGTTTGGAGAGTGGGGTGCCAGCTCAGGTGTGACTTTGTCATCTGACCATGGTTCAAAATTACGTGGTGTTACGGATCGTCGCCAATAGCCCGTCCTGCGGCTCCAGTGCGACGTTGATTAAAATACCTACCCAACTTGAATGCAAATTAAATTTATGTTTCATGCACAGAATCCAATTACGTTTTTAGATTTGCAGCGTTATTTTCAACCGCAAACACATTACTTCGCGTGATTAATTAATAAAGGAAATATAACCAAAGAGACTATTGTGCGGAACTTATGCCTCCAACCTTCAGCGCTATCTCTTAGGGCCTACACGTATTACTCAAAATGATTAATGGAGAACTTTATATGAGCTCATTAGTTTTAAAGCTGAATTTATCCATTTAAATGAAAATATCACGAATCGTTCAGAGCCTTAATCAAGCCGAAAACCGAATGCGTTTTATCGGCGGTGGGCACGCGGGTGGAAATTAATAGCGCCCGGGTGACAAATTAGTTTTCACCCTCTGCAAGGTTTTGCGCCCTCCTCAATTCCGAATACCGAACGTATTAAAAATGACTCCTCGTTATTCGAATTATTCCTAACTAGTCCCACTTTTCAGAACGGAGTGAAAAATGCTTATTGCTTGTAAACAGAAATGACTCAAAAAGAATTAGCGGAACGGTTTTATGTATTTTCGGAGGTTGATTAAAGAGTTTTGCAGTGGGATGGATTCTAGTTTTTTTTGTTTGTTGATTTCTTTTTTCTCGGAAATGTATCCATTTTATTGGCAGATATCGGGTGTGCATGAATTTTGAAATGCATGAAAGTTTAGAGCTTAAATAATGTTATAATTTTCCGTTAGGATAGTTTCCTTTAAAACCCACGAAATTAAATGTGAAATCGATTATTTATTTTTTATACTTTTATAACGCTTATTTGGGTTCTGAATTATAATGGTGGAAACTTCTAAATGAAGTTAACTATACAGTCAATGAAATTTAGTATTTAAATTAAATTCCAATGAATTATAGGGGCAGTCACAGTTCAGTGGGTTTGCCTATTGCGTTAACAACTTGCGAGTTGTAGGCAGTGGATATTCGATATCTCCTTTTTTGTATTTATTTCTTCAGTGTCAATAAAACTTTCATTTTATGTATATCTCCATTACTTGATGCTGTCTTGTGTTTCGCGAAGATTGTCCCAATATGACCTATGCACCATAAAAGCCCAATCAAGAGAATTATATTGAGATTTAAACCGGTCTATGTTCAGGATGCTGACTTCTGAATTGAAAGGTTCCTGGTTCGAATCTGGGTGCGTGGAACGAATGAATGTGTGGTATGTATATGGGGTGTTACGTGGACCCATCCCCATCGGGTTCACCAGGCTAACACAAACTGGTTCACAAATCCTATTTTGTAGCGCCATAATGAGTAATATAAAATTAGTCGAGCATTAGAAAAAAAATAAGATATTGAGGTAGGTATTTAATTAACTTCGCACTGGAGCAACATAACGGGCTATTGGTGATTGCCGGATCAAGCCCAAAGGGAAAGGTCTGAGAACAACACCATGTGATTTTGAACCACGGTCAGATGACGAGGTCACACCTGAGCTGGCACTCTAAACTTCCACACCAAGACGAGGACATTTGACCTTCCACATCTAAGTGAGGTTATTTGAGGCCATGACAGATTTAACGTGCAACATCCTCCTTTGTACTCGATGGTCTTTGGTTGGATTCGAACTCTCAACCCTCCGGTTGCTAATCCGTTACTCTCCCGATCGGGTTACCGAGGCCCCATAAGATGTTGAGATTTAATTTTCATAGTTATGTAGAATTAAAATAAAAGAGTGATGAAAATTATGTTGCCATAAATAGCTATACTTAAGTTACGAAAGCTTTTTAATGAATATTGCTTAGAGATAAATGTAGGTCAAAGGACGAGGATCCCAGCAACGCGAACGCAGTGCTTAGCAACGCCACGCTGCACTGATCAGGAGATCCCTTCCGTCACCTTCAGCTGCAACGAGAATATTTTAGAAAAAGGAACAATGCACTTTTTCGAACTATCTGAGATTACCATTTCGATTTCCTGTTAATACCTATACATATTTTTTCCAATCTAATTAAATAGTTTAGAATGTGCAGTATTTTTTCATTTAGTTCTGCCCCTTATTTTCTCTCCAGTAAGTCACAAGTCGATCAAGTCTTAAATGTATAATCGTGTTTCGGAAATTTGGTTTGTGTTTCCTTCCAGCAAAATCGATAGATATAGCCATAGACATTTTTGGCACAAGAAATTTCCACACCATTTCATTCCACTTCTACCTAATTGGTAAAAAATAAATCTTGATATAATTAACTGGAACTTGATTAAATGGAAGTTATGAGTGTGAATGAAAAAAAACCGGTAGTAAAATTGTTAGATATTTGGAGGTTTCCAACGTTATAAGCTTTCTCTAAGCATCCATTATTTTATTTAAATTGCAAGAGCTTTATCAATTTAAGAGCTAATAGAAATTCTTCGCAAAATGTGGCTTAAAATATTTATTTGTTTCTGCAGCCTTTACATTAAATCCTTTTAGCTCCTTAAGTGCAACCGTTATTTTTCCATTTAATCTATTGCTTAAAATAATAACTTTATTAAGAGAAAATCAATCATTTATAATTTAACAAGAAAACCGAAAATCGTTCATTTAATGCGATTTGAACAAATTCCTAAACAAGTCAAAGGACGTAGTGTACTTAATGGGAAACAGTTTATTTTAAAATATTTATTCGAAAATATGAAGTCGTTTCAGAGAATGTTTGTTTATTAAAAGTACGATAAGCCATAAATGTAAAAGGAATTATATTCAAGGTCCAAAAATGTTAAATTCGATAATAAAATAACCTTTCTATACACTTTTAGGGCATTAGACAAACAAGATGGCATTGAATTCTTTGTGATTTGATTTTCATTGTATTTAGAGTAATGAACTGCTCGAAATGAATGAAATCCTTTCAATATTCACAAAATTATATTAAAAATGCATTCAGATTAAATCTTAGTTTTCTCTCCCGAGAGTTTAATAATTAGAACAGTCTTTGTTTTTAACAGTTTTAAAAGTTAATAAATGAATTTAGTTATTTTAAATTGCATTTTGCATCAGTCTTTAATATAAAAATCATTCAGTAAAGTAATTTAGTAGAAAATTAATTATACACATTCTTTTATTTCAAGATACTGGAATATCTCTTCGGTTTCTCCATTCCAACACCTTCCGTTAATTAAAAGGTGTATAAACATTTATAGTAAGAATAGGTAAAACTTATGTTATATCAGTAATTTTTATTGTTTATTTTAGCAATGTATTAAAATTTTATTAATTTTTCTTTATTCAATTGAAATATTTTTTCAAAGCAAACAGCGTCACAGTATAAAACGATTGCAATATTCCGTCTTCCAAAAGTAAATTAATTACAGAATTCGAAAAGGATACTTGTGGATTTTATAAAAAGAGGATTGAATGTTTTATATTTCCGAACCTAGGAATTTTCTTTTATTTTCCTCCTTAATCTAAAAAAAGCTTTGTGTTGATTTTTCCAAGTTTTATATTCACTTATCCTTCAACTTTATCGATTATTTCGGTAGCACCTTTGTGTAAAATCTGTCTTTAAATGAAATATTTGAACTGATTACATTTAAATTAAGTATTAAAACCAATCGCATTTAATTAAATATTTAAAATAATTATATTTTAATTAAGTATTTAATTTAATTGCATTTTAATTTAATGTTTCGATTTAATTTGCAAGAATTGTTAATTAATAAACATTCATGAACAAAAAGAGAAACAAAGAACAATTTATAGTAAACTGCAATACTGTCCTCAGAAGCATAAATGTAAGATTAGACGGAGGCACAGCCCAGACCTACTGCTTGCAGACGTATAAAACCTCATAAACACGACTATTTTCAACCAGAGTAGTGATTGTGGTTTTTTACAATTCATCTTTAGCTTGCTAAAATTGAAATACACCATCCTTCCACCAGCTCAAGTCGCTTTTATATTTTAGGCCTAAACCATTATCCATTATCCGTCTCATTTTGTACCAACAATTATTTAATAGTAATCTAAGGTTTAATGAAACTCATCTCAGTAATAAATGATTTATATTTTTTTCTGGATTTCATTTATTGAAATTACTATCATGTGGGACACCATGGTTTTATCAGAGATCAGTCAAACATCCGCAACTCCCTTAAAAGCCATTAGTTTCGAAACCTCTTAACTCTAAAAACACAGTACGACTCTGTCTTCTATGATGGTTTCAGGAACAGAAAGATTAGTGCTCTATATTTTTTTATCTCAAAATGCATTTTCAAGAGAATTAAATAAAATTATTTACATTAACTCCGTATACATTTCAGACTATTAAATTTTTGTGTATGTGCTTAAACCTCCAAGTAATTTTAACGAGATATCTCGTCCATCAAGATCTGACTAATTTTGCTAATGATGAGATATCTTGTCATCAAGATATTGCATATTTTTTATGACTATATTAAGATCTGGTCAGTTTTTCTGATGACGAGATATATCTCGTCCATCAAGATCTGTTCAGTTTTCTTCTAATGACGAGATATATCTCGTTCATCGAGATCAGTTTTCTTCTAGTGACGAGATATCTCGTCCATCGAGATCTGTTCAGTTTTTTTCTCTAGTGATGAGACATATCTCGTCTATCCAGATCTGTTCAGTTTTCTTCTAATGACGAGATATATCTCGTTCATCGAGATCAGTTTTCTTCTAGTGACGAGATATCTCGTCCATCGAGATCTGTTCAGTTTTTTTCTCTAGTGATGAGACATATCTCGTCTATCCAGATCTGTTCAGTTTTCTTCTAATGACGAGATATATCTCGTTCATCGAGATCAGTTTTCTTCTAGTGACGAGATATCTCGTCCATCGAGATCTGTTCAGTTTTTTTCTCTAGTGATGAGACATATCTCGTCTATCCAGATCTGTTCAGTTTTCTTCTAATGACGAGATATATCTCGTTCATCGAGATCAGTTTTCTTCTAGTGACGAGATATCTCGTCCATCGAGATCTGTTCAGTTTTTTTCTCTAGTGATGAGACATATCTCGTCTATCCAGATCTGTTCAGTTTTCTTCTAATGACGAGATATATCTCGTTCATCGAGATCAGTTTTCTTCTAGTGACGAGATATCTCGTCCATCGAGATCTGTTCAGTTTTTTTCTCTAGTGATGAGACATATCTCGTCTATCCAGATCTGTTCAGTTTTCTTCTAATGACGAGATATATCTCGTTCATCGAGATCAGTTTTCTTCTAGTGACGAGATATCTCGTCCATCGAGATCTGTTCAGTTTTTTTCTCTAGTGATGAGACATGTCTCGTCTATCCAGATCTGTTCAGTTTTCTTCTAATGACGAGACATATCTCGCCCACAGAGTTCTCGTCAGTTTTGTTAATGACGAGGTCCTCGTTGAGACATTCATCAGGAGGGTTAAATAAAAGAAGTCTCAAAATTAGGTGATTCAAAATTGTAGTTTTTAACCATTAGTCGTAGAAAAATACTTGGAGAAAATGTTCTAAGATTTGAATACTGATTCTTCCCTCACTCTTTAAATGGGTTCGTATGAGAAGGATTTTTAGTCCAAACAAACCACCAGAAGATGAGAATTTTGCTTCCGGTTATCCAATATGGATTACGAGCACTTCCTACCACATAAACAGCTCTACAGAAAAAGACTGTCGTAAACATAAAATCAAACTTTTTGTTTAGTGGCTCTTCTAAGCACTTCCAATTAAAAATAGTTTTCTTTTGCCTAATTGGTCAAATAAAAAATCCATACTTTAATTGTAATATCCAACTTTTAAATCACGTTGGCGTGGTGTGAACGTTTGGAGAGTGAGGTGCAAACTCAGGTGTGACCTCGTCATCTGACCATTGTTTAAAATTACGTTCCATATCTCATTGTGTTGCTCCAGTGTGATGTTAATTAAAATACCTACCAACTTTTAAAGTTTGAGCATTTGTGGAAAATAAGGAGCATCTCAAAAGTGAATCAATGGCGAATAAATTTACAATTTATTTTCTACGTTGTCCTTTATATTAATGCTCTTTTATCAAAATAGAGTTGCCATCACGCAGGTAAAACTATATTAGTAAAACTATCAATTAAACTAGAAAATAATTTAGAAAATTTTTATCCGTCTAATTAATAGGGAATTATTTTTCTAACAAGTCTCTTAGTAGAGCGTCTGTATAAAAATGAAGTTTCGTAGTTTTAAGTTCAGACGATCTCTTGAAAATAAATTATGTATCCCCCATCTACTCTTAATTTGAGCACTCTCAAATCGAATCGGGTTTCTTCGATCAATGGTTAAAATATACCACCGCAATACTCGTTTTGAGTCATCCTATATGTATTATTCAACAGTTGTTATTTAAATACTCTAGTTAGCGGTATAAATTATTTTAAGTACCTGCCATTATACTCATCAGATTTTAATTCCGTCTTAGAAGTATACTTTCATTCGTATTCATGCTGTTGGTTTCGATGGTAGTATTATTTGCATATTGTATAATTTGTTCCGTCTGTTTTAAAAGGCAAAATCAGATGTTTAAAGTACATTTCTATTTGTTTTCGGAAAGTATGTTGAAGTACGTTAGAAACTTTGTAAATCTTTATATATAATCTGCTTTGCTCCTGTTTATCAAATATAAATCAGAATTCCTAGTGCTATCTCGATCAGTAATTGTACCTAAAAGTGGATTCTGAACCCATTAAAAAATACATGCACAGACCGGAATTCAAACTCAGTACCTATTGCATCAAGAATCGTATCATTCAATGAACCATCACACCGGTGAGTGTGGACATGATTTATCTTAAATTTGTCACAAGCGAATGTGATCAAATATTATTTCCCCAATATTATTTTCAGGATTACTTTAGGCTCAAAATAGACAGATTAATATTTTGCCTTAATTTCTTTCGTTAACTAACTCGCTGACTGTCTTTTCTCTAATCGTATTCTCTTCATTTTTCTCTTAAATTCCCTTCCTCTTCTCTTTCTGTCCCGAACTTTCTTCTAACGCTCTCCTACTCTCTTTCCTCTCCAGCTTTCGTGAATTCTCAATCTCATCATTTCTCTGTAATATCCCCTCTCTTGCTCTCCTCTCAACTTTTTATGTATTTTCTATTTCCCTCTCCTCGCCCTTTCTTAATCTCTTTCTCCTCTTTCGTCTCTTGAAACTATCTCCAACTTGCCATTCTCATCATTCCATGTCTAACTTTTTCTACCTCTCTTTCTCTCATCTTCAACTCTGTTCTCTTTCTCATCTTCAATTCTGTTCTTCTTCTCTTTCTCTCCTCTCCAACTCTTTCTTGAATTCTGTGTCATCATTTCTCTATAACACTTTTTATCTTTCATCTTCAACTCTGTTCTTTTTCTATTTCTCTCTCCTCTCCAACTCTTTCTCGAATTCTGTGTCACTTCTCTATAACACTCAATTTGCTTCCCCTCAACTCTGTCTTTTTTTCCCCAATTTCTCTCTCCTCTCCAACTCTTTCTTAAATTTGCCTCATCGTTACTCTGATACTATTTTCTCTCCTCTTCAGAATCTTTGTCCATTTACTTGACGGAAAATACATTGCTTAGCGGAGCTTAGCCAAATCCGGTCTTGGCCTGGAGAGACCACCTAATCAACATCTCCTCTTCAACTCCGTCTCTATTTTCTCTCCTCTTTCGCTCTTAAACTCAAGCTGCTCTCATCGTTCCTGTCTCTAACTCTCTCTTCTCTTCAACTGTCTTTTTTCTTTTCCCATATTCTCTCTTGAATTCTCACTCTTGTTTCGCTAACATAGTATCTCAATCTTCCCGTATGTCTCTTCCTCTTCTCCCAAAGTTTGTATATCTGTACGAGTTCCTTTATTGAAAGCAAATAGTTTAATCCATTACCACAAATCAAATCTTAGTATATACTCAAAAAATATGGTTCAATCAGAAAAAAGCATGACACGACCCTTACAATAGCACGTTCACTTGAAGCAGCTTGTCAGTTCGATAACGCGTCAAAAGGGATCAACTTCCCAGTCAAGTCATGCAAATGCGTTGAAAAAGCCAACAAATAAAGGATGCGGCCGAGTAAAAAACGAATCAATCATCAGTTGCTCTAAAGCCAGACGGCATTATGTAGTTTTAGGGATTTTCGGCCGCCACCTGAGCCCCATGCAAAGTGACAAGAGGGAAGAAAGGGACATTTTCTTTCCCGTTTTCCCCGTCACTCGGATGGGAATTCAATAAAGGATTAGAAGAGGTGAATTATGACAGGGTATGCAGGAATTCCTACCAGGAAATTTAGCCACTTGTAGTCACCATGGTAATCAATGGTGGAAAGTGAAGAGAAACTTTTGCTCGTCTGACCGAGGGGTTGCCCTAGGCACAATATTCTTTTAAATGTAGGTTATTGTCGGAACTCGTATTTTCATGTGCCGAACTATACAAACCATAAAATATAATGATCGACTGTGAAACGAAAAACATTAAGGTATTTGAATACCTTCGGAGGGGGGGGGGGGTAACTTCTTGAAATTATCACGGAACTTAGATTTTGTTATTGATTTCTACTAAAAAAGCATTTTATGGCAGACAATATTGGGGTTTTGATTTATCTTTTATAAAAACGGAGTAAAAATATTCAAAAATATCATTTACGCAAAACGTCATGTATTAAAAAATAGTTAACATTTCTCCAGTTTGTAAAGTGAATTTATCTTCTAAAAACACTGATTCAGGTATTGAACTGCGATCGTTACTATATTGTATTTAAATTAATTGTGGGCTGTGTCGTCAGCCATCCCTGAAAAAACAGCAAAAAAGAGTAAGGGCAGAAGTTATCCAGGTTTATATCCTGTTCAATTTTTTAAAATGCGTATACCTTAATAATGATAGTTCAAATCCTTCTTGCTTTATAATCGTCAGAACATGCATAAAAAATTGAAAAGAATTTATTTGATGCATTCTGAGATATCGTGTTTTGCGGAGAGTAACGCTTAGCGAAAATTGCATTTCGAGGGAAAAAAGCTAAAAACAATATAAACTCGCTTGACCAATCTATTTGTCAATACTTTAAAAAAAAATTACATCTCTAGTTTTAATGGTCGTAGAGATAAAATCCGAAGACATTTGAATAGCTATAGAGTTGTAGTATAATAATATGAAAGATTTGAAAATGCGAAAATGGCGTTTTATGGGTATACAGGGATACCTTAAAGAAAAATATTAAGAGACGTATTATCTATCTTCAATACATAGGATATCCATGGGAGCCATGTCTTTTTCTAATTCAATCGATGAGTTCGGAAACCACATGAGTTCAAAATTTTTGGAAACTGATTTTATTACATGAATGGATTTGTCTAGGGTCTGCATGTAATGTGTGAAAAAAACACAATTAATCAATGGCTTCATTAAGTAAATACAGGGCATGAAAAGATACATTGGGTTCATAAACCACATGAATCGCTGACTAATGTGGTTTCTGCGCCCGATTTTCGTAAAATTTTAAAAATGGGACTCATGCTATTTCTGCTCTCACACATTTGTGGGAGAGCAACGGATTAGCTGCCGGAGGGTTTCGAGTTCGAAACTCGATCCAGCCAAAGATCGTCGAGTACACGAGGGCTGGTGCACGCTAAATCTATCGTGACCTCCAATGTCCTCACGTTGGCGTGGTGTGGAAGTTCGGAGAGTAAGGTGCCATCTCAGGTTTGACCTCGTCATCTGACCGTGGTTCAAAATTACGAGGTGCTGTCCTCGGACCTTTCTGTTCCGGTTGGATCCCGGACCGTCGCCAATACCCCGTTTTATTTCTCCTGTGCGACGTTAATTAACTACCTTGCCTATTTGACCCTACCTTGTCTACTACCCTTCCTATTTGTGGATTATTTATTGTCACAGTTTGCCAAACAGCAGAATATTGTAACTCAATATGGCTTCGGCAGCATTTAACTCAACGAGTGGTTTAGACGAGATATCTCGTCCTAGATCTGATCCATTTTGTTGGTGACGAATATCTCATCGAGAAAAACTGCTATGTTGCTCCAAGGTGAAAAATGATTCAAGTAGGAAAAACAAATTATCTTGCCTAGAACCGGTGACTGTTTGGAACACGTTTCTGCATCTATAGGGTATATATATACATCAAAGTCTGGCCACTATAGGGTGGTTTTCAACTCGAATATAAACCACCGTGAGGGTTAAGATCATGTGTCGCAAAGGTTCGAGTTTTCCCTTCCATATAACACGGCGAATCAGATATTTTTCTTGAAATACGCCAGAGTAACCTGAACTCTTATCTCGTAATTTGGAAACACTTTAACGTCTCGGACGGAGATATGGTTCTAGGCGTAAACAGTGACATCACTCTCTTCCTGTAAATGTTTTCAATAAATTACTTACTAATAAGTTAAAGTTTGAAGAATAAAGTTTGTATAGAAATCTCAATTCTCAATTAAAAACAATAAATTTTTAAAAAATTTCTCTCTCCAAAAAGTTGCCACTACTGGCTTTTAGGTAGGTAGGTATTTAACTAACATCCCACTGGAGCAACACAATGGGCTTTTGGCGACGGTCTGAGTTCAATTCCCAAAGGAAAGATCCCAGGAGAACACCACGTAATTTTGAACCACGGTCAGATGACGAGGTCACACCTGAGCTGAACCCACTCTCCAAACTTCCACACCACGCCAACGTGAGGACATTTCAGGCCACGACATATTTAACGTGCACCAGCTCCCTTTGTACACGATGGTCTTTGTATCGGAACTTGCAACTCTCCGGTTGTTAGTCCGTTACTCTTCCAACTGGGCTACCCCTGTCCAACTGGCTTTTAGGGAATATAAAATATATAATTAAAAATGTAACCTGACTTCGTTAATTATCGCACCGGACGTCATGCCGCACATATATATCTTCCTACCTTTATTCTGATCGTAGAGCTCCATTTCTAACCTTTACCTAAAACAATACCTGTGGGACCCATAGGTAAAAAAAGCTACAAGTTCAAATTCTCCATTCAACTTTTTGTCCAATATTTGATTTGGACAAATGATATTTTCCCATATCTATTTTTTCATTAAAACCTATATCTTTGAAAATGGCCTCATAGAATTTTCCTGAAACGTTAGGATATTTATTCTACGCATTGTTATTGATCCATTCTAGTTATACTTTGCTGTGTTTGCCTTTCAAAAATAAAAGTTCTTTAATTTTCTTCTGTAGAAATTTTAATTACTTTTCTACGTGACGCTATAGCACTATTCAGAATTAATGTAATAACGGCTATCTAATCAACTGTTAATTGTGAAAATTAGTTTTCACTTAGACAAATACGGTAAAATCAATAGATGCTAAAAACTTCAGTTTATTTTAAAAGGGATCATGTGTGAGTATACGAAATTCAAATTATTATTTGGTACTTTTGACAAAAAAACAGACGGTTAAAACACTGTCAAATGTAAATAGAAAATAAAATTAATGTTTAACTTTATAAGGAAACTAATTACTGGTACTTCACGTATTTAAAATTGAAGCATCATTATTTGAAAAGCGTTGCAGTATTTAAGGAAAAAATGTATGCCATATTGGTTAAACTTTTCAATCCTTTCACACGGGAACTCCAATGTAGCATTTATTTCACCAGTCACCCATACAAAAATTCCAAAACTCATAATTTTTAATTTATGAGTCATAAAATTTTAATTTAATATCTTTATGGATATTTCATTTAGAAAATGAATCTATATTTACAGGTTAATTCAAATTTTCTTCAACTAATTCAAAAGTTCTTTTGGAAAATGTGTTCACAAGAGCGTAGGCGAAAACATAGAATTTGGTCAGAAGCAGAATTTTAATTTACTTTATACTTTTCTCAACCTCGCGTGGGTCCGCGGTATTCCAGTTGGTAGAGTCGCGGATAAGCAACCGGAGGGTTGTGAGTTCGAAATCGATCCAACCAAAGACTGCCGTGTACGTGGGCGCACGTCAAACCTGTCGTGGCCTCAAATGTCCTCACGTTGGAGTGGGGTGCCAGTTCAAGTGTTAACCTCGTCATCTGACTGGTTCAAAATGACGAAGTGTCCTCCGTTCTTTCCCTTCGGAATGCATCCCGGACTCTCACCAATAGCCTCTGTTGTGACGTAAATTCAACTACCAACCTCGAGAAGAATGTCTTCCATTTCTGGAGTGCTCAAACTTATCGCAAGCCCCGCATCATGCCTACTGACATGAAATGGCCATGCTGCGCCAGACACAAGACATACAATATCAAGTTATAGACGCACACAATGAAAGTTCTACTGACACAAAACAGGTAGGTACTTAATTAACTTCAAACTGAAGCAACACAACGGGCTATTGGCGACGATCCGGGATCAAACCCGAAGGGAAAGATCCGAGGATAATACCACGTAATTTTGAACCACGATCAGATGACGAGGTCACACCTGAACTGACACCTCTCCAAACTTCCACACCAGACCAACGTGAGGACATTTGAGGCCGCGACAGATTTAACGTGTTTCAGTCCACCACACCGGTGGACTGAAACACCGGTGTTTGGTTGGATTCAAACTTGCAACCCTCCGGTTTGTAATCCATTACTCTTCCAGCCGGGCTACCACGGCCAGACACAGTAGAGAGAAATATACCCAGGGAGAATTGCACCTGGCAGGAATCGAACCTTCGCCGCCTACAAATCGAAAGTTGCAAGAGCAGTGGCCATACCCACTGAACCCCTACTTGCCTATTACAGAAGCGGGTCACAGTACAATCTTCCTATGAGGAGTGTAGTGTTGTACTGATTAGAAAGGAGATGGCCGAAAGGGATTTATTTGTAAAAAAGTGGTGAGCTTGTTAGAGGAAAGTTCTACCATAAGCAAAGTACCGCATGGCGATGGATTATTCGTCGCTAGCGTCACAGAAAGACTAATTCAGTGCCAGAAATCCGTGCAAAAGACACCAATTTGGAGAACTCGACACTTACAGTTAACCTGTCCCCAAATTAAGTAAATAGACTCGTTCAAAAGCACGTGACTCGAGTGCAAAACTCACCAGAGCCGCCCAACTCAGACTGTTCAAATTCAACAAGTATTTTTTAGCGTTAAACGTCCAGAAATTCGTGGCGTGAATTCGTCTTTAAAATCGGTACAGTACCCGGGTCAACCATAAAAAGTCGGGCGTTTCAATTGTTTTGTCTTATGATTTCGGAACAAGAAGATAAATATAGCGTCGCGCAGACAAAGAATGTTCATACCTCATATGACCTTCACACCGAGTGCGCAGATGCACTGAAGGCAGGGAGGAGGTAAGCATTGCATCGAAATTCTACGGTGCTGGTCGAGCTTTGGGTCTGTGTAACTTTGTATTGCGTGTAGTAAGGACTGCGTAAGTGGTATCATTCGAAACCTACCGAACTATGCTACAATTACAATTGGACAACAGCAATTAATACCAAACTGAATTCTAATAGTTCGAACTTCCTATGTCTGCTTCATTCATTCTTCAATCCAACGGGCCGCGGTGGCATGGTTGCAAGAGTAACGAATTAGAGGGTTGCGAGTTTGAATCCAACCAAAGACCGTCGTGTACAAAGGGGGCTGGTGCAAGTTAAATCTCTCGTGTCCTTACGTTGGCGTAGTGTGGAAGTTTGGAGAGTGGGGAGCCATCTCAGGTGTGACCTGGTCATCTGACCGTGGTTCAAAATTGCGTGGTGTTGTCCTCGGACCTTTCCCTCCTGGATTGATCTCGGACAGTCGCCAATAGCCCGTTGTGTTTCTCCAGCGCGACGTTAATTAAAATACCTAAAGCCATGCTCAATCCAACATCAGGCCCGAGTATCAAAACCAAGGTTGGACTCCTCGATTCGACATATCAATATTTCAGTTTTGAAACCAAGATAGTTGTACTATGAACAATAATGACAAACAATACTACAAACTGAAAACCAATTTGAACACACACAATGACAACTATCGGTGTTTCCTCGACTCCAGTGCGACGTTAATTAAACTACCTAAAGCCATGCTCAATCCAACATCAGGCCCGAGTATCAAAACTAAGGTTGGGTCCGCTATTCACCATATCAATATTTCAGTTTTGAAACCAAGAGAGTTATACTATGAACAATAATAACAAACAACACTACAAATTCAAAACCAATTTAAACAAACGCAATGACAACTACCGGTGTTTCCTCGACTGTAAAGTCGCGACAAAAGAGACGAAGCCCGCATCATTTCCTTCCAATTTAAGTTTTATTAAAATCAGCATATTCTCCATACGTTATGAGCTTGTAATATCCTCTTCGATCCTTCTTGCCCTGATGGAAAAGTAATCTCGGTGTAAAATTACTTCCCCGCGTTCCTCCTACCCTCTCCAAATGATCCATTTCTGAAAGATCAGATTCTCATTATTCTTAAATATTACCTTTCTTCGGTAACAATTGGTCGGGGAACATTAACGGGACTTGCTTCAGTGTCGAATGGAGCGGTGTGAATTCGTTAAAAAGCGGACTCGTTTTCGTCGTAATCTGAAACAATGTGCCATCTCCCCGGGGGTCAGGTTAATGCTTACCTAAATGTGTTTTCATGTGGAAGTACTCTAAAATATTCGGGTGACGATGTATGGCGTAACGAAAACCATGGTGATGTTGCATTTCCAAACTTGTTTGTGGGTAACAGCTATTTTCATGCATCTGTTTTAGTGCAAAAGTTATTTTTGTTCATTTGTTTTAAAACTTAATTTGGAGTTTAATGTCGTTGAATGGAGACGGTGAGTTTTCTTTCGATCACGTATTAACTCTTGGTGGTTGTCGGGGCAGCGGTTGTCCAGTTGAATGAGCAACGGATTAGCAGCCGGAGGGTTGCGAGTTCGAAACTCGGTCCAGACAAAGACAGTCGTGTACACGGGGTTGGTGCATCCTAAATCTGTAGTGGTCTCAAATCTTTGATGGGCGGGAATAACAGTATAAGTCAAAAAATGAAATTTTATTTAACAAAAAAACATTTAATATTCCATATTGTGAATGAATAAAATTTATAAAATCAGTTCTGCACCTTATATCTGACAACTTTTAAGGGCAAATTAGGAGAAATCTTGGATGTGGTCCTGTGACAAAATTAAGTTACTTGTACTGTTCGCACCAAGAAAATTTTCACATAACAACTGATTTGTACTGTTATTCCTGTCCATCAAAGAAATGTCCTTAAAAATTTAAAGTTTGGAGAGTGGGGTGCCATATCAGGTGTTCTCATCTGACCGTGATTCAATGACGAGACGTTGTCCTTGGATCTTTCCCTTCGGGATGGATCCCGGACCTTCGCCAATAGCCCGTTACGTCACTCCAGTGTTACGTTAATTAACTACCTGCCTGGTAGTTGTCTCCACGATGTATCTGATCATTAGCTAAACTGACCAGATCTTGATCTCGTCATCAAAAAAATCTGAAATATCTTGATGACGAAGTATCTCGTCATTAGCAAGCGAAATTGGTCAGATCTTGAGGGACGAGATATCTCGTCGAAACCACTTGGTGGGTTAATGATACCTTTCGTTGCATCTAATGTTTACTTGTTATCCCCAATTTTTGCTTAAAGTTGCAGACATTTGTAAATGCCTTTTGATTTGTAAACTGCGAAAACATAGCTTTTACTATTTCTTTTCGTCTGGAAATTCTCTAAAATATTCGGAGATGTGTTGAGACGGTACAACACGTAATAAAAATGATGAAAGTAAAAGTAAACGTAATAAAAGTAAAAGTGACACGCAATAAAAGTGATGTCGCATTTCGAAAAATATTCTTCGTAGAAGTTATTTTCATGTATTTTTTATGTTTAGTATCTTCTGAGAAATAAAACTCATTTTAAATTTTAATGTCGTTATGTGACATTAAAATTTAAAATGACATTAAAATTTTTAATGAAGACGGTGAGTTTTCTTCCAATCACAAATTAATGATAGCTTAGTAGTCTCGAATATTTACTTGTTATCGCCCCTTTCTACATAAATTTGCAAGCATTTGTAAATAATACCTTTTGATGTGTAAACACAAAAACAATTGTTTTTCTCATCAGATTGATCTTCATAATTGTTTTTCTCAAAATGAAATATTTTGCCCGCATGGGAAAATAATAAAGGGGACTCGGTACCAAAAGTCTCCAAAATTCTGAAATTATTTTTATATCATAAATAGTATTATTAAAATTAATAGTATTATAGTTTAATTATTTAGTTTTAAAAAAATTGTGGTCTGCTTTTTAGTAATCATAGCACTTTTTCTTACTTATTGAGTGCTTTTTCCAAAACGCGTCCTTTGCAAACAGAAAATAAGTTAAATTTCCGCGTTTTACTATGATTATCTGATGTGACATTGTTATCAATTCTCTAGCCATTTCTACAATGTTTTGTGAATTTCCTTGATTATTTTAAATTTCCATATGGTATCAGGCCGTCCGTTTTCATGTTGATATCGGTATTATGTTTTCTCCAAATTGAGGGTGCTACAAGAATGGTTATAGGATCAACAGATAGAATACGACGATACAAAAGATATTTTCCTTATTGACATTCAAATTGCAACGTGCAGGAAAGATGATAAAATTGATTCCAGCCAATCGAGATAATCATTACACCTCCGAGTGTTTTAACGAGATATCTCGTCCAAGATTTGGTGAATTTTTCGAGGTATAAATTCGAGACAAAAAGCACCTCCAAGGGGAATGAAGATAAAAGTAGGAAAAACAAATTGTCCCTTGCCCAAAACTAGTAGAACCATGGAGGAAATTTTAAAGTAGTGAATAATGGTAACCTTTTGATGTGCCCAGGATCATGTGATCAAAACTAGTAGTAACGTGACCCTTACAGTACTTTCGTCTGCCGGGTGCAAACCATTCATCATCTGATTGGATCACGGGACGGAGAAGACTCCCATTCATTGGCTCATCATCAGTTTGGTCCACGCAACTTAGTAGTAGACTTTGGCGATTTTACTACTTTTGTCGACACTATAGAAAAGTGCATTCACACACCTATCCAGTCATAAGGCGCTATATCGCTACATAAGGCGTTAAGGTGCCAAATCGGCCAACCGAGTTAATTTTTTAGAGTAGTCACGCGACTACTAGTCGACAAGTGTTCGTCACAGTTGTTGGAGTTCCTCTCAACAACAATGCTGAGTCGACTGGTATTGCACGTCTACGTTTGGAATAGGTTTTTGCACCAGAAACTGATCACTTCAGGACAGATTTCGATACGAAGATAAGCCACCAGGAGGATTAAGTGACAAGAGGGTGAATATTATGGGACAGGAAAGATCCCAATGGGTCTTTCTAATTGTTTATATAAATAAAAGTAAATCATTGACATTTTAGGGCCTGTTATAACAAATATTACTGTACGTTATTCCTATAAACAAATTTAAAAAATTGTATCTCTTATTTTATTTTTCCAGTATTTAAACTAGTCTTTAAATATTAAGAAACTACATGATTTTGGCGATACATTTAACAATTACACTCAGTGACAAACTGGCTAAATAATTCTCAATGGTGTATTTTGCAGTTATGTATCTGTAGCGTCACTAGTAGGCATAGTAATAATATTTTAATTGCAAATAGGGTTGCAGTAAGTAAACCACTCAACTTGTTGTTTTAGTAAAAAAATATATGTAAGGAAAACAAAATGTTTGTTCTTTTTTTCTTGTGATGTGATGTATGTACGAATCCATGTGATGTACGAATAAAATAGGTTTGTTCGCGAAGTTGCTTGACTCCATGAACTTTTAAGTTTGCATTAGTGCAGCGGATAACAAACATAACATATCTACCAAACTTTTAACAGAGCAATTAACAAAAACTGTCAGACTTGAAGTTGAAGCAGCACCAACTGGTCAAGTTCACGTATTTTTTGACTATTACATTTTTCACTCTTAATAGTCGTGTCTAATGATTCAAGTTTAGCATATTAGGTATATTTCCATTGAGTATGATGGCTCAATTCTTATCAAGTTTAAAGTACTTTAAATCTACTTTATATCCTCAACTTAATTCATGTAAAAATTAATACGTATAAAAGTTCTTTTACGAGAATTATTTTCAATATTATTATTCTTATAAATTACCCCGAAATCGGCGTCTGATACATCGAGTTACGTTTCTTATCACGTCATTATACGAGGGAAATTCAAAAATTATCCGTACTTTATTTCTTCAATCTTTTTATACAAATGTAGGGGTTGAACAAGTTCGCCATTTTTCTACAGTCTCTTTCCTTTTCGATGCACTTGGTCCAGCGGTCCACAAGCTTGCGTATTCCGTCCAAAAAGGTTTTTGGTTGGTCGCCCAACCATTTATGCACCGCTTCCCCACTTTGTCCGTCTAGTCTGCAGAGAACATGCTACATTGTCGATGGTAACTCGTCGGTTTGCCAGTACTGTCTCGAGCTTGCTGAATCTTCTAGTCAGTGATGGAGGTTGACGGGCGTCCTGCTCCGTCTTCGTGCATCATGCTCGTCTGGTTTCTTTTAAGCTTCTCGATCAATTCATACACACTTCTACTTGGTAGAGCACTGTCCCCGTATTGTGTTGTAAGCCTCCGATGAATTTCAGCCCCTGGAACACCTTCAGACTCTATAAATCGGATCAATGCTCTTTATTTCTCCTTGGTACATACTGTTACATAGCGACCATGTTTACACTGAAGCAGAAGCAAGAAAAATGACACTATCAAGATCACACTTCGGTAACGTTACCACAGTATCAATTCTTAGCATGCATGTGCAGAAGGCAGTGTATCAAACCTAAAGATTTATTATAACGAAAGTGTGCGGATAATTTTTGAATTATCGTCGTATTATTTTAACGGAATTTGAATTCCAACACATGGAATAAATCTTAGAAAATAATTAGTTGTTTTATGCCTTTTCATGCATAAAAGTAGTCCACAGAGAGAGGTTATAAATGATGAAACCCGCATAAATATCAAAGCGTTAGAGGATAAAGATTATTTTAATACTGATAATTAATCATCGAAACATTTATA
Source organism: Meta bourneti (assembly GCA_933210815.1). NCBI lineage: Eukaryota > Metazoa > Arthropoda > Arachnida > Araneae > Tetragnathidae > Meta > Meta bourneti. The sequence continues at coordinate 16,587,836 of OW119929.1, forward strand.
ATGCTTTTTAAATCCAATTCCTCCTTAAAAAGTGAAGTCGCTATGGCTGGTTAACGATACATATTTAAAAATCGATCGGCATTGTCATTAAAATCAGAAGACGAAAAAAGGAAGAAGGAAAATACAAAAAATGTCAAAAGTCCTTTCAAAGAAATGTTTTAAAAACTACATTTTAGGCAAAAAAAAATTAGCTCATAAAACCTTTTAAAACGAAACTAAAAAAGTTTTTATTCGCATCTTTTAACAAGGCATACTCTAATTACTCGGATATTAATCGTCGATGAAGTCTTTTTTTCCTTTAGCTCTATCCTTTTTCTAGTCATTTTCTTTGAAATTCTGTCCATAAGATTTCAAAAAGAACTCTTAAGTAAAAAGCTACTTACTTTTAATTAAACTTTGTAATATTCCGGTGGTAAAAAAATGTTATGCGTGTTTTTCTTCTAATTAACACTTAGATTATATTTCTCCTTGTCTTATGCCGCTGGCTTTAGTTATTTTCTTGTAAAATTTTTACCCTTAGTGTAAATATTTGGCTGACTGTATAAATTTGCGTGACATTAGATACACTCAGTTAGTATAGGATGTTAAAAAACTGAATTTACATTACAAAATTATTTACTTTTATCGGATTTACTGCTTAGTTTGTTAAGTTCACCAGCTAATGTAAAATACCACTTAAGAGGTATAACTCTAAGCGCCATGAGATTTCTGAATAGTGTAGAGTTGCTTTTACCGCACAACACACTTAATGACTAAGTAACTACATCTTTCCAAGCAATCCCTAGATATTTTCAACGTTTTCAAATATTCTATATAGATCCTTTCTATAGAATAGAATCCTTTAGAACGAATTTATTGCTCATTTTGTTTTAATAGAATCCATTGTAAAGATTCTACTGCTGATTTCATTAAAATACAATACTTTGGAAAGATTCTTTTGCTCCTTTCTTCAGAATTCAATCCTTTTGAAATATTCTATTGGTTCTTTCCTTCGAATAGAATACTTCAGAACTATTCTAATGCTCATTTTGTTGGAATAGAATCCATTGTAATGATTCAAAGAGTTCAAATCCAACCAAAGACCGCCGTGTGCAAAGGGGGCTGGTGCACTTTAAAACTGTCGTATCCTCAAATGTCCTCACGTTGGTGTGGAGTGGAAGTTTGGAGATCGGGGTGCCAGCTCAGGTGTGACCTCGTTATCCGACCGCTGTTCAAAATTGCGTGATCTGTCCTCGGATCTTTCCCTTCCGGGGTTGGTCCCGGACCGTCGCCAATAGCCCATTGTGATGCTCCAGTTTGACGTTAATGAAAATACCTACCTACCTTAGAATAAAATCCTCTAGAACGATTCTATTGCTTATTTTGTTGGAATAGAATGCATTGTAAAGATTATACTTCTCATTTCATTAGAACACACACACAATCCTTTTGAAATATTCTATTGGTCCTTTCCTTAGAATTGTATCCTTTGGAAAGATTCTATTCCTCATTTCATCATAATAGAATCTTTTGGAAAGGTTCTATTATATCTGTCTATCTTTTGGAAAGATTATATTATTCAAGAAGCTTAAAATTGATTAGAAGTCATGCATAGAAAACTGCACATGCTAAGTGGAATTATGTGTGTGAGCCCTCATAAGATTAAAAATGCTCCATTCCGCGTTTTAACCCCATTTTTGGTTTTAGTTTAAATAAAATTAAATTATAGAATATCAATAAATTAAACATAACGACTCATGGTTTTTCAAAAACGGAAAACGTGAAATTTTTATAGAAAATTTTCAATCACTTCCAAATTTCTACACAAAAAATAATTAAATTATCAAAAACACAGCTTACAAAATTTCTACATGCCTTTATTTTGTGAAATAAATGGAAGAATATTTCAATCAAAAATTATAAAAGTCGAAGAAACTCATTAACATACGCATTGTCACTCATAATAATGCATTGTCACATTGTAATATGTTTCAAAAATATAACACAGTCAAAACACAATACTCATAACTTTTATTTTTTTTACCCAAAAACTTAAAAGTCAGTCTTTAACCCCCGAGAGATTCACACGCATATATCCGTTCTGCAACCTTCTGTATTCTCAATGCTTCTCACTCGTTTGGATCTCCTTGATCATTGGAATCTTTTCTTATTCTCTCAACCAATTAATGTTGTTATTCAGTCATTATGTGTATGTTGTGGGGTTAAAGCAATGCTACACTACTTAGAAATCTCTTGACGCTTAGAGGGTTAAATCCGCAGGACGGCGAGTCCTCCAGCAAGTACTCCCGTACTTGCTAGAGGACTGTCGCAGTACTCTATCGCAATTGAGCTAAGATCTCAAAATCGGTACAATATTACATGATCTCATTCAAAATGCACGCAACGATAATACGAACAAAGCTACGCTTTCGTCCGTTCATGGGAATTAAATTTTTAGTTAGAGATGTATTGTCTATTACCTCAAGCACTGTTAACTACATCCAAATGGGAAATGGGCTTTTACAAACGGTCGGTAAATTTAGTGCTAAACCATATTACTTAACTCCATCATGTGAAACACGAAACCCACAATGGGCTTACGGTTTCATTAACCCACGCCATTCAAGAAGCTTACGCAAATTAACGTTAAACTTCACTAAGCTAGTAGTAATCTACGTTAAAAATTGAATGGTTTTGTTAAAGGCTTGTACTGGTTTAAAGATAATTTTAGGTCTTAGATGAAAGAGAATGAAGTTCATAATTTAAGGTTGGTAATTAATTAGCATTGCACTGGAGATACACAACGGGCTGTTGGCGATTGTTCGGGATTAATCCAAGATCCGAGGACACCACGTAATTTTGAACCACGGTCAGATGACGAGGTCAATCCTTGAGCTGGTATCCCACTCTCGAAACCTCCACACCACTCCAACGTGAGTACATTTGAGGTCACGATTTAACGTGCACCTGCCCCCGTTTACACGATGGTTCTTAGTTGGACCGAGTTTTGAACTCTCAATCCTCCAGTCGCTAATATCTGTTACCTTTCAACTGGGCTTCGGCGATCCCATAACTTAAAGGAAACGTATGCTTTAAATCAATATAAACATAGCAAATAGGCTGAACTTAAATTTAAATTCAAATGGGTGAAACAATCTGAATGGCTGCAGTAAAAGATGATGCATTAAGAGTCTACCCTATCTTAATCGTGTGGTATTGGTTTCCTGGTATGTGTTGAGCTTTGATGGGGCAGGTGGTGATGTAATAGTTTACAGACATATACGTTCATCTGTACCCCATATTCAGATATATTGTTGTGAAACACATAGGTTATCTGATATTTCACAGAACACCCGTGGCTCAATGGATTAGCCCACTGCTCTAGCAACCTGTACCTGTGTAGAGTCTATACCTGTATATTCCTGTAACTTACCTGGAGTGTATTTCTATCATTTGTGTCAGTGAAAATATATTTGTGTGTGAATGTCAATTACACGACATTGTCTTGTGTCTGAAACAAGTGGTTTTGTTCCATAAAACTTATCCTAACCAACCCACTATACCCTCCCCATATGGAAGACCGTGGAAGAGTAGCCGATAAGCAACCGGAGAATTGCGAGTCGGGAACATTGGGGTTGCTGCACGTTAAATCTGTCGTGGACTCCAATGTCCTCACGTCGGCGTGATGCGGAAGTTTGGAGAATGGGGTGGCAGCTCAGGTGTCGACCTCGTCATATGACCGTGGTTCAAAATGACGATGTCTTGTCCTTGGATCTTTCCCGTCGGGATGGATTCCGGATTGTCGCCAATACCCCGCAGTGTTGTTCCAGTACGACATTGATTCAGCCAACTACAACTAACCCTTGCCATTTGCATGAGGGGCCGACGTGACTCAGTGGATATGTCCACTGCGCTAGCAACCTTCGAGTTGGTGACGGCGCAGGTTCGATTCCTGCCAGGTGCATTCCTCCCTTGGTGTATTTCTCTCTTCTGTGTCAGTAAAATTTTCGTCGTGTTCGTGTCTATTACTTGTATGTCTTATGTCTTGCGTAGCGTGGCCAAATATGGCCCTTGTGCCATAAAAACCCCCAAACCATTTATAAGGGATGATATTCCTCCTCCACTCTTGCGACCAAGTTCCACATTTGTCACCACTTAAAAACTCTACCATAGAGATCGCTGAAAATATTGCTATTAATAACATCTCATTAAAATTGTCTATTTTATGTCTTGTGTCTGGCGTAGCATGGCCAAATATGGCCCTTGCGCCATAAAACCTCCAAACCAAACCATTTATATGGGATGATATTCCTCCTCTACTCTTGCTACCGAGTTCCACATTTGTCACCACTTAAAAACTCTACCATAGAGATCGCTGAAAATATTGCTATTAATAACATCTCATTAAAATTGTCTATTTTATGTCTTGTGTCTGGCGTAGCATGGCCAAATATGGCCCTTGCGCCATAAAACCCCCAAACCAAACCATTTATATGGGATGATATTCCTCCTCTACTCTTGCTACCGAGTTCCACATTTGTCACCACTTAAAAACTCTACCATAGAGATCGCTGAAAATATTGCTATTAATAACATCTCATTAAAATTGTCTATTTTATGTCTTGTGTCAGGCGTAGCATGGCCAAATATGGCCCTTGCGCCATAAAACCTCCAAACCAAACCATTTATATGGGATGATATTCCTCCTCTACTCTTGCTACCAAGTTCCACATTTGTCACCACTTAAAAACTCTACCATAGAGATCGCTGAAAATATTGCTATTAATAACATCTCATTAAAATTGTCTATTTTATGTCTTGTGTCTGGCGTAGCATGGCCAAATATGGCCCTTGCGCCATAAAACCTCCAAACCAAACCATTTATATGGGATGATATTCCTCCTCTACTCTTGCTACCGAGTTCCACATTTGTCACCACTTAAAAACTCTACCATAGAGATCGCTGAAAATATTGCTATTAATAACATCTCATTAAAATTGTCTATTTTATGTCTTGTGTCTGGCGTAGCATGGCCAAATATGGCCCTTGCGCCATAAAACCTCCAAACCAAACCATTTATATGGGATGATATTCCTCCTCTACTCTTGCTACCGAGTTCCACATTTGTCACCACTTAAAAACTCTACCATAGAGATCGCTGAAAATATTGCTATTAATAACCATCTCATTAAAATTGTGTTTACATTTTTTCAAAACCAAACTAGCTCATGAAGTTTTCTTTATTTAAAGCGGAACCTTTATTTCTAGATCAACACTTTCCAATCAACATTCATTAGAGCCAAGTAGTTAGCATTCAATGTATTGAACTGAAACATTCCACTCGGGGTGTCTCTGAACAAAAATGACGAGCCCAGAGGCCACAGAAGAACTCAAGGTAAAACATTCTTCTCAACATAAAATCTCTACGTTCTTCATTTTCGTCGCAATTATAAATTCGATAAATTAAGACAATTAGTTACAAGAGAAATATTCTGGGTTCCAATAAAAAATTCCTTTTGCGTTTCGAGAGAATTATTTCTCAAGAACGGTATTTTCTGTTTCTTGCTTGCTCCATAATTGTTCTTAGCTCTTTTATTTTCAGGGATAAAATTTTGAAGCTTGCAAAACTTGTGCAAATGAAGGAGCATTTTTTTTTTTGCATTTCGTAAACTTACATATATTTGTAGTAAAACAAATGCCAATGTGCAAGAAGTTTAGCGAGGCTTTTATTTCTGGGATACGATTCTTAATCTTGGAAACTTGTGTAAACGAAGAAACATTTCATAAATTTGACTACCATATTTGAAAGGGGGTGAGGTATCTCATTTGGAAGAGCAACGGACTAGCAACCGGAGGGTTGCGAGTTCGAAACTGGGTTCAACTAAAGACCGTCGTGTACGCGTTAAATCTGCCGTTACTTCAAATGTCCTCATGCTGGCGTGGTGTGGAAGTTTGGAAAGTGAGGTGCCACCTCAGGTGTTGACCTCGTGATCTGACCTTGGTTCAAAATTACCGAGGCGTTGTCATTAGATCCTTTACTTAAGGATTGATCCCGGACCGTCGCCAATAGCCCGTTTTGTTGCTCTAGTGTGACGTTAATTAACTATCTACCTACTATACTTAAAGTAAAACAAAATAAACCACATCAACGAATCTTCCGTTTGTTTAGTCAGATGAACCTTGGCAATCATTGTTGAACTTGGTACTAGAAAGAATGAAAGCTTTCTCACAAAAATTTCACGAAACTTGAGATATTTTTAAATCCAATAAATGATAGGTGTGGTTCAGGTAGGTAGGTAGTTAATTAACGTCGCACTGGAGCAACTTAACGGGCTATTGGCGACTGTCCGGGATCAATCTTGATGGGAAAGACCAGGACAATGTCGCGTAATTTTGAATCACAATCAGATGACGAGAACACCTGAGCTGGCTCCCCACTGTCCAAACTTCCTTCCACATTACACCAACGTGAGTACTTTTGAGGCCATGAGGGTCTATGGCTGAACTGTTCCGAACTCGCCATCCTTTGGTTGGTAATCCGCTACTCTTCCAACCGGGCTACTGCTGCCCTCGGTGTGATTCAGATCAACATTATTTACGATCGGTTCGCATGACATTATAAAGAAGAAAACGTTGCTGAGGTTATTATATTCCAATTAAGGGTGAATAAGTTTAGAGCAAGAAAAGAAATTTAGTACGGAAGCATTTTAAGCTGAATAAAAGAAAAATTTTAGTAGGACATACATAAAATTATTTCATCTGTTTCTTATTCAAATACAGTAACACATCGCTCCCGATAAATCGTACTCTTGTTCCTCTTTTGTTATTGTCATCGATGAGTTTTGGTTTGCGAACTGCAAAGATAGTCTCAATGCTTCTTTAGAATTGGAAATTCGGAAAAAAAGTCGCTTGTTTCAAGAGTTTTCTTAAACTGAATAGTGGGACTATTGTGATGAATAAGGCGTGCGTGAATGTTTTTTGATTCGAGGTATGAAATTATAAGGGTTTTTTTATCAATTGTTCGTAGTAAGGTACAACGCTAAGGGGCATATCTCCTTCAGGCTTACGGGGTCTTCACGAACCCGAGGTACTCTAGTGATATTTTCTTCTCTTTTCCTATGGGATAGATCTCGAGATAGATCTCGAACCGTAGTCAATAATCCATTGTCCTGGATCTTTCCCTTCGTCACCAATAGCCCGTTGTGTTGCTCGAGTGCGACGTTAATTAACTACCTACCCTTTTGTGACTAATAGATTATTTCCAAATAAGGAAAGGAGAAATACAATCTTTTCAAAGTATATTACAAAGGAGCAGTAAAATAATTCCAAAGGATTCTATTCTAAGGAACAGGCCAATAAAATCTTTTCAAAGGTTTCCGTTATAAAGAAATGACAAACAGACCATATCAAAAATTAAATTCAAAATTTATATGTGATAGCTTATAGATCAACTCTAACTAGATTAAACATCAAACGTCGTTAAAATGGCGAAAACTGCATATTAATGTAACCTCGATCTGTCACCGAGAGCATTTGGGTAGTGAAAGTAAAAACTTCGCATTCCGTCTCTGGTTTTTACACTAAAAATCCCCCTCTTACATTTAACCCTCTGATGGTTTCACACGCATATATCCGTGCTGTCTTCCCTGCATGATTCCTAGCCAGTTTTTACCTTGATCAATGGAATATTTCCTAAGATTCTTCCAACCAATATATGTATGTGGTTGTTTAGTCGTTATATATGTTGTTGAGTTAAGTATTACTACGCTACTCAGAAATCCAGTGACGCTCATAGAGTTAAAATTGACTCAACTATCTCCTGAGTCGTGTGTTAATAGTGTTTTATGATAGTTTTTCGTGAACATAGTTTTTGGTGAGATGTATTTGGGGAAGTCCATTCATCAATGGCTTACAAACTTTGCAGGGGCCGCGCTAGCCCGGTTGGAAGATTAACGGATTAGCAACCAGAGGATTGCGAGTTCGAATCCAACCGAAGACCGTCGTGTACAAAGGGGCTGGTGCACGTTCAATCAGACGTGGCCGCAAATGTCCTCACGTTGGCGTGGTGTGGAGAATTGGGTGCCAGATCAGGTGTGACCGCGTTATTTGACCATGGTTCAAAATTACGTGGTATTGTCCTCTGTTCTCTTCTCTTTTCCTATGGGGTTTACTGTCTTTTGTATACTAGGGTGTTGTGCTCCAGTGATACCGAAGATATCTTTTTTTCTGTTTCCATCGCACTACCCTGAACCTCAATCCTTTTTCCCCGTGCCGCGGTAGCCTGGTTTGAAGAGTAACGGATTAGTAACCGAGGGGTTGCGAGTTCGAATCCAACCAAAGACCGTCGTGTACAGAGGAGGATGGTGCACTTTAAATCTGTCCTGGCCTTAAATGTTCGCATGGTGTGGAAGTTTGGAGAGTGGGGTGCCAGCTCAGGTGTGACCTCGTCATCTGATCGTGGTTCAATATTACATGGTGTTTTCCTCGACTCTTTCCCTTCGAGATAGATCTCGAACCGTAGTCAATAATCCATTGCGTTGCTCCAGTGCGACGTTTATTCAATTAGATACCTACCTACCTTCGGGATTTGATCGATAAAGTACCTCAACTAACTTAACTTGATGTCAGTACAGAGGCAGTTTGGACATTTTTTGAACGATTTTAATGGACTGAAGCTCAATTTTTTACATGAAATTTTTGTGTTTTAAATGTTCCATTTGATAGCCCTTATTATTAACTATCTTTCTACACCTTAATTTCCAAGATAATAATGACTTTTGTAGTATCGACAGTGGTATTTTGTCCCATTCTTGCTCCATAGTTTTCCAGTCCTTGAATGGTTTTCGGTCGACATTTCGATAATGCCCTTTTTAAAAGCACAAAAGTCCATGGGTGAAACATCTGGAGATTTAGCAGGAATATCAGTAAAGGGTATTGACTTGATACCAGTTTTTTTTCCATTTTTTCCAAGAATTTAATAGTCGATTTAGATGTGTGGCTGCTTGCTTTACCCTGATGCAGTTCTACTGATTATTGGCACTGTGGGTAAAGACATGGTATTTATTTTTTTAATATTGGGGATAAAATAGGGTCTTGATAATATGTGGGAGTTGATTTTTTTACATTTTTCCCCTCTTTTTACTTTTAATTTTCCATTATATGCAAAACCGGCAACAATCATAAATCTCTTAGAGAAAATTCTCACGTTCACTTTGCTATAGTCCTTTGACTTGGCGGATCCTCTTTTAAAATTAAAGATCTTTCCTTACAAATATTCTCAAATTTTTTTTCTTTTTTTGGATACTTTTTGGAAGTATTTTTCCACTTTTACGTTTTTACCTTTCTCATTAATAATATTACTTATCGTACTTGTAGCTATCGAAAAACCATGACTTTTACAGCGTTTTTGAATAATTGAATTAGCAGAATTCTCTTCGGAAAGAGGAAACATAGCCTTCCATCCATTGCTTTTTTAAAAGCGCCATTTTGAAAGTAAACAAAACTCTGAGTTAGCAGACGATAAGTTATACTTTAACTATTTAACTGCTGTGAAAATAAAATTCTTTCGTAGCATACAATTTTTTTACAGCTCATCAAAATCGTTCAAAAAATGTCCGAACAGCCTCTGTAGATGTTCCTACATTTCACACTATGGCAGAAGAGCCTACGAGAAAAAGTTGAAATAACTGGTTGGTGGTTGGTTATATTTTATGGTACAAGGACTATATTTGGCAAAGCAATAACTTGTTGAAGCAGACATGACCCTTGAATTCTCAATTTTAACGAAACTGATAAAGCGAATAAGAGAGAAATCTCAATTTCCTCTCTTATTCGCGAACTTAAACTTCATCAGGGGTACAGGTAAAAGAGCCAAATGCAGTGAAATTACAAGGGGTTGTATCTGGAATTTATAATAATCTATTTATATGTAAACTCAAAAGCTACTTCAAAATGAGATTTTCGCAAAATTAAATCAATGATCGTAGTCTTAATCCACCCGATTTACAAATTAAACCTAATGCGCTATTTGTCGTGGAATTAATTTAAGCTTATTAAACTGACTTTGCATCTGCAGAATAAACTCGGTCTAGCAGATTTACTTAAACCATAGATAAACCGTCAACATCTTTCGACTAAGGACTAATGCACTATCTTAGCCTTATGGATTAATTTAAAACAGATGCGGTTGAACAATTATAATATAATGTTCGTCCCTTTCTTGCAACTATTTGTTACCTCTGATTGAATGCCTTAATCCTTCTAAATGTTTTGTTTTCCTCTCAGAAAAGAATGCTAAGCCGTCCGTTAATGTTTCGATTCCTATTCAACCGTAAGAACAGAGTATTAAGGATTCAAGGTGTTTTAATCGACTTTAATAAGAGCTTTATCCAGTTTATTCGTTATCTTTCAGAGCCTTTTACTCTATATAAGGAACTTGTAAATTTATATGGCGTTATTTTCCAATACTCATTCCAAGTTGCTCTAGTTATAAACACAACGTTGTAGATTGCATTAAGTACTAATTCATAACACTTAGGACGGCAATGTTCTACATTCATGAAAATTACAAAATTAATTAATTGAGATAAGTAGGTAGTTAATTAATGTCGCACTGAAGCAACACAACGGGCTATTGTAGACGGTCGGAGATCAACCACGAAGGGGAAGATCAAGGACAACGCCTCGATATTTTGAACACCGGTCATATGACGAGAACAACACCTGATCTGTCACCCCACTCTTCAAACTTCACGCCACGTCAACGTGAGAACATTTGAAGCCGTGACAGATTTAACGTACACGACAGTTTGGTTAAATTCGATCTCGCAACCCTCCGGTAGCTAATCCGTTACTCTTCCAACCAGGCTACCGAAGCCTAAACCGATATTGAATGAGATGAAAAGTTAATTTAGGAGATTTTAAGGAGTGTAAAAAGAGTTGATTCGTGTTCTTTGTAGTTTTGTATCGTCCTTAGCTTAATAAACGAGCGCAGATAGCCCGATACTAAGGTGGCTTGATTATAAATGCTTTCAAATAGATTTGGGACTAGCATTGTAAGACAGGACAGATCAACTGAATAATTAGAAATTAGATCATGCGGTAAGTCCAAAACACTTAACAACTGTGTTCTCACTATGGCGATGCTACCCAATAGCCGACGGAATACATCCGTTCCAACTTAACTCAGGACTGGAACTTTCACTTTCATAACTGTCGTCAGAATTTTAAAACAAAATTTCACCATCCTCGTCTTAATTTTTCAACCACTTACACGAACCCCTCACACACATTCGAAAAATTCTTGTCTGCTACATCGTTCGCGGTGACGTCATTCCTGATCAGAAACGCTAATTTGTATAATTTTCGTTAAGACGCCTTTTAATTTCAAGAGGAATAAAAATTATTAAAAAATTTCTTTTTAATAATAGATTCTATGCCTGACCGGCTTTCAGAATTGTTATTTGGACACGTTGCTGTACACTACTGTTTGTGAAAATTGCAACGCCTATGAAAGAATCATCAGACATAAATGAAATTTATTCCACGTATTACTTAGAGTGGTTTAAATAAACGATCAAATTTACTGAGCAATGAAACAAAAATAATGCCGAAAATCAGTATCTTGTGCAGCCGCCACGCGCAGCGATGAGAGCCTGCACACGTCGTGGCATCGAATCATACATATTCGGAATGTCATGCTGAGGAATGGCATTCCAGATGGCCTCTATCTGATACCAAAGTTCAGCCATACTCTCTGCCCGACGAGCGGTACGAGCAAGTCGCCGTCCGATGTGATCCTAGACAGGCTCAATGGGGGACATATCGGGGAACGTGCAGGCCATGGAAGAAGCGAAACCTGTCGTGCACTGAAGAAGGCTTGTATATTCCAAGCAACATGTGTACGGGCATTGTCTTGCTGAAATACAGCTCCGAAAATGCGTTGCAGGAGGGGTAGGACCTCGGGCTCCACAACTTCCCTGATGTAGCGCCCGCTATTCAGGATCCCCACAATTTGGAGCAGGCGGGAGCAACCATGATATCCAATAGCGCCGCAGACCATAACGCCAGGCGTTCGTCCAGTATGACGCTGAATAAGACACTCCGGGGGGAGGCGTTCACCTCTGTAGCGTCTGAGGATAACGCGTCCATCGTTATAGTCCGGATTGTAGCGGTACTCATCTGAGAAGATGCCAATCTGCACGCCATTGGCTGTGTTGGTGAGCCCACTGTAGCCGTAGGCGTCGGTGGTTCAGCGTCAAGGGAATCCTTGCACGTAGCCCATTGCGCAGAAGACGACGACGAACCGTGGGGCAGACAATGACACATTTGTAGACGTGTTCCAATGTTGTGCCAACGCACGATAGGACGCTGTACGGTCCGTCACCGCCATGCGAATAAGGTGTCTGTCGTCCCGTGGTGACGTCATATTGCGTGGCGCACTGCCGGGGTTTCGACTTGTCCGGTTCTCCATGGTCCATCTCTTCCACACACGCATCACTGTTGTGACATTACGCCCCGTGCTAGTGGCGATTTCAAGATACGAAAGTCCACCCTCACGGAGGCCGATCATGCGGCCCCGTTCGAACTCTGCTATTGCTCGTAATGCACTCTGCGTTTTTGGAGGGGCATACTGACTTCTAATCAATCATTTACAGCAGTCAAACGACGATACGCACATTTTAACGTACCTTTACAGTGCTTTTTATACACCGCTCACTTGGAAGTTTAGAGGGTGTTTCTCGGCCCACACATGCGTGATCGCTTTTTTATTCTAATCATTTGCATATCCTAACCTATTTTACATTTCCTGCAAGTATCGTTTAATTTGCATGATTCCTTCCTGGTGTTGCAATTTTCACAAACAGTAGTGTACATTGTGATATCCACACGGATAAATCTTGATCGATTTCGATTATAAATAAGAAAAAATCGCCTTATATATATATATATATATATATATATATATATATATATATATATACCATGGTTCTTTCTTGAGAGTAAATGGGTTATATTTGAGTATTATTAGATTAATAGACGTATTGCAATATAACGGAATGGTTATAGAATTGAGTTCTTATATTTCCCTCAAAATCTGTACCTTATCGAACAGTGGGGTGAATTTAAATAAGTAACTTCATCTGCATAATTTAACGCAAAATTAAGTGTTCTGCAAAGCCAATTCAACTGGATTCACATTTAGAAAAGGATTTGAGATAATCCAACCAACTTCTAAAAGCAAAATTTTTTTTGATACATCAATACCTATAATTTGCTGGAGATCCCAATTAAAAATAATGGAGTCTGTATTTTAAAAGAATGTATCGTCAAGTTCCATGCATTGAATAGGATTATCTATGAGTGGATTGGAATTCTTCTGAGGATATGTTTATAATTCAAATTTTTCCATGCCTAACATTCGGACTGGATTATGTATATTTACACGTCCTACTTTAACGTTATAACTTTATTTCAGCGCTCTTCAAGTAAGACATTAATGCCTTATCTTAAAAGGTTTTGTTTTGTACACTTGATTTATTTTTATAAAACGGATTACTACAGATCATTATGTATTGAAAAATTACTTTTATGGAAAGTTGGTCAAATTATACACATGCTGCCAAGAAATGAGCCCATCTTTTTAAGAAATTTTGCACAAAATAAATGAATTCGTTAAAATCTAACTAAATAATTTACTTATAACACACAAATGCAGTAGTAGCGGTTTAACAAAAACAAACGAAATTTCGATCATTGATAAATTCTTTTTCTGAAAAATGGAAGATGTGAGCAAACGCATCAGATTTTGACTTTTAATCTGCTTATGAAAAGAGCAATTTGAGATTGTTAAAGATAATAACAATTTATTTTCTAAAAGAATAGATTCATAATATATAGAAATATTCATATATGACCGCATTATTTCGCTGTATTTAACTCAGATACATAAACTCAAAATTTATATAAATAAGAATGGAGTGTTTGTTTGTAAAATTGGAATTCTACAAAAATGTAAAATGTTAAATATGACATTTATTTACACTTGTGAAATTGGGTATTTAGCAATTGTGTACTTCTATTAGAGTGCGGTAGTTCTTACATGGGATGAATACGAATTACAATTTGTTAACGAAAACGGAAATTAGTTAACTAATTCATCCCGAGTAATGCCGGGTTATTCTGCTTGTTCTAAATAAAATTAGTTGGCGTGATGTGGAAGTCTGGAGAGTTGAGTTCCAGCTCAAGTGTTCATCTCCTCATTTCAACCGTGGTTCAAATGAAGAGATGAACTTTTAAACTACCTACCTACCTAAATAAAATTATGAGATGAAATATTAATTCTGGCGTTGGCATATACCAAATAGCGAAGTAACATTTTGTTATCAGTTATGCACTTGCGCTTTTCGCATTAAATAGACTCGTTTCCTTACAAAATGAAGTTGTGCAAAATTAAATGTTTTTAATTTTCTCCATACCATTATTCAAATACTTATAAATTATTGATATTTTTAAGAGATGAAAAGATAAGTTTAAACGTAAGTGTTGAAATTTAAATTCTTAAAATATAATTTTTTGGTAATTTTTTTTACCCAGGAATACTTGTAAAACAATCTGATTCATACCGCAATCGTAATACTCAATGTTATTCCTATGGAGATAGTGAATTCTTAGCCCCTGCACAAAAACCTCGGATAAATAGGACGGGGTTAATAAGTAGCCTATGTTCCCCTCACGATTCTAAAAAGTAATTGTAACAAATCTGGCGTGGATTGGTCAAACGCTGTAGATTTGTACCGAGAACAAACAGGCAACTATGCCTTAAAAATATATGTCCCAATTTTTCTAAGTGTTTTTCTCCATGTGTGCAACCGAAGAGTTGATCTACAAATCTTTAACCCTCCAAGTGGTTTCAACGAGATATCTCGTCCATCAAGATCAGTCCAATGTCACTAATGACGAGATATCTCGTCATCAAGATATTGCAAATTTTTTATGATGACAAAATCTGGTCAGTTTTTTCTAATGACGAGATATCTCGTGCATTAAGATCTGGGAAGTTTTGCTAATTACGAGATACCTCGTCGAGACACCCATCAGAAGGGTTAATGCAATCTTACTGATACTCAGAGCACCTGAAAAGTAACCAGTCTTCATCTCCCGATGAATTAGAAGCCGATTAGAGAAACAAGGAATATGCAACACCCTCCTCTCTCCTTTTTTACGAAATTGCCACGAATTTCACCTGCCTTCTCTTTAATTTATGTAAACCAGTGAATATAGGCACTTATTACTTGCTCTCAATACTGATTCTGAAGTGCGCATTAACCCACTTGATGGTCCTTGTATCAACCATGTATCTTCTAAGTACAACTGACCAGATCTTGACCGACTAGATATCTCGTCATTAGAAGAAAAATGGCCAGATCTTATCTCGCCATCATCAAAAAATCGGCAATCTCTTGAGATATCACGTCATTAGTAAAGTCAGTCAGATCTTGATGGACGAGATATTTCAACAGAACCACTTGGAGGGTGGTTATCCGACAAGTTATCTCGTCATTAGCAAAACTGCCCAGATCTTGGACGAGATATATAGTCATTAGAAAGAAACACGATCACTAGAATAAAATTGACACGATGAAGCTATATCTCGTTATTAGCAAAACTGCCCAGACCTTGACGAGATATATAGTCATTAGAAAGAAACACGATCACTAGAATAAAATTGACACGACGAAGCTATATCTCGTCATTAGCAAAATTGGTCAGATCTTGACGGATGAGATATCTCGGTAAAACCCTGGGAGAATTAACCCTCCTAGTGGTTGTCTCGACGAGGTATCTCGTCATTAACATAACTACACAGATCTTGTTGGACGATGTATCCTGATCCTGATCTTCTCATAAAAAAATCGCCATCATCTTGATGACAATATATATCGTAAATAGCAAAATGGGTCTTGATAGACAAGATATCTCGTCGAAATAACGGTGGGTTAAGAATCTATAAGTTAACCCACTGAGGCTCCTAAAAGTTATATTCCAACTTGGTTTCTACCCCAGTTCTATTGACTTCCCCACGTACATCCCGCAATTTGCTTATGTCCCTCAATGTGGCACTTTTTTCATAAAGTGAACGAAATAATTCCCTTCGATTGGTTTATTGCTATTTATATCCGCGTAGGCAGCTCCTCTTCGGCTTTTAATAAAAGAAAACAGGGCCGCCATCGACCGTTCCCTCGTCCTCCTTTTTAACAGCGTGTCTTTAATACCGAAAAAATAATCCCTTCCCATAGAAACATCGCAGGGAAATATGAAATAAATAAATAAGCAGAAAGTGGAGCCGTAAAAATAAAGAGAATTGGATTCTTCTGTTAGATTCCGCGATAAACGCGGTAGGGGAAAATGACAAAAAAAATCCCTCTTCAACTGTGTGTACGTTTTTTTTATCCCTCTTCGTTTTTAAACCTAATGACAGAGACGTAATAAAGGTAGAATTTCTATTCTAGTGAGAACGGGGAATATAACGAAGAAAGAAGTTTTTGCTTTCGGTTGTTTTATAAGTAGTAATTGCACTCGTTGCGGAATCCCTTGTGGCTTGGGAAACGAGGAAGGGAAAAAATCCCTATTTTCCCCTCTTTGTTTTCTTTGTAAGGATTCGTCCATTTGTGTTTGGTATCGCTATTTCGGGAGAGGGTTTTTTATACCTCTGGGCTTCTTTCGACTCGGGAGACTAAATTGATTTTAATCAAGTAGATATTAATGAAAATGTTCGTTCCGAGCCGTACACTGTGGTGTCGGGAATGTTTTCAAAGGATAGCAAATAAACTAATTGTTTTTTGTATAAGTGAAATGAATAACGAAATGTTTGCTTTACATCATTTTTAATTCCCCATTTTCTAACAGTAAAATGAGTAAAAACCAGTACCGTAGCGTTGCATTCGTGTCTGGGGACGCCGAGATTGGATCGAAATGTTAACGGAAACAAAAGTTATAAATGCCTTAAGTCAACTTCATTGGCCGTTGTTTCTTTTCCGCGAAGACAACATAAAACAAATAATTTTCGTTCCTAAGTTAATAACAGAGCCTAAAGGGCACCATTTTCTACCAATCGGCAATTCTGTATGGATGATCCAAACGCTGTCTTAAAGCTTGACCGTCGTGTGCAAAGGCGAGAAAAGGAGGAGAGAATAATAAACCATGCGGCAAGAACCAACAGCTGCTATTTTCTTTCCGTAGTCAATACAATACAAACCATGTTGAGCCCTAATTTAAAAGGAACTCAAACGGCGCAACTGTGCCTAAACGTGGCAACTCTGTATGGATGATCCAAACGCTGTCTTAAAGCTTGAGACAGTCGATTGCAAAGGCAAGAAAAGGAGGAGAGAATGATAAATCATACGGCAAGAACCAACTTCTGTTTCTTTTCCTCAGAGGCAATATACTACAAATCATGCTTAGTCCTAATTTAAAAGACGCAACTGTGCCTAAACTTGGCAACTCTATGGTTGATCCAAACGCTGTCTTAAACTAGAGGCAGTCGTTTGTAGAGGCGAGAATATGAAGAGATACTCGTAATTATAAACCATGCGCAAGGACTAACTGCACAGATTATCTCGACTGGATGCTAGTCTTAATCAAATGCGTGGGGAAGGGGAGAAAACTGTTTTTTCAAAGTACTCATTGCATAAAACTTTCTATCTGTATATGTGTCTATTACTCGACGTTGTCTATCTTGTGTTTGGAGCAGCATTGCCAAATACGGCCCTTGTGCCACAAAACCTAACCAAGAATCTCTGGTGGAATGCATGTCTTCTCCACTGGCCATCGAGTGTTCCCTGAAGGGTGTATGGCATGGCAGGACTCCGACAGTGGACATTCCGTAGTCGTAGTGCAAGGAGAACCATCAGATCCACATGTTGGTAGGGATTTATGTTTGGGGTTTTATGGCATAAGGGCCATATTACGTGGTGTTAATTAATTAACTACCTACCTTTACTCTGGTTGGTAGGTAGATAGTTAATTAATAGTTAACACAACGGGCTATTGGCGACGGTCCGGGATCAATACCCAATGGAAAGATCCAAGGACAATGCCTCGTAATTTGGAACCATGGTCAGATGATGAGGTCAATACCTGAGCTGGCACCAAACTTCCACACCACGCCCACGTGAAGACATTTGAGGCCACTAAAGATTTAATGTGCACCAGCCCCACGTACACGACGGTCTTTAGAAGGACCGAGCTTCGCACTTTCAACCCTCCTGCTGTTAATCCGCTGCTCTTCCAACTGGGCTACCGCGGCCCCTTCTTTACTCTGGGGACGAGTTCATGATGTGAGTAGTCCGTTTCACGTTCCATCCGCTCTGCAATTTGATGAGCAATGCTTTATTGATCTGTTGTTTGATGTGGCTTGGCGTTCTTTTGATGTTGACGTTCATTGTGTGTTCTCTGTACTTGGTTGATAATTTGGTTAGAGCATCTGCTGCTTCGTTACCGGTGTTGTCGATGGGCGTATTCATCCAGGGAAAAGAGATATCTCCGGTCTCTGAGCTAGTAGTTTGTATTTCTGGATCTTGAAACGGTTAAGCATGCAAAAAGCGTCAAATGAAATATTTAAGTAGATTAAACAAATTGTCTTTGGCCGATTCGGTTGAGTTACCCGTCTCCGTTGTTTCGAACCATTAAATACTAGTCGAAATTCGGGTCAATATTAAGTTTGTTTGCTCGATGTTGCCAACGCCTAAGTTTTCTAGGCCATCTGTAAAGGCCAGTACTAGTACTTCGCTAACTAGGTCATGCAAATCAAATATTGGTATGGCTTCCCTAATACACTGCTGGCCACCCAAATTGCAACACCAAGAAAGACAAGAGATATCACAACAAAATTTATTTTGTAGATAACATGTTGACCAAGTATCAAATGATTAGATTTATAGACTTCTGTGAAGTGTGGTTCCTGCCAAAATCAGTAGCCAGAGTAGCCGCCATTGTTGGAGATCACCGCTGCCACACGCCTCGGCATTGATTCAAAGAGACTTTGGATGTGTTCTTGGGGTACAGCAGACCAAGCAGCTTCCACACGTTGCCAAAGTTGATCTGGTGTGGCAGCTGGGGATGTATTCTGGGTCAATCGTTGAGCAGCCATGGACCACATGTTTTCTATCGGCGAAAGATCCGGAGAGCGAGCTGGCCAGGGAAGCAATTCAATCTGGCGATTGACGAAGAACCCTTGGACAATGCGTGCCACGTGTGGTCGAGCATTATCCTGTTGAAATATGGCTGTGGGCAAGCCCTGAAGGTAAGGAAGGACAACTGGCTCCAACACCTCGGAGATGTAGCGCTGGCTGTTTAAAGTACCGGCAATGCGTACTAGAGGAGTGCGAGAGTGATATCCAATACCGCCCCATACCATAATACCCGGTGCAGGACCAGTGTGGCGGTGCATAACGCAGCTGTTCAGCATCCTCTCTCCACGGTGTCTCCAGACTCCAATCCGAACATCGTGGTGTTGAAGACAGAAGCGTGACTCGTCAGTAAAGACAATTTCATTCCATTCTGCCGTCCACATCCTTCTTTCATCGCACCATTGGCGGCGGAAACGTCTGTGGCTCTGCGTCAAGGGTAGACGAAGCAATGGAAGTCTTGCGGACAGACCACTCTGCTGTAAACGGCGTCGAATGGTACGCGCAGACACTGGATGATGCGGTACAGACTGAATGTGCTGTGCTATGGTTCGTGATGTGGCTGAGCGATCCGTCACTGCCATACGCACAATATGCCTGTCATCACGTGAAGTGGTGCACTGAGGTGGATGCGATCGAACACGTCGGTCCGTCGTACCCTCCTGCATCCAACGATCACATATCCGCATTACAGTTGTTTGGTTTCGTCCAACAAGACTACCGATTTCCCTGAAAGATAATCCACAATCTCGGTAGGCCACTATCCTTCCTCTGTCGAACTCGGATACTTGATCAAAAGATGATCGCTGTTTTCTACGAGGCATAATTGATCGTTTTTTTTGAAAAAACCACAAGAAAAACACAATTGCCGCACTTGAAATCGTCGAAATCTCCAAGCCTTAAATAGCGCTTTGAAGTGGCGCCACAGGCGCGCGTGATGTGCGTCTGCGCTGAAATTCTAATCATTTGCATATCTCACCTCCGCTAATGAATGTTGTAAATTTCATATTATTTGCATGCTTCCTTCAGGGTGTTGCATTTACGGTGGCCAGCAGTGTATTTAGGGGCTGCAATATAGCCCGTTTGGAAGAGAAACGGATTAGCAATCGGAGGGTTGCGAGTTCGAAACTCGGCCCAGCCAAAGACCGCGATTGTCCTCACGTTGGCGTGTTGTGGAAGTTTGTAGAGTGGGGTGCCAGCTCAGGTGACCTCGTCATCTGACCGTGGTTCAAAATTACTTGTTGTCCTCGAATCTGTCCCTCAGGGATTGATCTCGGACCGCAGCCAATAGCCCCGCTGTGTTGCTCCAGTGCGAAGCGTTAATTACCACCCTAATATTTAGTTCAATACAGATTTTGGAGGCTGCATTACTTAAGCGTATCTAAAATCAAAATCATGATAGTTTCCAATGGTCACGAAACTAAGTTTCCTCACTTTCAACATATCTCAAGTATTATGAATGGAAATTTTACAATTTCAATTGCCAAAGCTTGTAGATTTCAAAGAGCGTTTAGTCTGACAAACCTTACCAACTTTATATTTGTAGGTAGTTAAATTAACGACTCACTGAAGCAACACAACGAGTTATTGGCCTCAGTCCGGGATCAATCCCGAAAGGAAAGGTCCAAGGACAATACGATGTAATTTTGAACCTCGGTCATATGACGAGGTGCCAACTTGAGGACATTTGAGGCCACGACAGATTTAACGTGCACCAGCCCCCAGGTACATGACGGTTTTTAGTAGGATTCGAACTCGCAACCCTTCGGTTGCTAATCCGTTACTCTTCCAGCCGGGCTATCGTGGTCAGGTTGTAATTGTAGAGAACTACTCTACAATTATACCCTGGGGTATAACGGCCACGGTATAATTGTAGAGTAACTACCCAATATATGTGGGTATGTTACCCGCTTTTATTGGATAGACAGGAAACCGATCTGTAAAAGGTTAAAAATGCATTTGGTTGTACTATGAAAACAGAACTTTACACCTCAAGCGAGTGAATTTTAAGCGCTATAGATACACTATTTTGCTTCTTGTAGTTAAAAAGAGACCTCGAGCGCTCAAGCTCCTTACAATGACTTATTATTTCAGTATAGAGCACATATTCCCTTAGCAACCTATGTGCATTCAGTACTTCTAATTAAATTATGTTTCCTTAGCATGTGGATTGAGTCCCTGTCTCACAAATACACATGTTATAATATTTAATTAAATTGTATGTTCTGTTAATAATAGATTAGTGCTTTCAAATAAACCATTACTTAGTACCTTTCCTATTTACCAAGACGTCGTGCTATTAGATTTAGTATAGCAGGTATTAATAATACAGTAACGTATTTGTCAAAGCGCGACTTAATCTTCTTGTGTACTTAGCAATCTCGTTCCTCGCAGGAAAAATTCATTTTAGTTGGAAAAAACATCCACTAAAAAGGAGAATCAGTGATGAAAATTGTATTAGGAAATCTTAGTAGGGACAAGCGTTATCATGTCTAATTGTTACCATCATAATTACCGTGAGCAATTTTAACCCATTGATAACACTTGGTCTTGGAAAAACTATTATCAGCATCTACTCTGTTGAAGACAACAAACGGCCATTATTTATTAGCGATTACGGCGAAACAAAGAGATTCTAAAAAATAAACGAAGAAAATTCTACTGCATTCATTACCAGAACGTAATGAAGTATCTTATAATATAATTCAGAAATGCTCCCGCTAAGATTATGCATCGCAAAGTACTCTTCTTTTTAAATGCGCAATCGATTGCCGAAGCTCTATGGATACTTCCAGTTCCTAAACAATTCCTTTTTTGTTCAAGAACCTTCCGGAACATTTGTTTTTGCGCCTTTTCCTTATAATTCAAAGGAGATAAACTATTCTACATGTATTTATTCATTCGCCGACCAAATGGGAATATTAAAAACCGCTTTTGAGTAAAAGTGGAACATATTGCCCGGTTATTCTATTAACATATCACATGGCTGATAATAAAAAGAGTTGCTTGCTTTTCTTCCAGCGTTGCGTGTCTACAGTTTACTAAATTAATAAAAAAAACTTATTCATTTGAATTATTTCCCTACGTTTTTCCCCCTTCCAGCGATAAGAAAGTTTGAAAGCGCTTTTTCCCCATACGATTTTCCCCAACAAGCGTTGAAATCTCACGCAGTCTTCAGTTTGTTATTTTTCTTTCAAATCTCTCTGACTTTAATCTCGCTCTGAAACAATCATTTCGATTCCGTTGAGCGTTTGCGTGATATTAATAACATTCCCCCGGGAAATGTGTATGGCATTTTCTGAATATTGTCGAAAATACCTCCATACAGCATCTGGGAATGCGACGTAGTTGTATTTCTTCGAAAGGACTCGGTGCTTTCATTAGCACGTAATTAGCAATTAAAATTACAATAATCAAAGGAACGATTCTTGCTAATGAGGAATACAAGAAATAATGATGCAAGCCAGAGAAATTCGTCGTAAAACATATTTGTCTTTGTGGAGCTTCCAAACGCATCACTTTCAAATGACGAATTAATTGCTTGTCCCTTCCTGTCAATGGTTAGTGTTTAATTACTCGTTTACACATGGTGTTCACCTATCTAATGTTGGTCTTCCTTTCGCTCTTACAATTTGAAATAGATTTCTACGTGATTAGAACCAATGACGACCAAGGATTGTAAAGGTACGTAATTGAAATAACGTCGCACTGGAGCAACACAACAAGCTCTTGGCAACGGTCCGGGAACAGTCCCGAAGAACATCTGATCCGAGGAAAACACCTCGTCATTTTGAACCACGGTCATACGATGAGGTCAACATCTGAGTTAGCCAGAGAAATGCGTCGTAAAATGTATTTGTCTTTGTGAAGCTACCAAACAAAGCATCACTTTCTCTAAAACTACTGATTAATTGCATGTCCCTTCGTAAACAGTAGTCAATGGTAAGTGTTTAATTACTCGTTTACACATGTGCACTTATTTAATGCTGGTCTTCATTCTGCTCTTACAATTTGAAATAGATTTCTACGTGATTAGAACCAATGACGACCAAGGATTCTAGAAGTAGGTAGTTGAAATAACGTCGCACTGAACAACACAACGAGCTATTGGCAAGGGTCCGGGAACAGTCCCGAAGGGATCCGAGGACAACACCTCTTCATTTTGAACCACGGTCATATGATGAGGTCAACATGAGTTGGCACCCCAAATATCAACACCACGCCAACGTGAGAGGATTTTATTGATCAGAAATTCAGTCCACCTACAATACTTTATGATTGCAAACCATTGCACTGATATGTATACTACTTTATTCTATATCAATTATTGTAGTGGTACGTAATTCCTCACAACATTCCCCTCCTTGTAAAACTTAACAGTGGTTGAATTCGGTAGATTTCGAAATTTCATCAATAATAGCCACTCATCAGTGTAACAGGACTTGTTTTAACTTGTTTTTATAAATTGCAGTTGTCGTCCGTTAAACTCCGTTAAAAGATGGTCCATTCATTAAATTCATTCGTTAAAAGATGGGCCAATCCATTGCACTGATATGTATTCTACTTTATTCCATATAAATTATTGTAGCGGTAGGTAATTCTCCACAACATTCCCCTCCTTGTAAAATTTAACTGTGGTTGAATTCGGTAGATTTTGAAACCTAATCAATAATAGCCACTCATCAATGTAGCAGAATCTTATCTTGTTTTTATAAATTGCAGTTGTCGTCCGTTAAACTCTGTTAAAAGATGATCCATTCATTAGATTCATTCGTAAAAAGATGGGCCAATCCATTGCACTGATATGTATTCTACTTTATTCCATATAAATTATTGTAGCGGTAGGTAATTCTCCACAACATTCCCCTCCTTGTAAAATTTAACTGTGGTTGAATTCGGTAGATTTTGAAACCTAATCAATAATAGTCACTTGTCAGTGTAACAGAATCTTATCTTCTTTTTTAATAAATCGCAGTTGTCCGTTAAATTAACATATGGTCATTTTGCTTCTTCATGCGTAAAACTTGTGCAACAATTTTTGAACTTTTCAATCTATTCGTAGACAATCCGTTGTGGCTGTATTCGTACTTGTTATGAAAGTCGTCGATGGATTTCGGCTCTGACTAATTTCAGACCACAAAAAGACGGATGACTGAGGGCTGTTTGGTGCAAATGGAAAACGGCCATGATTAACTAAATCTGTAACAGAAGCTTGATGATTCGGCACACATCCCTCGAGGTACCGTTCTTGATACAATCTCACGGCAACTCGTCCATTTCTACTTTTCTAGAAATGAACTTCTCCATTCTAATCAACCGGAGCCGTTGTAACGTTTATTTTTACGAAACCATTAATGTGTATTCTCATAGCAACGACGTCAAGTCCCAAGGAGCTTGAGGGGCCGCGGTAACCCGGTTGAAAGAGTAACGGATTAGCAACCAGAAGGTTGTGAATTCGAATCCAAAAGACCGTCGTGTACAAAGGGGGCTGGTGCATGTTAAATCTGTCGGGGACTCAAATGTCATTACGTTGGCTTGGGGTGCTAGCTCAGATGTTGACCTCGTCACCTGACCGTGGTTCAAAATTACGTGTTGTCCTCGATCTTTCCCTTCGAGTTTGATCCCGGACCGTCGCCAATAGCCCGTTGTGCGACGTTAATTAAAATACCTACCTATCCAAGGGGCTTGAATTAACAGGTTTTGAATTTATTTCAAAATAATCTCACAAAGACGTCTGGAATCAATTTTTTATAAATAATAACTTTTTTCGAGTTTTTCCTAGTTAATTATAACTTAATAATCGATATTCCCAATTGCTCAACCTTAATCTGTCCGACAATTATTACAAATTCTGCGACATATTCATCAATGAATTAATTGTTGATGCGCAATTATCTCCGTTACTATGTTAGATGAACATTTGATTAAAGGGTCATTTCAAATAGGGCAAGCGAAGTTTCAAATACGCTACAATACTCAGTAAATATGGCAGATAAGTCACGTGATTGTGCAATTAAACTAGAATTGTAACTACGTTGGGCAATAGTTATCGTAGAATAGAATGTCATTACATGTGAATTATTCATTGCATCATTCATATTTGACCTTCTTTCGAATTTTCTATCGCTCAAGCAAGGGATGTTGCTTAGAGACGAGAAATTCCACTTCGATAATTGATACGTTAGTTATACGTTTCTCTCATATTGGATAAATATTCAGACATCGTTCATTGTTGAAACCACATAGCTTCATATTAAATAAGTTTGGGTTCGGTTGCAGTCCGATTTTCTCATTGGATATGTCGAGATGTTTACGGAGGTGGTCCAAAATAAATCAAAGCCCAGACCTGATATATATTATTAATATCAAGATACGCGAAAGAGAAGTTGTAAAATTTGATGCACTGAAGTGTGTAATCATTTATTTATTCCATGTTGTGGTATTACTGTGATTTATAAAATAAGTAGGGCCATTGATAAACTAAAGTTCCAGTTTTAATTTTAATAAATCAAATGTGAACTAGCGTAATATATTTAAACTTCTGAAGGGTATTATAGTGATGAGTTATGAATTCAGATGGGCATTAATACATTGCTTCATGTTTGGAATAAATAAAAAAGAGAACTTACAAATATTTGATAGTATTGGAGAATAACTGTTATGTCATCTATTCCATGTCTTCAAAAGTTTAATTAATTCAAAAATATTGTAGTCAGTTTTTGTAAATAAATTTATTTACCTTTTTACAAGAACAATTTACTTTTTTACAAGCACACACAACGAAAATTTCCCCCACAAAAACTTATTCAGCCTGCAGCCTATAAATGCTTTTACAAAATGCCAGCGCAGTTGCTTAGCAACGGAGAATAGTTTTGTTATGTGGCGCGCGCTTGCAATTTTGTTACTAGTCAAAGCGCTCACATCATTATAAGAACTTTGGGAAATTTAAAGTCTCACGAAAAAGGCCTCAAACGCATAAGACCACATTACAACCTGCACGCTTCCCTTTCGGGACCCGTCATCTGACTGATTCATAATTACGAAGCGTTGTCCTTGGATCTCGGACCGTCGTGAATAGCCCGTTGTGTTGTTCGAGTGCGACGTTAATTAATTACCTACCCTTTTATGGCAAATAGATTCGTTCCAAATAATTATAATCTACGGAAAGGAGAAATAGAATCTTTTCAAAGTATATTACAAAGTAAGGAGCAGGCCAATAGAATCTTTCCAAGGGTTTCCGTTATAAAGAAATGACAAACAGACCATATCAAAAATTAAATTCAAAATTTATATACGATAGCTGATTGATCAACTCTAACTAGATTAAACACCAAACGTCGTTCAAATGGCGAAAAACTGCATATTAAAGTAACCCCGATTTGTGTCACGCGAGAACATTTGACTAGCGAAAGTAAAAACATCGCATTCCGTCTCTGGTTTTTACACTACAAATCCCCCTCGTACATTTAACCCTCTGAGGATTTCACACGCATAAAGGGTGAGTCTAAATAGTTTTTACAAAATAAGAGGGGTGATAGTACCCATCCAGACTAGCAATAATTACCATGGAACATAGGGTCGTATTCCACTCTGAGAGGCAGAAAAGAGTCAAATTAGAATTTCAACATGAACTTACAACAGTGTTGGGAAAGCGAATGAACGATACCAAAAGTTGCACAATCTTATTGATTGATCAGAGTAAAACTCACAGCAAGTGCTCGAAGTGGCGGCCACGCGTGTCGTTGCACAGTTCACACCGGCAAAGGAATGACTGGCGCACCCTCTCGAAGATTCCTGGTGTTGTGTTAATTTTGTCTGCGGTAACACCGATTCTCGCTACGAGATCTTCAGCGGAGTCCACAGGCGTCTGGTACACTAAAGCATTCAAGAAGTGCTTAGGAGATATGCTACGTAGGCAAGTACAAAGCGACGTCAGAGGCTATGACTTGTTCATGCTCGACGCGTTTCGACTTTATTCTTTTCTGCCTCTCAGAGTGGAATGTGATCCTATGTTCCATGGTAATTATTGCTCGTCTGGATGGGTACTATCACCCCTCTTATTTTGTAAAAACAATTTAGACTCACCTTGTATATCCGTGTTGTCTTCCCTGCATGACTCCCAGTCAGTTTTTACATTGATCAATGGAATACTTCCTAAGATTTTTCCAACCAATATATGTGGTTATTTAGTCGTTATATATGTTGTTGAGTTAAAGTAATACTACACTACTCGGAAATCTAGTGACGCTCAGAGTTAAAATTGACTCAACTATCTCCTGAGTCGTGTGTTAATAGTGTTTAATGATAGTTTTTCGTGAACATAGTTTTTGATGAGATGTATTTGGGGAAGTCCATTCATCAATGGCTCCCAAACTTTGCAGGGCCGCGGTGGCCCGGTTGGAAGAGCAACGGACTAGCAACCGAAGAGTTGCGAGTTCGAATCCAGCCAAACACCGTCGTGTACAAAGGGGGCTGGTGTACGTTAAATCTGTCGTGGCCTCAAATGTCCTCACGTTGGCGTGGTGTGGAAGTTTGGAGAGTGGGGTGCCAGCTCAGGTGTTGCCTCGTCATCTGACCGTGGTTCAAAATTACGTGGTGTTGTCCTCGGATCTTTCCCTTTGGGATTGATCCCGGACCGTCACCAATAGCCCATTGTGTTGCTCCAGTGTGACGTTAATTGAAATACCCCCCCCCCCAAACTTTGCAGGGATCGCGCTAGCCCGGTTGGAAGATTAACGGATTAGCAAACAGAGGGTTGCGAGTTCGAATCCAACCAAAGACCGTCGTGTACAAAGGGGCTTGTACACGTTCAATCTGTCGTGGCCTCAAATGTACTCACGTTGGTATGGTGAGGAGAATTGGGTGCCACAGCTCAGGTGTAACCTCGTTATCTGACCGTGGTTCGAAATTACGTGGTATTGTCAACGAATCTTTCCCTTCGGATTTGATTCCGGGCCGTCGCCAATAGCCCGTTATGTTGCTCCAGTGCGACGTCGATTAAATGCCTACCTACCTACCCAAACTTTGCACCTCGAATGATTTACAGGGACGCCACGAGCTGTATATTTTATAACTTTTACATTAAATTTATGTTTCCATATACTACTCAGTTTTAATGTGTCTCAGATATACTTAGTTTTCCAGAAATCATTTATTTAAAATATTGATTTTCAAGGTACGTAAGTAGGTATTTTAATTACCGTCACACTGGAGCAACACAACGTGCTGGGCTATTGGTGACGGTCCGGGATCAATACCTAAGAGAAAAATCCGAGGACAACACCACATAATTTCGAAACACGGTCAGATGACGAGGTCACACCTGAGCTGACACCCCTCTCTCCAAACTTCCACACCACGCCAACGTGAGGACATTTGAGGCCACGACACATTTAACGTGCACCAGCCCTCTTTTTACACGACGGTCTTCGGTTAGAGTCCAACTCGCAACCCTCCGCTTGTTAGTCCGTTAATCTTTCAACCGGGTAACTCGGCCCAACAGTGTAATCAGATTCGGAAAGCTGTTCAATAAATGCTAAAACAAGAGGGATTAAAGTTTTCTGAACTTATCACCTCAAAGTAATACCCTCTTCAAAAAATATCACTGATGCTGTAATCACGGGTGTTATCGTCTTAGGGCAACAAATTAGAGTTAATGAGAGCGAAAGTAAACAAAGATGTATTGATTTAATTTCTTTTTTGCGTTTTCTCTCGAAAACGTCTTCGTCAGATTTTTTATACAATAAACAGAAATATTTTATGCCTCCGCGGATTAGTACCCTGTAAATAAAGTGGTTTTTTGTTTAAAATTAGTTATTTCAACCGAAGTTATGTATGAAAGGATACACGTAAAAAAGCAAATAATCTGGGACATAATGCTGCACTTTCTACAAACGCGAAAAAGAAAGTCTTTATGTGGATAGGAGCTTAAGCTGTTGGGAATAGCAGCACTTAATCGCTCCCACTTTTCGCTAAGACTAAGGTTTTAATGCGACATCAAATGCGAAAAAGCCTCAAAACGCGAAAGAAAATAAATTAAACTCTCTTGAAAGACACTCTTGGTCGTGTAAAAAAAAATGTCGTCTTATCGCCGAGGGAAAATGGTTTCAATCACTTGCTCAATAAGGATAAAGCTCCAAGTTTATTTATTTTTCAAAGGACTTGAAGAATGTTGCAAATGACACTGCTTAAAGCTGTTGTGAAATTTTGTATTGTGTGTTAAGTCATAGTTTTACGAACTTTAATATCTTTATTTTTTTAATTGCAGTTACATGCGTAGACTTTTATTTTTTATGTGAAGTTTTACTGTAATCTCCCCATGCGCTATCGTCATCTGACCGTGGTTCAAAATTACGTGGTGGTGTTCTCGGTCTCCTTTTGGGATTGATCCCGGACCGTCACCAATAGCCCGTTGTGTTGCTCCAGTGTGACGTTAATTAAAATACTTGCGTCATAAAACCCGAAAACAAACAATCAATGTAATCTCCGGTTGAAAAAGTAACGGATTAGCAACCTGAGGGTTACGAGTTCGAATTCAACCAAATACCGTTGTGTACGTGGGGGCCTGGTGCACGTTAAATCTACCGTTAACGTCCCAAATGTCCTCATGGGGACAGTGTGGAAGTTTGGAGAGTGGAGTGCCAGCTGTGGTGTGAACCTCATCATCCGACCGTGGTTCAAAATTACATGGTGTGCTCGATAGGTAGGTATTTCAATTAACGTCAGACTGGAGCAACACAGCGAGCTATTGCTGTTGTCCTCGGAACTTTCCCGGACCGACACCAATAGCCCGTTGTGTTGCTCCAGTGCGACGTAAATTAAATCATACCTATCTTCCACCCTAACGAAGTCATGTTGTGTAGGAAGTTAATTAACTTCGCACTAGTGCAACTCAACGGACTTTCGGCGACCGTCCGGTATCAATCTCGAAAGGTATTGGTATTGGTATTTTCAATTAACGTCACACTGGAGCAACACAACGGGCTATTGGTGACGGTCCGGGATCAATCCCAAAGGGAAAGATCCGATCAATCTCGAAAGGAAAAATACGAAGATCGAGAAGCATAATAATATTGAGTATTGCTAGGTAGCGCTGTCTCCTGATCTGGCTGTGCAGATAACGTCAGATTTAAAATCTACAGGAATCGCCTTTCTAGATGACGTTGGAAGTTTTTTTAGAATCTTAGAGTATGAGGCAATCACAGATGGGTCGTTTGCGCTGAAAATCGCTCAATATCATCGCTTATGTATCCCCTCTGTAAAATGCGGGATGGAATTTTAAAGCATAAAGTGTAATTGCTTGAAACGTTCATCATGATATCGTATCAATATGATTTGTCGGCCTTTCATAATGATGGTGGAATTCCGAAATTCGCATTCCTGGTGCAAGGTGCTACAAATAGAAAATATTCATTTACAAAACTGACTGCAATAATACGAGGTATGTCATTTTTTTTAAGAAAATGAACTTAAAGGGCATTCTCAATCACTCCAAAACTCAAAATCACATTTTGTATATAGTCATCTCGGTATCAGTTTTTGTAGGTTTGTCTTACCTATTGTATGTGAAATGGATCTAAAGTAAATTGTAGAAGCTTTAAAAGTCTCAATTTTTTTAATTATTTTGCGCTCGCTTATTTTTTCTGCATATTTGCATTTTCTATAACAGAAAAGGGATTTTTTGGATCATTTTCAATAGACGTTTAACCGATTAAACCCGAGCAACGCCGGGTAAATTCAACTAGTAATGAATAGAAATGCTTTTGAATGTTAAGACAATGTTGGAAATTCTGCTTTCATATCAAGAAAGCATTAATTATCCAATTTTGAAATGACATTTTTTGAGTTTGACGTTTGCTTCACATTTGAGATCTTTCGTTGTATGTCTAGGCAACTAAAACTGCTTCTAAAATGTGCTTGAAGACTAATTTTGCTGCTATTTTTTGGAGAATTTATGCTACTATTTGTAAGAATGGGACAATAGCATATCATTCTATGCATGTCCTACTTTGAACTTCGTAACTACCCTGTCAAAATTCGTAACGCTCTAGCGATGA
The DNA here is from genome assembly GCA_933210815.1 of Meta bourneti. Classification (NCBI taxonomy): domain Eukaryota; kingdom Metazoa; phylum Arthropoda; class Arachnida; order Araneae; family Tetragnathidae; genus Meta; species Meta bourneti. Next base: position 16,619,059 of record OW119929.1, read on the forward strand.
AACTAATCTTTAGGAATCCTTCAAGCATTTTCAGAGCAAGTGGCATCCCATCAAAGACATGTTTTACATTCAACGGACGCATTTATCCCGTGAACGGAAATCACCCCCACATTTTCCAAAAAACGAAATAGTTTTTCATCATTTCTGATTCTCAAAGTACCTTAAACAGCCTGTAAAATACTCCTTTGGGAGAAAAAATTTTGTTTAAGATTGAAGATATTGAACTACGCTGAAAGACAAGTGAAAGTATTGATGATTAATGTACTTAATTCAAATAGTCAGTTGGTAGCTGCGTCGTACTGGACGGCATAATCAACGTCGTACTGGACGTGCGTAATTAACGTACTGGAGCAACACAACGAGCTATTGGCGACCGATCTGGGATCAATCCCGGAAGAATTAATCCGACCACACACAACGCCTCGTCATTTTAAACCACGGTCAGATGACGAGCTGACATACCACTCTCCAAACTTCCGCACCACGCCAACGTGAGGACATTTGACTGATTTAAAGTGCACCAAACCTCACGTACATGACGGTCTATGGTTGCATCGAGTCGCAACCCTTCGATAGCTAAGTGGGCCGTGGTGGCCCGGTTGGAAGAGTAACGGACTAGCAACCGAGTTCGAATCCAACCAAAAGACCGTCGTGTACAAAGGGAGCTGGTGCACGTTAAAGTCTGTCGTGGCGTCAAATGTCCTCACGTTGTCGTGGTGTGGAAGTTTGGAGAGTGGGGTGCCAGGTGCTGCCTCGTCATCTGACTGGTTCAAAATTACGTGGTGTTGTCCTGGGATCTTTACCTTTGGGATTGATCCCGGGCCGTCACCAATAGCCCGTTGTGTTGCTCCATTGTGACGTTAATTTGAATACCTACCTACCGATAGCTAAGCCCTACTCGTCCAACCGGGTTACCGCGGCCCAATTCATATAGGAAACTCATCAAAAGCAAAATATCTTTCATTCATGGAATCCTTCTATATCTACGGGTGTTGTCATTTGCTTAAGCCGATCAATCGGTCTACTGGTCAAAGTTGCGTTATCAATCGAAGAGTTACTAGTTCGAATCCGGGGGCAGGCATGTGTATGTGTGTGAAGTCAATTCAACCCCTGTGGCTCACCAGAGTAACGCAAAGTGGTTCGGAAATCTACCCTTGATTGCCATGATGAATAATGTTCAAATTCTCCTGGCGTTGGAAAAATATATCTATGTGAATACATGAAATCATATTTAGTATGAAATATTTCTGCATACACATACTTCTAAGTTAGGTTATTTTAATTAACGTCGCACTGGAGCAACACTACGGGCAATTGGCGACGATCCGGGATCAATCCCCGTGGGAAAGATCCGAAGACAACACCAGGAATTTTTGAACAACGGTCAGATGACGAGGTAACATCTGAGCTGGCAACCCCACTCTCCAAAGTTCCACAGCTCGCTAACGTGGGGACATTTGAAGCCCCGACATATCTAACGTGCACCTGCCCCCTTTGTACACGACGGTCTTTGGGTTGATTCGAACCCGCTACCGGTTCGATTTGCGAGTTCGAATCCTTTTGAAGTTCCGATTGCTTATCCATTGCTCTTCCAACCGGGGTACCGTGTTCCAACACACATGCTTCTAAAATGTTTAATATGAATTTTCAATTTCACACTTAAAAATTGTGAATGTATTTTCCACTTATAATAAAAATTACAAACTTTCAAATCCTTCCTCTGTAGGTACATTAACTCCTTTTTTCACTGCATATTTATTCAGAATCTTCAGTTTACTACGCCTACATAATAAGACTTTAAAGCATTCAAAACCAATACCAGGAAAACAAGTTATCGAATTCAATTTTCGCTTGACATTTGCCTTCTCACAAAAAGCCGTATTCCAAAACATCCTCAAAACGGAAAACCCCCGTGATAAAAACGGGAAAGCATTATGTCAAATCCAGGCCGACGCTTGTCACGATCACCATGTGTTTACTTCACGTGAATTCGCAATCTTCTTTCAATTCGAAACGGAATTTCCAAACCTTTTTTCCATCCCTTCCTTTAAAGCCACGTCTTTCTCGACCACCCCCGAATTGATAACCGGTGGTTATAGCGAATTCCCAAGTTCTTTTCTGCAGAGGAAAATGAAATTATTAGTAGGCGTAGAGGAGAGAGACTAAAATTAAAACAAAAAAAACGAATTAAAAAGTTTCAATTCCACATACCAAGTCTCGTCGAAAATAGAAATAAAAAAAACAGCTTTCACGGGGGAGTGCAGTTCAGTTCAGTTCTCCTCCCAAATTGGGCTGTCACTGGCAAATTTAATTTTCAAAAGTAGAATCTGTAAGCCTCCCGGTTTTTTTTTTTTGCAGCCGAGTGGAAAAAGGGAGGAATGGAATTAAACGAATGTTTTTGAAGGTAGGGAACGCCAAAATAAAAACGCACTTTCTTCTCTAAATGAAATGCTAACTGAAGTGTTCCCTGACATGTTGACGTTTCCGAATCCTGCATTTTAAAGCTTTAATTTGGAGAGGGGTTATTTTTATCAGCACTGCGCTGTTTTCATTAAGGCATAATGCCTCCTTTGTACGATGGGAAATGGGAAAGAGAAATTTTCTAATTACTTTAATTGGGTGGAAAATATACATTTATTCCGCTAATCGTGCTTCTTTCTAACGAGATAATGACGCTCCCTTTCAGAGACCCGCTCTGTCATTCTGCGAGGACTGCGCTCTAATGGAACACCGCAAAAGAAAGGTAACTCCGAATGTTTTAATGCCTTTGTAAAATACATTTCAACAGCTAATTAAACACTTTACACCTTACGAGGGATTCACACATATAATTCCACCTTGCAACCCGTAGTCTTATTTTGATGCTTACTTCCATTCAATTTTGACTTTCTTGACCAATAGAATCTTTCCAAATGGCTCTATTCTAAGGAAAGGCGCAATAGAATAATTCTAAAGGATTCTATTCTAAAGAAAGGAGCAATAAAATCTTTCTAAACCATTATTTTCTAAGGCAGATAGGTATTTAATTAACGTTGCACTAGACCTTTACAGTGAAACGTTAATTAAATACCTACGTCTTTTTTAAGGAAACACGTCGTCTATGTCTTTTCTAAGGAAAGGAGCAATAGAATATTTCCAAAGAATTTTATTTTAAGGAAAGGAGCAATAAAATCTTTCTAAACCATTATTTTCTAAGGAAATGAGCAATAAAATCATTGCAAAGGATTCTATTCTAAGGAAATACCTTATAGAATGTGTTCATGTGGTTATTTAGCCCTTATGTGTGTGTTGTGAGTAAAAGCAATTATACACTTTTCTGAAATCTCATAACTCAAAGCGTACAACGACCTCTTCATTGTCATTTTTCTGAGATTTGACATCTACACCTCTACAAAATATGAACTTCATATCCATTAAAATACAGTACATCAAAACATTTTCTTGTAAATATTAAAACAAACGAAATTTTTCGGCAGTAGTGCTTAAGGTAGAATATCAACACAAAATGGAAGTAAAGCAGGAAAATCTAATTTATAAGCATGTGTGAGGACAGCGGATACTAAAATGGTAACGGAAATAAGAAAGGAGGGATGGTGACTTTAAAACGCCTATTTAACAGCACTGTATTGCAGGAGTTCGCATTCTTTAACAAGCAGGCAGTAACAAAATTTATAATACCCATCTATTGAATTTAGTGTGAACTTTACATTAAAATTTAACTTTACAAATCTCAATGACATTTTCAGTCATCTACCAAACATTAAAGCAACACCAACGTAACAATTCAAATATAATGCTTTGAAACCAACTGATTTAACATCGATAATAAATCGTTTCAATTATAAATCGTAACCCTCTGAACGCCACGCGATGTTCGTTTAGCTAGCGTGTATTGTTTTTTATCCCCAACGCACGTAATGACTAAATATACACTACCTGATGTATAATGTTGCAATAAAGATCACTTATTGCTCGTTGCTGTCTCTCTCTGTTTACCAAATTTCATCACTTTCTGCCAACTCCTTCTTGGTGTTGCATTTTCAATGTCAGGTAGTACATATATATATATATGAAACGATACCTAAAAATAACCCCCAAGTACAATTCTCACTATAGATCACCCCTTAGCGGTCCCCTTTTATCCCAGTCTTTGTCTCCCTATCTAAGTGGTCAATATCTTGCCAACCCCTTTTACCTTTGAACTCAAGCCGTCTCGTTAACTGGACCTCCCAAGGACATATCTTGCGACCCTCTTTCACCTTTGAATTCAAGCCGCCTCGTTAACTTGGACCTCCCAAGGACTCTCCTACTTTCAAATCTCATGTAAGATCACATTCCTCCTTCGTAAAGCCACCGACTTCTACCAATGAACTTTCTTGTTAAATCCCCTGGTCCAATAATATTTTTCTTAATCCTAATCCCTCTAGCGAGATCTTTGTAAACTATTTATTCTTTCACGAGCCTCTTGGGCTAAGGAGCCCTCAGGGCCGTTCCAAATTCCAAACCCTCAACAACCTCATGATGTAACTACTTGTCTATTGAATTAATAAAGAAATGTTATGGAATTTTCTGCCCCTCCATTTGTGGAATCTGCATTACACTCAATATCAATGGATCATTCTCTCCGGTTGCCTTACACCACTCTCGTCACGACTGCAGGCCTATAAGATCCAAAAGATCAAAAAGCAGACAAGTAAAAAGCCAAGAATTGACTGGGTGAGGCTCCTCCCTGATGACGCCCTGATCCACCAATCATTTTTTTCGAAATTTTCTTAATTTTAAAATTTTTGGATTTCTCTTTGTTTTAGTTTGTAATTTTGAATTATATATATACATATGGATCGGCCGGATTTCCGCGGGCGGGTCTGGTCCGCGGGCCGTAGTTTGGAGACCCCTGGTGTAGACAAACCAGAGATGGAATGTGAAGATTTTCCTTCCGCTACACAAATGCTCTCGCGTAATACATATTGGGGTTACCTTAATATGTAGTTTTTTGCCATTTTGACGACGTTTGGCCTTTAACTTAATTAGAGTTGACCAATCATACATCAATTTGGAATTCATTCTTTGGAATTTCCTTTGAGTTTGATCCCGGACCATCACCAATAGCCCGTTGTGTTGCTCCAGTGCGACGGTAGTTAAATAACTCCCTACATCTTCGGAATTTCTATTAGGGAAGTGCTGCAATCCTATTCGAAACACAAGACAATTGACGCCAGGTTCGGAATACGTACTGGGGTAGTTGAATTAACGTCCCACTGAAACAAGACAACGGTCTATTGGCGACGGTCCGGAATCAATCCCGAAGGGAAAGATCGAGGATAACACCTCGTCATTTCGAACACGGTCGGATCACGAGGTCACACCTGAGATGGCACCCCACTCTCCGCATTTCCACACCACGTCAACGCGAGGACATTCGAGATCACGACAGATTGAACGTGCACCAGCTCCATGTATACGACGGTTTTTGGTTAGATCGAGTTTCTAAATCACAACCCTCCAGTTACTAATCCTTTACTCTTTCAATCGGGCTAACGCTGCCTCGTAATACCTACCTACCGTTGCAGAAATACTGCCTTCAATAATACACTGCTGGCCACCCAAATTGCTACACCAAGAAAGACAAGAGACATCACAACAAAATTTATTTTGTAGATAACTTGTTGACCAAGTATCAAATGATTAAATTTATAGACTTCTGTAAAGTGTGGTTCCTGCCAAAATCAGTAGCCAGAATAGCCGCCATTGTTGGAGATCACCGCTGCCACACGCCTCGGCATTGATTCAAAGAGACTTTGGATGTGTTCTTGGGGTACAGTAGACCAAGCAGCTTCCACACGTTGCCAAAGTTGATCTGGTGTGGCAGCTGGGGATGTATTCTGGGTCAATCGTTGAGCAGCCATGGACCACATGTTTTCTATCGGCGAAAGATCCGGAGAGCGAGCTGGCCAGGGAAGCAATTCAATCTGGCGATTGACGAAGAACCCTTGGACAATGCGTGCCACGTGTGGTCGCGCATTATCCTGTTGAAATATGGCTGTGGGCAAGCCCTGAAGGTAAGGAAGGACAACTGGCTCCAACACCTCGGAGATGTAGCGCTGGCTGTTTAAAGTACCGGCAATGCGTACTAGAGGAGTGCGAGAGTGATATCCAATACCGCCCCATACCATAATACCCGGTGCAGGACCAGTGTGGCGGGTGCATAACGCAGCTGTTCAGCATCCTCTCTCCACGGTGTCTCCAGACTCGAATCCGACCATCGTGGTGTTGCAGACAGAAGCGTGATTCGTCAGTAAAGACAATTTCATTCCATTCTGCCATCCACATCCTTCTTTCATCGCACCATTGGCTGCGGAAACGTCTGTGGTTCTGCGTCAAGGGTAGACGAAGCAATGGACGTCTTGCGGACAGACCACTCTGCTGTAAACGGCGTCGAATGGTACGCGCAGACACTGGATGATGCGGTACAGACTGAATGTGCTGTGCTATGGTTCGTGATGTGGCTGAGCGATCCGTCACTGCCATACGCACAATATGCCTGTCATCACGTGAAGTGGTGCACTGAGGTGGATGCGATCGAACACGTCGGTCCGTCGTACCCTCCTGCATCCAACGATCACATATCCGCATAACAGTTGTTTGGTTTCGTCCAACACGACTACCGATTTCCCTGAAAGATAATCCACAATCTCGGTAGGCCACTATCCTTCCTCTGTCGAACTCGGATACTTGATCAAAAGATGATCGCTGTTTTCTACGAGGCATAATTGATCGTTTTTTTTTAAAAAACCACAAGAAAAACACAATTGCCGTACTTGAAATCGTCGAAATCTCCAAGCCTTAAATAGCGCTTTGAAGTGGCGCCACAGGCGCGCGTGATGTGCGTCTGCGCTGAAATTCTAATCATTTGCATATCTCACCTCCGCTAATGCATGTTGTAAATTTCATATTATTTGCATGCTTCCTTCAGGGTGTTGCATTTACGGTGGCCAGCAGTGTATTTAGCTCAACAGATAACACCCCTCGTAAATAACAATGTCAATTTGTATAGCTTAATTTGAACTGGAATAGGATGAAGGATCTTATTTCAATTTATTGTTAATCTATACATATGAAGCAGAGTTGGTATCTGTCTGTCTGTCTGTCCTCTATACAAACTACACCGTTTGACCAATCTACACGAAATTTGGTACACTTAATCTTTGGAACTCTGGGTAACGTAGGCTACATATTAACCCCGTTCTATTTGTCTTGGGTGTGCAGATGGGTGTAACGTCCCTTCATCCTGGACAGAGCACTTGCTAGGGGGCGCTCTCTCCCTGTCTGGCTGTGCAGATGACGTCAAAACATCTGCAGGAGTCGCCTCTCAAGATGAACTTGGAGGTTTTTATAATCTTAGAGTATGATGCAATTGCAGATGGCTGCATTTGCGCTGAAAATCGCTCAGTGTCATATCGTTTATGTATCCCGTCTGTAAATTCTCAAACTGTAGCTATATTATTAGTATGTAAATTTTTATGATAATATAAGATTATTTTCATAGAAAGTTATCTCTTTTTATCGTCAATATGGTACAGGGGGCTAAAAACAATTCGAAATCCTCATAGGAATAACATTGCGTATTTATACGATCAATGTCAGACCAATTCACACTAAATTTAGTACATTCATCCTATAGTTTTCTGCGGGACACATAGGCTATATATTAACCCCGTTCGATTTGTCCTGGATCTGCAGGAAGGCTAAAAACAATACGAAATCTCTATAGGAATAATATTGAGTAATATTACGATGACAAAAAACAATTCAACCCGAGCAACGCCTGGTAATTCAGCTAGTATTATATAACTTATATTGTTTTTCCATAAAAGTATAAGAATTGTTTCAAAAGGTGAAGAGTTTCTTCTATTTTTTTATCAAGATAGTAATTAGTTAAACTTAGCCGAGTTCCATCAGCTTCACCAAGAAAAAATTTAAAAACATCATGAATATTTCTTTCTCATTATTCATCCTAGAAAACTAATACGACATTTCGTTTTTTTATACATAATTAATTTGTTCTAGTTGCACGCAACACTTCCGGCAGGTATACATCAGATGTCTTGAAGAACAATTTTTGCACTTTCGTCTAGACACCTGCGGCTTTGTTTCGTTACTGGGAATTCATAAAAATTAATTTTCCCCAGAAATTAAAATATTCCATTATCAGAATGTTATTTCTGAATAATGGATGATAGCGGAGGAATTTTGATCAAGAGTAACAACTTTCTAAAGTTAAGCGCTGATTATGCATAAACAAGAAAGGAGAGAAAAATCAAGTAACTTCCAATTTTTCTATTATTCAAACAAAGTTTGTTTTGTACATAATTTACAGTATATTAAATTAAAATTTTGGTGCATTAATATGCTCAAAGTTTTTCATGTAGGTTTTTATTTTGTTATCCATAAGTTCTTTTAAAATTTTAGAATAAAAACTCTTGCAGGATACATTTGAGCATAAAATTTTTGTCGTAGACACGCCCAACGATGAAATATTTTTAAATTTTAATGATGCTTCCAAAGAAAATTTTAAAGTGAAGTTGTTTCTGGTTATAATACAAAGGTTAATTGTTAAAATTCAATTGAGCAGTGTTGAAAGAGAATGGGAAAGACGTTATACATACTAATAACTTGCTTGCGAATAAAGAACAAAAAACGTGAATATTTTACTCGAAAGCACTTATTAACATGTGCATGGGTCGAAACAAAACATTAAGAAATGTAGCGGAAATTTCCAACGCTAATCACAAATTGCATATTTCTGTTAAATTAGGCTAGAGCTACACGAGGGTTCTGGCGACGCAAAAGTAATAAAAATACGTTCCGCAGGTTAGCTGTCAGATATAGACGTTATTTTGGCTGCGTAAAAAAGAATAGAATGATCTCTTTTTTCTCAATATGTTTATCGTTTAATTTGGCGACACTCGGACTATTTGGAGTGAAATGGCCAGTTAAATCATTTCTTTTAATTATTTTACTCCGAATATGAAAACGAGCCTTGCTAGCCCAGTTGGAATAATAGTGAATTAGCAACTGGAGGGAAGCGAGTTCGAAACCCGATCTAACCAAAGACCGTCGTGTAGGTGGGGGCTGGTGAATATTAACCCCCTGGATACGGAACCGGCCGAGATATTCTAGTTCCCTGGATACAGCTGGCTCGGATTCTTTTAGACCTCAAATTCCTGAAGAATCGGCCGAAGCCCATTACGATTCCCTTCCCTCTTTTCCGTGCAACAGAGACCCGCGGGTGAATAGCCTTATCTCCGTTGACAGGGATGCCGAGGTTCTCGACAGGGAGCCTCGCAAATCGCCTGTCGATATACTCCCTTAAAAACAGCTCCGAAGACAGCTTGCGGGTCCTTCGAGTGTTAATGACCATACGTATTGAAGTCACTGCCGCACTTTCAGTTTACACGGGAAATATCTGTCCCTTCTAGGCATACCCACGACCCGACAATAGAAACTACAACATTGGTTGATAGTGCGGCGACACACATTCCCTCTCCTCCTGGGAGAAAGCATTGTGAAGGCGGTTTCGGCCGTTTCATTAAGTTGCCTGTAAGGCCTTTCCACCTGCTCCCATAACCAAAGAAGGAAACAATATTCTATCGCATCCTATGTAGAGGGTTAAATCTGTACTGACCTCTAATGTCCTCACGTAGGAGTGGTGTGGAAGTTTGGAGTGGGGTGCCAGTTCAGGTGTTGAACTCGATATCTGACAGTGGTTTAAAATTACGAGGTGTTGTCATTGGATTTATCCCTTCTGGATTGATGCCGAACCGTCGCCAATTTCCCGTTGTGTTGCTCCAGTACGATGTTAATTCAACCTTCAACCAACCCATTTGAATTAAGTACATAAATTAATAGCCCGTTTTCAGCGTACTGCAAGGAGTCATGTGTCCTTACTATAAGACACTAACTATTGCAATAGTAATAAATTAGTTAGAACAGACTAATATTTAGTAGCAATGGACCGCAATTGCCCGGTTGGGAGAGTAGCGGATAAGCAACCGGAAGGTTGTGTGTTCGAAACTCGTCGTGTACGTGGTGCTGGTTCGCGTTAAATCTGCCATGGCCTCAGATGTCCTTACTTTGGCGTGGTGTAGAATTGTGGAGAGGGGTGCCAGCTCAGATATTGACCTCGTCCCCTGACCGTGGTTCAAAATTACGAGGCGTTGTCTTCTGATCCTCTCCTTCGGGATGGATCCCGTACTGTTGCTATAGTCCATTGTGTTGCTCCAGTGTGACGTTAACTCAACTACCTACAGAACATGAAAACTTTATAGTGTTAAATCGACTAAATATTGTACTTGGGGCTTTCGTGAAATCAGTAATTTCTTTTTATAGAAACCACCAAAAGCTTGTTTTTTCATCTTAAATCTGTCGATCATTCTATAACACACTTGCACCCATCATCTTTATATTTATCTGAAGAAGTATCCCATAATTCTGGTTGAGCTTGTGCAGTTGCAGATCAATGGAATGCGCAAGGAACTAGCTCAGCTTATGTGTTGGAGATAGGTAGGTAGTTTAATTAACATCATTCTGGAAAACAAAACGGGCTATTGTGTTGGCGATAGGATATTACATACATGAATAGTTTGGGGCCACATCACTAACAAAAAAGTGAATCTAAAATGAAAATTTTCAGACTAAAAAAGTATGTACATAAAAGTTTATTACAGCAACTTATTTCAAAATGCTTCTTAATAAAAAATAGAAAAAATATTTTTTCACATACAAAATTTTTTTTAGTGCACACATGACTAAAAGTGAAATAGAGGGCCCTTTTCACTCAATCACTAAACACCAACATCTTAATTTATAGATGCATCATTGGCTTCTAATAATCTTAGAAGTTAATCTATTTTCTATGAATGAAATGTGTTTGTCACAGTAATGAATATTCGATGATGAGTTTCGAAGTAATAATAAAATTTAATTAAAATAAGCGCTCATGTTTTATCTTGAGAGTTATTTATGAACATTTTTGGGGGTTCTCAAGACAAATTAATTTTTTACTCTTTTGTGTGTTTGGAAATAAAAGCGTCTTATAAAAGGATTTTTAATATATTTCTATTCAATCCTTTTGACTTAATATCTTCATGTTTACCTACTTCCAATACCTGCCTCCCAACAACAATAATAGATTACTTTCTCTAAGATCACGTTCCGACAGATACGTGTGTCTTCACGAGAAAAGTGACGCAAGTCAAAATGAAGATTTTATTTTTTGCAATTAACAAATGATTCTATTAAACTCGCACAAGCCCTAGAAATCAAATAAATTCGCTATATAGGGTGATTCTACCGTCATGGGACAAACTTCAGATGGTGATAGAACACAACGAAACAAACACTTTTCCCCATAGAATGTATGGTCGCAAGTGCAGCGGTTGGCAGCTAGAGAGCGTAGTCAAACCGCTTGTATAAAAGCCCATAGAATGTCTATTGGGTGAGTCTAAACTAATACGACAAACTTCAGGGGGTGATAGAACACAACGAAACAAACACTTTTCCCCATAGAATGTATGGTCGCTAGAGGGCGCTTTCCATTTCGGCACAAACACATGGTCCGACGCAAGTTGGAAAGGAGAAGTGGCATGAAATATGGAAACAACGCTTTAATGTCAAATAAATATCACTAACTGTTTGACAAAAGGAAATAATGCAATTAGATTTGCATAAATTAAAGATAAGTACAAGGAACAACGGGTAAGAAAGAAATGACATGTACAAACATGAGAAACTTTTCACATGGGAATGAAACGACATGTACAAACATCAGTCGGTAAGTACAACGCAAATACGCAATTACAGGAACTGTTCAAAATGTCGACCAAATGTCACCTAATGCAGGCCTCGCATCGCCGACGCAACGCTTCTATACAAGCGTTTGACTACGCTCTTTAGCGGCCAACCGCTGCACTTGCGACCATACATTCTTTGGGGAAAAGTGTTTGTTTCGTTGTGTTCTATCACCCCCTGAAGTTAGTATTACTAGTTTAGACTCGCCCTGTATTTTCGATAATGATCTGAACGAATTCTTCAAATTGAAAAGTAAAATACAGTATGTTTCGAAAATATCTGGCCAAATTGTAAAGGGTGTTAGAGGCCCATAATAAACATTATTGATAGAGAATGTGTGTACGGAAAAGGCCGCGTTCAGGTGGTAGAGGTCCCTGTTTAGAGCAGACGATAACATCGTTTCTGTGGTGTAAGGAGTCATTCCCCGCTCGGATTTTCAACGCCAAACTCTCAATTCGGGTAGTAAGCATTCCACCCATTACAATTTGGCCAGATATTTTCGAGACAACATGTACATTTACAGATTTTCAATCCAATATCGTCCTGGTAATCGAGTTGTCAGCACTCTGAGTTCGAATCTCGGTCTATCTATGGATGTTTGCCATGATTCGGAATCCACTTTTAGCTATAGGTTCCGGTCTATTCAACTCTCATGTAGCAAATAATTACCAGAGCGACAACCCAATCTCGATTCTTCGATGAAATTTGCATTTTTGATAGGGATTCAGTATAAATTATCATCCACGAAGCAAAATTTGATCATTTTTTTAGAGGGGCCTCGGTAGCCCGGTTGGAAGAGTAGCGGATTAGCAACCGGAGTGTTGCGAGTTCGAAACTCAATACAATCAAAGTTCTCGTATAAGTGGGTTCTGGTGCACATTCAATCTGTCGTGGCCTCAAATGTCCTCACGTTGGCGTGGTGTGGAAGTTTGGAGAATGGGATGCCAGCTCAGATCTTGCCCTCATCCTCTGATATTTCCCTTCGGGATGGATCTCTGACCGTCGCCAATAGTCCATTGTCTTGCTCCAGTGCGACGATCATTCAACAACCTGCCTTCAATCTTTTTTGTCAGCCTGATAGTCAAGTGGGTAGCACTCAGGGTTCGAATCCCGGGATAGGTATGGATGTTCGCCGTGATTTGGAATCCACTTTAAGCCGCAGGTTTTAGTCTATCTAATTAACCTTCTTGGTGGTTGTCTCGACCAGTTATCTCGTCATTAGAAGAAAACTGACCAGATCTTGATTGACGAGATATCTCGTCATGAGAAGAAAACTGACCAGATCTTGATTGACGAGATATCTCGTCATGAGAAGAAAACTGACCGGATCTTGATGGACGAGTTATCTCGTCATGTGAAGAAAACTGACTGAGTATTGATCTCGTCATCATCGAAAATTCGGAGATATCGGGATGCCGAGATATCTCGTCATTAGCAAAAAATGAACAGATCATTATGGACGAGATATCTCGTCGAAATCACCTGAAAGGTTAACCCTCGTTTAGCAAAATATTACAATAGAGTGACAATCTAATCTTCTTTTGACTCTTCTATGAAATTTACATTTCTAATGCAGTGTGAAGAATTCAGTTTAAATCCTCATCCACCAAGAAAAATTGGATCCTTCTTTTAGAATTAAATGTCACGATTAACTCTCCTTTTTATCTAGAACTGTGACGTGTCTGAGGACGTAAACTCGCCTCGCTCTCAATCGTCATTCGTTCTGCAATGGTAGGGAGCAGATTAGACAGGTAATTAGAATCGATTTTCTCCGAATTAGAGGAAATTAGAAGTAAACAGTTGTCGAGGATTTCGTATCATGCGTCTTTAATTAGCAGGCGTAGAGCAATTTGTCCCCGATTCAAAGAGGATTCAAATTGGCAGGCTCGTTGTGTTCAACAAAGGTTACAATAATTAGAAAGGAAATTAAAATGGGTAATTTTCCAGAGTTAACCTCTATTCATTCGTAAGTGACGAGAAGAAAGGGAAACAGACATCGCAAGCTGGACCAGACGACCGAAAAGGATTGATCAAGAAAGGGCATTTACAAATTTGAACTAAAAATCCCTTACTTAATCATTGTATTGCTTCGGAACTTGGATGGAACGAAAGCATTCACCCCTTATCATGATAGTTAAATCATGAAATAAAATATTTATTTAAGGTTATGTATTGCAAGATTTTTTTTTTAATTTTGACTTTAAAAATCCAATTTTTTTACAATAGGTCATTGGTTTATGCTCTAACTCACTTCAGTGTGAAAAATTCAGATTAAACTAATCATTAATTATCTAATTTAGATATAATCAGCTAATTTGATGTTTTTTGAACAGTGATATCTCAAATTCTTATGTGTTCAGGAAGATAATTCCTGTTGGAAATTATTCCTACTATTCTTCATGTTTTGACCCTCAATCAGGTTGCTAGAGAGAATAGGTTTTTCACAATTTTTTCTCCAAAAAAGTCTAAAAAATCAAGATTTTTTGAGGAATTTCAATATTTAAAAGTCAATCGATATTTAAAATTCATTTCTTAACTAACTTTGACTGAGGCTCAAAACATTCACTGTATTATATAGATTATAATTATACGAAAGTAATTACAATAGATCAGTTCATTGTTCAGTTACCACTGTTTGAACGAAGCATCCTATTGCAAAATCACGGTTCTTCAGAAATTGGACTTAAACTTTTGGAAACATGTTTGTACATTGTGACAGTACCTAACGAAAACAGCTGTAACTAGAAAACTATATCAAGTATTTACAAGATCTTAGTATCGTTTGAAAGCTTAGGAGAAGGAAAATATTTTGAATTAATAAAGAAAATCGGTCTTCTGATCGATTTTCGTGATGTCTCTAGTATATACATACACTGCTGGCCACCCAAATTGCAACACCAAGAAAGACAAGAGATATCACAACAAAATTTATTTTGTAGATAACATGTTGACTAAGTATCAAATGATTAAGTTTATAGACTTCTGTGAAGTGTGGTTCCTGCCAAAATCAGTAGCCAGAGTAGCCGCCATTGTTGGAGATCACCGCTGCCACACGCCTCGGCATTGATTCAAAGAGACTTTGGATGTGTTCTTGGGGTACAGCAGACCAAGCAGCTTCCACACGTTGCCAAAGTTGATCTGGTGTGGCAGCTGGGGATGTATTCTGGGTCAATCGTTGAGCAACCATGGACCACATGTTTTCTATCGGCGAAAGATCCAGAGAGCGAGCTGGCCAGGGAAGCAATTCAATCTGGCGATTGACGAAGAACCCTTGGACAATGCGTGCCACGTGTGGTCGCGCATTATCCTGTTGAAATATGGCTGTGGGCAAGCCCTGAAGGTAAGGAAGGACAACTGGCTCCAACACCTCGGAGATGTAGCGCTGGCTGTTTAAAGTACCGGCAATGCGTACTAGAGGAGTGCGAGAGTGATATCCAATACCGCCCCATACCATAATACCCGGTGCAGGACCAGTGTGGCGGTGCATAACGCAGCTGTTCAGCATCCTCTCTCCACGGTGTCTCCAGACTCGAATCCGACCATCGTGGTGTTGCAGACAGAAGCGTGACTCGTCAGTAAAGACAATTTCATTCCATTCTGCCGTCCACATCCTTCTTTCATCGCACCATTGGCGGCGGAAACGTCTGTGGTTCTGCGTCAAGGGTAGACGAAGCAATGGAAGTCTTGCGGACAGACCACTCTGCTGTAAACGGCGTCGAATGGTACGCGCAGACACTGGATGATGCGGTACAGACTGAATGTGCTGTGCTATGGTTCGTGATGTGGCTGAGCGATCCGTCACTGCCATACGCACAATATGCCTGTCATCACGTGAAGTGGTGCACTGAGGTGGATGCGATCGAACACGTCGGTCCGTCGTACCCTCCTGCATCCAACGATCACATATCCGCATTACAGTTGTTTGGTTTCGTCCAACACGACTACCAATTTCCCTGAAAGATAATCCACAATCTCGGTAGGCCACTATCCTTCCTCTGTCGAACTCGGATACTTGATCAAAAGATTATCGCTGTTTTCTACGAGGCATGATTGATCGTTTTTTTGAAAAAACCACAAGAAAAACACAATTGCCGTACTTGAAATCGTCGAAATCTCCAAGCCTTAAATAGCGCTTTGAAGTGGCGCCACAGGCGCGCGTGATGTGCGTCTGCGCTGAAATTCTAATCATTTGCATATCTCACCTCCGCTAATGCATGTTGTAAATTTCATATTATTTGCATGCTTCCTTCAGGGTGTTGCATTTACGGTGGCCAGCAGTGTACATCTTAAGATATTTGTATACCTTCGGAGGCAAGTTATTGAAGTTATGAAGAAACTTACATTTTTAATCGATTTTGTTATTGATTTTTACTACAAAAGCATTTTATGGCAGAAACTGTTGTGTTTCAAATTTTTTTATAAAAATGGACAGAAAAGTGTAAAAACAGCCAAAAATTCCTTTTACGCTAAACGTCATATTTAAAAAAATAGTTAATACTTTTCCAGTTTAATAAAGTGAATTATCGACTAAAAACAGTGATTCCGGTATTGAACAACAATCATTAATATTGTTATATTTAAAATAATTGTGCGTGGACTTTAACGTCAATCGTCCCGGAAAAAGATGAAAAAAATATTCAAGTATATATCTTGTTCAATTTCTTATATGCATATTTCTAATAATAATAATTCGAACCCTGCTTTATAATCTTCAGAACATGTATAAAAAATTTCAAAAGAATTTAATTGATGCTTTCGGAGATATTGTGTTTTGCGGAGAGTAACACTTAGCGAAAATTGCAATTCCAAACAAAGCTAAAAACATTGTAGACCCCATATCAAATATAGATGTCAATACTTTTTAAAAATTTTTATATCTCAAGTTCTAATTGTCATAGAAGTAAAATCCCAAGTGATTTTAAGAGCTTAAGAGTGTTAGTTTAATATGTAAAATTTGAAAAATGTGAAATTTGGGTGGGAATGGAGTTTTAAAGGTGTAATTTAAACTTAAAAATTAAAATGTATGGAACCCCCACTATTTTTAAATGTTTAAACTTGAGTAACGCAGCATGACCATTAAAATTTACAAACTTTCCAATTCATTTTTTTTTCCAAATTGAAGTCGAATCTGCGTGGAAAAGAATTAAAAAGTGATGAAGATGTCATTTCTACAATTTAAAGGACAAAAATTCGCATTGTTTTATTGATATAGAAAAATGTGTGTTAATTAGCCGTTCTAAACACGTTTATTAAAATAAGGAAGAATTACAGTGGAAAATAAAAGTGTTTGTTTAATTCTGTTACCTCTTTAACTCTCTTAGCGTCACGAGATCTCCGAGTTCTGTAGTATCGCTTTTACCCACAACACACAGTGAGTAAATAAATTTTATTGGTTAAAAAATCCCAGGCAAGATTCCATAGATCAAGAGTAACTGCTTAGCAACCGGAGTGTTGCGAGTTCGAATCCAACCAGAGAACATCATATACAAAGGGGGCTGGTGCACGTTAAATCTGTCGTGGCTTCAAATGTCCTCACGTTGGCGGAGTGTGGAAGTTTGGAGAGTGGGATGCCAACTCAAGCGTTACGTCGTCATCTGACCGTGGTTTCAAAATTAAGTGGTGTTGTCCTTGGTCTTTCCCTTGGGGTTTGATCCCGGACGGTCGCCAATAGCCCGTTGTGTTGCTCCAGTACGACGTTAATTAAAATACTTGACCTTGGTCAAGAAATCCAAGATTGGTTAAAAGTCATGCAGAAAAGACTGGTTGCAGAACGGATATATGCGGGTGAAGCTCTCAGGGGGTTAATACCTTAAACCAGAAACTTTAATTTTTTAGTTTTTATGTCGTAAGGGCTATATTAGTCCAATCTGCGAAAAAACAACGTCAAGTAAAAAATTTCGTGAAAGGGGAAAAGAGAGGGTAGGTACTTTTAATTAACGTCGCACTGGAGCAACACAACGGGCTATTGGCGACGATCCGGGATCAAACCCGAAGGGAAAGATCCGAGGACAACACCACTCAATTTTGAAATCACGGTCAGATGGCGAGGTCACACCTGAGCTGGCACCCCACTCTCCAAACTTCCACACCACGCTAACGTGAGAACATTTGAGGCCACGACAGATTCAGCGTGCACCAGCCTCCTCTGCACACGACTGTCTTTGGTTGGATTCGAACTCGCAACCCTCCGATTGCTACTCCGTTACTCTTCCAACCGGGCCACCGCGGCCCGGGGAAAAGGACGGATTGAGGATTAGAGTAGAGCCATGAAAGCAGGAAAAGATATCTTCGGTAACACCCATGTATACAAAACAGTAAACCCCATAGGAAAAGATCACTAGAGTACCTCGGGTCCGGGAAGTTCGAGGTATTCTAGTCTATCCCTGACTGAATCTAAACACGCCTGAAGAAGATATACCCTTAGGGCTGTACCTTACTACGAAGCATTTGCTAAAAATAAACCTATAATTTCATACCTCGAATCAAAAACATTCACGCCTTATTCGGCACACTAGGCCCACCGTTCTAAAAGAACAGATTGAAACGTCATTAAGAACTCGGTAATTCGTCTCCACGGCAACGCTCTTTTTGAAAAATCGCGTTTCGCACAGCAACAATCCATCTTCATAATGCATCCGAAGCCTCCTAATGAGAAACACGACAAGCTATTACTCAATAGATATTCTATTTATAATGCTGTCCATTGCATTATTCCCCTCTCCAATACCGGATCTCATTTGACTGGCAGCATAATCGACAGCAATCGCGCTTCGGAGGAGCACCGGCTCCCTGCCGGAGCGCGCCGTGATTGGTGAAGGCCGCGGAACGCTGCCTATTGATTCGCTCTCTGCCAGTCGACTGATTGCGGGGAAATTAATGTTGCGATATTTATGGAAACTTTCGACTGCTATTGCGAGTTGTTACGTTTAGGGAATAAGTCGTATCCTTCGGTCGGGATTGAGGGCCGCGGTAGGTATTTCAATTAACTTCGCACTGGAGCAACACACCGGGCTATTGGAGACGAAACACGAAGGGATGGATTCGAGAAAAGCTCCACTTAATTTTGAACCGCGGTTAAGATGACGAGGTTATACCAGAGGTAGCATCCCATTCTCCAAACTTCCACACCACGCCAATGTGAGGACATTTGAGGCCACGACATATTTAAGGTGCACTGACCCCCTTTGTACACGACGGCCGTTGCTTTTATTCGAACTCACAAACCACCGGTTGCTAATCCGTTACTATTCCAACTGGGATAACGCGACCCCTCTATTAGGCATTTCTAGCTATCCTTAAACATTTAAATTATAGAGGGAAAAATTCGAATGATATAAGAACTTAACCCTCTCGCTGCGTAATCTTTTTTATCAAAATAGGTTCAAAAATTGCGTATTTTTTTATTACATATTTCAAATCTACATATATTTTAGAGTTAAAATATACAAAAAATTTTTGTAAAAGTGTTTTTTTTTTTCAATATAGAATTGGATCATAAAAAAAGGTTGTCGGAATATTAAAATTGAAGAATAATCATATAAAAGCAAAATTTTGAAAATTAATCTTGTTTAAATTATGATTTATTTTATGAAATACAAAGGTAAAACGTATATACTAATGAAAATATGCAAAATACTTACAAAGCATTTATTAGAAATGAAGAATTATTAGAAATCACTATCCGCAGAGGAATCCGAAAAATTCTCATCAGTTTCGCTATAACTATCTTCAATATACTTGATATCAGAGTCAGAACTGCTATCAGTGTCGGAAATATTGTCAGGAATGTAGGATCTATCATTCGCGAAACGCTTCCTGCCAGACATCTTTGAGCTTTGAAAAGAGCGCGCAAAATGCTGCAAAAAATGCTTGTATATTTCGCAGAAATGTGGACATCTAAAGCCATCTGTTAACCCAGATTTGAATAAACAATTAAACATCACAGAAAAGCCAAAATGAAACCATGAATGGGGAAAGATCGGGTTGCACAGTTAAATAGACGGCAAAAATGCATCCCCACGGAAATCGCGGGAAGCGCAAATTTTGCTACTTCTACGTTGCCCGCGGAAATCGCGGGATGCGCAGCGAGAGGGTTAATAGTTATTTCACTTTTAAATATAACGTTCATACTACTATAAAAGTTATAAATTTAAAAAGAATCACCCCGCTGAAAGAAACCTTTTGCAAAATTTTGACATTCCTACCTGTTTTCACTGAAAATACAGCACTTAAAAGTTCCTTAACCATATTCAAGTGGAGATGTATAACTGCAAAGGGATCGATGTATTAGTGTGGCCGGTCCAGGGTGTGATCGGGCTTATTCGGGACACATTAAGCGACTTGAGGAGCGCTCTTTATCTTCCCTTTTCTTCCTGATAGGGAAGAAAACCGCTTTAACAGCTTAACACAGGTCACGAGACGAATCGCAACGACACAAATCAGTCTGTGTGTCAGCATCCTTAAAGTTTACACATTAAGCTTTGAAACGTCCCTGATATTCAAGTCTCAACTAAGGAGATTTTCTTTACATTTAATTTAACTCATGATAAAAGTCAAGGGTGTTCTGTGCCTCCTTCATCGCTTACTAACTACTAGAAACTTTCAGCGCAAGCAACTATAAATTTCAAGTACCAAATCGCTCATTACCAGACACCGGAGGAAAAGAAACCACCCGCATTTTAAGCATTTTAATTTCCTGCATCGGTTGATTAATTGCAAACCATCAATCCAGTTGAAAACCAGCCAAAACGCTTTGTGCCCCAACTCTAAAACGCGGGTTCAACGCATACCATTAACACATTACAAATTACCGCTCGCTTCCAGAGACCAACAATTAAACACACGAACCCCAAAGGTGTGCATTAAAAGGAGCAGAAAAACACCCTCAAACCAACAAGTAAACGAGTTGCAATTCCTGCCAGGCTTCATTTTGCATGTATTCCGAGAATGGTAGTTTGCAGGGGTTGAGGGAAATACCATATTTTTGAAAACACTTCCAGCGCACGCAACTAATGGAACAAGTTCTCGTGACGCAATGTTTTTCTTGTCGAAAATACTTCTTTCTCGAGCTGTTGGCACACGTTAAGTGATAACGGGTTTAACCTGCTGTTATTCCGTATTTTTCTCTCGCTTCTTCAGGAAAGTGTCGTCCTTTTCTTTTCGTTTCGCGCCCGTAATGGTCTTGTGGCCACTTGGTTTTTTTCTCGTTCTTTCTCGAGGGGTCGAGGGTCTGTTGCCAACGCCTGCACAGGTGGGAGACATAATTTCACGCGCCGTTGTGTTTAGTGTTATTGTGTTTTGTTCCCTCTTCCAGGTAATGAAAGGTTGTCATGACATGAAAAATGGAGAAGAAACTTTGTTTCCGCGCATTCATCAATGGCCTTTTTTTTTCACTGCTTTACAGGAGATAAAAGCGAGGTGCGAGAAAAGTTTTGTAAATTAAATAACCCGAATCTTGATTATTTCATTAAGTTTTCGGAATGTGGAAAAATTCCTTCTTTGGAAAGTCCTCGGAATGTCGACGTAATTTCATATAAAATATGTTTTTAAATGTTTTAGTAATTGCATTTCGAAACAAATAAGACAGACAGTCTATAGAGAATAAGGTCCGTAATTTGATTATACTGTGTCTGGACCTTTTATGCAAGATAGAAACGAAAAAGAAGTTGTTAAATGGTTTACCCTTCTGTTTTATAAACCCAAACATATGAGGTAAAAGGCTTCCTTCTACACTGCTGGCCACCCAAATTGCAACACTAAGAAAGACAAGAGATATCACAACAAAATTTATTTTGCAGATAACATGTTGACCAAGTATCAAATGATTAAATTTATAGACTTCTGTGAAGTGTGGTTCCTGCCAAAATCAGTAGCCAGAATAGCCGCCATTGTTGGAGATCACCGCTGCCACACGCCTCGGCATTGATTCAAAGAGACTTTGGATGTGTTCTTGGGGTACAGCAGACCAAGCAGCTTCCATACGTTGCCAAAGTTGATCTGGTGTGGCAGCTGGGGTTGTATTCTGGGTCAATCGTTGAGCAACCATGGACCACATGTTTTCTATCGGCGAAAGATCCGGAGAGCGAGCTGGCCAGGGAAGCAATTCAATCTGGCGATTGACGAAGAACCCTTGGACAATGCGTGCCACGTGTGGTCGCGCATTATCTTGTTGAAATATGGCTGTGGGCAAGCCCTGAAGGTAAGGAAGGACAACTGGCTCCAACACCTCGGAGATGTAGCGCTGGCTGTTTAAAGTACCGGCAATGCGTACTAGAGGAGTGCGAGAGTGATATCCAATACCGCCCCATACCATAATACCCGGTGCAGGACCAGTGTGGCGGTGCATAACGCAGCTGTTCAGCATCCTCTCTCCACGGTGTCTCCAGACTCGAATCCGACCATCGTGGTGTTGCAGACAGAAGCGTGACTCGTCAGTAAAGACAATTTCATTCCATTCTGCCGTCCACATCCTTCTTTCATCGCACCATTGGCGGCGGAAACGTCTGTGGTTCTGCGTCAAGGGTAGACGAAGCAATGGACGTCTTGCGGACAGACCACTCTGCTGTAAACGGCGTCGAATGGTACGCGCAGACACTGGATGATGCGGTACAGACTGAATGTGCTGTGCTATGGTTCGTGATGTGGCTGAGCGATCCGTCACTGCCATACACACAATATGCCTGTCATCACGTGAAGTGGTGCACTGAGGTGGATGTGATCGAACACGTCGGTCCGTCGTACCCTCCTGCATCCAACGATCACATATCCGCATTACAGTTGTTTGGTTTCGTCCAACACGACTACCGATTTCCCTGAAAGATAATCTGTTGGAATCGGTCTCAAACCTCCAATTATAGTGCCGTGTGGGGCACATCAATATAGAAGAATATGTAAATCTTTGTATGTATATAAGTGAGGAGATTGGGGATCATGATCTGATCAGACTTCTTGTTTTCTAAAATGTATGTTTTAAACCATAAGACTTGGCTACGTAATAAAATTTATTTTTAATGTATAAAACTCTGTCTTCAATCGATAAAACCCAACAATTGGTTATGGGCCACAGACCTTAAGCTGAACCTGAATTCTGCCACTACCGGTTTCCAGTATGATGGGTATTCAAGAAATGTCCATGTTTTCCTTCCCGAAGTTATCGGATTTCAACTATGCCACGTGGAAGACGGACATGAAGGTATTGCTAATGGACCGGAACTGCTGGGAATTTATCACTAAAACGGAACCTCTATTATTGGAAGATGCTCCAGAACAAGAAAAAAGAGACTATCGTTATAGGAAGCAGAGGACATACACAACTATCTACCAGGGCATAGACAGAAAATATCAAGTCTTAATTTCATCTACTGAAGACGGTAAGGAAGCCTGGGATATATTAAAGACGAACTTTGAACCAGCATCTAGAGCACGATTGGCAGGCCTTGTGGACGAGTTCTTTTCAATCCGCTACCAGCCGGAGGACGAATCCATTGGACTCTTCTGCAAACGAGTGCATGAGAAGCTGTTACAGATAAAAGAATGTGGATTCGAAATCCCAGACCTTTTAGTTTGCTTTCAACTAATAAGACATTTGCCTCACGAGTACGATAATCTGGTACAATTGCTATACAGGATGGATGACAACGAGTTCACGCTAGACAATTTGTCTAAACATTTAATAACAGAATCCAGCCGAATCGAGCTGAAGCGGAAAGACGAAGGCACAAAATTAAGTATCGTGGCCGATGCTTATGCTACAAGAAACAAGTCATCTAGATACAAGGAGACACGGGCGTCTACTCCTGATCACAGCAGATGCGTACTGGACCCTGAATTAATTCCTTCAAGCCCAAGAAAGTCGACAGTTTGTCGTATGGGGCCGCGACCATTCTGTAACTACTGCAAAAAGTCGGGACATTACGAATCGAAGTGCTTCAAGAAAAGCAATCGGCAGAAACCTGGTGGTGAATTATTTTATATGGAGGACAATCCAAAAACTGATCTTCAACGTGCCTATGCAGTTTCAAATTTTCCAAATGAAAGACCGAGGGAATTTCTCATTGATTCAGCTGCAACTGCTCACTTCTGTAAAGAACGTGATATGTTTACGACATTCAGAAAACTACCACCACAGAAGATCCTAGTCGGAGACAAGGACAGCACCTCGGAAGTATTAGGTATGGGTGATATTCAATTTACAGTTTTAGATAGAAACCGAAATTTTGATTTAACTTTGAAAGATGTTTTATACTCACCTAATATGAGAAGAAATTTAATTAGTGGTGCTCGTATTGACCTTGTGGGAAACGAAATTAAATGGGGAAATAACAAAATGATTATTTATAATAGTTATAATAAATATTTGTTTACTGTTCCCAGAATTGGAAAATTGTATATCTTGAAAGGTTATCCCAAGATTAAAAATTATACATATGTAACTGGTTTAGATCTAGAAAAAGCCCACCGTAGGTTTTGTCATGTTAACATGCCCTTAATTGAAAATATGAGTAAAATTAATTGTGTAAAAGGAATTGAAAAGCTTAATTGTAAAAATATAGATAAAAATTGTAAGATTTGTGCTATTGCTAAATCCACTAGAATATCCTTAAAAAGAAACTATATGTACGAAAGGAAAACTAAAAATGTTTTGGAAAGGATCCATATGGATTTGTGGGGTCCTGCTCCAGTTAACTCTCTAGGTGGAAACAAATACTTTTTATCTATTATTGATGATTTTTCACGTAAAGTAACTGTTTATATTATTCGAAATAAGAATGAAGTTTTTGATTACTTTAAAAAATACTTGGTTAGAGCTGAAAGACAGCTAAATGTTAAGTTAAAATGTGTCCGAACTGACAATGGTTTAGAATTTTGTCACAAAGAATTTAAAAAGTTTTTAAATGATCTAGGAATAAAAATCGAAAGAACTTCAACTTATACCCCTGAACAAAATGGCATTGCAGAAAGGTTCAATAGAACAGCCATGGATTGTGTCAGAGCTATGCTTCAGGACAGTGGTTTACAACCACAATTTTGGTCAGAAGCACTTTTAGCATTTATTCACACTAAAAATAGATGCGAACACAAATTAACTGAGGGTATATCTCCTAACGAAATATGGACTGGTTTCAAACCATCAGTAAAACATTTTAGAATTTTTGGCTCTTTGGCATATGTTCATATTCCTAAAATACAGAGAAATAAATTACAACCCAGAGCAAAACTTGGTATTTTGACAGGATATGGTTTGAAAACTAAAGGTTACAGAATATATATCCCAAACGAGAAGAGAATAGTTGAAACAGTCCATGTTCATATCGACGAAAGTAAGAAAGCTGTTGATGTACTATTTGGTAAAAACTTTGAGTACGTTTCTTTTGATCTTAATTCTGATATTCCTATTTATCAATCAAATGAAAATATAAAAGTAAAATCGGAAAGTGAAACTCAAGTTTTAGATTCTAAAGATTTAGATAAAACTGAGAACTTAAAATGTCTTAACATTTCAAATTGGCGAAGAATCGAAAAACCTAGAAATAAAAGCAATAGGATAGATGTATACTATTATTCTCCTGAAAATTTGAGAATGACATCTTTAAATGATATTAAAAAGTACTGTACTAAAAACAAGATTAGGTTTGATCCTGTAAATTTCAATTTTAAGCCAGAGACTGAACATCCTAATGTGGATATTTCTAATGTGCCATCTACTTCTAGTGATGAATCTAATTTTTTAGACCAACAGCTGTACGACATGTATGATCAGTGTTACAATGTCGAAATCCCCAAAAGTTATGAAGAAACGCAGGCAAGTAAGGATAAAATTAAATGGAATACTGCCATGAATGAAGAAATTCAGATAATGAAGGATAGGCAAGTATGGAAATTAGTGGACACACCCCCAAATACAACCATAATTGGAAGTAAGTGGGTGTACAGCTTAAAAATGGACGAAAACAATATACCTAAAAGGTATAAAGCACGTCTTGTTGCTCAAGGTTTTAAGCAAAAACCCGGCATTGATTTTAAAGATATTTTTTCACCAGTTGTGAATTTTTCTATTGTTAAATTATTGTTTGTACTATTGATTTCTATGTTGGGTTGGTATCACTGTCAAGTTGACGTGAAAAGTGCATATTTATATGGACACCTTAAGGATACTATATACATGAAACAGCCAAAAGGATTTATGCTGAAAGGATCCGAAAACAATGTATGTCTATTGGAAAAGGCTATATATGGTCTGCATCAAAGTGGTAGAGAATGGAATTTGGAATTAGACGGCATTTTAACTAAATTAGGATTTTCTAAGTTAAATTGGTGTAACTGTTCTACAAATTTAAAGATGTAATTTTAATTGTTTATGTAGATGATATGGTTTTGTTTTCAAAAAGGGAACATTTGATAAATGAAGTAATCGAATTATTGGACAAAAAATTGGATCTTACAGTCCTAGGTAAAACTAAATATTTGTTAGGCGTAAACTTTCAAGAAATTGAAAATTCGATTTATTTACATCAAATTAACTACATTGAAAAATTAATGTCAAAATTCAAAAATCTTCCTAAAAGTTTTGTGAATTTACCTTTTAAAATTGGTTGTAACTTACCTGATAAGGTTAAAGAGGAAGAAATAATTGAAAATGATTTAATGAGGAAATTTCCCTATCGTTCCTTAATAGGATGTTTATCGTTTTTGTCAGATAGATCCAGACCAGATATTGCATTTGCTGTTAATATAATGTCTCAGTTTTGTAATGGTTATACTTACAAACACTGGTCTTACGTTGTTGATATTATGAACTATGTTTTTCTTACAAAGGATTTTAAAATTAATCTTTCCAATGTAAAAAGTTCAAATTTGATTGCTTTTTCTGATGCAAATTGGGGATGTGGTCTCACAGACATTCAAGCAGTGGCTATTTAATTTATTTGGGTAACATCCCAATATCATGGAAATCTTCTAAACAAAAGTGCATAGCTCTTAGCTCAATGGAATCTGAATTTATTGCACTAACCGATTGCACTAAAGAAGTTATTTGGTTTAGTAGAATTATAAATGAATTAAGTTTGTGTGATCACATAAGACCCCAAGTATATTGTGATAATCAATCTGCTATCTATTTTTCAAAAAATAGTCAGGAAAATCAGAAAACTAAACATATTGATATCAAGTACAAATTTATTCGTAAATTAATAAAAGATGAACTATTTAACGTAAATTATATTTCATCGGAAAATAATTTGGCTGATTTTTTAACAAAGCCTTTATTGTTAAATAAATTTAAAAATATTATTAGAAAAATATTTTGTTAGATTTATATAAATATATATATTGAATTATAATACATCTGCTGAGGTTTTACAACCGATGGGGCCGCATGTTGGAATCGGTCTCAAACCTCCAATTATAGTGCCGTGTGGGGCACATCAATATAGAAGAATATGTAAATCTTTGTATGTATATAAGTGAGGAGATTGGGGATCATGATCTGATCAGACTTCTTGTTTTCTAAAATGTATGTTTTAAACCATAAGACTTGGCTACGTAATAAAATTTATTTTTAATGTATAAAACTCTGTCTTCAATCGATAAAACCCAACATAATCCACAATCTCGGTAGGCCACTATCCTTCCTCTGTCGAACTCGGATACTTGATCAAAAGATGATCGCTGTTTTCTACGAGGCATAATTGATCGTTTTTTTGAAAAAACCACAAGAAAAACACAATTGCCGTACTTGAAATCGTCGAAATCTCCAAGCCTTAAATAGCGCTTTGAAGTGGCGCCACAGGCGCGCGTGATGTGCGTCTGCGCTGAAATTCTAATCATTTGCATATCTCACCTCCGCTAATGCATGTTGTAAATTTCATATTATTTGCATGCTTCCTTCAGGGTGTTGCATTTACGGTGGCCAGCAGTATAATTGCTTAATGTGTTCGGGAGATTTCTAGCCCTAATGTTATTAATATAGTTGTAAAGAATCGACGAGCACGTTTCTTTGAAAAACAGTTTTGAGGAATAGAAAAATAAAATAATAATAGCATAAGGTGGGACAAATGCAAACTCAAAGTTCATACTGAACCAATTACTACTCTGACCCAGTATGACCCCAGTTAGCGGATTAGTAATCGGAGGGTTGCGAGTTCGAAACTCGATCCAACTGAAGATCATCATGTACAGGGGGCTAGTGCAAGTTAGATCTATCATGGCTTAAAATGTTCTCACGTTTTTGACGTGGTGTGGAAGTTTGGAAAGTGGGGTGCCAGCTCAGGTGTGACCTCGTCATCTGACCATGGTTCAAAATTACAAGGTGTTGTCCCCGGATGTTTCGCTTCGGGATTGATCCCACGCGTCGCCGTTATGTTTCTCCAGTGCGACGTTGATTCAACTACCTAACTGACCCAATAATTTTTAAAAATTTCAAATTTTTAGCACTCTTCCATATCCTATACAATGCTTATTTTCGTATTTGTTTAAACTTACCATTCCACTGATGTGATTTTGAACAATACTTTGCATGGCATGCGGAAATAACATAGTTTCGCTCCATATGCCTCATATGATGAGACAAGTGCATAACTATGAACTTTTGTCTTGTTTGCTATATAAATGGGGCAAGAGTATATAGTTTCAGGTGCTTTTCGGTTATCGGGATGCCAGTCGTAATTGTGCGCCAAATTTAACTAGAGATAAGAATGTGCGCCAAATCTTGGCTTGAAATATAACTAATGATAGGAATGGTAACCCTAACGATACAGATTCATGAAAAGAATGACGATTTTATTAAAATCATAATAAATACAAAAATTCACAAACAAAAAATAGGGGAGTTAATTAACGTCGCACTGGAGTAACACTGGCTATTGGCGACGGTCCGGGATCAATCCCGAAGGAAAACATTCGAGGACAACACCACGTAATTTTGAAACACGGTCAGAAGACAAGGCAACGCCTAAGCTGTCACCCCGAAGTCCAAACTTCCACACCACGCCAACGTGAGTACATTGGACGCCACGACAGATTTAACGTGCACCAGCCCAAGGGAACACGATGGTCTTTGGCTGGATCGATCTTCAAACTCGCAACCCTTCGGTTGTTAATCCGTTGTTCTTCCAACTATTCTTCCACGGCCGCAAGAAAATTAGGAAAAGTACCCGAATGGATTTTATCGCAATTTCAGATTACGCAGGAGGAATAAAGCTATGATATCTTTTAACAATTTCAATTAAATTTCGCTTCAACATTTGGCGCACAATTACGACTAGCGTCCGAACAACCGAAAAGTACCTAATTTCATTTAGCCCTTTTTTGGTCCGTGCAACTTCCTGGCCGAAATTCGAAGCGCTCTAGCGACGAGACTAATCTGAGAAGCATTTTCTGTCAATCTACATGTAGGTGGTGGTAGTGCTTTGTCGGCGATACGTGTTTCCTGTAGATATTCCGAACGTGACGTCACGATTTGCACTTCCCTAATAAAAATTTCATAGAATAAATTCCGAATTGATATAGAATAGTTAATTGATCAACACCTAATGCATAAAACGAGCCTCTTTAAAATCGGGGTTACCTTAAAATGGCGATAAGCTACATTTTAAGGTAACCCCGATATGTATCGTGCGAGAGCGGAAGTTAAAACTTCTCAGGCCGTCTGGTTTCTTTGTTTGACCCTCCTGGTGGTTATCTGAACGAGGTGTCTGTTCATTTAAAAGCTGACCTGATCTTAACGGACGAGAAATATCCTCATTAGAAGAAAACGGATCAGATCATTTTTTATATCGTCGTCGACAAAAAATTGGCAATACCTTGATGGCAAGGTATCTCGTAATTAGCAAAATTGTTCAGATCTTGATGAACGAGATATCTCGTCGAAACCGCTTGGAAATTTAAAATGAAAATCCCTGTCATAGTACCATTTCTAGCATGTGGTTGTCGCTATTTTACTGACGTTTTATAATCAACGGATTTACCCCGCAAACGCCCTATCTTCCCTAATTAGTGATTACATCTAATGACAGAATATGAACAGTGATTGTCTAATTATTACTATAATCTTGAAAATAAATTAAGAGAAAAAGTTAACCACGAAAAAATTTTGTAGTTAATAAATCTGTCAATAACAAAATTTAACCAAAAAATTCAATACCTATGAAATTTTAAAGTATAAAACTTTATTGTATATCCAATTAATTTTTTATGCGTGTTACGGTGGCCCATAAAATAGTGAAATGAAAAAGGAAGATCATCGAAACGATAAGAAAGATAAAATGGTGATAATCAGGAATTATGAATTACGTTAGATTTTACTAAATATAAATCAAGATATAATAGCTGTGGGAGTACTGGATCCAATATTGCTTATGTGTATTAAAAATCACGAAGCAGGAGATAACACTAGGTGATCATAAATTTGGGTGAAAATCTAATCGATGAAAATCTTTTTTCCCTGTTCTAACTTTTAATTAACATTGTGATTTAAAAGTCCGGTCGTTAATCCTATGGTAGAAAGCGAACAATTTTTGTATCTTTGCAAATTTTAACTTCGAAACGGAACAAAGGATTTGGATGAGATACACTCATGTCCAAAATTATCTTTACATGCTTAAAATCACGGATTTATCAGAAACTGTGAACTATAATTTTATGAATTTGTGTCAAATGATGCATAACATCATAACACATAAATACAAAGGAAAAAAAATTAAGAGCACTGCATATAATATAAAACTGTAGCCTAAAACAATAAAAATGACAATAATATGTGACAAGGAGAGTTCAGAAAGAAAAAAGAATAACTCAGAAAAAATTAAGACTTATGAATTTAATATGGAATGTGATCTCCCCTGACGTGTACACACATATCACAACGTGTTTTAATGCTGGCAATAGTGTTGTTAACCACAGTTTGGGGAATTAAAGTTCCACTCCTCCAGCAATGCGGTCTTCAGGGCATTTAAATTGCTAGGAGGAGGATGTCTCCATGTAACTGCTTTTCCAAGGTAGTCCCATAAGTTCTCTATCGGGTTCAGATCAGGGGATTTTGCTGGCCACGGCATTCGCTCAGTGGCTTAACTTTCAAGGAATTCGTCGATGAGGACGAGCATTATCGTCCATAAATACAAAGTCATCCATATGCACCTCTGAAAAGTCTTACATAAAGTTCTAAGACCTCATCCCGATATCTCTGGCTGGTCACAGATCCGCTGTTGAAAACTTGTAGGGGCGTACGTCCATCGATCATTATTCCTGCCAAAACCATCACACCTGCACTACTGAAACGGTCACCTTCCATAATGTTCGAAGGAAGATTTCGCGTTCCTGACTCCCTCCAGATGTAAACATGTTTAGAACCGATGTTGAACTAAACGTCGACTTATCAGTAAAGAGAACATGGGTCCATTGGTGATGTTCCAGTTATGATGTTCTTTGCACCAATTAAAACGATCCCTCTTTTGTTTTGAAGACAGTGAAACACATATCCTTGGCTTTCTGGCATGAAAGCCTTTTTCGTTAAGCCTTCTGTATACAGTTTGCCGTGATACAACAGTTCCAGTGGCGGCTTGCATCCTCTGAACTTAACTGCCGAGCAGTAGACTTCCTGTTACCACGGGCAGTTATTGCCAGATATCGATCTTGAGAAGCAGTTGTTCTTCGTTTACGACCTCGTCCAGACCTCCTTACAACAGTTCCAGAGTTCTGAAATTCTTTTCATAGCGTAGAGACTGTGTGTCTTGAAATATTCACACATCTCGCTGCTTCCATGATTGTCTGCCCTGCTTCTAAAGGGCCGATAATTCGCCACTTCATAAATTATTCCAAACGATACTTCGTAGCCATAACGAACTGTTTTGAGTCCTTACACACTGAAATTAAAAGCTGTATTGCAGAAATTCACTTTGCGCAAAGCGCTTGATTCACCGTCGGATGACGTAACGCCTTGATTTACATATCAGAAACCGTTTGATCACTTTTGATTGGATAATGCTAATTAGGCTTGTCTTTTACACATTCCCTGCAAAATTGGATTACATCGATTGGATATTTCATGGAATATCACTATTTTTGGGTATGTAAAGATAAATTTGGACATGAGTGTAGATCATCTACCGTTATTGGGAAAGCTATTTAGCTTGGTCTCGACTTTCGGAACACTTCTGACGACTTTGGGTGCTTCGTGTTGAGACACCAGTCACGAGATAAAGATTGGGAGAAACCAACTTTCGGCCACTAGCCGAGGCCAGCTTTCGGTGATTGGACGGAATCAACTTTTGGCGATTGGACGAAACCAACTTGCGGCGAATAGAAGGAACCAACTTTCCGTTCAATCATAACCATTCATCTTAGCCACTGTATATTAGCACAGTATTAGATGATTAGATTTAGTAATTAATAATGTTAGTCGGATTTGTATGTTATGAATAGAAAAGAATACAATTTTGATTCAGAAGTTCTTGCTATAATGCAAACAAAAGAAATTATCATTCATCTTTGTTTTGATGTTGATTTTAATTTGTCTCTGATAAGTCTTACATTACTAATCTTGATAACTTATACTTGGAATAACAATCTTTGGAAATAAAAGAAAAAAATTTATGCAGATCTGATTTACCACTCATCTCTACTGTATCGAAGAATTTGTTGAATTGTATATCAGCAAATTTAATAACCATTCATCACAAAGTTTCCTATGATGTAAGGACAAAAAATATTTTCATCCGACCGTCATTGCATGTGAATACCTTTCAAATGAAATTCCAAAATAAAACAGCCCGGTTGGAAGATTAGCAATCGAAGGGTTGAGATTTCAAAACCTTCGTGTACACGGGGGCTGGTGCACGTTCAATCTGTCGTGGCCTCAAATGTCCTCACGTTGACGTGATGTAGCAGTTTGAAGAGGGTGATGCCAGCTCACATATGACCTCGTCATCTGACCGTGATTCAAAATTACGTGGTGTTGTCCTCGGATCCCCTTGGGGATTGATACCTTACCGTCGCCAATAGCCCGATGTGTTGCACGAGTGCGATGTTAATTAATTACCATTACCAAAGTAAAAGACAATCCAAAATGAGAACAGTACATAAAAAGAGAATTAGCCATCCACTCATTCTGTATACAAAATAGTCAGTGAACAGTGGATTGATTATTTAGATGAAGCACATACATGAATCCTGCACTCCATATTTGGCTGAAATATCACTTCAACGTATCGTACCACATCTACCATGTTATCTGTGCCGGCAATTGATAGGTTGCCATTACTGTTAATCGTAATCGGAGCTTTATTGCGCTTACGATGGTTGGCTACATCTTCCCAGGAGCTATGTAGTGTCCGTCGGTCAAGAATTCCGAATCGGCGATAGTGAGCACTCAGTGGAGATAATCATCGCTGAATTCAAATTGGTAACACTGAGTAACAGGAAACAACTGTTGCAGAAACCACGCAAGGTCGATCCTGGGTGGGTGAGGCGATTACATCGCAACAGAGATTAACTATCCAAGTGGTGTCGAGGAGATATCTCGTCCATCAATATCTAACCGATTTTGCTAATAGCGAGATATATCACCATCAAAATAGTGCCGATTCTTTGATGAAGACGAGATCAAGATCTAATCAGTTTCTTCTAGTGACGACATATCTCATCCATCAAGATCTAGTTAGTTTCCTTCTATTGACGAGATATCTCGTCGAAACTCGAAGGATTAAATATCAATGAATCTACTGCACTTACCTGCGCGCCACCTATGTCAATACACACCAACCTACTTGTCCAGTTTTTACCAAGTTTGTCCAACTGAGTATGAGGGCAGCGACTTGTGAT
The DNA here is from genome assembly GCA_933210815.1 of Meta bourneti. Taxonomy (NCBI): domain Eukaryota; kingdom Metazoa; phylum Arthropoda; class Arachnida; order Araneae; family Tetragnathidae; genus Meta; species Meta bourneti. The sequence continues at coordinate 16,652,722 of OW119929.1, forward strand.
GCCTTGACATCTTTTACAATAAAATATTTATGACGAATGTGCAAATCAACATTATAGAGAGGTAGATAATTAACGTCGGTACTGAAGCAACACAACGGGCTATTGACGACGGTCCGGGATCATTCCCCAAGGGAAAGTCCGAGGACACCACGTACTTTTGAAACACTGTCAGATGACGAGGTAGCACCTGAGCTGGCACCCCACTCTCAAAGCTTTCACACCACGCTAACGTGAGGACATTTGAGGTCACGACAGATTTAACGTGCACCCTTTGTACACGACGGTCTTTGGTTGGAGCGAGCTTTTAACTCCCAAGCCTCCGGTTGCTAATCCTTTGCTTTCCAATTGATCTACTGCGGCCTCCAAATCAACATTATAATACTGATTTATGCGCTCGATATAATACAGCCAAAGTTTAGTTTTCGTAAAGGATGATTTTAAAATCAGTTTATCATATGAGTTTGTTTTAAACCTTACGCGAGGTAAAAGAACGCCATGTCTTCAGGTGTATCTAAAAACATTGTATCTTTATTACAATTGAAAGTAATGTTCATTTAATTAAGTACCCCCAAAACAAGCAGGAGATTAAACAATTTCGTGAAGAATCATTATAAGTGCAAATATCTCAAAGAATAAAGCCTTTTTGTCTCAAGAAAACTCCGCTTTAGAGGTTTCTATTTGTATTCGGTTCTGGGAAGACGAAAAAGAACACAGAACAAAATCGCGAGACAAGAAAAACACGCTTTCTTCATCTCCAAACGTAAAAATGCGCGCTAGAAGTGAAATAAAGTAGCCTATCATGTTCTCTTAAGCAGAATCTAATAAGACAATAAAGAAAGCGGAAAATTCTCTCAAATGCCTCTAGACAAACAAACAAAAAAACTTTTTTACCACTCCCAATAACTAAAAAAAAGAGCCCTTGTTTGCCCCGAATACCGCTGAATTAACAGCACCGAAAGAGAGAAGTGGTATTTAAATACAAAAGGAGGCCTCTAATGACACTGTAAATAAACTTCACTTCCACGAAGACCGACCTTCCAAAAAAAACTTCAAATCCTCACCGCGACTGAGAAAAAGAACCCTAATTTATCTCAGAGTGCTTTTAAAACACGCCCAAAAAATAATCGGGTTCTTAATTTTCCCAGACAAAGAAAGCGAGCCCCAAGAGGGGAGACCCTCCACCATTTTTGCCTTTCAAACCAACCCTCAAAAATGCCTTCTTCAAATTAACCCCACTCCAAACCAACATTAACCCGTCGAATAGTTTCCACGGACAAGCTTTGGGCAAGGCCGGGTCGGCTCGCGATGTCACATATGGTATGTAAATGATTATCAGCCCCGTTTCTACATGGTCGGCCCACCTTCACTAACCCTCCCCGCGTTCGGTTAACGACTATTGATTGATAGGAGACAGAGGGCAGAGAGGGTCTCGGAAATTATTAGGCATTCCGGCGCGCTTTAGTAACAATCATAGCTGATTACAATAGTCGTTCCGCTTCAATTTATGATCAGGGACTTGCCTCAGAGTCGAACCAGACCTCATACGATATGACAATGACCTCCCGGATCAAGGAGAAGGAAGCATGAAATGGGATTGGGTTTGGGACTGAATTTGATTGAGTGATGGGAGTGAGCTGGGGAAGGGCTTTGTGTCCCCGTCTCATCAGTATGCTGACCTGCCACTTGACGGCTGAGATTTGAATACGATCCGGCCACTCGGTGTGGGTCCGCTTTAAGAAGCGAAGCTGTTCCTGCTAAATGCCCGATTAAAATGGATCGCTTCTCCGTCGCCTTGTTTAGTTGTGGTACTTAAACGTGGTGGTGTCTAACCGAGATTTGTGAGTACTGTAGTGTTGCTTTTACCCCGTAACACACTTAATGACTAAATAAGCACATTTTTCTAAAGAATCCATGGATTCTTTAGGAACCGTCGTGGCTCCATTGCGCTAGCAACCTGAGAGTTGACGGCGGTGCAGTTTCGATTCCTGTGATGTGCATTCCTCCCTGGGTGTATTTCTCTCTTCTGTAGCAGTAAAGCTTTCAATTTCTGTGTCTATTGCTTGATATTGTATGTCTTGTGTCTGCAAAATCATGGCCAAATATGGCCCTTGCGCCATAAAACCCCCCAAAACTACCAGCCTATAATGCTATCCGAACAATCATCCGAAATTATCTATTAACTTTTAAACATCACATCTGTACTGCACAAGTCTATCCAAGGCAGCAATTCTAGCAATTAAAAAATGCTTCACCAGTTTTGATCCTCTTTTGAAAAAAATAGCCTTTCTGATATTAAGTTTGAATAAAAATTCTAAAATAAATTTTCAATGGATCCCATCACATGTTGGCATTCCCGGCAATGGGAGATGACTTATTGACAAGATTCAGCTAATAAACAACCTGGAACAAGAGAAAGTACTGTCATGCTCTCAGAGGACGATCACCTGTCCGTACTTAAAAGGAAATTGCGCAGATCATCTCCAGTACCCTTTCATCACTGATACCTCAGTGGAACGCCAGGAGAGCTGCTTGCCTTCAATTTGCCCCGGAAAACTTTCTATGCTTTCCAGGCTCCGATCTCGCCATTTGAAAAATATTATTTTCATTGATGTCCAGAAGCGCTTTCCCACCTGTATAAAGTGCGGCTTATTACCAGCCTCTCCCTCACACATCCTGAATTGCATTGGAGCCATACACGAAGACATTTTTAAGGACCCATCTGACATTGCCCAATACCTTTTTTTGCAAACTCAATGACTTAGCGTAATTTGTTCTTTTACATTGGAATAAGAAAAAAAAAGACATCGGTACTTTATGACTGCGTCACCCAAAATTTTGACGGACACTACGGTCTTTGGACACTACGGTCTTGGACACTACGGTCAAGTTTCGAACTCGCAACCTTCAGGTTGTTAATCTGGATGTCTTCCAACTGGACTACCGCGGCCCCTCAACCAATAGATGTGCTTATTTAGTGGGGTGAAAGCCCACAACTTGTACAACTATACAACTTGTGGCCATTCAGAAGTACAACTTACATAAACCTTTATTTTATCTCCTCTTCCTCTATGCAGTAGTTGTCTCCTTTATTATTACAAACGCAAAGGAAAGATTTGTCTCTTTTTGAACCTAGGAAAGGGACTACACATAACTATACGAAAACTTTTGATATTTCTTGTGGTAATATCGGGATTCGGAGGATAAGCAATCAAATTGAGTTGTCCACGAAGAAGATAAACCATCAAAATCGGATTACGCTGAGAATAAACCTTGGAAATCAGATAGGGAAGAAACTAGACCATGAAAATGTTCCGGAATTAAAATAAACCTAGAAAATTGAGTCATACGAGAAATCAACCGTTAAAATTGGATCGAAATCGTGAGAAACCCAGCCGCTAAGTAAAGCACACTAAAGTTCAAGCTATGAATGGGAAATGCCTTTTTTCATCGAATTGCCTGAAATTCAGCCTATTGCCTACTTCAAGGAATAGCCTAGAATTCAACATATTGAAGGGCCGCGGTAGCCCGGTTGGAAGAGTAACGGATCAGCAACCGAAGGGTTGCGAATTCGAATCCAACCAAATACCGTCGTGTACTAAGGGTGTGGTGCACGCTCAATTTGTCTCGGACTCAAATGTCCTGACGTTCTCGTGGTGTGGAAATTTGGAGAGTGGGGTGCCAGCTCAGGTGTGACCTCGTTTTCTGGCAGTCGTTCAAAATTACGTGGTGGTGTCCTCGGATCGGGTTGATTCCGGACCGTCGCCAATAGCCCGTGTGTTGCTCCAGTGCGACTTTAATTAGATGGTTGGTATTTTAATTAACGTCACACTGGAGCAACGCAACGGGCTATTGGTGACGGTCCGGAAACAATTCCAAAGGGAAAGATTTGAGTGCGACACCACGTAATTTTGAACCGCGGTCAGATGACGAGGCGACCTTTGAGCTGGTACCCCACTCTCCAAACTTCCACACCACGCCAACGTCAGGACATTTGTGGACACGACGGACGTGCACCAGCCACCTTTTTCAACCGGGTTACCGTCGTCCCGACGTTAATTAGATCATCAACATATTGACTACCTATTACCTATTTCAACGCATTGCCTAAAATTCAACCTATTCCATATTTCAACGTATTGCCTATATTGGCCACAATGGATATAATTCAAAAACATTACATTATCTTACATGTACTTTTTCCGTCAAACATCCACAAATGCTATGCTTTCCAAGCACCTAATGCCATGACTAAAGATTGTAAATGCGATAGTAAATTACTACATTGTAAAATGCGACCTACAGGTACAGCATGCTTCTATATGTGACTGCAAATAATCCCATTTTCTTCCCAAAAGGAATAAAAATGTGTAAACGTACAAAAAAAGCTCGACTTTGTGGAAAGTCTGGCTTCTTCATTTTTCCTTATCATTAAAGCCTTATTCTCGAACTCGCTTCACTTTTTTCCCCCGTGCCTTATATTCTGCAATATTTCAGGAGTTTAATTAGGGTTACAAAGAAACTATCTCAGTTAATCTTCATCACTCTTGAAGGGAGACAACGTTCATCTCCACTTAGCCCAAAAAACGGAGATCAAAGGGAAATATGCAGTCACATCAAAGAGGAGCATTAAATACCATTTTGAGCTCTTAGCAAGATCTTTACATTTTTATAACGTGCTCCCTCATTACTACAGATTTTTCTCTTCACTTCAGAGTTTCTTAAATTCGTCGAAATAGAAAATGTTCCTAAAAATTAGTTCACAAAAGCGATTTAATGAGAACCATGTTAGTTCGGGGTTTTTTTTTCGAAAAAAGTTACATTTAAAAATGACAACTTGAAACAATTTTGAACAAACCCGCTCGCAAAATTTTACGGTATTAAAATGTTTATGTTTTTATTGAAGTGAATGGTGACAGTATTCGAAATTTAGAAACTGAAATCTATGTTTTGTTCTGAAAGATTATGCACACTAGCTGAAATACCGTTATGTGCTGGGAAATGTCAGACGTGGATCAAAACTATGGTGAATGTTGCCTCAACCACAACACGGCGGAAAATGTGGTTGCTGAAACAACATACGTAACATCGTTCCTTAGGACACGAAATTATCGATATATGTATTCTTTTATACAATATTTGGTGCAGCTTTGATGGACGGATACTTTTGTGACAACGCTTTTGGAGCGTTTTTCATCGCACTAACGGAAAATAATAAAGCGGATTTGTTAGCGGAAAATAATTAACGGAAACAGTTAGAAAACTTAGAAAAAAACTTCGTCAAAGCGTTGCATACTAGAATTGGAGAAAGGTTACGAAAAATTACAAGAATGAGAATGATTACAATAGAGGAGATGATATAAATACAGGAATTTTATTAATGACGAGATATCTCGTCATTAGTAAAATTGGTCAGATATTCTAAATTATGAAAGAAATTTGACTTCATTATTTTGATTTGTTTTCAACAAGATATACGTATGAGGCATATACAACTCTTATCTGCAATCGTACACTTACATTTATAGTCTATAAATAAGTCTATATAGTGCAAGTATATCTAAATAGCATATACAATAATACAAGTATAGTAAATAATATCCCTTTTTAATACAAGGTATGTATGTGTATATTTTAATGCTTCGCACTGGAACAAGTATTGGCGACGGTATGGGATCAACCCCAAAGAGAAAGCTCCGTGGACAAAACCTCGCAATTTTTAACCACAACCAGATGACGAGGTCGCACCTCAGCTGGCACCCCACTCTCCAAACTTCCACACCACGCCAACGTGAGGACATTTGAGGCCATAGCAGATTTAATATGCACCAGCCCTCCTTGTACACGACGGTCTTTGGTTGGATTCGAACTCGCAACCTACCGGTTGCTAATCCATTACTCTTCCAACCGGGCTACGACGGCAGGAACATGAAATTCCTAAATGGTCAAGGAGTAGCCTGGTTGTAAGAAAAGCGGATTGGCAACCGGAAGGTTCGAAACTCAATCCAACCCAAGACCTCCATGTATAGGGGGCTGGTGCACGTCAAATCTATCGTGGCCTCGCATAACCTCACGTTGGCGTGGTGTGGAAGTTTCGAGAGAGAGGTGCCAGCTCAGGTTTTGACCTCCTCATCTGACCATGATTCGAAATTACGAGGCGTTTGCCTTGGATATTTCCCTTCGGAATTGATCCCAGACCGTCGCCAATAGCCCGTCGTGTTGCTCCAGTGCGACGTCAATTAACTACCTACCCAGCACAGAGAGACGGCAATTTCCGCATCCCTTTTCCTTCGAGTAACGGATCCCCCAAAACCCGTCGATTCCATCGCTCTTCATTTTCATTTTACGCGCCTTCAGTCCCCCGCTCTCTTTAAAGAATTTATGACTTTGGAAAAACAGGATTCGCGAATCGTTCCCGAAACCGGGAGCGGAAGGATTAAAAGATTCCGAATGCGGATCTCATTACGTTGAGAGTGGCAATAAACCTTTATGGGAGCGAAAACCTCCCGGATAAAGAGATAATTGGAAACGAATTCTTACCTGCAGCATTGACGAGGTTCGAAAGCTCATTCCTGCTGGATAATGGAAGACATTCTAGAGGAAAGAGAAAGGACTGGAAGTATAAAAGTGGCGCCTCCTGCAGTCGGCAATGCGAATTCTAACTACACGGGTATCGAAAGATACGTATCATTTAATTTTGTAAACATTCTTGAGTTGGTAGTGGTTGATGTATAAACATCTACAGGGGCGAGGTACGAAGCAAAACGTGTACTAGACAGGCGTGGAGCTAAAAGTTTGGGTAGGTAGTTAATTAACGTCGACCTGGAGCGTTATTGGTGACGGTCCGGGATCAATCCCCAAAGGAGAGATCCGATGACAACGCGGTCAGATTACGAGGTAACACTTGAGTTGGCCCACTCTCCAAACTTCCACGCCAACGTGATTACATCTGAGGTCACACAGATTTAACATGCATAAGCCCCCGTGTACACGGAGGTCTTTCAGGAAAATCATTGGAAAAAATATATAGGAAATTCAAAGGAATAAATAGTCGAGAAATGGTGTCTTCCCAATTACAGACTTATTTTCCTTTGATTTTAGCAAGGTAGGTTGATATTAGGTAGTTAATTAACGTCGCACTGGAGCAAAACAACGGGCTATTGGCGACGGTCCGAGATCAGTTCCCATGGTGTTGTCCTAGGATCTTTCCCTTGGGAAATGTTCCCGAACCGTCGCCAGTAGCCCGTTGTGTTGCTCCAGTGCGACGTTAATTAATTACCATAATGTTAATATATAATCGTAATTTCTTACTGACTATGCATAAAAACCTTCAAAAAGCCGAGCTTTGTTAAAAGCTTCAGTTAATGCGTTTACGGGACAGGAGTAAAAAGTCACCCATATGTGAAAATTCCAACTGTATTTCCAATTTATCATCACATGCGTTAATGTAACAAATTCTTGAATACCTTTCTGCAATCATCATCCCCTATGGGAAATGGGATAGGGTTCGTTTCTATGGCTATAGACAGGCGCAGACGTTTGGGCAAGAGCTGTTCTCGTGGTGGTACAAAGTCAGAAGAAACTATTTAAATACTTTTAAAAAAATTAGTGTACATTTTCCCATTCTTGGAGGCCGCGGTAGCCAGGTTGAAAGAGCAACCTGAAGGTTGCGAGTTCGAAACTCGATCCAACCAAAGACCGTAGTGTACGTTAAATCTTAATGTCTTAAATGTAATGCTGACTCGGTGTGGAAGTTTGGAGAGCGGGTTGCAAGCTCCGGACCGTTACCAATAGCCCGTTGTGTTGCTCTAGTGCAACGTTAATTGAACAACCTCCTCCCTCGCACTCTTAGATTACAGCAAAAACTAAAAATATTGAAATATCTTCCAATCAACTTTGAAAAAGTGAATAATTCATTTTACTGAGACGCTATATGTTATGCATCGATTTTTATGAGAAACAAAATTTTCATTCGTGTAAAATGCGTAATCCCCAGATCCACCCTTTACATGGGCTTTGAACGAGCTATGAGCACAAAGCCTAACTCATACCAATACAGAGGCTGTTCGGACATTTTTTGAACGATTTTGATGAGCTGTAAAAAAATTGTATGCTACGAAAGAATTTTTTTGCGCAGCCGTTAAATAGTTAAAGTATAACTTATCGTCTGCAAACTCAGAGTTTTGTTAACTTTCAAAATGGCGCTTTTAAATAAGCAATGGATGGAAGGCTGTTTCCTCTCTTTCCGGAGAGAATTATGCTTATTCAATTATTCAAAAACGCTGTAAAAGTCAGGGTTTTTCGATATCTAAAGGTACGATGAGTAATATTATTAAGGAGAAAGGAAAAAAACGTAAAAGTGGAAAAAATACTTCCAAAAAAGTATCCAAAAAAATTTCTGAGAATATTTGTAACGTAAAATCTTTAATTTTAAAAGAGAATCCTCCAAGTCAAAGGACTATAGCAAAGTGAACGTGAGAACTTTCTCTAAGAGATTTATGATTGTTGCCAGTTTTGCATATAATGGAAAATTAAAAGTAAAAAGAGGGGGGAAATGTAAAAATCAACTCCCACATATTATCAAGACCCTATTTTATCCCCAATATTCAAAAAAGAAATACCATATCTTTTCCCCATAGTGCCAACAATTAGTAGAACTGCATCAGGTTAAAGCAAGCAGCCACACATCTAAATCGACCAATAAATTCTTGGAAAAAATGGAACAAGAAACTGGTATCAAGTCTGCCACAAGAATGGGCAATAATGGGACAAAATGCCACTGTCGATACTACAAAATCATTATTATCATGGAAATTAAGGTGTAGAAAGATAGTTAACAATAAGGGCTATCAAATGGAACATTTAAAACACAAAAATTTCATGTAAAAAATTGAGCTTCAGTCCATTAAAATCGTTCAAAAAATGTCCGAACAGCCTCTATACCAAGCCTAACTTATACCATACCAATATTTTCTCGCAATAAATACCAAGTCTAACTTATACCATACCAAAATTTTCTTCCAATAAATACCAAGCATAGCTTATACCGTGCCAATATTTTCTTCCAATAAATAGCAAGCATAGCTTATACCATACCAAAATTCTCTTCCAATAAATACATTGTCTAAAAGGACTTAACAGAAAACAAATCCTTCGTGAGAATTGCGATGCATAAAAATATTTTCTTTTTCATAGTAGACTAACATAAACGCGGGAAAGAATAATTCAGTGTTGGCGGTCTCAAGGGAATTTAGTCTTCGAAGTAATTGGCATATATGAATTCAGTTCGCAAGTAGTAGTTATAAATGACAAATTAGACAGTATAATTATGTTTATTACACTGCATTTATTTTCTGGAATGTGTTACTGGTCTTTTTTTAGTGTCTGGGCTACTTATCCACTCCCGACATTATTTTCTCATGGGAGCAAAAAAAGACGTTGCTTTTCGAACCTCCAAGGAAATCTTTTTAATTTTTAGTATTAAATAATGTTGCTGATTCTCTTAATATATAGCTAATCTTAATTTGTCTTAATGAACTGAATTTATTTTGATAAATTTGATGATTACTTTTGTTATGCTATTAGTTAAATTGGTTAACTAACTTACGCTTTCGTTAACACAAATTGTAATTCCTATTCATGAGATGTAACAACTACCAGTCTAATAAAGGTACACAATTGTTATATACACAATTTCATAAATGTAAATAAATGTCATTAGCATTTTACATTTTTTAGAATTTAAATTTTTAGTATGAAAGAAAAGTCTCTGTGCCAATGCTACCCAGAATGCATAGAATAGTTCAGAATATGCATATGCCTTGTATGTCATTTAAAAACAAATTATCATGCAATGATTACAAATATTTTTAAAACTAAATCATTACTTTTACCTTGATTACAGTTATTGAACGAAAGACATCAAATTGAAAATGCAGAAATACATCTTAAAACATATTTTAAAAAAAGCGTCGAACGAAAACTAATGAATGTGTCTGTTTTCCACTGCAAAATAGATTCTTGGAATATAATGGGTACAAATTTAAAAAAGCAAACGATTACAAAGTACCAAGGTTGCCATATTAGCTACCAGTAATATTTTAAAAGGTCTCGTTCTGTATATTTTATTTATAACGTTTTATTCTCTTTATCGTCTGTCTCAAATATTCTGATTTTTTTTTATATTTCGTAAGAAAAAATAAGGCTCAAAATAAAATATTATAATTTAATATTCATAAAAGTAGCTTTTGAAAAAATAATTGATTTTTCAGCAGCACTGGTAAAACAATCCAAGCAATTGAATTCTCAATATACCTTCCAGCTATTCCAAAACTTCCAAATGATGGTTAATATAAGTATAGTTACTCGGATGTTTTGACGTGAAACTTATCTAAGTATGTAAACAAAGAAATGTCAAATAATGCATTCACTAAACTACAATGTGCTATATCAAACATAAAACATTAAATTAAAATATGTTAAACAAATCGCATGTGATACTTGTACAAACATACAGACACAAAATCAGACAGAACGGGAAGACGGACAGACTTACGCATCCAAGTTCAGTCACTAAATGAATGTAAGTACTCGCAGTATGCAAAGTTTTATGAAAATATATTCAACCGTTTGGACGTAGCACGGGCACATACATACTGACAGATGGATAGACAGACACCAAACATGCAAGAGACGGATTTTGCATCAGAAGGGCCCAAGACGGATAGAAAACTTGACATGGGTTGAAAATATTCAATGTACAAACACTTCATTTTTATTTATATAGATTACATCTACCTTTGTTCATCTATTCTATTTTAAATGTACTCATGAGATGTTCTAGTGGAAGAACGTGGGAAGGATTTCAATTTCGGGGATGTTACTTTATGATTGACAATTTAGCCGTTGGCTTTATTGTATTAAAAGAAACTCCGGTAGCTATTTTAATAAATGTCGCACTGGAGCGACACAAAGGGTATTGGCGACTACCCGAGATCAAACCCGAAGGGAAATATCCTTGGACAACACCACGTAATTTTTAACTACGGTCAGATGACGAGGTCACACCTGAGCTGGCACTCTACTCAAAAGGAATTCTGGACTCATTAGAATGTTAACCCTCCTGGTGGACATAACCCAATGAGGATTATTTAACCCACCTGGTGGTTGTATCTTGACAAGATATCTCGGCATTAGCAAAACTGACCAGATCTCGATGGACGAGATATCTCGTTATTACAAGAAAACCGGCCAGTTAGCGATCTCTTCATCATCAAGAAACTGGCGATCAAGAACTGGATGATGAGATGTCTCGGCATTTGTTAAATGCAATTCACTCTAGACTGAGTGAAAGACGGGCAAACACAAAACTCCACAATTTCCTTCACACAACTTTAATTACAACACATCACACAACAACAGTAACGGTTCTCACAGACGACCGCGCGCACTGAACTCTACCATGAGGAATCATTTACAACATACATGCGGAGAGTCATAGCACCGCATTAACCCCTCAGTTGGAAGATGACGAAAGAGTCGCAAAAAATTGGGTCAGAAAAGATGATCCAATGTATAAGGAACAGTTCAGAACACCTGTGACCTTCAAATGTTGTTTCTACCCGTTAGAATTAAACATCACTAGCAAAATTGGTCAGAGTTTGACGGACGGGATATCTCATTGAAACCACTTGGAGGGTTAATTAATTCCAAGAAATTAACATATTCGCAGTATTTCAGGCCTACAGAACTTTTCGTGAAAGGAAGTTTAGATTTTTCTACTCAGACAAATAATACGCCTACTGTTACTGGTGAAAACCTTGTTACAATTTTATTTTTGTTTCACACCAAATTCTGTTGTGGCAAACGTTAACTCTGAGCGTCGGCAGATTGACGAGTTGTGTAGTGTTGCTTTTTACCCCAAAACACAATGAATAAAAAATCAAATCTTTCTCAAAAAATACGTGGATCCTTTCAACATTTAGAAATATTCCATTGTCCTTTTCTAGGATATGGAATAGAATCCTTTGTAACAATGTTCCTTTCTTTAGAATAGAATCCTTTGGAAAGGTACTATTGTTCCTTTCCTTGTAATAGAATCCTTTGGAAAAATTCCACATTGCTCATTTCCTTATAATAGAATCCCTTGAAAAGATGCTATTATCCCTTTCATTAGAATAGAATTATTTGGAACAAATACGCTTTCTTTCCTTAGAATTAATGCTTTGTAAAAATTTTATTGCTACTTTTCCAGACTAGTATCTTTTGCAACTACGCAACTACTCTATTGTTCCTGTCCTTAGAATGGAATTCTTTTGAAAGATTCCAATGCTCATTTCCTTGGAATAGAATCTCTTGGAATTGCACTATTGACCCTTTCCTTAGAATAGAACCCTTTGGAAAGATTCTATTCAAGGTCAAAATTGGTTATAAGTCAGGCAAGAAAGACAGCAGGTTTCAAGGTGAAATTATGGGTGTGAACCCTCAGAGGGTTAAAATGAGATAAAATGTTTTTGCAAAGAAAACCGGTGACGATAATTCTCACCAATCTCAAAAACAATTTTTGGTATATTATAGTCGGTTTTTAAACCACAGTTAATGGAATCACAATGAAATCTAGCTATATACATGCATCTAAAAATAATTTTATAAAAAATAATGACACTAAGAAACTCAAATACCAATGGAAAGTTAAGAAACTGATTAATAAGACGAAGAAATGAAAATGATCATATGATTTCTCTTGCATTCAGTAAAAGACTACCCTTATAGCAGGTAGGAGGGAAATGCGTTCTATTGCTGACTGACCTTACTTTTTTAATTTAAAGAGCAATAATCAACTAAACATCGATAAAAAGAAAGGGAAAATAGGCGCTCATAATTATTTATACAAAAATACGGTACACCTAAAAACTGTTTAACTTCTTTAGGCTCTTTTCTTTCTGCGGCCTAATTCTTCGTCCAGGTTTGTTTCCCCACAACTTTCATGGTTTTCCCACTTTCAACAAGTTGCGCTCCGAGTACTATAAAATCCCCAAGACGCTCTTATAATCCTTGAGATTTTCCAACACAGCTTTGAACACAAAATACCATTATCACGACGCATTTCTCCTTATAAACTTTCAATAAAAAGTGTATTATCTAACTCAAAAGATTTCTAAGTGTGGCTAGGTGATCGTGTTAAAGAAGGATGGGATAATTAACCTATTATGAAAGACGAGAGAGACGATAATGATATTAATTAAAAAAAAGCTCATCAGATTTTAATCTATCTTCAGTAACTCCAAGTAGGTTAATTACTTTCCTGGTTTTCGTGTTCAGCCTGGGAAACAAACTCACTAAAAACTATTTTTAATGAATCCCAGAGCCGAACATAAAGGGCCTATTAAGTTAGATGAAAAAGTATAAACTGTTTAATATCTTTTAAGCTCTGATCCCTACAAATGAAGTAAAAGTTAAAGAGGAATTGATTTTGCCCGCTTTATAGGAAGAATAATTGAACGGTATGCAAGAGACGCATGTTTATATTTGACGTTAGTCTTGAGCGGATGAAATGCTATTTTTAAATGTAAATATGAAGATTCATTCGAGCATTTCAAGAACACCCTGAAGTCTTTTCTGCCGTGCTAAACTAATTAAATCAATGAAAAGGAAAGTTAAGTTTTAAATTAAGTAATAGTTAAGTTATAAATCCGATAACAGTTTAAAACGAAGTAAAGCAGTATCAGTTAATATTCAAAAAATGAGAAAGCAATGTCCAGTACTAGTCAAGAAAGAAAGCAGTATCATATAGAAATGAAGAAAGCAGTATCAAGTAAAAATGAAGGAGAGCAGTATCACACAAGAAAGAGTTACAGAGAAAGAAATCAAGAGTCACAAAATAAAGAAAAAAGGCAGTATCAAATAGTCAAAGAAAGGAGTAATAGTCGAGATAGAAAGAAAGCAGTAGTATGCAAAAGTGAAGATAGAAAACATATAAAGTAAAAGTCATAAGAAAGAAAGCAATACCAAGTAATAGTCAATAAAAAAAGCAATATCAAGTAAAAATGAAAAAAGGAGAGGAAAAAGTTCATGTAGGAGAGTTACAAGTAGAAGTCATTAGAAAGAAAGCAATGTCACATAATCGTTATGAAAAAAGAAAACTACATCCAATAATAGTCAATAAAGAAAGCAGTTTCAAGAAAGGGTCACAAGAAAGAAAAAAAAGTAGTATAAAGTAGTCAAGGAAGAAAGGAGGAATAGCCAAGATAGAAAGAAATCAGTATCATTCAAAAGTGAGGAAAGAAATATCAGGATAAGCCAAGAAACATTACGAGGGATGGTGGAACATACTTTGGAAAGAGCCCGCCACCATCAAGAACAAAATGGCGGCCATTTGAAGGAAAATCTACGAAACTAATTAAAAATAATTTCTAAGAAGTATATTTATTGTTTATAAAAAATAAATGAATTTTTAATACATAAAAAAAGAGTTATTCTATTTTAAATGGTCAAATGACTTTTGGGCTACCCTGTAGTGCTTTTAACGTTGGGATAACAACACGATCACTCAAACAACCGTTGATTAAGTACTCGTGTACTTAATTGACACGAGTACACGTGTTTTTCCCTCCCGGTGTCGAATGAAATAATTGGTAGGTGCAGCGGTACTTCTTCATTCCGACGTATCCCTCCCAATCCACCGGAGACTCGGTCTATACAAATTACGAGTCCATACAAATGTTTCCTCTGGTAACTATTCATCTCCATAGCAGGCTCGTGTGTGTCTCGCTGCCTGCTGGTTAAGGGTCAACAAATCTGCTGGAAGGCGGCCAGAGATCGTAATTTGACCGTATCTGATTTCAATTAGCGGGTGATATATGCTCCGAAAGGTGTGCTCCTGTCTCTCGGCTGCCCTTAAATGAGCAGTGGGAATCGATACTCCCAGCCTTTGACTCAACTTAAAGTAAAGGCTCACCTTTATTTCCTGGAATTTAAAAGCCCTGCCTTTATTTTCTGGTTTGTACCCCGAAAAGTTGTTTGATTGTATTGGCATTTTATGACTCAAGGTCATATTTTGCCAAGCTGCGCCAAACACGTCAAGTAAATACAACAGGTAGGTAGGTGTTTTAATTAACGTCACACTGGAGCAACACAACTGGCTATTGGTGACGGTCCGAGATCAATCCCGAAGGGAAAGATCGAGGACAACACCAGGTAATTTTGAACAACGGTCAGATGACGATGCAACACCTGAACTTAAATATAACAGAGGAGGGATAGAAGACAAAAGCATACGAAAAGATGATGGTAGAACGAAAGGGAGTACAGGTTGGTTGGAGTTTTATGGCGCAAGGGCCATATTTGGTTATGCTGCGCCAGATACAAGACATACAATATCAAGTAGTAGACATACACACACAATGAAAACCTCACCTTTATTTCCTAGAATTTTAAAAGCTTTTATTTTCTCCACATTACTTTCCGAAAAGCTGGTTAATTGTATTGGCATTTTATTGCGCAGTGTCATATTTGACCAAGCTGCACCAAACACGCCAAGTAAATTCAACCGAGGAGGAAAAGAAGACAAAAGCATACGAAAAGATGAGGTAAGAACGAAAGGGAGGACACGTTGGTTGGAGTTTTACGGCGTAAGGGCCATATTTGGCCATGCTGCGCCAGACACAAGATATATAACATCAAGTAATAGAGACACACACAATGAAAGCTTTACTGACACAAAAGAGAGAACACCCAGGGAGGAATGCACCTGGCAGGAATAGAACTTGTGCCACCTACAACTTGAAGGTCCCTAGCGCAGTGGGCATACCCACTGAGCCACGACTGTCCCCATTGTTTCCTGGAGTTTTAAAAACTTTTATTTTCTTGCTCATACCCATAAAAGTTGGTTGATTGTATTGGCATTTTATGGCCCAAGGGTCAGATTTGGCCTAGCTACCCCAAACAACGTCAAGTGGATACAAACAAAAAGGAAAAGAAGACGACAGTATACTAAGAAGCTCACTAGTGTACCTCGAAAACTGTCTATTACGATTCCATCAACTTGTCCGCGTACACGACGGTCTTTGGTTGGATCGAGTTTCGAACTCGAAACCCACCGGCTAATCTGTTACTCTTCCAACCTGGCTACCGTCGGTTGGTAGAGTCGTGGATCATCAACCGGAGGATTGCGAGTTCGAAACTCGATCCAACCAAAGACCGTCGTATTCGTGGAGGCTGCTGCACGTTCAAGTACGTTCAATTCAATTGTCTACCTATAGATTTAAATAATCAGAGGAAAGGTAGGTAGGTAGTTGTATTTACGTCTCACCGAAGCAACCACGGGCTATTGGTGACGGTCAGCGATCAATCTCGAAGGGAAAGATCCGAGGGCAGCACTTCGTCATTTTAAACCATGGTCAGACGATGAGGTTAACACCTGAGCTGGCACCCCAGTCTCCAAACGTCCACATCACTCCGACGTGAGGATATTTGAGGCCTCGGCCGATTTAACATGCACCATCCCCCTTGTATTTAGTTACACGTGGATTTAGTTCGGTGACAAGTCTAATAACTAAAAATAGGAATCGACTGCAAATAATTGACCGTGGAGATTTAAGGATGCTTCTAAAGAAAATAGAGCCTTAAGTAAACAAATTGTTCACCCACCATCATATGTTATAATTTTTAGTTTTATTGATTTTATTGATGGTAATTACGAATAATACGGAGAAATTTAGCGTGTTTATGTGCAATTTATTTTGTTATTTCGTTTTAACCCTCCAAGCGGCACCCCGAATACGCTTGGAAAATTCAGTTCGAATACAACCCCAAAAAGTTCCCACACGGCAAAGCGGCAGACCCAAAATATTCGGACATGTCGTACGGACCCCCGGACATCTCGTTCCTCGAAATATTTTGGGTATGCCGCCCACTACGAGGAAATCTCACCGAACTGTACCACTAGGAGAGGGCTTACCACTAGGAGAGTTAATAAATAGCTTTCTTACTCTTCAGTTCCAAGTTGTTTTATTTCCAAACTACTTTTATGAAATTCTAAAACTACACACATAGCTACGAAATAGGGTCATTGAAGCAGAAAACGACAAAACAACCAACCAACACAACTACATAAATGTATTTTGAGGAATTCAAAAAGTTATAGGCTCAGCTATAGAATTTATTATTTGTTGAAATAGTTTTTCCCAGAGAGAAAGGCACCGGAAAACATTATCTTCGAAAATGCGGCGTTGAGCCAAAAAAGTTTTGTTAACTCTGATTGAAAGTGTCGTGTTTTTATCGAAAATTATTTACAGGGTTTCACTCTTCATAGAATCGCTCTACCCTTAAAAATCATATGAAGACACAAGAGGTAGGTATGTATTTAATTAACGTCCCACTGGAGCGGCACAACGGGGTATTGACGACGGTCCGGGATCCAATCCAAAGGGAAAGGTCCGAGGACAACACCACGTAATTTTGGACCACGGTCAGATGACGAAATGACACCTGACCTGGCACCCCACTCTCCAAACTTCCACACGAACGTGAGGATATGACGGATTTAACGTGCATCAGCCCCCGTTATACACGACGGTCTTTGGTTGGATTCGAGCTCACCACCCTCCGGTTGCTAATCCGTTACCCTTCCAACCAAGCTACCGCGGCCTGTGAAGACATAAGAACTTGCGAAATTGTTCTAATTAGAACACCCGCTCATAGCATCTTCGCTAAAATTTCTACGTATATCAATTAGCGGAAGTGTTTCTCACTCTTCATGCCCTATTTATATAGGTTTGAAGTCTGCTTTAGCATTAACATGCACGTTTCACATCTCCAAATGGAATAAATGGGCCTTAAATGTCCTCACGTTGGCGTGGTGTGCAAGTTTGGAGAGTGGGGTGCCAGCTCAGGTGTTGCCTCGTCATCTGACCGTGGTTCAAAATTACGTGGTGTCGTCCTTGATCTTTTCCTTTGAGATTGATCCCGGACCGTCACCAATAGCCCATTGTGTTGCTCCAGTGTGACGTTAATTAAAATACCTACCAAATGAAATAATATTAATCAAACAATATTCAACAATAATAAACCACCTACCTACCAAATATTTTTTTAAGTAGGTAGTTAATAAATGGTGCACTGGAGAAACAAAACGGGCTAGTGGCGACGGTCCGCGATTGATCCCGGACGTCGCCAATAGCCCGTTGTGTTGCTCTACTGCGATTCAAATTAACAACCTGCCAGACAATATTTCGCAAATTTCACGAAATCCAGCATTTCTTACTGTGGTTAATTCTTATTTCCTATCCAGAGCAGGGCAAAAACTTCATTCCACAATCAGCTTCTGGACATTCACTTCCATTACATCCCTTTTATTTGAAAGGCGATTCTCTATACTTTAACATATAAATCTCTTTTCTCATTTGCTCACCTTTTCTTTTCTGCTCTGATTTCTATTTTTGAGACTTCCCATTGCCTTCTGTCACCAAACGGCTGAAGAATTTCATTAGCTGTTCCGAGTATGTTTTAACAGTATTTTATAGCTCAAAATAATGTTTTGAAAATTTACATTTTCTTTGCTTTTTGCGCCTTAAACATTCACTCACGAATTTATTGTATATATCTGTATAAATAAATGTGATACATTTTTTAATCTCCAAAATTTTTTGATTATTTCACCACAATGTATATATATATATATATATATATATATATATATATATATATATATATATATATATATATCATAATATTATGATATTTATAAACAATATATGTATATATATAATATATAGTATATATACCACAATACAGGGTCTCCTCGATTTAACTTAATAGTAAATAAAGATAACTACATTGGTAGGGTCAAAAAGATACAATAGAGTACAAATTATGTATTTTTCACATTATGTTCAATAATTATACGTACATACACTGCTGGTCACCGTAAATGCAACACCCTGAAGGAAGCATGCATATAATATGAAATTTACAACATGCATTAGCGGAGGTGTGATATGCAAATGATTAGAATTTCAGCGCAGACGCACATCACGCGCGCATGTGGCGCCACTTCAAAGCGCTATTTAAGGCTTGGAGATTTCGACGATTTCAAGTACGGCAATTGTGCTTTTCTTGTGGTTTTTTCAAAAAAACGATCAATTATGCCTCGTAGAAAACAGCGATCATCTTTTGATCAAGTATCCGAGTTCGACAGAGGAAGGATAGTGGCCTACCGAGATTGTGGATTATCTTTCAGGGAAATCGGTAGTCGTGTTGGACGAAACCAAACAACTGTAATGCGGATATGTGATTGTTGGATGCAGGAGGGTACGACGGACCGACGTGTTCGATCGCATCCACCTCAGTGCACCACTTCACGTGATGACAGGCATATTGTGCGTATGGCAGTGACGGATAGCTCAGCCACATCACGAACCATAGCACAGCACATTCAGTCTGTACCGCATCATCCAGTGTCTGCGCGTACCATTCGACGCCGTTTACAGCAGAGTGGTCTGTCCGCAAGACGTCCATTGCTTCGTCTACCCTTGACGCAGAACCACAGACGTTTCCGCCGCCAATGGTGCGATGAAAGAAGGATGTGGACGGCAGAATGGAATGAAATTGTCTTTACTGACGAGTCACGCTTCTGTCTGCAACACCACGATGGTCGGATTGGAGTCTGGAGACACCGTGGAGAGAGGATGCTGAACAGCTGCGTTATGCACCGCCACACTGGTCCTGCACCGGGTATTATGGTATGGGGCGGTATTGGATATCACTCTCGCACTCCTCTAGTACGCTTTGCCGGTACTTTAAACAGCCAGCGCTACATCTCCGAGGTGTTGGAGCCAGTTGTCCTTCCTTACCTTCAGGGCTTGCCCACAGCCATATTTCAACAGGATAATGCGCGACCACACGTGGCACGCATTGTCCAAGGGTTCTTCGTCAATCGCCAGATTGAATTGCTTCCCTGGCCAGCTCGCTCTCTGGATCTTTCGCCGATAGAAAACATGTGGTCCATGGTTGCTCAACGATTGACCCAGAATACATCCCCAGCTGCCACACCAGATCAACTTTGGCAACGTGTGGAAGCTGCTTGGTCTGCTGTACCCCAAGAACACATCCAAAGTCTCTTTGAATCAATGCCGAGGCGTGTGGCAGCGGTGATCTCCAACAATGGCGGCCACTCTGGCTACTGATTTTGGCAGGAACCACACTTCACAGAAGTCTATAAATTTAATCATTTGATACTTGGTCAACATGTTATCTACAAAATAAATTTTGTTGTGATATCTCTTGTCTTTCTTGGTGTTACAATTTGGGTGGCCAGCAGTGTAGATTGAATTTTTTTGTTTTATATACAATTTTGATAATCCGTCTGAATGAAAATAGTATAGAAATATATAAATCCGACTTACAACCAGTTCATATATATATACATATACTGTATGCATAAATTCCTGGAGATCTTTTGGTTTTGTGAAATTGAATTACTGTACATGTATGTATACATATATATATATATACTATACAGGGTGATTCTACAGTCATGGGACAAACTTCAGGGGTGATAGAACACAACGAAACAAACACTTTTCACCATAGAATGTATGGTCGCTAGAGGGCGCTTTCCATTTCGGCACAAACACACGGTCCGACGCGAGTTGGAAAGGAGAAGAGGCATGAAATATGTAAACAACGCTTTAATGTCAAATAAACATCAATAACTGCTTGACAAAACGAAATAATACAATTAGATTTGCATAAATTAAAGATAAGTACAAGAAACAACGGGTAAGAAAGAAATGACGTACAAAACATGAGAAACTTTTCACATGGAAATGAAACGGTATGTACAAACATCAGTCGGTAAGTACAACGCAAATGCACAATTACAGAAGCTGTTCAAAATGTCGACCACCACACCTGATGCAGGCCTCGCATCGCCGACGTAACGCTTTTATACAAGCGTTTGACTGCGCTCTCTAGCGGCCAACCGCTACACTTGCGACCATACATTCTATGGTGAAAAGTGTTTATATATATATATTGGAACTTCCACTTCAAACTGTTTAACAGTTGAACTGGTAATTCCATTTCCTAACTCTGATGGGACCGTGGTAGTCCAGTTGGAAGAGCAACGGATTAGCAATCCTAATCATGCTTCAATGGAAATAGGACCTCTCACATATACCTTCATAATTCAAATCAGTCCTACTCCTACGTCAATTTCTTCCCACACGGTAGTTCCTATTTCGACATCACAGCGAATTAGTGTTTACAATTATTTATTTCTTAACCAACTTATAGCTCAGATTACTTTGGTGAATACATTGCGATGGGGGCTGAAATTATTTCACCAGATCAATCCTCCCCGTATTCCATTAGTTGCCTTTACATAAGAAAAGACCGTCGGTTTCTGTAATTCATTAAAGTAATTCTGTTAAAATAGTTCCTCGAACAAAGCTGTCGAAAACTCTGAATTGTGTAATAACTGAAATTGGAGTCCTTATAATTAAATGTGGATCACCTGACAAATAAGACGTACTTCGCAAGCTGTTCTTGAAAACGCTTTGTAAAGACCAGATTTTGTTGAAAGTTCAAAGACCTTCCATTGTTTATTTTTCGAATTTTCAGTCTGGCGAGTTCTTTAAAGATCTAAAGACAGCTTGCTTTCTTGACTAAAGTTTATATTTCACATGACTTAATGTTTTTATTGCACTTTCTGTGTGTAAAGATTGGAAAACCCGTCTCGAATGCTTGGCTGTGAATGAATCGGTTGTTTTCCCTAGTTTTCATGATCGATTTAGTGGTATCGCATAAATATGACTGACGTATATTCTTTGTTTCTTTATGGAAAAGTTTGCACATTTCATTGGAAACTTTTTCAAGTGATTGACTTGGAGGGAAAAATGAAACTATCTCAACGAGCACTTAATCTAGTTGAAAGTATGTTTCTCAACCCAAACTGTTAACATGATGGTTATCAACATCTTTTTAGAGAATTAACTTCCATAAACACTCGATAAAATCAATAAATACTCAGCATTTAATCTTCAGCAAAGATTCATCGCATGCTTTTTCGTTATCATCAATTCACATAGTTTAATTTGCTTAGAGATTTTCCTTAATTTTACGAAATATTAGCAGAATTATCCGACCGAACTCGATTTGAATTCGCTAACTGTAAATTGAAAAAGTGACCGGAATAACCAATTTTCTCTTCCGTAGTAAATCATCAACATATTTTAAGCATCTGCAAAATAATTTTTTTTTAATTTTGCGACATTTTTATAATTTCTTTGAAAGGAAAAGGTAACCGATTAACATTTTTCTAAAAAAGGTAGGTCAATTTGACAGTGGGGTTTTTTTTTAGAAAATCACTGTTTCCAACAAACTTATTACAGATGTAATAAGTTGCTTAAATATAGCTTCATCTCGTGCGCAAGCACACACGTACAGATACCAAACGCAGAAATCACTGCTATTGCATTAGAATGACGCAAAATGGATAAATAACTTGAAATGGGGCGAAACTATTCAATATGAAAACACTCCATTCTTAGTTATTAGATACTGTCGTTACATTTAAAATCTGTAAAAAAGTATATGGTATTACACCAGTCTACTCCTCACAGCAGATCACTTTTAAAAAAGGACATGTTGACATTACATTTCTTTCAATCTTTTACATTTAATTTATTTTTTGTCTGCGTTATAATTAATGTTTCAATAAAAAATGTCATCATTTGTCAAAATATTTATATTTCTAACAAGCGCACATATTCTTTATGCAATTGTATAATAAAGTTGATTACGATATTTCTAAAATTCCTTTCGGGATAGAAATAAATGAGTTTAATTTTCGATTCAGTGCCTTAACTTTGTCTTAATTCTGATTGAAATAATGTGAAAAAAATCGCAATCTAGTCTTTTCACTCGGGTTTGGTTTAATTTTTTTAATAAATTATCAAAACATCTAAAAAGTGTTAATTATTTATTTCATCAACACTTGTACTAGCCATAAATTAAATTTTTACCAGAGGGTTATTACATGGTCTAACCAAATGGTGCGATTAGTCTAATGCAAAACAATTACATTTAATTTAATATTTTTCTTAAACTTTATTCTTCTTTCTTACTTTCACCCATTGAAGGTTTCATGTTTTCCCTCCCTCTTTTTTCTCTTATTTCTCATCTCTCTCTCTCTCTCTTTCTTCTGTCTCTTTATTTTTCTCTCCAATTTTCTTTCTTCATCTCTCTCTTTCTCTTTTTGTTACTTCTTCACTTAATTTCCTTCTCTCTCTCTCTCTCTCTGTTTGTTTATCCTTCCATCTCTCTATTTCTTTCCTCTTTTATTTCTTATAATTTCTCCCTCTTTCTTTCTGTTCATATATTTCTCCCTCTCTCTCACTTAATATTTAAATTTTTACATATGTACTTTAATTTTCATTTATAGATTACTTTCTTTCATACATTACTGTACTTTTATACCAATTAAATGCTACTTCCCTGTCCTGCCTAACTTGCAGCAACGCTTTGTATACTTAAAAAACAATTTAATTTCTTTTAAACTACATTTTAAACAAACTGTCGTGTAACTCGCAACACATTGTCATGTATAAAACAAATGAAATATTTAGCATTTTTCTCACATTTTTTTTCTTCCTTCTTACTCCTACCCACAAAAATCTTTATTTTTAGACTCTTAATAACGTTGAAGCACCTCAGTAGGCACACATGATGCAGTTGAAAAAAAGGCAAAATGACGACAGCAATAAATTAAAGAACTCCAGCATAATTTCATCGAGTCCATCGTTAAACAAAGTGCTTATCTATCCATCACTGTATAACATGATTTAATACCATTCGATCATTTTGCTTAAAAACACTACTCTCAAAATTTCAACGCAAAGGACAAAATTTATATTCGCGTTTCCTACTCCCACATATCGCTCTATTGCGTGTCAGTGTCTATCTACTTCCTTGTCCCGTCTTATTTCACTTACTGTCCTGCCTTCTTTTGCCTGGGTCATATCCGCTCGCAAGTTGGCGAGCATGCGACGAGCTCGACCAGTCAAATTCACTTGAAAAAGCATTTTCGAAAAGAGTCACGCAAAAGGTATATCGGCGAACAGAGGAAAGATAGATACGTTTCTATGCATTATAGAGAAGAATGGTTATATCTTCCACTGAAGAGAAGAATGTCGAGCTAGCATTTTGTGATTGTCGGCAGTTCGACGTATGCCATTAGTGTAGGATTCTCAAACATAAATACATATCTATTTGGTTTTTTAAAACCTAAAAAAATGTGTTTGGGAGAAACTACATGTCTCTTAGACATGCAATACATGTATTATGCTGTATTATCTACAAATTATTATCATGTGGATTCTTCCAAAAATTATACACCTTTTATCAGAACAAAATTTGGTAAGGACTTCTTTTTCAAGTGAAAATTGTCTTTAGAAACGGATAATGGTAGACTTGCGTTTGTACTACAGAATTTCTAACATAATGTTCTAGGAATAAGAAAGTACGCCGTCAACGGTATGGTACCATTCTACAGTACATTACCATGCAGATTGTCCAGCAAAATACTCTCATTTTATCAACCTTATATTTTGGAATATTGGGATTCAAAAGTAACTCAACAGGAACTTTTTCATGAGAAATGAGCACAAATGGTCAGATCCTGGACTGGTTCACTCTACTACGAATGTTGAGCTTGCAAATAATATTCTAGATGCACTAAATGTATTCATTAAAACTGTTCTTTTCTATTTTGTTCTTAACTATAAATGAAAGACAATACTAGAGACTACAATACAGAAATATATACTATAAAACGCTATTTACAAATTGCATGTCTAAGAGAACAATTGTGATTTGCAATTCGTATACCCACAGTTAAAACTACATTTTTTCGACTACACGTGGATATACATTAAATTGTATAATAATTTAATTACCTATTTTAAATACAAAAATGTATGCACTTACTTTGATTATTGAACTGAATTCTCATTCATGGTTCATGATTTCAGAGTGTACCAAATAGCTTGCATTGGGAACACGTAGGCATAACAACATTTACATCTACCTTCTGAACTGACACAAAACGATCTCAGTATGTTTCAAACGATTTTTTTTTTCGATTCCAGTGACTAATGAAACGGCTAGTTTTTCACACTAGAAAAACTGAAAGACTTTTAAAGTGCTTGGTTCGAATAACTCGGCAACCCGAGTTCGCGTTTACGAACGCGCTCATATTTCAACACATAAAACTAGAAACTTATTTTTGTAGTTATGGCTATATTTAAGGGACATATATGCTATTTATATGGCTATATTTATACGACATGGACGTGAAATATAAGTAGATTGAGCATCGCTAATGAGAAGAGCTTCAAAAAGTGGGACCAACATTTCGCTAGTAGTCATGTGACTGCTATTCGAAAATTCAGCTTGGTTGATTGATTTGGCTTTTTATCGCTCTTCTTGGCGACATAACATTTTCTTATTAAAAGTTAGCGATGCGAATGTGTCTAATACTGAATATTTCTTGAATCTGAGTTACGTTTTAACATAGTTAGCGATGCGAATATACAAAGTACTGAATATTTCTTGAATTTGTGTTACTTTTTAATGTTTTTGCTATTTGAGTTGTTATATAATTAGTTAAAGTAGTTGTTGGGATCAAGTTTAACTAGCACGAATACAAAAACCGTACGCGTAAGATAAACAGGTTGAAGTGAATAGATTGATCTCTGGTCCGGAGTCCAAATACGGCCCACCAAATATTTGTATCAGGCTCGCAGACCAGGCCGGGCCCTCTAGATCAGTTTGACCAACTCGCAGATATGACTCAGTTCAGATACGGCTCTTCAGTGACTACATGTCAAGGTCCTCAGTTCAGATACGGTCTTGCGGATAGATTTGGACCTGGTTTCTGGTATGCAGACCTGGACCCGGCCAGCATACCCGATACGGCCCACCAAATTTTTATCAGGACCGTAGATCAGATACGACTCTTCGGACAGGTTTACCCGGCCCATAGTCCATATACGATCATCCAAATATTTTTATTAGGACAGCAGACAAGATATATGCGAAAGGTTTAACCTATCCGCTATCCAGATACGACTCTGAGGACAGTTTTACTTAGCCCACAATCCAGATACAGTCCTCCAAATATTTTTATTAGACCCGGCCCTCCAAATCAATTTAACCAGCCTGCAGTTCAGATACGGTCCTCCGCACAGGTCTACCAGGCCCGCAGTTGAGATCGGCCCAGTAGTACCGGTTTGGTTTATTGCTGAATATTGCCGGTTTGGAATATTACCTTTGCAATTGTATATTATGAGCACATATCAAAGGGGGTAGATGTTCACAAGTATTTCGTCACTAATTAAAATTTTCTTTAAGATAGTTGTCCTAAACCTGATGTTCTTTAATTAATTCAGTATACTATATTTTTTTCTTTTTGTATTAGGTGTTGGGTAAAAAAATTATCTTAAAGATTTAATAGCAGAAAATAATTCAAAATTCCTTGTTTAAATTTAAAGAGGTTAACACAAGTTGGAATAAATTGAAAAATAAATGCACATGTTTGGAAATGATTGCTTTAATAAATATTTTACTGATGCATAAAATAAAAATAGTGAAAACAGATGAAGTTGGCGTGCTCAAATCAAGTCCAGATCACCACTGAAAGCTTTCATTTATATTATGGATCCTTATGGTTTCGTAAACGCAAATTTATTTTAGGACAGTTGCGCATAAAAATATTAACATGATAAATTATACATGTAATCTTTGCAAGATGGAAGGTAACTTTTTAACCATATACTTGAAGTTGTTAGCTATTTTGCCCAATTTTAAATTTCTGATTCAATAACTAAATAAGTTACATCCGTGTGTCTATATCTATATTTTAAATTTATCAAGTGATCATGTAAATAACTCTTGACAATTAATTTTTATGAATTTAAGTGTGTGCAAAAGCACTGTACGGGATTTTTAATATTAAATTTCTATTACTTTCTATTACTAATTGTGTGTAATCAATATTTTATAAATACAAAAGATAAATAAAAAACAGTAAAGTTATAAAATTTATTGTCATATCATCACATTTTGAATCCACTGAATAAAACGCATTAAAACATGTAGCCATTTACTAGCATTTTTCTTCATCTTTGGGAAAACTAATAAATGGAACGAAATAAAAATTTTAAATACATAGGAACGGAATAAATGAATTTTTTAGCAGGTACACATCTTTACAAGTTCTTATTATACAAATAAAATTGTTTTACTTATAGTTCTAAAAATTATAAATACAAAATTATGTTTCTAGTTTGAACGATAATGCCTTAGAGTTTAAGTTACCACAAATTTAGTGTTTCAAAAAAAAAAAAAAATTTTCAGCTTAAAAAAATTGTAGTAAATGATTGTTTCGCTCAATTGAGGATCATGTTTTATGGGCATAAATTTTCACAAATATATTTAATTCGTGCAAATACTCTACTTAGAAAGAAGAAATGAAAAAGTGTCCCCTTTTCAGGTAGAAAACAAAAGAATGAAGGATTTCATTTCGCTGTGGGATGTGCTTTTATCACCACCAAGCTTATTTATCGAGTTAAAAGAACGATATAAACATTGAAATGTCCACAAATATTGTTCGAAACAATCTAATTCAGTATGACTTATCTCAAGATTAAAGCATATAAGGAAGAAAGATGAAACTGGTTTAAAACTGAAAAATTATTAAATTTTGATGTTTGGTTTATTTAAACACTAAGCAAAAAATCAGGGTGTTAAGCAGATGTTTTTACAAAAGGAACTTTTCAACTTTTCCAGCCGCGCGGATTGTTTGTAATTAGTACAAAAGAAGTTTCATTTCGTTCTGTAATTTTTAGCTTTACCCAATTTGCTATATTGTATGCTTTATTAACAAGAATAAAAATACACCAAAACAGGTACAGTATTTCAATTTCCGTTCAAGCACTGTTTTTGTTTTTCACATAAGAAAACGGCAATTTATTTTCCGCCATTCCAGTAGAAAGTTATAGGTTCAAGGGAAATTATTTGAAAGGAAAGCTCTTTTATCAAATGTAATCTTATAATGAAAGATTTTACATATATATTAAAACATGAACAAAAAGGGAACCTAAAGCGCATAGATGTGGTTCACATTTATAATAAGGTCTATGAAATGATTTAATCCTATTTTTAACAATTCTATTTTATTTAATTTATAATTCTTAAAAGTTTAAATATGTATCTTTTATTATAATTATTATTTTTATGTAATTCCACTAATGGGTGGATAAAAAACACTTTTATTCAGCAAGAACGAAAAATTAAAATTATGTACTTAAGTTCATGTTTGTAATCCATAACATTTTTAACGTGACACGAAAGAATATTGTTGGCGCTAAAAGAATCATCACCACAGAGAACCATTTCACACAAATTTTTAAAGTTTGGTTTGTTATTTTTAATATTTTAAGCCCTTATAGATGTACAATTTAACAAACACACTCGAACATCAGTTATTTTATTTCAAACATTATTTTTGATATTATTGACTTCAAATCTATGAAATCTTTTCATAGAACGGGAAATGTCCTCAGGTTGTATTAAGAATTCCAATGTTAGAATATATATATTTATCATACTGCAAAACACAAAAAACAAATGTAAAATACAAGTTAATCGCTCCCTATGAAATGTAATGTTTCCACCTTTAATAAATTTGAAATTATATACATATACATAGCACGATAGAACCATGTTAGCTTTCACTTTCAATGCATTTGCTATGGAAGAATGAATGCGCAACTATATGTGCGCTGGAGATAAGTCTAGGGGTCACGTTACTTTGGCTTTGGTCACATGATCATGGGGACATTAAAAGTTGCCATAGCTCACTCTACTTTTATATCTCCTCTATGTAAATACAAACTCGCCAGATTACACACCAAAAAATGAGTAGTACATATAACGCAAGGCATTAAGACAGACATGGATACCTAATTTGGCCTCTTATCCATGTTTTAACTTTTATTTTGTATCTGGAAGCTGTATCTGAATAATGTACTACCACTCAAACAAGTATTTATTAATATACCATGATCCAGATAAAGGTACTTAATTATGTACTATCATTCAGATGAGAATTTATTAATTATATACTATCATTTTGATAAAAATTTCTTTATGATATGTTTTCACTCAAGTAAGAATTTCGGGGTACAGATTCGAGTACGATTCAGTGAAGAATTTTTTTATGAACAAAGTTTGTTTCATTTTTCTATCGACTTGAAAGCTTTCACGATGCCGGGAATGAGATATACTATAGCCTTGTGCAACAAGTTTTGTCAAAACGAAGCCGAATTCCGAAACTTAGCATATTACTTACAATAAATTTCCGAAGAATGCTAGTATTAGGAAATAGTGGTTTGGGAAAACTAATAAATGGAACAAAATAAAATTTTTAAATACATAGGAACTAAATAAATGAATTTTTAGCAGGTACCATATCTTTACAACTTCTTACTACAAGTATATATCAATTGTTTCACATATAGTTTTAAAACCCATAAATACAAAATTATTTTTATTGTTTGAGGGACAATACCTTATATATAAAAGTGTATTATCACAAATTTTATGCTTTTAAAAAAGTTAATATTTGCAGTTTAAAAAAATCGTAGAAAATAAATGTTTCGCTTAATTGAACAGCATGTTTTATGTGTGCATAAATTTTCACAAATATATTTTAATTCGTTCAAATGCTGTTTAGAGAGAAGAAATCGAAAAGTGTCCCTTTAACAGTTAGAAATGAAAAGAGTGACGGATTTCGTTTCGCTGTGGAATGCGTTTTTATCACTACCACGCTTGTTTATGGAATTTGATCGATATAAATATTGAAATGTTCACAAATACTGTTAAAAATAATCTAATTCATTATGATTTATCTCAAGATTAAAAATATAAGAAAAAAGATAAAACTGGTTTTTAAGTGGAAAATAATTAAATTGTAATGTTAGGTTTATTTAAATACAAAGCAAAAAATCAGGGTGTCAAGCAAATGCTTTTAGAAAACGAACTTTTCCAGCTGCGCGGATTGTTTAGAATTAGTACGAAAGTTTTATTTCGTTCCCTAATTATTTACTATTACAATTTGCTATATTGTACGCTTCATTAAGAATAAAAATGCCTCAAAACAGGTAGACAGTATTTCAATTTCCGTTCAAGTACTGTTTTTGTTTTTCACATAAGAGAACTGCACTTTGTTTTTTTTTTGTCTTTTCAGTAGAAAGTTAAGGACATTATCAAAGGAAATTATTTGAAAGTAGAGCTCTTTCGTCAAATGCAATCTTATAATGAAGGATTTTACATATATTTTTATACGTGAATTAAAGCGTTCTCTAAAGCGCATAAATGTGGTTTACATTTATAATACGGTCTATGAAATACTTTAATCCTATTTTTAACAAATCAATTATATTTAATATATAATTCTTAAAAGTTTCAAACTTTATCTTTTAATTTAATTATTGTTCTTATGTAATTCCACAAATGGGTGGATACGGAACAATTTTGTTCAGCAAGAAATAATAATTTAAAAGATGATTTAATTTCATGCTATCAATTCATAACATTTTTATCGTATAAGACGAGAGAGGAGAAAATAGTGATCCTAGTTGGGCGCCAAAAAAAATCATCGCCATGACAGAACGATTTCACACAAGTTTTTAAAGTTCGGTTTATAATTTTTAATATTTTAAGCTCTTATAGGATGTACAGTTTACAATATCAAACACACTCGGACATCAGTTATTTATTTTAAACATTATTTTAGGAATATATGGATTGCAAATCTATGATATCTTTTTTATAGAACGGGAAATGTCCGCAGGTTGTATTTATTAATTCCATAGTTAAAACATCTATTTTTATCATACCAGCAAATATTGAAAAAAAATGTAAAATACTCGTAAATCGCTCACTTGGGAAAAGTAATGCTTCCACCTTTAATAAATTTGGAATATATCCATATGCGAATGGGTTTGGGCAATTGAAAACAGCTTTAAAACAAACAGCGCATTTAATTACATAAATTTTACAGTATTTACAACGTTAATCAAAATGGCAGTTTCGAGACTAAATGAATTAATTTACAAATGGTTCCAGTCCAACGGTTTCATTGGAGCAGACCAGTTCTGCGTCTGTTCTCGTCCAAAACTCCAATCCAGGTTACCCGAGTACTTCGTTAATGAAGCGGGGCAGTTTGAAAAACGAGGGGGCTGCTCGACATTCCTTTATCCCATCCCGTCGTAAACTCGACACTTCCCCTCGGGAGGATTCGTCATCGACGGTGAATTCATGTTAGAGAGGAATTTCTAGCCTCCGAAGGGAAACCATGACCCTACAGTATTAAGAAAACGATCTCTTATACTAATGTCACTATTGACTAATGATATATTCTTTGACATAGATGAAAAACGTCCGAGTATTTCTTGAATATGTGTGTGTGCTACTTTTAATGTTTTGAGCTGTTATAAAATTAGCCAAAGTTCTCGTTGGTATCAACTTAAATAGCACATGTACAAAAAACTGTACGCGTAAGATAAATAAATTGCAGTGAATGGATTGATCTCAGGCCTGTTCAGATACGGCCCTCCGAACGGGTTTAACAGACCCTCGAGCCGAATACGCTCATCTTCGGATATGTTTACCCTGCTCGCAGACTAGATACGGCCCACTAAATGTATTTATCAGGCCCGCAGACCAGGCCGGGCCCTCCAAATCAGTTTAACCAACCCGCAGTTCAGATACGGTTCAGCGGACAGATTTACCCGACCTGAGTACAAGATACGGCCCTCCAAATTTTTATCAAGACAGCAATTCAGATACGGCTCTCAGAACAGGTTTAGCCGGCCCACAGTCCATATACGGTTCACCAAATATTTTTATTAGGTCAGCAGACCAGATACCGGAAAAGTTTAACCTTCCCGCTGTCCATATACGGCCCTCAGGACAGTTTTACCTGATCCGAAATCCAGATACAATCCTCCAAATATTTTTATCAGGCCCTGCCCTCCAAATCAGTTTAACCAGCCTGCAGTTCAGATACGGTCCTCCGCACAGGTTTGCTAGGCCCATAAGTCGAGATTCGCCCTGTAGTGCTGGTTTGATTTATCGCTCGACTGTTACCTTTTGCTATTGTATATTAAGAGAACATATCAAAGGGGTAGGGGAGTTCACAAGTATTTCGTCACTGGTTAAAATTTTGTATCAGATAATTGTCCTAAACCTGACGTTCTTTAGTTAATTCAATATATTATTTTTTTCTTCAACAGTATTAGGTGTAGGGAAAATTATCATAAAGATTTAATAGCAAAAAATAATTCAAACTTCCTTTTCCAAATTTAATGAGGTTAACACGAGAGAGATAGTTGAAATAAGTTGAAAAATAAATGTACATGTTTGGAAATTGACTTTCAAAAAAAATTTACTTATGCATAAAATAAAAATAGTGAAAACAGATAAGAAGGTTGCGTGATCAAATCACGTTCGGGTTACCACTGAAAACTTTCTTTTAAATTATGGATCCTTAATCGCTTATGTCTTTAAACGGAAATTTTTTTGGACAATCACGCATAAAAAATATTAACATGAAAAGTTATATATATGATCTTTACAAGATGGAAGGTAACTTTTTTAACCCCCCCCCCATATACTTGAAGTTAGCTACTTTGCCCTATTTTAGATTTCTGGTTCAAAAACTAAATAAATTACACCCGTGTTTCTCTATATCTGGATTTAAAATTTATCAAAGTGATCATGTAACTTACTTGACAATTTTTATGATTTTAAGTGTGTGCAAATGTTCTATGCAGGATTTTTAATATTAAATTTGTATTACTTATTGTGCGGAATCAATATTTTATAAATATGGAAGATAAATAGGAAACAGTAAACATAAACTTTATTGTCACATTCATCACTGAATCCACTGAATGAAACTCATAGAAACATATAGCCATTTACTGACCCTTAAATATTGGGGTTTTGTTATTAATGCGACTTTTTAGGTTGAAATTTTTTTCGTCATTTGGTTTTCCACATCATAAAATCTTATTTTAAAATATTTAAATATGACAGCTTTTATTAGTGATAGATAGCCTATGGTTTTTGAAAGGAGATTGGTCTAATACGTGTTCATATAATGAATAAAAGATGGTATTCATTTCTTGCAAAGTTTGAATAAGGGGTTGATGCATTATATTCTTTCTTATTAATTGTCCTTCAGATTGTGCCACTCTAGTTTCGCTACAATTTTACAAATTTTTACATCAGCAGAAGAAATTTTCCTACTAACTAATTCGTCAACTGTGGGTTCTTCAAATTTTCCGATAAATTGAAAATTGAAGGTACTGCTTCCGCTCTTTAAGTAAAGTACCCCGAAATTTTTCTACAAGACAACATTTGGTACATCTAGAACATGAAAAGTAATACACGTGTGTAATTTATTTCACATTTGGTACACCGAGAAGATTTAAAATTTTCTCTATTAAGATTTTTTCTTTTTGCGACTTTCTTCTTTCTTCATCTTTGAGAAAACTAATAAATGGAACAAAATAAAAATTTTAAATGCATAGGAACAGAATAAATGAATTTTTAGCGGGTACATATCTTTACTTCTTACCACAAGTAGATATCAATTATTCCACTAATAGTTTTAAAAATCATACAAATACAAAATTATTTTTATTGTTTGAGAGACAATACCTTATGTAAGTTTGTTATCACAAATTTAATGCTTTTAAAAAAGTCGTTAATTTTTGCAGTTTAAAAAAA
The DNA here is from genome assembly GCA_933210815.1 of Meta bourneti. Taxonomy (NCBI): domain Eukaryota; kingdom Metazoa; phylum Arthropoda; class Arachnida; order Araneae; family Tetragnathidae; genus Meta; species Meta bourneti. The sequence goes on from OW119929.1 coordinate 16,686,580, forward strand.
TCGTAGAAAATAAATGTTTCGCTTAATTGAACATCATGTTTGATGTGTGCATAAATTTCACATAAGTGTATTTTAGTTCGTTCAAATACTATATTTAGAAAGAAATCAAAGTGTCCCCCCTTTACAGTTAGAAAAGAAAAGAGTGACGGATTTCGTTTCGCTGCGGAATGCGTTTTTATCACCACAACGCTTGTTAATCGAGTTAAAGAACGATGTAAATATCGAAATGTTCACAAATACTGTTAAAAATCATCTAATTCAGTACGAGTTATCTCAAGATTAAAAATATAAGAAAAAGATCAAACTAGTTTTAAAGTGGAAAATAATTAAATTATAATGTTATGTTTATTTAAGTACAAAGCAAAAAATCAGGGTGTCAAGCAGATGCTTTAAGAAAAGAACTTTTCCAGCTCTGCGGATTGTTTGGAATTAGTACAAAAGTTTTACTTCGTTCCCTAATATTTGCTTTTACAATTTGCTATATTGTATGCTTCATTAAGAATAAAAAAGCCTCAAAACAGGTAGACAGTATTTCAATTGCCCTTCAAGTACTGTTTTTGTTTTTCACATAAGACAACTGCACTTTGTTTTCGTCTTTTCAGTAGAAAGTTAAGGAAATTATCAAGGGAAATTATTTGAAAGTAGAGCTCTTTCGTCAAATGCAATCTTATAATGAAGGATTTTACATATATTTTTATACGTGAATTAAAGGGTTCCCTAAACCGTATAAATGTGGTTTACATTTATAATACGGTCTATGAAATACTTTAATCCTATTTTTAACAAATCAATTATAATTTAATATATAATTCTTAAAAGTTTCAAATATTATCTTTTATTTTAATTATTGTTCTTATGTAATTCCACAAATGGGTGGATACGGAACAATTTTGTTCAGCAAGAAATAATAATTTAAAAGATGACTTAATTTCATGCTATCAATTCATAGCATTTTTATCGTATAAGACAAGAGAGAAAATAGTAATCCTAGTTGGCGACAAAAAAAATCATAGCCAAGACAGAACGATTTCACAAGTTTTTAAAGTTCGATTTATAATTTTTAATATTTTAAGCTCTTATAGATGTACAGTTTTCAATAGCAAACACACTCAAACATCAGTTATTTATTTTAAACATTATTTTAGGAATATAATGATTGCAAATGTATACCTTTTTTCATAGAACAGGAAATGTCCGCCGGTAGTATTTATTAATTCCATAGTTCGAACATCTATTTTTATCATACCAGTAAATATTGAAAAAAATGTAAAATACTCGTAAATCGCTCACTTGGTAAATGTAATGTTTCCACCCTTAATAAATTTGGAATTATATCCATATGCACAGCACGATAGAACCATGTTAGCTCTCACTTTCAATGCAATTGCTATCGATGAAGGAATGCACAAACTATATGCGCGTTGGATAGAAGAGTCTATAATATACAATATGTATCACAGTTTTAGTTTTAAAAGCATAAATATCGTTTGGTAAAATTTAAATGAGAATTTTCTCTTTTAAATAAATATCGTTTGACAAAAAATAAATCACAATTTTGACTTAAGTGAATATTGTTTGGTAAAATAGAAAAAGTGAGCAAATCTAAATCCAAGAATAAGGAGAGCAAACAAATCTAAATAAGTCGGAATGGCTTAATTAGAAAGGCGAGTGGCAGCAATATACACGAATATGAACACTTAAACTCGATTTTTTTTTCTTTTGTTTATTTTCATCCTGATGATGGCGAACGTCTTGTTCTCCAAAATGGCTATACACCATTTTTAGCACCTTGTTTTAGCTTTGTTAGTCATTCTTTATGATTTATATTTCCAGTTGGATATGGTTTTCATCTTTTGCCCTACAAATAATAAATTCCCAAAAAGAATAATAATAAAAAAATTGATTGAACCCAGGGCCGTAAAATATTTAAGCTCCAAAATAAAACTCCAGGAAAACTTAAACCGGCGAAAGCAAAGAAAAAGTAAGATGTTACATAGCATTGTAATACAATTCAAGGAATCAAGTGAAAGTTTCCTAACTCCTAAAAAGTTCTGAATGTCTGAGAAGCCAAGCAATCTAGAGCTGTCTCAGCCGCTTTTGAAGAGACATTCTCTCTTTTACGAAAACTTTTACACTTAAAAATAAGATTGTCGGTGTCCTGAATACAAACGCTGCAATCACACAATTCCCTCCATATAGTGTGAAACTGTTCAAAACTTACGAAATCGCCTTGTCCAGCGATTTTATTGCACAACTAAAAATCTATCACATGAAACGATTATTATTTATAGTCTTGGTAAAATCAAGGACAGCGGTAGCCCAGTTGGAAGAGCAACGGATTAGAAACCGGAGGGTTGCGAATTCGAAAATCAGTCCAACCAAAGACCGTCGTATACCCGAGGGCTGTTGCACGTTAAATCTGTCGTGTCCTCAAATGTCCTGACGTTGGTGTGATGGGGAAGTTTGGAGAGTGCAGTGCCAGCTCAGGTGTTGACCTCATCGTCTGACAGGAGTTCAAAATGACGATGGGTTGTCCTGGGAGCTTTCCCTTCGGGATTGATCCATCGCCAATAGCCAATTGTGTTGCTCCAGTGCGACGTTAATTAAAATATCTACCTACCAAGTTAATTTGAGTCTCTTCCGCTTGAATTAATAAGTTATATAGCTTCTAATGCCCAAATCGGAAACTTTAATCGCATCGGAGAACAGCCTAGTGTGGAGGTTTTATTTGTAACCAATGTGCAACTTACAAGTAATTGAATGAGCCCTCCTATGGCAGGATCGGTCTGTTACGGATCTCAGCATTCCCATTTCACTCAATTTACATATGCATGAAGTAATGGGAGTCTGAATTGATTGGTGCTTAGCAATGTGAATCATCGAGATTTTAAATGTAGGTGGCCATTGCTTTTAAATGATTATGTTCCCCATCATAATCATCTGAACGTTGCTCTGGCACTTAGATGTGACGTAACAGCGCATTTTACATTTCGAAGACATACTTGCCGACATCGCTGTAATGGCGGGGGGTGTATGCAATGGACTTACTTTAAAAACGATTTAGGGAGATTTTGATGGTAATTGGAAGATTGAATTTTCGAAATTTGAAATGCAAGGTGATGGAATCGTATCCGAATAGTCTCCGAGGTATATCAAGCAGTGATCTGTCCTCCCTTTCGTTCTGCCCTCGTCTCTTGATATGCCTTTGTGATTCGATTCCTGTGAGGTTTTCCTCCCTTGGTGTATTTCTCTCTTCTGTATCAATAAAGCTTACATTGTGTGTGTATTATTTGGTAGTATATGTCTTATGTTTGACGCACCATGGCCAAATAAGGCCCTTTGCTCTTTAAAACCCCAAAACTATCCGTGTACAAGTACCGTGTACTAGTTCTTAACTTCTAGTTCAAGTATTTCTAGTTCTAGTATTTAACTAGTAAGTAACTTACTAAGTTTACTTACTTAGTTTGCTAAGTGCAAGTACTTAAATACAATACAATAGACAGGAGTCAAAGCGGTCAGCATTAACATCATGGTCACACCAATGGAACTTACCTAGCAACTTCAAACTTGAGCAGGGTCCGGTGTCTCAGTCTATACGTCCACTACGCTAGCAACCTTCAAGTTGTAGACGGCGCAGGTCCGATTCTTATCAGGTGCAATCCTCCCTGGATTTCTCTCTTGTGTCAGTAAAACTTTTACGTGTGTATGTCTATTACTTGGTGTAAATCTTGTGTCTGGCTCAGCATGGTCAAATATGGGTCTTGCTCTCTAAAACTCCAAAACGACCAATCAGTCAAACCTGAGCAGCAGTGACAAGGCAGAAACCTCACCTAGCAATGCTGTCGAAAACGACAGTTCTGCGAACAGAAACACGGACACAACTGTATTGCGGAAAGTTGATTGACTCACTCTTACATAAATACAATACGGCAAACAGTGGCATATCGCTTTATTTGTTTGCTCAACATACAACTTTGATCAGGCAGATTGAATTATACTTAAAAATAGACAATTTGTAATGTAACAAGAACATAAAACGATGTGTTAAATAAGAGATTAACGCTTACTCACCTGAGAAACGCTACACATATATTATGACAACTCGTAATTTTGAATCACAACTGGTCTTCCAATATTACAGGGATTTCCTCTGACAGTATTTGTTGGCCTCACTAAGGGATGGAAGAGCACAACAAAAGTTAGTTCAAAGGAGTATAAAAAATTAAGGTGAAATTTTGATTGACAGAAAAACGTGCAGAGATGAATATATAAAAATTTATTATGTTTGACAAATCGTATCACGCTATCATTCGACAAAGGAACCATAGTGGTCTAAGCATTTATTCCAACGTGGCATCAAATCATCCATGCCCTTTTCAAAGAAATCTTGCTCCAGGTTCCCTAACCAGGTAAGTGTAGCCTGTTGTGCCTCTTCCAGTGTATGGAAACGCTGCCCACGGAGGTGTTTCTTCAGGAGCCAAACCAATGGTAATCTAAAATGGTAATACTGCTCACTGAACCATATGAGCTATTCAATGCATTTGCAATATCATGCAACCTCACTCTTCTGTCTTCACGAATCATGGCATCGACGACAACCACATTCGTGTCGTTACACCACACATACACTTGTTTCTGCGAGCTGTAGCTAATAACACTCTCTCCATAGACTTCCAACAATTCTCGATGAATATTACATGTTTTTTCCCCTTGGCCCATAAAAAACGAATGACACCGCGCACCTCCTCCTTGGAGTAATGCTCAAGACGATGAGCCATCTTTCATTTGTTCTAAGCACCAGACGGGTTGACGTAGAAGTTTCTGCAAGCCGTCACACTTCTATCACCTTGGTACTTACAACATATAAAAAAATTAATTAGCTACACAAAAAACTCTGAGTTTTAGAGACAAATTCACCTTACTTTTTTATATATCCTTGTACGTTGACAAGTATCTGCATCTACCATCTAAGTCTGAGATGTCAAGTATCTAGCTCTGCATTTCACCTTGTCATTCAATTAAGGTACCTTCCTCTCTTTCTAGTTACTCGATTATTTTCGTAATCCCTCTTGCTTTCTCAATACAAAATACGTCATGACTTGGTTCAAAATGACGAGTGTCCTCGGATCTTCCAATTTGTATTCATCCCGCACCATCGCCAATAGTCCGCTGTGTTGCTCCAGAGCGATATAATTTCAACTATCTACCTACCTAGATTTATGAAGGTGATTCCCTATGTTCTCTATTTGTAGAAACCTATAGGAATAATTTTGTATGTAAATCTCTCTTGATGCTGAATTTAATATTTTTTTTCCACCTCCTAAGAGGAGCCGTGGTAGCCCAGTTGGAAGAGCAACGGATTATCTGCCGGAGGTTTGCGAGTTCGGAACTCAGTCCAGCCAAAGATCGTCGTGTGCATGGGGGCTGGTGTAAGTAAACTCTGTCTCGGCTTCAACTGTCCTCACATTGGCGTGGTGTGGAAGTTTGGTGTGTGGGTGCCAGCTCAGGTTTTGTTCTCGTCTTATGACCGTTGTTCAAAATTACGAGACGTTGTCCTTGGTCTTTCCCTTCGGGATTGATCTCGGACGTTGACCCAGGTGTTGACCTCGTCATCTGACCGTGGTTCAAAATGACGAGGCTTTGTCCTAGGATCATTCCCTTAGAGACTGATCCAATAGCTCGTCGTGTTGCTACCAATGCGATGGTAAATTCAAGTACCTACCTAAGATTTTGTGGTTTAATTAGCCCTCATGTGGCAAAAATTGACCCGTAGAGCGACAAACTAATCTAAATTTTTTTCTTGTATATCTTTGTCTTTATGTTTGCTGTGGATGATTTAATATCGTAATGTCTTTTTATTTCCTGCTTGTCTCGCTATTTCAGATCTCGTTTCCCTTGTTTTCAACATAATTCCTGTTCAGCAAAACTTTATTTCCCTTTATTTAATTACAACATTTCTTCTATTCTTTGAACTATTTCTTCTTTATTTCGGCTGTTTGAAAAGAGAATGACGCTTGCTTTCTTATAAAATTTTTGTAGATAGTTAAATCCGCTTATGTCATTTTGAATCCCCGTCTTTCCATCGGCGAGTGGAATTTAATTTTCATACTTGCCTGAAACTAAAAGTTTGTTTTCTCCTAGACTCCTTTCCATTTCATAGTTATATACTTTTTAACACAGTACAATGTGAAAAAACTAACTCTCAAACTAAGAAAAAAAGTTGCAAAACGTCGCTATCGTTCTAATGTTTTCAGGAAAAATCGATTGTTGAAGAAAAGTTGTTTTAAATTTAAATGTAAAAATTTAATTAAAATTAATGTTTAATTATTATACTTTTAATAGTTTATTCGTTTATTTATAGTATATTGTGTCTGGCATATAACATAGTTTTAATTATTTTAGTTTTTAATTAATAGTTTTATTAATAGTTAACAATAGTTATGAAAAAGTGCAGTGCAGCACCGAATCTTTTTCAAAGAATCGCTATTTTTATTTCTTTAACAACGAAAAATAAATACTTAATAACTATTAATGAAAAGAAAACGTAATTTGGGTTCATAACATGAAGCCTATGCTACGAACGACATACGAATACATAAACTGAAAAAATACTTGATGCATTATTTGCTAAAAGGAATATTATTTTGGAAAACTATAAAATTTATGATAGCTTCATATATATAATGCGTTGACGTCCTTGGTGTTTTTTAGTTATTTTATCTGAGGCTTCAACTAGGTTTTGACACAATAATTTAACTTTCCATGTAAAAAATTTATTTAGTGAGATTAACCTGGTATTCAGATCTCATTGCATCCCCTGGAAAATACCCGCTCTACCAAGTCGTGCACTATCTATCTACACACAAGAACTACTCCCGATGCCAAGTCTGGGTGGTGGTGGTCGCTATAGAAACAGGACTCGCTCATTTTTAGTAGGGGTGACTCTCGGAGATGCTTCTCTCGAATGTTGGCGGCGGGGAGAGATAATTTACTTGTATCAATCTCCGCGACAATTAAAAATCTTGTCAAATATATTTCCAATTTGACATGAAGTGCGTCAATGCGACAAACTTTAATGCCTTACTTCAAATATCCCTAAAGAAAATGGGATAGGCTTCGTTTCCACGGCAACCGATAGAGGCAGACTTTGCGTCTGGAACAGTTATCTTGGTAGACGGACACATAACAATATTCTGCCGTCAATCGTTTTGTCCCGCATGTCCAGAGATTCCAGCTTTGTGTGAAAAATTGCTTTAACTTTACAAGTGTTTCGACGAGATATCTCGTCCAAGATCAGTTCAATTTTGATAATGCGAAATGTAACCAATTTTTCTGACAAGATTTCTCGTCATCGAGATTTTGTTGATTTTTTATGATGACGAGATCAAGATCTTGCCAGTTTTCTTCTAGTGACGAGACATCTCGCCAATCAAGATCTTGCCAGTTTTCTTCTAGTGACGAGACATCTCGCCCATCAAGATCTTGCCAGTTTTCTTCTAGTGACGAGACATCTCGCCCATCAAGATCTTGCCAGTTTTCTTCTAGTGACGAGACATCTCGTCCATCAAGATCTTGCCAGTTTTCTTCTAGTGACGAGACATCTCGTCCATCAAGATCTTGCCAGTTTTCTTCTAGTGACGAGACATCTCGCCCATTAAGATCTGGTTAGTTTTGCTAATGATGAGATTCCTCGTCAAGACAACAGGAGGATGAAGCTTTATCGCCAATAAACATGTGTTTAAACATTTCATTTTCATCAAAATACTAATTAATCTGTATGATTTTTTGTGAATAAATATTTTGTTTCAAGCCATGGCTATTTTCATACTAATTTCAGACACCCGTTATCTAGCTTTACTGTGATGATATTCCTCGTCAAGACATCCGCCAGCAGGGTGGTTTTATCACCACTAAACATATCGCACCCTTTCTCCAAGAGCGCCATAACTCAGAAAATGTCGTTTTTGAGTTTGTGAATGATTATGAAAGTCCCATCTTAAGTCCGTCTCCTGAAAGTTTCGTAAATCAAATCTATGGCGTCTAACAGTCTGGCACACACAGTATTTCGTAGGGCTTCAAAGCTTTTCAAATGGTTCTCCAGGAAAAACGCGCTCTTTAAGTTGTGTCACTTTTGCAGCGAAAGTGCGATATGTTGAAACATTTTATTTTCATCAAATACCAATTATTACGTATTATTTTCTGTGAATAAGTATTTTGTTTGAAGCCGTGACCATTTTTATGCTAAATTCAGACACCCATCATCTATCTTTGCTGGCAAAATCGACGAATATACTTGTACTTGGCAATATTATAAAGATTTCATTTCACGAGATAACTCGTAGTTGGCAGTCAATGTGCTAAATTTCCATACTGAGAACAAATCTATACATATCAAGCAGAGTTGGCATCTGTCTGTCTGTTCTCTGCACAAATCTATACCTTATGACCAATCTACACCAAATTTGGTACACTTATTCTTTGGAATCCTGCGGGCAACGTAGGCTACATATTAACCCCGTTGTATTTGTCTTAGGTGTGCAGAGGGGTGTAACGTCCCGTCATCCTGGACAGAGTACTTGCTAGGGGCGCTCTCTCCCGGTATGGCTGTACAGATGACGTCAGAACATCTACGGGAGTCGCCTCTCAAGATGACCTTCGAGATTTTTTTAGAATCTTAGAGTATGATGCAATCGCAGATGTCTGCGGTTGCGTTGAAAATCGTTCAGTTTCGCATCGTTTATGTATCCCGTCTATAAATTCTGAAACTGTAGCTTTATTATTGGAATGTAAATTTTTATGATAGTATAAGATTATTTTCATAGAATGTGGTCTTTTTTTATCATCGATATGGTACAGGGAGCTAAAGACAATTCGAAATCCTCATAGGAATAACATTGCGTATTTATACGATGATCAATGTCAGACCAATTCACACTAAATTTGGTACATTCATCCTGTAGAATTCTGCGGGACACAGGCTATATATTACCCTGTTCGATTTGTGCTGAGTCTGCAGGGAGCTAAAAACAATTTGAAATTTCCATAGGAATAATATTGAGTAATAATAGGATGACTTATAAACAATTCAACCCGAGCAACGCAGGCTAATTCAGCTAGTATAATATAAATTGCAAGCAAACAAGAAAATTACACGCACAGATTCGTTGCATTCTACTGTAAGTACTTCAATAATAAAACCCGAACCAACTTTTTAGTGCTTACATTATTGATTCAAAAATGAAAAAGCGCTTTAATTACGTGCAACTCTTACTTTTCGTATTTTAATTCATTAAATCCTAGGAAAATTCGAATCAATATCTGTGATGGCAGTCACGAGGTTACAAATTAACCTTTTTTATGACGTATTCTTCCCCCTCTGAGACGAATATCATAATTGAAATGCTGGTAGATTAGAGCTTCAAGCACATTAAATGTTTTCATTTTCTCTCCATTTGTCCTTTTTTTTGGAGTCTATGAAATGGATGGACAATATTTTTTTTGTCCCGGGACCACGAAACATAATTTAAATAAGAGTTCGCTCAGAAAACATGTGTATTTGATATTAATCAGCGAACGGTGTGGTTGAAAGCTCGCTGCAATTTAACACATGAGTCCGTGTGCACTTTTTCTGCCTTTCTTTGTATCATATGCTCGAAACAAATCCTCCGTCGTATCTCTAATTAAAATTTTTCCTTTAGGCTCTAATAATCTGCGGGCTGATTAATTTCTTCGATGTGGAATTAAAAGTAACTAGCGTTCATTGCGGGAGCGTTTTCCAGAGGCATGAAAAATGACATCGGTTCATATACAGATTCTCTTTTTCAGTCTCTTTTGTTTTGATGACTCTGAGCGTCACGTTACTTCCAAACCATAAAAAGAAATAAATTTATATGGATCATTGCGAGGAACACAAAAATGTTTCTTATTGTTTTTTAATTTAGTCAGTTATGGTGTTAATTAACTTCCTCTTTGGAGCAACACCACGTAATTTTGAACCGCGGTCAGATGCCGAGGTCACACCTGAGCTGGCAGCCCACTGTCCAAACTTCCACACCACGCCAACATGAGGACATTTGAGGCCACGACAGATTTAAAGTGCACCAGCCCCCTTTGTAAACGACGGTCTTTGGTTGGATTTGAGCTCGCAACCCTCCGGTGCTAATCCGTTACTCTTCCAATCGCTGCCCTTATACAAGACAGATTAATGTCAAGGATACTAGGAGCCCAAGCAACGCGAACACAGCTCTTAGCAACGCCAATCAGGAGATTCCTCTAGTGACTTTCAGTTGAAACAGATATACTTTTCTTCAAAATGAACTCTCTTCAACGTGAGAAGACAAAGGAAGGATGCACTTTTCGAACTATCTGAACTTAATTTCGATTTCTGTAAATACTGTACATAGTTTTTTCCCAAGCAAATTAAATAATTTGGAATGTACAGAGTTATTTTTCATTTAGTTCTGCCCCTTATTTCCTCTCCAGCAAAACACAATTCTATAAAGACAAATAAATAAAATTTGTTTCCTATTTTTCTGTTTACAACAGGGTCGGTAATAAAGTTTACAACAGAGTTTACACCTTTGATTAACTTTAAACAAACTTGTGACTTTATTTATGGGGTTGCTGTAGTCCAGTCGGAAGAGTAACGGATTACCAAGAGGAGGGTTGCGAGTTTGTAACTTGGTCCAACCAAAGACCTTTGTGTACACGGAGGCTGGTGCATATTAATTCTGTCGTGACCTCAAATGTCCTCCATGGAGTTGTGTGGAATTTTAGAGAGTGGGATACTAGTTGAAGTCTGACCGTGGTTCAAAATGATGAGGTGTTGTCCTCGATCTTTCCCTTCGGGATTGATCCCGAATCGTAGCCGTTGTGTTGCTCCATTGCGATGTTAATAAACTACCTACATACATACCTTGATTATGTAAAGTGAGAGACGAATGATACCTCAATTTATGTAAAATAAATTTTGTAATGGTTTTGAGAACGTTTGAACTGTTTTTTTCTAAGTACAGATTACGAAATTACTTTTATGATCTGTATTATGGAACTATGATTATGGTAGCTAGATGGTTGAATTACGTCGTACTGGAGCAACACAACGGGCTATTGGCGACTGTTCGAAATCCATCGCGAAGGGAAAGAACAACACCTTATCATTTCGAACCACGGTCAGATGACGAGGTCAGCACCTTAGCTAGCACCCCACTCTCCAAACTTCCGCGCCCCATTTAAGGCCATGGCAGATTTAATTTGCTCCAACGAACGTAACTGGGCTACCGGGACCCTCGATTATGATTACGGATTTATTTGAAATGTAATTATTTCAGATTTTAATTACGGTTATGCTCAAATGGATAAAAAACTTATTTTGAATAACAGGTTGGTATTTAATTAACGGTACACTGGAGCAACACAACGAGCTATTAGCGACGGTCCGGGATCTAACCCGAAGGGAAGGATTCGAGGACAACACCTCGTAATTTTGAACCACGGCTAGATGACGAGGTCAACACCTGATCTAGCACCCCACTCTCCAAACTTCCGCACCACGCCAACGTGAAGACATTTGAGGTCGCGGCAGATTCAATGTACACGACGGTCTTTGATTGGATTCGAACTCGCCACCCTCCGGTTGCTAGTCCATTACTCTTCCAACTGGGCTACCTCCCAGGAATAACATTGAAAAACTCAGTCTGTAACATCTAGCCCAAGACAATTGAAACTCCATTTTTGAGCCACTTTAAAACAGGAAGCGAAGATTGCAGACTTTTGGGCTATACTTTTGCAAGGAGACACTGCTCTAATTTGAATGGCGCCAAGTCACACAAAATTGATTCGTCGAGGCACTCAAAAACACTAAAACAAACACTGTTTGAAACATGTTCGGCACCCACAAACCCGACTGACACGCAAGAACAAATTGCATCATTCATTCCCAACATCACGTAAAAGTTTTAAACACTCGAGTTAAAAACCGGAAGAATCCGCATTTCGTTTTTGTCGTTCCATCCCATTTAAGGAGGGTCGCAATCGAAACTCACGACATCCCTTCCAGAAAGGAAAACGAAACAAAAAGGAATGGAATGGCCGGAAAATTCCCTCAAAAGTAACAAAAGGATGCAAATTCTCCGTCTTTTGTGAAATGATTATTTGGTGGGATTTTTTTCCCTCCTTTTATTTCGCGAGGTATATCAAGTTGGAGACTGAAACACGCATTATGAAAAGCACCAATTCCCTGTTATATTCGCTAATGGGGCGTTTGATGGGGTAGTTCATTTAATTCGCCCTTTAGGCGACTCATAACAGAGAAACGAATCTGATTGGATATCGCGGACGCTGTTGGGGGCCGTGCAAAAATGCTGCCCCAAAAACATAGGTCGAAATTCCCTGGTCCAAACATTAACCCACCTGGTGATTGACTTGTCAAAGTATTTCATCATTAGCAGATCTTGATGAACGAGATATCTCGTCGTCAAAGAATCGGCAGTTGATGACGATATATCTCATCATTAGTAAAACTGGTCAGATTTTGATGGACGAGATATCTCGTTGAAACCACTTAGAGGGTTAATGGGTTTTAAAGATAAATATTTTTTGTCAAAGAATGTATGTCCGCAACTATTGCCCGTAGGTAATAGAGGACACTGGCGTTTTTTGAAAATCGATATCTTTCTAACCCTTCTAGTTGTTTGTCTTTACTTCGACAACTCCCCTTTAGTGGTCAGCCTCTGGTGCAGACAACTGTTCCAAGCTGTCATCAGTTCTGGGCAAGGGACAATTTTTTTTCTTTTTGGATCTTATCCCTCGGAGTAATATGACAGTTTTTTCACGACGAGATATCTCGTCAGAAAAATGAACCAGATCCTGGACGCGATATCTCGTCGAAATAAAACAGTAGGGTTAAACCGTCATTTGCAATGATGATTTCGCATGTGATGGAGCAATGATGGTCCTTTTTTATGATGGCGAGATGAAGATCTGGTTAGTTCGATTCTAATGATATATCTCGTCCATCAAGATCTGGTCTGTTTTGCTAATGACGAGATACCTTGCTGAGATAACCACCAGGAGAGTAAAATGAATTGCGAGATGGCTGACTTGCATCTAAATTATGGGGCTGCCAATGGAAATGGAAGAACTACTCAAACATTGTACAGTGGACACTCTTTCCCAATAGGTGAGTGCAGAATCGTCAAACTTTAGAGCGTTTGCACAATCAGTTGTGTGAAACAAGAACATTTCATGTCAGCAGGCATGATGTGGGTCGACCGAGAAGTTCAATCACTCAAAGAAATATAAGACATTCCACGCGTGGTTGAGGCAAACAAACCAGACGCCTAACAATGCCCTCTAGCATACATTCTTTTACAAAGAAAATATGTATTTTGATACACCGAAACACCCCTTTAAAAGTGACCAGATAATTTCGAATCACCCTGTACATATTCTTGTTTTATAGTCGTGACAAAATTTATCTGATTTTTGAAGTCCCAAAAAAGTCAGCTTTATTGCAATTTTAAGTAATTTCTTATTAGGTAATTACGAATTAAAGTGTGTTATTAAACAATTCGTTTCAGATATGTGCATATAGGGAAACATTTTACGTCTCAATATCGTCAAGTTATTTTGAGCTCAGTGCTTTCCGACGACAAAATATACTAAAAACACTAACCACCCAATCCCAGCTTGGCGAGTTGGCATTAAGTCACAGGATCTTGAACGAGTCCATTCGTTAGGTTACGGGGCAGGTGATCGCTATGCATGATTTTGTGTATGACAGCCGTTTCGATTGATGCGTTTGCAATATTTATAAAACCAGACTCCCCTGGGTCATCTGTCTGCTCACCAAAGCTACACTCTACTGCTCTTAAGCCATTGCCAAACGAGACGCGTAGACCAATCAGAGGTGCCGGCGCGAGCGGTGAAAACGCTCTGATTGTTTTGTTCTTGTCGCTTTGAGCCTTGCGTTTCTTATTGGACCACGGTTTCAATCATATTACCTTTGTTTTTAAATAAATAATCCTTAGAGAAATCAGGTGGCCCCTTTGGTTAACCCTCTGAATCCGAGAGCAGTCTAATGCGTACATTTGCGTCCTGAGGTTTGTTTACTGGTGTGTCTGTGAACTGGACTCGTCCATTTTCCCCGCTTTTACAGGAGGTCTTAAAGCCTCAATGCTGTATTGTCCAATCGAGTGTCAACAGGAGCCACTTCACCTCAGGAGATGCTTGTTGAGGAAGAAAGTCGCCCTCCTCCCACACACATTGAGGCAGGAGCTATTTAACTTACTCTCGTAATTCTTGAATACAAACGATAGCCTATTCAAAAGTGATAAACCGAAATGAGAACAATGTCGTCTGTTACAAGAGTGTTAGTCAAAGATGCGTATACGATACTAGCGGTTGAATCTTTGAAACATAAAAGAACACGGATAGCTGGAAGTAAGCCGTAATGGATCTCTCACAAGAGGAAGAATCCCCACTAGTTTCTTATGCTTTATAGATATTTATTACTATCGATGATTGGTTGGTTGATTTGGGTTTCATGGAGCAAGGTTTTATGGAAAGCGGGAAGATCTTGAAAATTTCACACCAAATTATCTTACGAGTATCACACATATCTGTACTAAGACCATCACAATCGCTTGGGAGCTTGACACCCGTGTTTACTAAAGAGTAAAGACAGTAAACCCCAGGGGAAAAGAAAAGATCCCAAGAGTACCTCGGGTCTATGAAGCCCGTGCACACCTAAAGGAAATGTGAGTCTGAGAAACCAACCTTAATTTAAGGACTCGTACAAAACCACGTGACACAAAAAACATATCCCCATAGCCGGATTAGTCAATAGTTTCAATTCTTTCAAACATACAGTTTAGTTTTGTGAACACAAGTATTTTTAACAAAGATTTTCTACTTAACGGGATGTTATGATAACCTAAAAATGTTATCAAGGAATTAAAGTTTTGTACGAAATTGCGTTTGTGAAAAATTGAATTTTAATTATAATCCACTTTAAACACTTTTCATATAAGTAAGGTAGGTTAAGATGCAACTCTTTCCCCGTTACATTAGAATGAAGTGTTCAGATTTGTGTACACATCAAAATATTTGAGAATTCGGTTTTTAATGTACTTTCTGAGAAAGAAATACTAATTTTGAAAGTGAAATAAATTACCTGCCGAAATGACAATATACATCTAGATCAAGCAAAACAATTATTTAAAAATAGATTCATTACATTCCTCACATTTTAATGTATAATTAAGTAACGAATTTCCGAAAGAATATTCGCCGATTAAATTGAAATGCGTCCAAAACCACATAGGAGATCGAATGCTAAATATTTGCACAAGATCAAGATTCGTTTGAAATTGCTTACATGAATTAAATTATAGGTAAATGTTCTTGCGATAGTATAATTAAAATATAAATTATTTCATATTTGTGCTTATATTGTAAATGAAAATCCTAAAAACATTTTCTCCTGAATTTGCTGTTTCAGTAAGTAAATAGTTTCGTCTTATTATTGAAGGCGATATAATAGTGAATAAATGAAATTTTCTGTTCCATTACTGAAAGGAACCGAGTTGAAAAAAATACGCTAAGGTACTGGAATTTGTCGAAAGGTTTTGGGAGATTTGTGGATTTTCTTCTGTTTGTTCTCGTTTTGAAAATGACTACCATTAAAGTATGTTTATTATTCAAAATTCAAAGACGGGAGTAACCTAAAAAAGGTGAAATGGAATAATTTAAGAATAAATTAATCTCAGTTGAATATGAAGGATAATAAGGAAAATAGCAAATGGAACTTCAGTTTCGCGGCTTTTATGCGCTGTGTAAAATATAAAAATGAAACTCTTAAGTGTTAATTTCAATCATCGCGATTAAAAATTTCAGTTCGTCGCCTTCCCATTCTTATTTAATCAAAAAAAATTTTGAATTTATCCAGTTCTATCCGTTTAATCTGTCAATATTTTGAAGAAAAATACATTTAATGGAAACAACTCTTTCTCAGTGTACAGAGGTGACTCAGTGGGTCCGTCTGCTGCGCTAGCAATCTGCGAGTTGTATTTGGCGAAGGTTCGATTCCTCCCTCTGAATGCATTCCTCTTTTCTCTATCAGTAAAGTGTTCATTGTGTGCTTAATCCATTACATCACATTGTCTTGTGTGGACAACGTCACATCTTGGAGCAGCACCTCCCAATACGGCCCGCGCGCCATAAAATCTAAAAATGAATCAACCACAGTGTAGTTAGGTAGTTAAATAATGTCGCACTGGAGTAACACAGAGGTATTGGTGACGGTCCGGGTTCTACACTGAAGGGAAAGTTCCGGGTACAACACCTCATCATTTTGAACCACGGTCAGACGACGAGTTCAACACTTGAGCGGGCAGTTCTCTCTCCGAACTTCCACACCCCGCTAACGTGAAGACATTTGAGGCCACGACAGATTTAACGTGCACCAGCCCACTATGCACGCTATTGTCTTCGTCAGGACCTAGTCTCGAACTCGCAACCCTTAGGTTGTTAATCCGCTACGAATAATCCGGGACAAAACTATAAAACTGCCGACAGAAACGCAAATACAACTTCATTGCAGATTGACTCGCTTGCATTGCTATTGATTCACCCTTATACCACGCATTAAATTAGTTCTTGTCAGTCTCCTTACACTGCTTGGAAGCCGCAGTAGCCCAGTCGGAAGAGTAACAGATTAGTAACCAGAGGGTTGCGAGTTCGAGACTCCGTCCAACCAAAGACCATCGTGTGTGCGGGAGTTGGTGCGCGTTAAATCTGTCGTGGCCTCAAATGCTCTCACGTTGACGCGGTGTGGAAGTTTGGAGAGCGGGGGGCGAGCGCAGGTGGTGACCACGTCACTTGACAGTGGTTCAAAATGATGAGGTGTCCCCGATCTCACCCTTCGGGATTGATCCAGTACCCCTTTTGTTTTGCTCCAATGCGACGTTAATTAACCCATTAACGGCCAACGTCCCTTTTTGGGACGCATATTTGTATGGCTTTAAAGCCATGATCATTGTAAATAAGTTATTCTTTTACTCAGTAGATTATTTATTATGTATTCTAATTATAATATAAAAACAGATGCAAAGCGTTAAAAAAATAAAAATAAAATAATTTAAATTGTTAAGTTCAAGTTTGAACTTTCTTTTGAATTAACAGGCCAAGATAAAAAGATCAAGCTTTATTAAAACTTCGTTCTGAACAGTAGTTACATCAAGAGTCGAGCATAACTAAAGAAGTGAAATTCAGAAACAAAATGCAAACTTAATTACATAAGATAACAGTTAACAGACTGATTATATGCAAAAATAGGATACTCCGCTCCCATTGGTCACAGCTGATGACGTCACTAGTAAAGGGGAGTGGTTATGGTTTCCGCGAAGTTTGTTTCAACTGGTGTGGCCACACCTCGCCATCTTGGCGAAAATGTTTACTAATAGGAAAACGCCTCTGTTGGGCAGACATTTTATTAAAGAAGGACGTGGGAATTCTAGTAAGTACTGACAACTTATTTACATATACTTGTCTAACATAAATAAATAAAAATAAATAATTACAAAAATTCATACACCACCCTTCTAAAGACTGTATAAGATGGAAACAATCAATATTTTTCAAATAAATATGGCTGAATTCCGGCCCTTAATGTGTCAACTACCTACCTACACTGGTTGGTTAGTTTTGAGGTTTTATGGCACAAGGGCCATATTTGGCCATGCTGCTCCAAAACGTTGTGACGTCCACACAAGTCAGACAACGTCAAGTAATGGACATGCACACAATGAAAGCTTTATCGACAGAAGAGAGGAATACATTCAGAGGAAGAAATCGAACCTTCGCTGCACATAATTCGCAGATTGCTAGGGCAGCAGTCGAACCCACTGAGCCACCTCTTTACACTGAAAAAGAGTTTTGCTTTCTTTAAATATATTTTTCTTCGAAAGTGGTGGGATTAAGGTAAATTCGATTTTCTTTGATTAAATAAGAATGGGAAGCGATGAACTGAAATTTTTAATCGCGATGATTGAAATCGACACTTAAAAGTTTCATTTTTATATTTTACACAGCGCATAACAGCCGCGAAACTGAAGTTCATTTTGCTATTTTCCTTATTATCCTTCCTATTCAACGGAAAATCATTTATTCTTAATTCATTCCATTTCACCTTTTTAGGTTATCGTGTTTGAATTTTTGAATAATAAACTACTTTACTGGTAGTTATTTCCAAAACGATAACAAACAGTAAAAAATACACAAATCTCTCAAAACCTTTCGGCAGATTCAGGTATGTTAACGTATTTTTTTCAACTTGGAACAGAAAATTTCATTTATTCACTATTATTGATATGTAATCGCCTTCAATAATAAGACGGATATATTTACTTAATCAAATAGCAAATTCGTAAGAAAATGTTTTAGGCTTTTCATTTACAATATAAGGACAAAAATTAAATCATTTGTATTGAAAATTATAGTATCGTAGGAACATTTACCTATAATTGAATATGTGTAAGCAATTTCAAACTAATCTTGATCTTTGTTGTGCAAATATTTATCATTCGAACTCCTATGTGGTTTTGAACGCTTTCAATTTAATCGGCGAATATTCTTTCGGAAAATCGCTATTTAATTATACGTTTAAATGTGTGGAATCTGTTTTTAAATAATTGTTCTGCTTATATCTAGGTGTATATTTCCATTTCGGCAGATGATTTATTTCACATTCAAAATTAGTATTTTCCTTTCTCAGAAAGTGCATTAAAAACTGAATTCTCTAATACTTCGATGTGTAACGTATCTGAACACTTCATCTTAACCTACCTTAATATATAAAAATTGTTAAAGTGGATTATAATTTAAATCCAAATTTTCGCAAATGCAATTTCGTTTGACAACAGAAGTTTAATTCCTTGATAATATTTTTAGGTTATAATACCGCTACGTAGAAAACCTTTGTTAAAAATAATTGTGTACACAAGACTAAATTCTTTGCGTTTGAAAGAATTGATGCTATTGGCTAATCTGATTATGGGGAGGTGGCATTTGAGTCACGTGGTTTTGTACGAGTCTATTCCATAAATTAAGGTTGGTTGCTTTCTTTATGGCGCAAGCCTTAGAGGCACATCTTTCGGAGTGCACGAGCTTCACGCTCCCGAGGTACTCTAGCTATCTTTTCTTTTCACCTGGGGTTTACTGCCTTTAGTAAATAAGGGCTAGCGCTCCCGGGATACCCAAGCGATCTTTTTCTACTTTGAACCCACTATTTTATTCCCTAATCCCTCATTTTCCCTTTCCGGGCATTTTTTACTTGACGTTTTTTTGTGTTTGGCGCAGATGGCCCGTTGGCCTCCAGTGCGACGTTAAATAAAATACTTACTTGTTTCCCATTATCTGTTGTCCTAAAATCGAGTTGCCATTATACCAACAGGATGCTTATAGAAATGCATACACGTTTGTGACATTGATGCACTTAGCGGTAAATTGACAGTATAATTTAGTACATGATTTTACTTTTAGGAAAGTATTCAATGATGTCTCTATAACGTTTAATTTCCGAAAACGAATGTTCAAAGCAATTTAATCAAATATTTGTATTGAACACTTCGAACTGCATGAATCCAATCAAAGCCTCATTTTCGTTATAGATCAAATAGTGATTCTCTTCGCCTTTTGGGGCTGCGGTAGCCCAGTTGGTAGAGCAACGTATTAGCAACCGGAGGGTTGCTAGTTCGAAACTCGGTCCAGCCAAAGACAGTCGTGTACGTGGGGGGGGGGGGGTGCACGCTAAATCTGTCGTGGCTTCAAATGTCCTCGTTGGCGTGATGCGAATGTTTGGAGAGTGGGGTGTCAGATCAGGTGTTTTTCTCTTCATCTGACCATGGTTCAAAATTACTTGTCGTTGTCCTTGCGTCTTCCCTTCGAGATTGATCCCGGTCCGTCTCCAATAACCCGTTGTGTTGCTCCAGTGCGACGTTAATTAACTACCTACATACCCACCCTTCCCCCTTTCAATTGTCAACTGTTTTTATTTATTATTTATTTATTTGTGCACACCCAAGATGCTACTAGTATTCTAATAATCTTCTATGCATTTTAATTTATTATTGAACTGCAACTTTAATTGAACGATAAATAATTTACATTTTGAATACAGAAAAAAATCGTTTGCTACTGCGTTCTTCATATATGCTACCAGGTTACTCGTTTGTACATATTTCCGTGAGATCTATCTAGAATTTTCCATGTAAAATATTCTATGTAGAATATTATCTTCCATAGAACATTCCGTGTAGAATATCGTATGCAAAATTATGTAAATTGTCAAATAAACCGCTACAACCACGTTATCTAATTAACATATTTAAGTAATGAACAAGAAACACCAGAACTGTTTTTGTGTGAGAATACACTATCTCCTTCATAGTACTTAATCTTTATAGATGCCGGGAAGTGTTCTATGTTGGTAGATATAAATGATCTCCTTCTATGTTGTTTTGTTCATGCAAGTGTTTTCTGAATAAACCAATAATTATCTACATAAAACAGCAATACAAATTGAACCAAACAATACACTTTCTAAAAATAACTTATTTAAATTACGTTTTACTGTTTAATTTAATCGTCGAAGTTCTTTTACTTGTTTTCGGAATAGAAGGAATTAATTAATTTCATTGCCAGTTTGATTTGAAAAAGTAATATGCTCAATCAATTATGTTACCGAGACATTTCTTATTTAAAAGAATGGGGAAAAGAAAAATAACACTAGACTTTTTCAAGTTAATTATCTTTTCTTATTTGATTATTTCGGTTCCACCCCGATGCATGTTTATCTTTTCATTATAAACATGTAAAAAAGTGTCGAAAAAACGTTTCGGAGGAGCATTTGAAATATGAAGTTTTTAATTTCATTCAATTTCCTTCCTAACGTGAAAATGCTGATTTATTAGAAAAAGTAATTAAATTAAGTATAGGCTATGGGAAAAATAAAAACTGGTATTGAATGAAATTAAAACTGTTTGGGTGCAATTTTTTTTCCATCCGATTTTCGATTTCCGTGAGTCAAAAAATGAATAAAAAAAGAATTTGCAAAAAGATTGCAAGAATAAATGTTATTTAAATATATGGAACAGTTATACATTAGAAATAGAACAACTGTTTTTCATTATAAGATAACACCACTAGATTTTTAAACGAGTATTTTATCACTAACTACATTTTATGCTTCATTCATCTGTGAAGTCAATTTTCGCGATTTCATTCGTTGTGTAGTGATTCTCTGGGTAGCGTGGTAGATTCAAATCTACAGAGAACAGTCTGGCTTAAATAACAAACGATAATTTTATTTAAAACAATTTCTTGACTATATTAGAATCTATTTACACGACACTTTCACGAATTTCTATGCCTCTGCTAACTGGATGCGACAGGGTGTCGAAATCTCAGGACGTACGAAAGTCTCTGAGTTGGAGAAAGGTATCTCAACAGTCTCTAGATGAAACTCTACTCGTCGGGTGACGATTTCACAAGATCAGCACTGGATCCTCACTGGACGACGGGACAAGGCAGGTTCACTGCCGGACGAGAAGTCGGTACCGAACTCTCCGCAGGTCGTCGGTTCGGCACAATCAGGGATCGGCTCCACTGGGGTCGTCGGGTCAGTACAAGACAGCACGGCTCCGCTGGGGTCGTCGGATCGGCACAAGACAGGCACGGCTCCGCTGGGGTCGTCGGATCGGCACAAGACAGGCACGGCTCCGCTGGGGTCGCTGGTTCAAGTCTCGAACGAGAAATAAGCAGGAACTCGAGATAGGCAGCCTACGCCAGGCTACAAGAACGCGTCCTCTCAGGGTGAGAGAACCGTCTTCCAAATTATTAAGAGCTCCTTAATGGGGTTGACCGCTCAAAGGGTCACTGAGCTAAGACGCTAGCTCGGGAAACAAACAAGACTCGAGATGGGCAGCCTACGCCGGCTACAAGAATGCGTCCTCTCAGGTTGAGAGAACCGTCTTCAAAAAATATATTTTCTCCCTAAGGAGTGACCGCTCAAAGGGTCGCTGAGTTAAGCTGATCGATCGAGATCACAAGCAAGAACTGACGATTCGACTCCCCGCTTTTCCTTTTGAAACCTCCCAGCCTTTGTTCGCTGGTGGTTCTCGATTCGTTCGTTCTTGATTGGTTCTTACTTTTAATTGGTTCGTTTTTACTTTGCTCATTTTTGAGGTTGCTGATTCGGTAGAGACTCTCTGACGTAAAATGGGATCAGCTACTTAGCGCAGGTGGCTTGATTACCTAGCAGGTGGACTTAATCACCTGGCAGGTGCACTCCTAAACACCTGGGCTCTTTTCGGAACGAATCCCCTTTTGTCCTCTTCGATCCAAGTCCCGACCGTCTGGCGCCAGAGAGATGGAAATGTATTGTCCGGCTCTTTTACGACCTGTCGGCGAGTTTGCCTTTGGGAGGGATAATTGAGGGGTCCATCAATGAATCCTCACAGTTGATTTTATAAGAGATTCGGTTTCCTTAGAATTCGTGCGATATCTAAATATTACTCACTGTAGTAGCGTAGCCAGAGGGGTATGATATTTTAATTAACGTCGCACTGGAGCAACACAACGGGCTATTGGCGACGGTCCGTGATCGAACCCGAAGAGAAAGATCCGAGGACAACACCACGTAATTTTGAACCACGGTCAGATGACGAGGTCGCACCTGAGCTGGCACCACTCTCTCCAAACTTCCACACCACGCCAACGTGAGAATATTTGAGGGCATGACAGATTTAAAGTGCACCAGCCCCCCCTTGTACACGGCGGTCTTTGGTTAGATTCGAACTCGCAACACTCCGGTTGCTAATCCGTTACTCTTCCAACCAGACTACCGTGGTCTTAGCCAGACGAGAGGAGCCCTGGTAGTCCTAGTCTTGTAGAAAGTGTGAGTAGTTCGGTAGATTTCGAATGTACCACTTTCTCAGTCCTCAATTCCACGCAATCAAAGTTAGTGGCCCTGAGCCGGCACAGCACTTTAGCCGACATGCATTTGCCACACTCATTTAAACCCACATGTATTTGCTACGCTCACATCCAGCTTCGACATGTGTGACTTGTGACACAGTTTAATCTGCCAGAAACATTTTAAGTGAACGTTCAGATTTTAGGTTTGGTTTATCACTCTAATGGTCATTTTTGCTGCAAGAGGGCTAGTTTGCAGGGACCTATTGCTTAAAGTTGATTCCGAGCTTCTACCAACATCCATGCTAAGACCGAGATTCGAATGCAGAACTTGTTGAATCCAGGGCCAGATTAATATTAGACTCAACCGTTTGCATCGTACGAATTCCAACTCATTGGGTAATCCCCACATGCAAACTTGCTTACATTTTTCATCGCCAAATAGGTTTTGTTATAATTTAATATGAAATAATTACATTTGTTTTTTTAATTTTTGGATATACTGCTATTATTACATATTTATTTTACATTATTATCGTTATTTTGGATATACTATAATGTATTGTATTTTATTATCGATTGCGCCATAAAAAACAACCTTTGTTTCCTGTTCGGGAAGCAAGAATCCCCTAAGTCCTCCAAGTGGCTTCGACGAGATATCTCGTTCATCAAGATCCGACCCATTTTGCTTATGACAGGATATCAAGTCATCAAGATATTGCCGATTTTTTGATGATGACGAGATCGATATCTGCTCAGTTTTCTTCCTATAACGAGATCAACATCTGATCAGTTTTCTTCTAATAACGAGATACCTCTTCCATCAAGATCTGGTCAGTTTTACTAATGACGATATATCTCGTCAGGATACAACCACCAGAAGGGTTAAATAATCCTCATTGGGTGATCTCCATCAAGTAAACTTGTTTATATTTTTTTTATCAGGTAGGTATTTAATTAACGTTGCCCCGGAGCTACACAACGGGCTATTGGCGACGATCCGGGACCAAACCCGAAGGGAAAGATCCGTGGACAACATCACGTAATTTATGACCTCAGTCAGACAACTAGCTCACACATGAGCTGGCACCTCACTCTCCAAACTTCCACACTACGCCAACGTGAATTTTTTTATCATACTTAGGTTGTTATAATTCTATATGAAATGTTTTTAATGTGTCTGTGCAATTTTGCCTTATTTTTAGTTAAATGTTTGGGTATTTATTTTATCTTTATTTTTGAATATATTATACTATAATGTGTATTGTATTTTACTATTGATAGCGCATATAAAAACAACCTTTATTTCCTGTTCGGAAAGCATGAAGTCCTTAAATAATCGGGCCATGATAGCCCAGTTGGAAGAGTAACGGACTAGCAGATAAAGGGTTGCGAGTTCGAATCCAACCAAAGACCGTTGTTTACAAAGAGGATTGCTGCACATTAAATCTGTCGTGGCCTGAAATGTCCTCACGTTGGAGTGGTGTGGAAGTTTGGAGAGTGGGGTGCCAGCTCAGGTGTGACCTTGTCATCTGACCGTGGTTCAAAATTACGTGGTGTTCTCAGATCCTTTATTTTGATCCCGGCCCGTTGTGTTACTCCAATGCGACGTTAATTAAAATACCTACCTACCTTAAATAATCTCCATTCTTCGTCTTGATTGGATAACTTTTGTTCAAGCAATTTACTAGCCATACATATTTTTGTAAAAACCATATTCCCCATCATTTCAAATACTTCACACAGACGTCCAAATTAAGCACACATTTTAAAATAACCCACGTGGAATACCAAAACGTTTTAAATAAATCAATATTTTTTTGCCTCACCGGCGCAGAAAGGAGCATTTGGGGCGATTAACCATTGAAATTCGGGGAGAAACTTTTGAATAAGTTTCCTAATTGCTGACATCTGTTCACGAACCGATTTGTCACGTTTTTCTTTTCAACGTAATAAGCACCCAGTGGGAAAAGAAGGCTGGTCGTGCGTGAATTAATTAGTCCTTTCCCCGGGGAAAAAAAGGGGGAAGTTCCCATTTTTCGAGTCCAAATAAGCAAATGAACACATTTAGCCCGACTGAAGTAGGTTAATAGGATCTCGCTGGGTTTTTGGAAGCTTTCAATAAATCCATTTTTAAGGTAATCTGATACGGATAGGAGTGTCATTATCATTTGTATGTGATAAATTGATAGTTTTGTTTTGTCATGGATTTTTTTATGTCATAATCTTTTGTGACTGCTTAATAGGTGGACTCAATTTTTATTTATTTCGTTTCTTTGAAGTGTTATTAGTCACATGAAATTCAAGCCTAGTTAATTCTACAAGTGTGATTAGTTCATTCATTCAGAGTAAGTTCATTAATGCAATGATCGGGGCAGAAATTTTTAAACATAGTATTAGACCATTGATAGACCGTGGAATAATAAAGAAGCAATAATTTGATAACTAGCTTAAAAGTTTGATGACAATTCCTAAATTAATAAGGGCCGCGGGAGCCCAGTAGCAACCGGAAGATTCCGAATTCGAAACTCGGTCCAACCAAAGACCGTCGTGAACGCGGGGGCTAGTGCACGTTAAATATTTCTACTCCTCAAATATCCTCACGTTGACGTGGTGTGCAAGTTTGGAGGGTGGAGTGCAAGCTCAGGTGTGACCTCGTCATCTGACCGCGGTTCAAAATTACTTGGTGTTGTCCTGGTATCTTTTTCCCTTCGAGTTTGATCCTGCACCGCCGCCAATAGCCCGTTGTGTTGATCCAGTGGCGTTAATTAAATACCTATCTGCTAGTTCCTCTGCACTAGCAACCTGTGAGTTATAAGCGGCGGAGGTTGGATTCCTGTCAGGTGCATTCCTCCGACCTATTTCTCTGTTCTGTGTCGGTAAAAACTTTTGTGTATGTACAGGTATGTCTGGTGCCTGATTTTGCATGTCTTGTGTCTGGCGCAGCATGACCAAATATGGCCTCTGTGCCAGAAAACCCCAAATCAACCAACCTCTGCTAGTTCCTGTTCATCATCCCTTGAAGATTGCTTCAACATGTTATAATGTAGGACGGTGTTTATCTAGATTGGATTGATTGGTCTTTTATGGCGCAAGGGTCAGATCTGGCATTGTGTAAGAGTTAGGTAAGAAGCATATTGTATGGTAACTATATGGCGGTGATTGTAAAAAAAAAAAAAGACGAAGACTTTAAAAAGATGAAGGTTGGAAACACGGAGTCACTCTATCCAATTACAAAAATTTAATAAAACAATTTAAATCACTTAAAAACAGACACCAACAAGTAAAATCACATCTTGGTGGAAAGAAGTTCGACAGACAGCGGAGGTTTATTGCTCCGCAACTGGGGCCTCGCGGTCGCTCATCTGCTACAGATTTAGATTCGCAGCTGGTTTTCAGTTCATTTGTTACAAGTTATATTTTTACATGGTGTTCAAGACAAAATGAAGAAAAGTATTTCTTTACGCAGAGACAGTGGATACTTTGAGGGTTTGTGGGGGTACTTGAATTAATATAACACTGGAGCAACACGACAGGGTATTGGGTGCTTCCCGGGAAAAATCCCGAAGGGAAAGATCAGAAGACAACGCCTCGTCATTTTGAAGCAGTGTCAGATGACAAGGCAACACCTGAGCAGGCATCCCACTCTCCAAACTTTCACACCACGCCATTTGATGCCACGACGAATTACACGTACACCAACCCCCACGTACATGACGGTCTTTGGTTGGATCGAGATTTGAACTCACAACCCACCGGTTGTTAATCCGCTACTCTTCCAACCCGGCTACCGCGGCCCATAAATACTTTGAAAAACATGATAAAAGTTTTCGCAGAACATTAGGCGTTTCTTCTGAATTATGTTTCCTTACAATTTTGAATTACTTCGAGACATAAAGCAATTGGTTTGCAGGAAAGAACACAGATAGCAGCATGAAAGTTTTCAACATTTTTAAAGCCCCCGGCCACTGATCGCTTCAGCTTTATTAAGGGCGAACTGACTACTATTTGTGAAGGAGCACAGAATGCGTAAACAGCCGTTGCTCCGAACAGGCAATCCCCTTTATACATGCACTTACAAACTGAGACTTGAACTCGAACCTACTGAGTGGCAGAGAAATGCTATGACCACTACATCAGGTAGGCGGCTTATAGACACGTGAAAGACATACAACAGAAATAAATGCATGGTTTTTACTCGATAAGACAAAGGTATGAAGCTCGAGCTACCGCTTATAATCTTTCCAGAAACAGTTGTTCAGTGAAGCCCGGAATCAATTCAGAACATTATTGTTTCGCAGTATAGTATGCTCATGTATTATTCAGGTAGCATAATACTGAAGAGGCACTTTTTCGTTACATCGATTGACTCTGAGCTAAACGATTTTCTTTGCTTTCCAAACACCAGATCTTCAAGTACGAAATTGTAAAGTGTTTCCTCGAATTTCTGTACGGATTTCTAGATACTTTTTCAATTTAAAACCTCAAGTCGATGATTTAGAATCGACGATTTCGATTTACCTAAGAACTCTTTATTGTGTGGTGTTGTGCCGACGTTAATTAACTACCTACACACCTATCTTTATTGTGTGGTGTTTGATATTTTTATTATATTAGGTAGGTATAGTAGGTATTTTAATAAACGTCACACTGGAGCAACACAACGGGCTATTGGTGATGGTCCGGGATCAATCCCAAAAGGAAAGATCAAGAACACACACACACACAACACCCCGTCACTTTAAACCACGGTCAGATGACGAGGTCAAAACCTGAGCGGGCACCCAACTCTCCAAACCCACACCACGCCAATGTGAGGGCATTTGAAACCACGACAGATTTAACATGCACCAGCCTCCATGTACAAGACAGTCTTTGCTTGGATCGAGTTTCGAACTCGCAACCCTCCGGTTTCTGATCCGTTACTTTTCCAACCTATATTATTAGGCATATTTTATCAATAAGTTGAAGAAACGCTGTTCTATTGTCACCTGCATTAAATAAACTTTTGTTTTGTAAACTGATTGACGAAATTGTTTCTTCCCAATACTTTAGTATATATTGAAGGTATGCTTTTATAAATGCATTTCTAAAAAGTAATTAATCTCTCCCACGCTTTAAGTTCATCAGAACCTTTTCTCTTTTAAGGAGAGTTAATTTCTACCCCCGGAAGCAGTAGCTTAGTTGGAAGAGTTGGGGATTCGCAACCGGAGGGTTGTGAGTACGAAACTCGGTCCAGCCAAAGACCGTTGTGTACACGGGGGCGGGGGCAATTTAAATGTCATTGTGCTTCAAATGTCCTCATGTTAGTGTGAAGTTTGAAGAGCGGGGTACAAGTTCAGATGCTAACCTCGTCATCTGGATCAAAATGACGAGGTATTGTCCTCGGATTTTCCCTGTTCCCGGACCGTCGCCAATAGGCCGTTGTGTTGCTCCAGTGCGACGTTAATTAAAATACCTACCTACCTACCCTTCCCAAACCTTCAAAGTTTTGGGCAAGAACCACATAATGACATATCATAGTACGAAAAGTTTCCTAGATGTTCAGCTGCGGAAGAAAAATCAATGCATGCCATTTTAATTTACGCCTAGTTCTTAGAACAACAAATTGAATTTTATCCTAACCATTTACAAATGTTACCCTACACTTCTGCCTTTAACCCTCCAAGTGGTTTCGACTAGACATCTCGCCCGTCTGATCAATCAATCAGATCTGACCAATTTTGCTAATGACAAGATATCTCGTTCACCAAGATCCGACCAATTTTGCTAATGACGAGATCTTGATGATCCCCCATCATGAAGATCTGGTCAGTTTTTTTCTATAAACGAGAAATCTCGTTCACCAGGTCAGTTTTGCTAATGGCGAAATACCTCGTCGAGAAGACGTCGTGTCATCAGGAGGGTTAGACGGGAAAAAAGGTGACTGCTAAGGTCAATAAAGGAGACTTCCCATAAAAAGACCAAGCACCACAGACCTCTTTATCAGCATATGCCTCCCTTTAACTTGGGCAAGACATTCATCAATTACTCGACAGAACGTCGCTCTTCGAACGCAGTAAAACCATCAGCGGCTAATGGATAAGCCCCCCAGGCGACAAGCCCAACACCGTTGCCAAAATATGGTTCGCAAAAACAGATACGGGAGCGTTAAATGTCGGAAGCAATGAAAGAGTCCGCCCTTGAGACGGTAAGTTAATTTATCCACGCGCTGTGAAGATGTGACAGGTCGAATGCGTGTCAACAACGACGAGCACCGGGCATTAAAAGTAAATTAGATTTTGCCCGAAACTTGTTTTTTTCTGTGCTTCGTCGCCACCCGTTTTTGAGTGAATTGTAACTGCTTGCAAAAAAAGATATTGTGTTGTCAGAGAAAGCAAAAAATGGACAACACGAAAGAAGCAAATGAGATAACGGAATACTTAGGAAGTTGCATGTACCTCACCTACGAGGATGTACTATTTTTTGGGGGACGCGAACATTGGTGGCGGGATGAAGGATAAGAAAATCTTGTTTATTACGCGACAACGCAATTATCGTATCGTCTGGTAGGGTATTTTTTCTGTCTGCGTTAGAATGAACTGGAGCTTTGTTATTTCTAGGGAAGATTGCGTGATTTACAAATCGATACATTTGTGATTTTTGTATTTGTTTATCAGAGAAGCCACGAAAATTG
Source organism: Meta bourneti (assembly GCA_933210815.1). NCBI lineage: Eukaryota > Metazoa > Arthropoda > Arachnida > Araneae > Tetragnathidae > Meta > Meta bourneti. Next base: position 16,716,230 of record OW119929.1, read on the forward strand.
CAGGGATTTTGTAATACGTTCTTCCCATTATTATTTTATATTCAAATAATTTAAATTTAAGATACATATTTGTGTATTCTATTTTCTTCTAGGGCTGCGGTAGCCCAGTTGGAAGAGTAAGGAATTAGCAACCTGAGGGTTGCAAGTTTGAAATTCGGTCCAGTTAAAAATCGTCGTATACGCGGGGACTGTTGCACGTTAAATCTGTCGTGGCCTCAAATGTCCTCACGCTGGCGTGGTGTGGAAGTTTAGAGAGTGGGTTGCCGGCTCAGGTGTTGTTCCCGTCATCTGCTCGTGATTCAAAATGACGAAGTGCTTGATCTTTCCCTTTGGGATTGATCCCGGACCGTCGCCAATAGCCCGCTGTATTGCTCCAGTGCGATGTAGATTAACTACCTACCTACAAGCTATACGTTTATGATTTCTTTATCAGAGAAGTTAACACGAAAAATGCAGGGTTTTTGTAATACTTTCATTATTTTATATTCAAAAGTAATTTAAATTTAAGATGCGTATTTATGTATTGTATTTTGTTGCAGTATTCGACAACGTCTACGGTAAGGTTCTTCAATGTTTGACTGGCCATTGTACTGATTTGTAAATCAAAGGTGAAACCAACGATTAGTTTTAAATCATTGAAAAGAGTTCCAAGTGTTCAAGAAGAAACATTGGACTCTAACCAAGGTTTTAAAATTAAAATTTATGAGAATGACGTACATTCCACAAACATCTACATAAAATTATCAAACACCAAATAATATTTATTCTATGTAATGTTTATAGGTAGGTATTTTAATTAACGTCGCACTCAAGCAACATAACGGGCTATTGACGGCGGGATAAAAACCCGAAGGGAAAGATCCGTCGACAACAGCACGTAATTTTGAACCACGGTCAGATGATGAGGTCACACCTGAGTTGGAGGGTCCTCAAGTCAGCATGGCATGGAAGTTTGGTGCCAGCTCAGGTGTTGACCTCGTCATCTGACCATGGTTCAAAATGACGAGGTGTCCTAGGATCTTTACCTTCGGAATGGATCCCCGAGTGTCACCTATAGCTCCTTGTATTGCTCCAGTGCAACGTGAATTCAATTACCCAGCTACACACTTCAAATTTTCTTCCGTAACATTTTGAATTAGTTTCTTTGACAAAATATTTTTACTACCTTTCTAAAAATGGACTTTCCCAAAGCATCATCCATCACACCGGAAGAACACTATGCCGTCCTTCCGGATTATACCGCCACCCATAGTTTCTTCAGCTTCTCGTACATTAGAAATGCGTGTGAAGTTGGGTAACATCTTAAAAATCTGGTGAGATCTTAGTATTAAAAATTCCACTTTAAATCTGGGTCCTCTTCCTGTTGCATTACTGCATCAGTTAGCAATAAATAAAAATAAGTCATTTATTACAGTAATGAAATGTTGGTTGGGTTTTAGGGACTTGGCTAAATATTTACGCTGTAAATATTTGACCAAGCTGGCGCCAAACAATGTCAAAACAGCAATGAAATTAAATTTTTCTGAAAATACTCGTTTTCTGATGATTGAACAAGTGTGAAATGTTGAGGGCGGATAGTCTGCTCTGGGTTTAGTCTCATTTCCATAGCAACCTAAAATAGTTTCTGGATTGAAAATAATACAAGTATCTTATAAAGAATTTTTTTCATTTATATTCTAGTAATGCGCAACACATAAATCAAATTACTTGTTACCAAAGACGAAAACATTACCATGTTTTATCTGGAACGAAATGAAAGAACAATAAAATGCATGTAAAACTGTACAATTTCTCAGAAAACAGCATAGCTAACCACCAATAACGAACTCGCAGTGAGAGGAAGAATCCAAAACATCCAATCAAATACGATGAATTTCAAAACAGGCACAGAATAGAATGAAATATAACATTGGAAATATTGATTTTACAAAATAAGCAGCCAAGGATATTGCGTGTTTCATACATTACTGTGACCAAAATAAATTGAGAAGCAAGTACTAAAAATTTTCATGCGGCAAATAAATTCTTGTCCTTTTGAAAAGCTGAACATTTTTGTATCTAATTTTTCTAAAAACGAAAAGGGACAAGAATAATGCGACATTAATAGGAATTTTAATCAATAACGGAATGAAACTTTTAAAGAAGAATTATTAAAAGAGCATCTCTCTTAAACAATTTTCTTATTTATATTCTGACAATGTATATCATAAATCAAATGACTTGTAACGAAAGAACTGAGACATTGCCATAAGTTTTATGTGTGACGAAATGAAAGAACAATAAAGGCACGCAAGAAATTAATGACAAATTTCTGAGAATACACACAACAGTGCTATGAGACATTTTCTGTCATGTTAAGTATAGATGGCGGTAGTGATCCTGCGGTGATACGTGTTTCCTGTGCGTATTCTGAACGTGACGTCACTTGGCTTGTTTTTCGAAAACCAATTTAAGCACTCGCCAGTAAAAATTCCAAAGAATAAATTCCGAATTGATATATGATAGTTTATTGGTCATCGCCAATTTGATTAAACGCCAAACGTTGCCCTAAACGGTGATAAACTAAATTTTAGTAACCCTGATATTTATCAAGCGAGAGCATTTGGACAGCAGAAGTAAAATCTTCGCAGACCGTCTGGTTTGTTTGCTTACACTGGAAATCCCTCTCATGGTCTGGCTCTGGAGATTTTGCATTTGAGTCACGTGATTTTAAACGAGTCTATTAGTTAAATTAGGGGATGTTAAACATAAACGATGCGTTCTCACGATTGGCGGATTCCGGCTCCGAAATTATCGGTCGGTACCGAAATCGATATCAATGATTATGAGTTGGCGAAACATATACTTATGACGATCGCATGTTTTTTGTATATGGCAGTCCTTTCCCCTAGCAAGCTTACCACGTATGTTGAAATTAATTCATCCAAGGTCATCTAATCAGACCCACGCTACAACGGACCAGTAACGAATTCAGTGTGTGAAAGAATCCATAATATCCAATCAAATGCGATGAATTTCAAAACAGGCATTACTATGCACAATTCTTTAGTGATATCATTTGCCAAGAATTGCGTTGCACAAATCATTTTTTTTTTATTCGCATCAGCCCATTCAAGAAAGATTTCGTAATTACCTAGTTGTCCTGGCGATACTCTTTTCTAAGTTTCTGAAATACCTTCAGTAATATGGAACATAAAAATAAGACTCATAAATAATAACTAAATCGCAAATGGAATAGTAAGTAGTCAGAAAAGAATAGATACGAAAGAACATTGGAAATACTGATTTTACAAAATAAGCAGCAACGAATATTGTATATTTAATGTACTATTGAAGTGATGATAATTCGAAAAGAAGTAATAAATTTTCACGCAACAAGTCAATTCCTATTTCCTTTTGAAATGTCGGATATTGTTATACATTAAAAAAAAACAGATCATGAAAAAATGTCGACTCAAAAAGCAATTTTAATCAATGACTGAATATTTTAAAGGAAGAGTTACTATAAATTCTCTTAGAAAACCCTCGGATATTCAGAATTTGTAGTTTCTTTTGTTGCCAAATGAAAAAACACTTACTTCGAGCGCTGGAAGTTCGAAAAGAATAAAATCGAACCCATAAACTTCGTGTATGACGTCATAAAATAAAACTCTTCCATTCCTTTATGCTTTTACATATTCCTCTTGGTATAAGTGTCGTAAGAGCTTAGTCTTAAGCCTATTTATGGAGTTATAAGTCTCACAATAAATCAGTATTAATATCCATAACCTCGATTCCTTGGACAGTCTTAAGAACACAAAACGCACGGTCCAATCCGCGAAGTTCACGTACGAATGAAAATAAATCCACGCATTTTAACCCTGATAAATGTATTTCATATGTGCAAAATCCCTTTTCCCCCTCTGATATACGCAAATGGCATTTTAAAAACGACTTCTAAACCATTACAAAATAACAGCCGTGCTTTTGAGAACATTATAAAACGATCTTTCCCCTTCTCTCTCACACTGCAACCGTAATTTATCTATTCGTTCTGAAATCGTTTGCGCTGGCTGTGTTCGAGAACGAAGGGGAGGGGAAATTTTTATTTCTAAATTAAACAAATGTATCGCCTAAGCCCTTTTGAGAAATGCTTCTTTTTAAAAAGTTTCTCGTTCTATTCTATGCTCGTGGAAATCTTTTCCCTTTAAAAGTTTAATTTGACGCGGCTCTTAAAGGGCTCGATGTCGCACAAACGGTAAATACACGAGTATGAGGATCTCAAGTATTTCGCGTTGATTAATGTGTTTATTCGTAAAGAACATCGCATTTATTTATGAAAAAAAAAAAGGAATATTTGAAAGTGGTCGTTTGTTTATTTTTGAAGTTTCGCCCCGCTCTTCTCAAAATAATTCAAATGGATAAAATAATTTAAATAATGAAACCATTTATGTCGAGACCAAAGTCCCTTTTTCGTAAGATTAGGCAAACGATCTTTTGGAGGCAGAAAATAAGATTCAAGCTTCATAAAAACATTTAAACCGTTGTGAAATAGGAAATGAGGTGAAGTAATGATCTATTTAGGAATCAACATTCAATGGAAGGAAATGTTTGTTATGCTAGCATTTATTTTAAATGGCAATGACAGTTGATAATTGGCTTAAAATGAGTTTTAACAAAAGAAACCTTTCTCAGAATACAATAATATTTTAAGATATTTTAATGGAACTCTATTATACCCGTCCAGAATGAATTTATGTAAAGTAAGCTTGAAATAAAGCATTCCGAGGAAGGTTCACCCGCGCACTTATAGTTTAAGCTTTAGATCCCGGTCTAATTAGCACTGGTGTATCGCATAAAATTACTTTAGTGCGACAATCCAAACTCGCCCTTCGAATCCAATTTACATGAAGAATCGAAATTTAATGCCACGCAAGAGAATTTGAGTACAAACCTAGATGATTCGTTATTCATTTTTATCTTGCCGTTCAGAAGTGGCGAAAAAGATTGATCCCTCGGCATGATGACAGCATGAAAGACAGGCAAATTTCTCTTATGTCTGACAAGTTTTCATGTTACACATAATTATTAAAAAACCATCTCGGAACAACTGAGAATTTGAGTACTAACCTAGAAGATGATTCACATTTTATCTTCCGTCCTTACAATTCAATAACTTGATTAAGTTCGAAAGTGTAATCAATAGTTTAATCATTCCCAATAATAATTCAATCATAATTCAGAAATGCCTAGTGCAAAAAATATACTGTTCTTCGTTCTATCAGTTGAAACTGCCTTTTTGAAATGCTTCGTTTTGCGTTTAATTGGATAATTAATCACAACATAGCATCACGTTTTTAATTATCCGATCCCAATATAGTGCGGCTCCCGTAGCAGTCGAGTCGCGTGGTTTTGGATGAGTATATTCTTTGAACAAGGTGATAGGTTGGAACGTAAATCAAGCGCTCCTACAGCTGACGTTTTTAGCGCGGATTTGGCTTCCAAGTTTATCGTTCCATGTCGTAAACGATAGCAGTGGTAATGAGTTGACAGGGGAAACCACCCACAGCGATCTACATTCATGCTTTTGCGTATGGCAGGCCTCCTCCTAATGACTTTTCACACCTATTTAAGAATTGACTAACCCAAGGCCGACTGCTTTCTCGTCCGAGAAGCACATTACTGTTTCCGTTAGCATCAGTCAGCGTGTCTAACAAATGATGTCGGCCTAATGTGAGACTTCCCTCCGAACTAGGGGAAGATTTTTTATCAGGATAAGTGTCTATGAATGTGTAATCGTTTTGATGTGATTGCGTCTTTAAAATCATAACAGTACTGGGGGCATGAATGAAAAGTTTAGCCTTTCAAAAACGCGTTGCAACTGCTATGTCTTTGGTTTCAGAGCTAGACGAACCACCCAGAAAATAAATATAGCATCGTGTACCGCATGTCCGTACCGGGCATGATTTTGGTCCGAGTGCGCAGGCGCACTGAGGAGGGGGTCCGCAATATGACGATATTCTACGGTGGTGGGCGAGCTTTGAGTCAGTACAACTTTTGGTTGCGTGGAGTGAGGACTGCGTAAGTGGTGTCATTCGAAAGCTATCGAACTATGTTACAATTAATACTGGACGACATTTTATTTCAAACTGCACTTTAATCGTTTAAACTGTAAATTAATTGTAGTACATTTACAATAAACAATCGTTTAAACTTCCTATGTCTGCTTCATTCATGAAACAATCCAACAACAGGCCCGAATATTCAGTTCAAAACAACGGTCTACAACAAATCTTAAAAAACAAAATCATCGCCTTTTTAATTATGTCTAATGTATGAATCCTCGAAAGCAAGACGTCTCAAACTTAAAGCTCAGTTAGAAATGTGGAAATGGCAATTACATCTAAGGGAAGTGTGATCTTTAAGGAAGGGATGCTTTTACGGCAGTTCTGAGCCAATTTTAGGCAAATGAGAGTTTAATGGCTCTTTAATAACTTTGGTCTCTTCGTTTAATTTGGTTTGCAAATGTGAGTGATAATTGATAAAAGATCTCACAGGTATATTTTTCCTTTTTCTGAAAGCGTTGGAAAATCATATGACGAATACACAAGGTGTTTCGAATACACAAGTGTGCAAATTTTCAGAGAATTGGAGGAACACAAAACCAGTCTTATTTGTGTAAAAGCCATATTACACTACTCGAGAACCTAATGACGCTCAGAGGGTGAAAAATAGCGGTTATTGTGTTGTTTTACTGAAGAATATCTCTATGGCCCGCGGGTATATACGACGGTTTACTAGTCACTGGATCAAAGATGTAAGAAATATTAAATAATTGAGTTTTCTATAATTTCAATAGGGCTGTAGAGTCCCAGTTGAAAGAGCAACGGATTTGCAACTTCAGGGTTGTGGGTTCGAAACTCGATCCAGTCAAAGACCTGGAGGGCTGGTGCACGTTAAATCTACCGTGACTTCAAATATCCTCACATTGGTGGGGTGTGGAAGTTTGGAGAGTGAGGTGCCAGCTCAGTGTACCTCGTCAATTGACCGTGATTCAAAATTACGAGCTGTTCCCTTCGAGATTAATCCCTGACCGTTGACAATAGCCCGTCGTGTTGCTCCAGTGCGACGCTAATTAACTGTAATTTCTATAAAAATAATGTTTTTAAATTCGAAAAGCCTGATATGGAAAGACCTGATCCGTCTGAACATACTATTTAAGACACAAGCATTTGACAAGTAATTAATGAGTGCGGTATTAATTAATTATATGGAAATAGCTTTAATTAATTTCGAAATAGTATAAATTAATTACAGGAATAGTATGAATTGATTTTTATCATTTCTTTATTCGTCCCCTTCTGTCCTCAGAGACAGATTTAATCAAGAGATTTTTATTCATAGGGGCATCGAACCTTATCAACAAAACGATAAAGAATATTATTAAAGCAAATGGAAGTTGTATATAATGGCTATACTTTTAGCCATAAGTACTTTTACTTTTTAGTAACTAAAGGAGCTTCTCCCCTCTGAAAACTGCTAAACAGTTGTCAAATTACCCCACGGGGATAAAGAGAAACTTCTCGAATGCACATTTATGACTTCTCGATACACTTGAAGACTCTTGAACTTGTGGTAGGGGATCGAACCCTATATCCGGAAACAGTTCGGTCCGGAAACAGTTCGGCCCGATTTCAGGAGAAACTTATCGAAGTACTGTCTGTCTATTTCGAGAACTTCTGTGTATGTGTCCAAGTCTGTGTGTGTGTCCAAGTCTGTGTGTGTGTCCAAGTCTGTGTGAGTGATCCAAGGAGTGGGCGCTATTAGCCATTTGACAAACACTTTCGTATTGCCATGGTATAGTCATGAGTACCCCTAGCGACGAGGTATGTGTTAAGTTCTCGGAGAGTACGAGGATGTCATTCTCCGGGATTGTACTGTTTGTCCTCTTTGCCAATCGGAAAAGAATCCATTGTTGCTGAGTGTAGTGTTGTTTCCACAAATGGAGAGTCATGTGCCATAACAATAGTTTATTACCTCAACAGACAAGTAGTAACATTATAATACGTGGAAGTGTTGGTTGTTAGGTGCCACAAGGCTAGCGGCGTGAAAAGAGAAAAGGGTAACGTTAAGAGACTGTGGTGAGGATTGTATTTAGGGGATTAGTTTTAGGTATCGCTTCATATATATGTATGTCATAATAACAGAAATTATAAGCCTGCAGTCGTGACGAGAGTGGCAAGAGTGGTATAAGGCAACCGGAGAGACTGATCCATTGGTACTAAATGTAATGTAGGTTCCACAAATGGAGAGGCAGAAAGTTCTATAACAATTCTTTATTACTTCAATAGACAAGTAACATCATAAGGCGTGGAGGTTGTTGAGGGTTGGGAGTTTGGGACAGCTCTGAGAGCTCCTTATTCTAAGGGACTCGTGAAAGAATGAATAGTTTATAATGAACTCCCTAGACGGATAAGGATTAAGAGAAAGATTACACAGGCTTGAGATGAAAAAATTGTCATAAAAATAATTAGTGTTTTTTTATAGATTTTTGGATGCTAATTACTGGAAAAATAATTTTAAAATTCCATCACGTACAGTTTTATCACAGATCTAATGTGCACGAATTTTGTATATTTAAGAGCAACGTAATATTATTCGTATGAACTTATTAAAAATATTTATAGATTTTAAATAATAATTTGCTCTATATAAATTCTATCCAAGAAAGAATAAACTATTATTTATCTAGGATTTTCCTCTAAACTGGTAAACTGTTAAACATAACAGTAAAGCCAGAGAAAACAAGTTAAAATCGGATCACTAACCTGTTGGTGCATGTCTGTCCTCCCCTCCCCTCCATCATTCCCCTTCCATCCTGCCATTTTTCCTACTCCCATCAATGTCTTTCTTAGTTCTGTGCCGTACACGTGTATATAATTCCGAACTTTGAGTAGAAGTGCTTTTTACTTTTAGTTTGTGTTGCGGTTGAGAGAAATGACTTCCAGAGGATGTGTTACTTCACCAGATTGTTTCTGCTATATTTGTGGTAACTATACAGTAAAAAAAAAAAAAACAAAGAAACATTTCAGATTTATTGGGAAAAGTGTACTTTGCTTTTTTTTACATGAAATTGGGGGATCAAGACAAGCCTTGGGCCCCACACAAAGTTTGTTCCGTTTGTGTAGAAGAATTAAGACAGTGGTTTCAAGGTAAAAAACAATCTTTTCGGTTTGGTATACCAATGGTTTGGAGAGAGTCTAAAATCATACTGATGACTGCTATTTTTGTATATGTTATGTGAAAGGTTTCAATCTAAAGAACAAAAAGGAGATATTTTATCCTAACATCCCATTTGCCAGACGCCCTGTCCCTCATGGACCTGGTATACCTGTTCCGTCCCCTCCAGATATATCGGAAATTTTTGGTGAATTAGAAGCAGTACGTCCATATGGAAGTGATGATGATACATATGATCCCGGTAACGATGAACCTAAACATTTTACCCATCTAAGTTAAATGATTTAGTCAGATTTAGATCTTCCTAAGGAATCGGCACAAGTTTTAGGTTCCAGATTGAAGGAAAAAAATGTTTTGGCTCCTGGTACGTCATTTTCTTGGTTTCGGAGCAGAGAAGAGTTTGTTCCGTTTTTCTCCCAAGACGGTGAACTTGTTTATTGCAGCCATGTTCCAGGTCTCATGGCAACTTTCAATATGTAATACAAACCTGACGAATGGAGACTTTTTATTGATTCGTCAAAAAGAAGTCTAAAAGCAGTACTATTGCATAATGGAAATGAGTATGCTTCTGTACCTATTGGGCATTCAGTTCATTTAAAAAACTGCTGTAAAAATCTTGAATTGATACTTAATAAAGTTTCGTATTCAAAACACAAATGGGCAGTTTGCGGTGATTTGAAGGTGATATCTATATTGCTTGGTCAACAGAGGGGTTACACGAAATTCCCGTGTTTTCTTTGCTAATGGGACAGCGTGATAGAATAGAAAGTTATATAAAGAAAGAATGGCCATAAAGGAAGACATTGGAACCTGGAGTCAAAAATTTTCAAAGGGAAAGTTTGATTAATTCAAAAAAGGTTTTACTTCATATAAAATTAGGCCTTATAAAATAATTTGTTAAGGCATTACCAAAAGAAGGAGAACATTTCAAATACCTTTGTGAACAATTCCCGGGTTTATCCGAAGCAAAGCTGAAGGAAGGGGTATTTGTAGAACCTGGACATCAGAAGAATGAAATGATGAAGAATGAAAATTTTGAGCTCAAAAGGGAAACAGACGAGAGAAAAGCCTGGAAATCTTTCGAACTAGTAGTAACCAGCTTTCTTGGAAACCAGAGACCCAAACTACAAATCTATTGTAGAAGAGATGTTAGCAAATTTCAAGATATTAGGGTGTAATATGAGCTTAAAAGTTCAATTTCTCCATTCGCACCTGGACTATTTCCGTGAAAATTTAGGTGCAGTCAGCGAGGAGCAAGGTGACAGATTTCACCGAGACATAAAGGAAATGGAAAGGCGATATCGAGGAAGGTGGAATATAAGCATGATAGCCGACTACTGCTGGATGTTGAAAAGAGACGATCCACGGCAAGTTCACAAGAAGAAAAGCGGAAAAAGAAGTTTTGAGAAAAAGGGGAAAACGCTACTGTAAATATATGTAACCTTTTTCATAAATTCACTTTTCATTTAAATCATGAGAGCTGGGATATAAATATAAAGTATGTATTTATGAGGTGATAAAATAAAAATGTCAAAATATTTTTATTTGAGTTATTTCCCCCAAAATATGAAATCATTTTGTGAAAAAAACCTTACGTGATAGAAAAAAAAATGGATTTCATTTTTGGAATCAGCACTGAAAATAATATAAAAATCAGTTATCAAAACTAAAACAATTTTCAAAAGGTATATTTTTGTAGACCTGTGTTATTGAACCAGGAGATCTATCAAGAAAGTTCATTGGTAGAATGCAGTGGTTTAACAAAGGAGTAATTTGATCTTACATGGCGATTCGAAAGCAGGAGAGTTCGTGGGAGGTCATGGTTTGAGTTCAAAGGGGGTGGCAAGATATATTGACCTCTTGAACAGGGATACAAAGACTGGAAGGAAAGGGGAACGTTAAGGGACTGATCTCTGGTGAGAATTGTACTTAGGGGGTTAGTTTTAGGTATCGCTTCATATATAGTATATGTCACCTACTATAGCAGATCCTCAACGTTAAAAAACTACCAGTCTTTTATCTGCTTCTTAATACTTGGAATTTGTTTCCTAGTTACCTTTTGGAGAGAGTAAAGTGTAGCTAATTATATCAAAAACTATTTAATGGTAGAAACTTACATAGGGCTCCCGACATGTCAAACGAAAAAGCATAGATAGTCCTCAAAAGTGTTTAATGTTTTCCACACTTGAACCGATCTCACGAGCGTCTGCTTTCGCCTCCCGAAGAAAGTATATACATCTCGAAGCGCAACAGATTTGTGCGCCTCGCCGGCGCCGAATAATATAAACACAGTCCACTGGCAACGATGTAGGATCAACTCCGAAAGGCTTCTCAGCAAAAAGTCTGGTCAGGTTGCGACATCGTCCCACCTTGAGTTCGTAACTTGGAAGAACTCAACCAATTGTCGCGTCTCACAAGCCGAGTCTTTGGATAGGTTTCACTGCTCTCCCACTCCGAGTGATTGTCGATTTGGGTGACTTCTGACGTTCTTTGGCAGGAACAAGTTCATAGTCAATATTTGTGGCACTTGGGTTATCTTTATCTTTGGGAACTTTGCTTCTGAGGAAAGGACCTGATGTTTCATCTGATAATTCTAAGGAATACAGACGTTGAACAGGGCGTATTATAGTTCCGGATTTGGTTTTCAGTTTCACAACTCTGACGATTCCATCTCTTCCAGGCAGGACTTGCACGACCCGCCCTATCGGCCATTGTAAACGCTTCAAATTGTCTGAACCAATGAGTACTATGTCGTCGACAGAGATAAATTTTGAGATTTCCGAAGGTTTACCGTTATATTTTAACTGTCCTAGATATTCCAGTCGAAACCTTTTTCGTAAATCTTCACGTACTTTTTGTACGTACCGGTATCTTTTGCGCATATAGGCGACATCTATACTATCGATATCAGGTACACCACTTTCTATCGTTTCCTGTAGAAACAGAAGGCGTCAAATCCATCAAATCGTTTACATCTTCAGATAAGTAAGTTAAGGGTCGAGAGTTTATTAGGCGTTCGGTATCGCACAACACTGTATTTAGTTCTAATAATTTTCTCTGAGCTGGTTCATCAATATTTGGACTCCAGGATGTCCTAGTTCTTTATGCTTATTGTCTATAAGCATATGCACTATTCTGTGTTTTGATGGTAGGATTATGGGTAATCTAAAGTTCTTTTTGTCTCTTCGGTTAAAAATGCGCGTTTTTACTCTCAATAACCCCTTTTCGTCTAGTACAGGATAAAGAGGCTTTATTTGTTGATCATTTACGCCAACAGGAAATGCTTCGCGTTGGATAATTTTTAACTAAACTAATTCTGCATGATTTATTTATTTCAAAGTTAGATCCCCAAAGTAACGTGATGTTTTCAATTTTGCATTAGAGAAAAATCTATAAATCCAAGCAATTACTCTAATAATTTTGACATACGAAGATATTCTATGGACGATTTCCTCTGTTTCTAGATTTACATGTGTGTTTGTTACAGCACCTTTTCTGATTTCTTGAATAATGTTTTCCTGATTATATTCCAATTTTGGTGTTGACCATTCACCTTCATTTCTCTTTAACCATGCGGGTCCCTCCCACCATCTAACTGACAAAAGCTGTTTGGCAGTACAGCCTCTGGATGGAAGGTCAGCAGGATTATCGGTTCCTGATACATGTCTCCATGCATTCGGGTTTGTTAATTTCCTGATTTCTCGTACTCGGTTCAACACAAAAACAGTCCAGATTTCTTCCTTTTGGATCCAGGTCAAAACAGTGGTTGAATCAGTCCAAAAATATAATTTAACATTTTTCCATTGCAAACCTTCTAAAACTGAAGTGCAGAGTCTCGCTCCCACCGTTGCAGCTATCAACGCAAGATGTGGAATCGTGATTGATTTCACCGGAGCTACTCTGAACTTAGAAGCTAATAAATTAACTTCAACTCCATAAGAAGTCTGAATTCTCGCGAACACTGCAGCAGCATATGCATTACTACTGGCATCGCAGAAGGTGTGAATGCTACACAAATTTTTGTTATCTCTGTTAGTGTGTATCCATCGGGGTATAGAAATTTCTTTTAAAAGTCTCAGATCTCTGAACCAACTTAGAAACTTTTCTTTCGTATTTTCATCAACTTCAGTATCCCAAGAAATTCCCATTTTCCATAAGCTTTGCAACAATAACTTAGGAAGCAAGAGAACAGGGCTTACAAGACCAATCGGGTCATATACTCTGTGGGCTATAGACAAAATAGTCCTCTTAGTTACTTCCATCAATTTGAAGCTTTTCAACCATGTCAGGTTCACAGTTAAAAGATCTTTCTGGTAATCCCATAATAATCCTAATACCGGTGACTCAACACCTGTTTGTAAGTCATCCCCAGTACGTAACCAACCTCGGAGATTAAACTTTCCTTCATTCATTACTTTTTGAGATTCTTCAATAAACAGTGTCATTTCAAGCTCATCTTCAAAACTGGTAACAACGTTATCTACATAGAAAGAGTGAATAAGTTTATGCAACATATTTTTATCATAGTGAGAATTTTCTATATATTTCTGCAAATGAAATTCTATTACAGCTGCCAAAAGAAAAGGGCTACTTTTCGCACCAAACACTACTCGGGTATGACGAAATATTTTTAGCTCCTTTTTATTCACATCCTTCCACCAAAAGAATTTAAGATAATCTTGATCATCGGGTTTTACATTAATTTGTAAAAATGCCTTTTCTATGTCTGCTATGGCTGCAAATTTACCCTCCCGAAATCTTAAAAGAATGGAAGGTATTAACTCTATTAAATTCGGACCACATTCTAAGCACTGATTTAGAGACGGAGAATGCTTTACTCTCGCAGAAGCGTCGAATACTGGTCTTATTGGGGTGGAACTATTTTCCTTTATAACTGGTCGGTGTGGCAAATAGTGTCCATCATCAATAACCTCACTTTGTTTGACTTCTTCGATTATACCTAAATCGAGCCAACTGTCGAAAACCTCCTCGTACAATGTAAGCAGGTTTTATGAGCGAAGTTTCTGCGTTGTAGATTTTAAACGCTTCACAACTAAATCCTTATTGGTGGGTAGCGGTAGGTGATCTTCAGACCAGGGCAAAACAATTTCATAGCGCCCTTCACTGTTCACGGACACAGAATGTTGAAATTGCATCTATGTTTGTAAATCTCTTTCCTCTTTGGTCTTTTGTGTGGCCGGATCAATTATTCCAATGATATCAAGATTCCAGAGTTCGGTAATAGCTACATCCTTAACTAACATATTTGTAACTACCATCGTAGAATTGGCATCAGAAGTTTGATATGGCAGCTTTCCCATCAAGGTCCAACCTAAATATGTTCCTACAGCAACAAGTCCACACGGCAGATGAATAATCTTTCCATTAAAGAGTTTACCCGCAACATCAGCCCCGATTAATAGATCAATTTCTAACGATTTTTCTTGTTCAGAGATTAATTGATCAGTTATAGTAATATTATGATATTCAAGCTCCTCAGCGAATGGTTTTAATGTTGGAATGGGTACAGCCGAACAAATGGTTTGCTGGTCAAGGACCTCAAAGTTACAATTATAATCACCTTTCAAACTGCTAATGAATACTCTGTATCTAAAATGTTTCTCGGGATGCTCTCTGCCCCCAAATAAATTATGAATAACACTTTCTTCAATAAAATCATATTTCATTTCTTTCGCTACACGTTTACTCAAATAAGATCGTTGACTCCCAGAGTCGAAAAGTGCACGAACTATTTTCCCCTTATTTCCTGCACCTCGTAATCGTATATACAATGTTTGTAAAAGAACTGTACAACATGTGCGATTGCTTAAAACTGCATCATTGATCATATTTTGACTATCACTTTCACCAGCGTTCGCTTTCGATTTAGGTTCTTTAAATTTACCTTCATTACACATTATAGCATAATGTCTACTCTTACACTTTTCACAATTAATCTTGCATCTGCAATCACGAGCTCTATGACCGATTTTTAGGCATAAAAAGCAACAACCCTTTTTTGCTAAGATTTTCCTTTTATCATCCCAACTCATTTTTAACGCGATTCTGCAAGCTTGTGAATCATGCGTTTTCTCACAAAATGAGCACAGTGTTTGTTTATTCCGACGAGTCTCAGCATTGTCAATAAGTCAGATTGCGGTTGGAAATTGTTTATCATTATTAGGAGATGTGGAATAGGAATATTTCCCTTTACGTTTTGCCTCTAAACCAAACCCCTCTTTTGCTATTGAAATTCGTTCTTCCCCTTCAACTTCTGATTTTAGAAAACTCATAAGAGCGGTCAGTTTATTTGGCATTGTCTTAGTTCCATTTGTTAAACTAATACTTATTTCCCATACTCGAATCATGTCTTATGGTAAACAGCTTTCAACTAAGGGGTACAGCATAGAAGCATACTTATCGGAAGTTACACCTAATGTTTCAAGGGCACGGAGGTGTGCTTCAATTTTATCATACAATTTGGCGAGATGTGTAACTTTAGCTTGATGCAAAGAATTTGTCGTATTAGGGATTCAATCACCCTACAGATGGCGCTAAAAGCACCGTCAGAGTGTGTTACGATCGAACAATCAGATATTCGGATGATATGGTCATGGAGTGGTCGTGTAGGACGCTCCTTGGTAAATTGTAAATATTTTGTTATATAATAAATGTTTGTGCTGTCTGCATTGCCTGAGATTCGCTGATAACCCATTAAATAGAACCAGATACGACAATGGCGCAGTCGACAGGATTTTAATGAGGAAATATGCTTTCGTTTTCATGGTGAGTCCTGCTCCTTGTTGTGAACTTTTATATTTGTTTCCTGCTAAATACTACTTTTGAAGAACATTGAAGAATGGTGTAAAGATTTTTGTTGAAATGCTTCAAAGTGAATTTTGAATTTGATTTTCGGAATTTTATTGTGGAACTTTCGTTTTAAATCGAACAGTTTTGTTTCGTGATCCCATTATGGCGTTCTTGGCGAAAGCAAGAAAGGAAGTTCTAAAGACTGTTGCTACCGAAATGGGGATATTGAATACCGAAAACATGGTTGTAATTGAGCTAAAGAAAGTTATAACCGAAAATAAAAACTATGATGAACCGTTCGTGAAGGAACTCTTAAATACTATTATAGAAGAAAGAAGGAGAAAAGAAAAATTAGAAGTTGAAGAAAGACGAAGGAAAGAAGAATTAGAAGTTGAAGAAAGACGAAGGAAAGAAGAATTAGAAGTTGAAGAAAGACGAAGGAAAGAAGAATTAGAAGTTGAAGAAAGACGAAGGAAAGAAGAAGTTGAAGAAAGACGAAGGAAAGAAGAAATGGAATTCGAGTTGCAGAAGATGCGTCTAGAAAACGAAAGATTGAAGAATGGGTCTGAAATTCAACAAACTGATGTAAACATGAAGCCGAGGTTTGACTTGCAAAGTATTTTACAGAAGTTTGATCCCAAAACTAACGATATAAGCCTCTACTTAGTTCTCTTCGAGCGTCAAGTGAAACGAACGGAAATCAAGAAAGAAAATTGGGTGTCATACCTAATAGGATTCCTACCCTATGACGTTGCGCAAATAATTGCCAGAGAAAACGAAGAAGTGATGGATGATTATGAAAAGGTGAAAGAACTCTTACTAAAAAGATATAAACTTATTCCTGAAAGGTTCCACCAATTGTTTACGAAACACTACAAGAAACCTGAAATTACGTGGTGTGACTTCGCCTATGAACTTAAAAATTATTATCAAGAATGGATAAGAGGACTGGATGTAAAGACTTTTGAAGAACTGTCTGATTTAATTATTACTGATCAGATTAAGCGTAAAGTGCCATCGGAAATCCGTGATCATTTCATCGACGAATGGTCTCGATTCAAAATACCAGAAGAAATTGCAAATAAACTAGATGATTACGAAAACGTTCGAAATTGCGTAAACAAAAAAGTGAAGGAAACATTTTGGAAGGAGAATCAAACGAATACGTTCAAACATCAGAATTTTAATTACAATAGAGAAGAAACGAAAAATTCCATAGACCGGAAATATGCACCCCCTCACATCAGAGAACATCGATTCAAGACGAGAGAAGATTACCAAAGCACTAGAAATACAACTTCAAGGGAATGCTACATATGTGGTTTATCGCACTTCGCAAGAGATTGTCCTAAAAGATACAGCAGATCAACAAATATTAGCAAGAAAGAAAAGAAACCAGAAGATGAAATATTAACTGCTCAAATACGATCGGAGCATCTGGTGAAAGAAAAAATAAATGTTCCTATGAACTCTCTTCAATATGTAAACATTCTCGTAGATAATCGAGAACTGAAAAGCCTGATCGATTCTGGAGCTCAAATCCCAGTTTTCAATTCAAATTTTATTTCCGAATCAAAAACTGAAAAGGGAAAAATAATTTTAACTAGTGCTTTCGGAGAAAAAATTGAAGCTGGATTAGCAAAATTCCAAGTTTCATTAAAAAACGAAGATGAAAATAGACTTTGCCGTCCGATTGAAATACTTGCAGCAGTAACGGACAAAGTTCATGGTCAGTGCATTATACCCCCAAATATTTATGAATTACTAAAATGCTCAACAGAAGATGGAAAAGAAACATGTATTCCTAAATGTAACAGATTGGATTGTGTTTTTCCAGTGAAAGAAAAGGATTATTTAGTCTGCGCTGAAACCGGAAATGATGAATCAGAACAAGAATCACCAGAAAGCGGAATACTATCGTGCAAAAGTGAAAGCTTTCGACTTCGTGAAGAACAAAACAGTTGTGATACGTTAAAAGAAATAAGAAAAAATTTATCACTTCGAAAGGGAAACTTCTTTTTTATCGATGGATTAATATTCCACAAAGATAAAATATTAGGAGAGACCGTTCAGCAACTGGTTTTACCGCAAAAGAGAAGAGCTCAAGTTTTAAAATTAGCTCATGAATATGTTTTTGGAAGTCACATGGGAATGAAAAAGACGAATGAAAGAATACGATATAGTTTTTATTGGCCTTACATGACTAGTGAAATCGCCGAATTTTGTAAAGAATGCCAACTCCGAAGCCCAGAGAAAATGATTGATAAAATTCCCATTACTCCTGTTCTCAGACCGGAATTACCATTTGAATGTGTTAATGTGGACATTATAGGCCCTATTGAGCCTCCCTCAGCTCGTCGTCATAAATATGTGTTATGTTTAGTTGATCAACATTCTCGCTGGCCGGAAGCAATTCCTTTGCGTTCCTTAACTGCTAAGGCGACATGTGACGCACTGTTGGAAATTTTCATGAGAACTGGAATACCAAATACTATAGCAAGTGATCAAGGTACGAACTTTATATCGAAACTTACTCAAGAATTCATGAATCGCTTAGGATCCTCTCCTAGATTTTCAGTACCAGGATATGCAGCCAGTAATGGACTTGTAGAAAGATATAATCAAGTTCTTAAAAATGCACTTCATCATGTTATCCGAACAGATCCTAGTAATTGGGATAAATACATTCCGTTTCTGTTATTTGCTTCCTAACTGTACTACCGGAGTATCTCCATTCAAGTTGATGTATGGCCGAGAAGCAAGAGGTCCTCTGAGTGTGTTGAAATCTAGCTGGTGTGGAGAAATTCCTATACCTTTGAATATGGACAAATCAGTCGTAGATTATCTCCAGGAACTCAAAATAAATCTCGAACGAGCAACCGACCAAGCCTTACTTATCGCATCGGGAAAACAACAAGCCTATACGGATTATTTTAATCGCCGCACAAGATCAAAAGAATTTAAATTAGGAGAGCAGGTTTACTTACTAATTCCAGATTCTTCCAACAAGTTATATGCACGATGGACCGGACCTGGGGAGATAGTCGAGCATCCATCGCCACATTCTTACAAAGTGAAACTTCCTGAAGGAAAAGTACGACACTGCCACGTAAATAAGATAAGGAGATATTACCCAAGAATGAATGCAGTTGGTATTGTTTTTGAAGATGATGAAGAATTTGGTGAAATTCATGCCTCTCCTAGAACTGTATATCAACAAGAACTGTCTGATAAAATTTGGAAAATAAATTTATACGATTTACATGAGAAAGAAAGAAGTCAACTGATTCAGATATTACAGAAGCATAAAGATTTATTTAGTGGAAAATTGAAAGTTGCACAAGTTGGTGAACACAAAATAAGACTTGAGGAAGGCAAAGAAAGGACAAAACCATATGTTTATAGGATACCAGAATCTTTGAAATCACAAGTAGATACCCAAATTGAAGAGCTACTTGAATTGGACTTAATAGAAGAAAGTTCTGCAGAAATCGCTCATCCTGTTGTGTGTGTAAACAAAAAGGATGGAGGCATGCGTTTATGTGTTGATTATCGATCCCTCAATGCTGTCACAAAGGCTGATGATTTTCCTATGGAAGATGCCATTCAATTACTTCACAGCATAGGGAAAGCAAATGTTATTTCTACACTTGACTTGTTGAAGGGATATTGGGCTATCCCAATGGAAGAAAAATGTCGTGATTTTACTTCTTTCAAGACTCACAGAGCACAGTATAGATTCAAAGTAATGCCATTTGGTTTGAGAAATGCTGCTGCGACTTTTCAACGAGAAATGAACAAAGCGTTAGCACCATACAGAGATTTTAGTCGTGCATATATTGACGACATAGCTATATTTTCTAACAACATGAGTGATCATCTAAAACACTTGGATCTTATTCTTTCAAAATTAAAAGAACTACAGTTTACTGTGAATTTACACAAATGTACATTTGCAAGACCTGAAATCAAATATTTAGGTCATGTTATCGGATCTGGAAGGCATCAAGCAGATCCAGACAAAATAAAAGCAATTGCTCAAATACCTGTACCTGAGACCAAGAAACAACTTAGAAGCATGCTTGGATTGTGCAATTATTATCGGGAATATATACCTTGCTATGCAGAGATTGCCTTACCTCTTACAGAGTTAACAAAAAAGAGGATTCCTGAAAATTTACCTTGGCTGGATATACACGAAGTTGCCTTCAACAAACTGAAATCTGCTCTAATGAAAGCTCCAGCTTTGCACACTCCAGTTATGAGTGAACCGTTCATAATACACAGTGATGCATCCCAGTATGGTATCGCCGCTTGTCTGTCCCAAGGAATCGAAGGATTACTCCGACCTATTGCATATGTGAGCCAGAAGTTGAATAAAACTCAACAAGCTTGGTCTACAATAGAGAGAGAAGCGTACGCTATTGTGTGGAGTTTGAAGAAGTTTGAAACTCTAGTTTTCGGGTCCAAAATAGAACTGTACACTGATCACAACCCTTTGTCATACCTTACAAAATGTGCTCCACAATCTTTACGACTACAGCGGTGGGTTTTTGCTCTTCAAAGATATAACTTAACAATAAAACATTGCCCAGGAGTCAAAATGCCTCATGCTGATGCATTATCCAGACTATTTTCTGAAGAGAAGTAGTGACAAATTTATTATTGTGACTTTAAGCATAATGTCTGTTATTATATGCTTTCGTATTTTATTAGCATTATTATTCTTATATGTATATATATTTTTATTTTGCATTTTTCTTTACTGTTGATATGGTGTAATAATATTTAGGTGATTGAGTCCATAATATTTAAATTCAGATCTGTGTTTATGTTTTGAGAAAACCCCAAACCCATATCTTGCGGGGGAGATGTCGTATTAGGGATTCAATCACCCTACAGATGGCGCTAAAAGCACCGTCAGAGTGTGTTACGATCGAACAAGCAGATATTCGGATGATATGGTCATGGAGTGGTCGTGTAGGACGCTCCTTGGTAAATTGTAAATATTTTGTTATATAATAAATGTTTGTGCTGTCTGCATTGCCTGAGATTCGCTGATAACCCATTAAATAGAACCAGATACGACAGAATTGTTCAAAATTAAGTTTAGCAATTCTCTCACATACACTTCTATGAGTAAATCTTGTCTTCCAAATCTAGCTTTTAGACACTCAACTGGTTGCTCATAATTCTCAGCAGATGCGGGAAAGGAATCTACAATATATCTGGCACGCGATCCTTCTACAGAAGACTGGGACAAATATTGTAATTTATCCTCTGGAGCGATGTCCAAGTCTTCGTGAATTTTCCGAAGCTGACCCCAGAAACCAAGCCATTCCTTAACATCACCATTGAACTTCTTAAGCTCAATTTTAGGAAGTTGGAACTTTCGTTTCGATACTGTTTCACTAAGCACGCTTCTATTATCGTCATTAATACTTTTCTTAACTTCAGTTTTAAGTCGTATATATCTTTCCTTATACTCTTCAAAAACTTCGTAAGCCTGATTAAAACTTTCTTGAGAACACTCATCTTTATCTGATAACAAAGCAATAATTTCTTTTTCTTTCGATTTAAGTTCTAACCATTTTTTGTCTAACTGAGCCATTAAAATTTCAATTTCATCAATATCACGTTCCTCCTCTTCTAAACATTCATATAACGCATTAGCTATTCTAGTGAAACCACTTCTTAGAGGAGTACGCATTTTCTTTAAACTCTCCATCATAAAATTAAAGTAAATGAATTAATTTCTTATCAATCACAAATTATCAACAACAAATTTCAAGTCCTGTCACGGACGCCATTTTATATAGCAGATCCTCAACGTTAAAAAACTACCAGTCTTTTTTATCTGCTTCTTAATACTTGGAATTTGTTTCCTATTTAACTTTTGGAGAGAGTAAAGTGTAGCTAATTATATCAAAAGTAATTTAATGGTAGAAACTTACATAGGGCTCCCGACATGTCAAACGAAAAAGCATAGATAGTCCTCAAAAGAGTGTTTAATGTTCCACACTTGAACCGATCTCACGAGCGTCTGCTTTCGCCTCCCGAAGAAAGTATATACATCTCGAAGCGCAACAGATTTGTGCGCCTCGCCGGCGCCGAATAATATAAACACAGTCCACTGGCAACGATGTAGGATCAACTCCGAAAGGCTTCTCAGCAAAAAGTCTGGTCAGGTTGTGACACCTACCCTAGTGTGTAATAGCATTTGATCGGTTGCTATGTTGCTATAAATTAAAAGCGAAGAATCCATCTATGTCCCAGGTGGCTGGAAAAGGATCGGACAAGATGAGAAAAATATCTAGTCTGTTCTTCTAGATATGTGTGTCCAAGATAACGAAAGGGCCCCAGGGCTCGAACACTAGAAATATTTTTAATGTTTCCAACAATCCAAAATACACTGAGGCTAATTTAATAAGCTTAAATTGAAGTTGCGTTTATCACACAGTCAAAATTCCCGTAGATATGTCTGGAACAGTCTAACATCATTAAATGTAATGTTCCTTTCTTTCTATTGAAGGTGGCCTCGGTAGTACGGTTGGTGGAGTAGCGGGTTAGCTACCGGAGGGTTGCGAGCTCAGAACTCAATCCAAACAAAGACTGTTCTGTATGTGCAGGGCTGGTGCACATTAAATCTATCGTGGCCTCGCATTGGCGTGGTGTGGAAGTTTGGAGAGTGGGGTGCCAGCACAGGTGTTGTTACGGCCAATGAGAATTTGAGCAAGAGGGCGCTGTGCGCACCTCTGACGTTTTGAAGTGTGTAGAGAATTGGCCGGCGCTGTTGTGCTGAGAGAGATCATGAAATGATGATGTAACAAGTTAACTGTAAATGTCTTAATGTCTGTCCTTGTTTTGTGGTAATAAATGTTGTGGCTGTAAAATTCGAATGCTGATCTTTCCTAATGAATCCACATCAAATAATAATTTGAGAAGACGTCAATTTTGGAGCGTCACAGGTGTTGACCTCGTCATTTGACCGTGGTTCAAAACTACGAGGTGTTCTCGCATCTTTCCTTTCGGGATGGATCCCGGACAGTTGTCAATAGCCCGTTGTGTTACTCCAATGGGACGTTAATTCAACTACCTACCTATCTACCTTTCGATCGGAATCAAGAAAAGTGAAAGAAAGTGGGCCTCTTACAAAATTATTTTCTGTATGCATCCCGTTTCCCGTTGATTAAACGCTTCAGCATGTATTTGTCATTGGTATTAACTTCACGAATATTTCGACTTCTGGGCAGTTGAAATCCCATGCACTAATGTAAACACAATTCCTTGATATACTTTTTAAATTTTATATATTGCCAGACTTCCTCTTCCTTTTGGAAGATCATCAAATTCTTCACATAATTTATTAATTATTTTCTCAACCTATCCCATCTCCCTCCAACTTCAATATTTAAATACAACAAGGCAATTTCCACTTCGTCAAGCTCTATATTAGATACCGAAGATTAGTGCCCCACCGGGGCCAGGTGCTCCATAAACCATCAACAGTTTATTGTCGTCACTTTATAGAAATGCGCATTCACACACCTACCTAGTCTCTTGTTATATCGCCAAACGAGGTGATAAGATACCAAATCGGCCAACCAAGACCATTTTTCACAGAGCAGTCACGTGACTATTAGTCGACAAGTTGTTCACACTTTTTGAAGCTGCTCTCAATTGCATACTCAGTATACTTATATTCCACGTCTATGGTTGTGTTGCCTCCCAGTGTGTTTTACGTTCAATTACGTACGCACATTCTAACTTTTTGAACTACGATTGGACACGTGCTACTTTTGACGAATCCCTTCCGTAAATAAGACTGAACAATTTCATTACAAAAATAAATATCCATTGTAGCTTATTACTCTACAATCCACAGACTTTTTATAACACAAGTCTCATTCGTTATTTAATAGCCGGATGTATTGCTCAGTTCGACTTAAATTCAACTACCAATCAATTTATTTGCAAATTCTAACATTGAAAAACACTTCATTCAGAAATAGTTCATGGCGCCATCTATCTTCATCTTAAGCAACTAAATTTTCCTTAACTGAAGACGTTTCATTTCAAAAAGCAGATCCATACGAAGAGAAAACTCAAGTGAAAGCGAAATGAAAAAGAGTTAAAAAGGAAACAATATATTCTTATCTCTGTTCATAAATTAAAGTTTCTATTATTTTTTTAATTCTACTGTATAATCTTTTAATATTTTTTTTAAATTTTACTTTTGTGTTCATATTGGCATTAAATATCCTTTTTACCAAGCCACCTGAGATAGCTTCTGAGAAGTTGATAAAGAATATGAATAGTCATTTTTAGGGACAAATTATAATTTCTCAATCAAAAGTTGCGGTGGTGACAATAATATAAAAACAACCTTTATTTATTTTATGACAGAACCATGGCCGAAACATTTCTTGGCCAGTTAATTAAATTCTAAGAGAACTTTACGAATATTTTCCGAAAAATAAATTTTTAATTTTTTTACTTAATTGTATTAATTACTTAGAGACATCCTTGTGAAATTTCAGTGATCAAGGTAGTTTGCTTTCAGTTCTAAGCTCTTTTCACCAAACGTGTCGTTTAAAATTAGAAATTAAGGTGCACGAAGCAGAATTACTTTGTTCTGTTTCTGACTTAAGTCATATTTTTTATTTACTCTAGCTATTTTACTGCAATTTTTATGTGAATATTCTTAATTTTGAAATTTAATGTAATATCAGCTGTTCGTGTTTACATTGGTTTCAGTTTCTGTTGGTTCTTCAATATTGGTATTTTCAAAAATCAGCAAGCTACAGGTATTTAGTTGCAAGAGCAGAAACAGGAAAAGTGGAACGGAAAATGGGGGATGCTTAAAGATACTTTTGCAAATGGCTATCAGATGCAAATTTTCAACGTACAGGGATGCTGATAAAATTGGTTGGTATGCAGGCGTTATTGTTTATAAACAATAAAAGGGAACTTTCACTGAAAATAAAAAATATATATTTCGAAGGAAAACAAAGATACGCACACAAGTACAAAAATGTAGTCATTCGCTTTTTAAAATATTTTATGTAACTATCTTTTTCCTCTACTCAAAGTCTAACTTCAGAATGTTTATTTGTATTCCACTTTTTGGATTTTTTTTTGTACCACCATTCGCTCTCTCATTGGGAGATACTCTGGTTAATCAGAATATCGTGCGAACCAGAACATCACATCCAGAATACACGCTAGCGCATGTCTCTGCGCATTTCTATTTGTACCAAAGGTCATCGAGTTCTCGTTCTGAAAGATCAGTTGTAGAGATTCTTGTTTTTCTCTATTACATGATCTGTTCTCAACAGCCTTAAAGGTTTAGCTGCAAGTAAAATTCAAGAACACGGTGCCATATTCCAGGCACCATGCAGATTACCATATTCCATAATTATGGCTAATTGGCGGTGGTACCACGTTCTTAACCAATTGGAGTTGCTAACAAATTGAATCATGTACTGCCAGAATGATAAAACGATACAAGAGGGAGAAAGTTATGGGACAGAAAGTTCAAATGAATTTTAATTGCCCATTGAATAAAATCAATGCATAGAAATGTTCAGGGTATGAGAGTGTTCATCACTGTAAACATACACAAACAACCAAATGATAAAAACATTTCTGGTTCTGAACTGTTACTTTAAAATTTGATTAATCACCGTTATGAAATTTGATGGCTGTTTGGGGATAGTTCCCTCCGACACTAAATTATTAGAGCAATATAATTACATCCAGACTTCAGGGAACAGTCATTTGCAAAATATGTATTGGGTGTATTTTCAGTAAAATAAAAATGAAAATTCAAAAGATTATTACATTTATGATCTTTTTTACATAGCAATATGCTGTAGTTGCATTCAAATAACGTACCAATTTATATCACACCCGAAACGAAACAGGAAGGACATACTACCGCAAATCACTGGAACCCTCTATATTCAGTTTTACTGAAAAATTCTCTTATTGTGAAAAATATTAAAATACTTTGCTCCCATAAAAAATGTTCGATGATAAAGTTTAAAAATGCGATGAGATTTGTAGGAAATATATATATAAATTTTTAAAGTGTAATATTTTTCTACGTTTTTTTCAATTTCACTGTTTTAAAAAGCAAAACGTTCTTTTTACTCAAACAGTTGTTTTTCTGATTTATTAGATACTCAAACTCGTTTTTGTGTTAAATATAAAGCAAGAAAGTAGTTCCTAACGTATCGAAATCAAGAAAATGTTTAGAGATTAATAATAAGTAAACTCTCTTTATGCTAATGCAACAGAGGGAGATAGGACAGAGCAACTTCACTCAACAAAAAATGACATCACATGGTTGAGATCAGCGACCTTAAAGTGGAATAGACGCAGCATGTGCCCGCAGCTTCATGTTATTTCTTCTAGTTGCTCGGTTTGAAGATCTGTCACTTGGTTGTGGGTAAAAGCATGAATCCTAAATTTTTGATTGGTTAAAGTGATTATCCACCGTGATCAAAAACACTAGTCAGCGCTTGCATAGTCAATCGGCTAAATCCGATTTGGGATTTAGCCTTCAGAGATCTCACGACAGCGACTCCGCCCACATGATGGGTCTATTTCATTAGAAGGCGATGGTTGAGATTGGTTGCTCTGATATACAACCTATGTCCAGAAAGTTCTAGGACTGACGTAATAAAGCTTGAAATAGTTGCTTTAGGAAATTTGCTTGTGTACTCCTGGAAGCAACAGTCCAATAAGCAAGAACAAAACCGCTGTTTGACATTTCTACAAGGCAGGACAGGGGAATTATGAAAGTAATAGCATGTGCTCGTGTCCCCCTGCCATGGAGCAGCAGAGCCAATATAATTTTTTCTTTGAAACCAGGTAAAACAACTACAGAAACGTACCACTTGTTAGAAGAAGCTAATGGGAATGCAGCATTATCCCGCAACCGGTGTTTGAGTGATACAGATGTTTCCGTGGAAAATTCCGGGGGGATTCAAGTTCGCAATCACTTACAGCTGGATCGCCGAATTACAGTTCGAATGTTTGCATAACCTAGTAAACATCAGTGAGTCAACCTGTTATGGCATTCTTCGTAATGATCTTGGTAAAAGAAAATTTAACGTCAGACCCTGCACTCTGACCGATGAGCAAATGGAGGCTCGTTCATCGATGAGTTTACATTTGCTACAAAATGCACACCATCAGATAATTGTTGCCATACATTGCATATTTCCCGGATCTATCGCTTTGTGATTCCTGTTCTCCAGGATAAAACGGGCGCTGAAACGATAGTGTCTTGCAGACATTCCAGCTATCCAAACAGCTGTGACAAAGCAACTCGAAGACATACTAGAAGATGCTTTCCAGAGCTATTTGAAGGACTTTCAGAAATACTGGACTGTGTTGATTCCCAAGGCAGTTATTTAGTAAGAAACAAGCAATAATTGTAAGAATGTTTACATTCTCCATTTTGCATTTTCTCCATTACTAGGAGCTGTTTTGGTACATTTTGGACGTAGGTTGTATTTATTTAGTGGTATCTACGTTCGTCACAATACTCCTATCTAGAATTTATCAGCTGGAGAATTCGGTAGATGTTACCACTAGTTGACGGATTATCAATTTCATGAGACCATGAGAAATGTATTAAGATCGCGGATGTACTTTTGTACGCACAGTTGTGCCTTGTATGTTGTAGTTGTACCAGAATATTGCGACAAGTTTGACCAATTTACCGTCCTGAGTTGCCTTTAGCATCCGAGTAAGTTTGAGTTACCGTGTGAAAAGAAGACTGAAGGTAATGAAAAATGAAGCTGTATCTGTTATCACAAGGATTCAGATAATTGTTGGAAGTAATTGGTATCGCATTGGCAATTCAACTGTTCATATAGACTACTCATCAAAGTGCATACCGACTGTGTCGAGAGTTTTCAAGAATTTGTTAGAGTTAGAAAAGCCATCTGACTGGTTTGAAATTATCACAATTAAATGAAGCAGAGCGTGGTACGATAGTACTTCAGTACACCAAAAAGTATTTCATGGTTGAGATTGGTTGCTTTGTTATATTTATGCAGTTGTGGAAAAATTCAGCACACTTTTTCTTACTTGACTATTCGCAAACAAGCAAGAGTATTGTATCCCTTTAGATGAAGTAGACATCGTGGCGAGAAGGTGAAACGGGTAGCGCAGCCGAAGAATATCGGGAGTATACTGCTACAGGGATGGCTCCCAGATCTTATGATCAATAGCACACGCGCTCTACCCAAGTCTTGGAGTTGTGTGCAAAAATACAGAGAACGACCATCTGTCCGTACATAAAAAGTAATTGCGCAGATCATCTCCAGTAGCTTTTCATCCCTGGTACCTCAGTAAAACACCAGGAGAGCTGCTTACCTTAAATTTACCCAGGAAAACTTTCTCTATGCTTGCCAGGTTCCAATATGGCCATTTAAAAAAGATGATATTCTCTGATGGCCAGAAATCCTTTCCCACCTGTACAAAGCGCAGCTTATTACCAGCCTCTCCCTCACACATCCCGAATTGCATTGGAGCCATACATGAAGACATTTTTAAGGACCCATCTGCCATTGTCCAAAATTTATTTTGCACGGACTCAATGCCTTAGTGTAATTTGTTTTTGTTTTTTTGTACTGGGATAATGAAGATGAAGTAGAATGAATAAAAGTTTGGATCACATGATCTGGGGCACACAAAAAGATAACCTTTCCTCACTCTACTTTTATATTTTCTCTATGGTTACTACGCCTTAGTGAGGTAGGTAGGCAGTTGAATTAACGTCACACTGGAGCAACACAACAGCCTTTTGGGGACGATCAGTATTGATCCCGAAGCCCTGTGAGGGGGGGGGGTAGTTGAATTGACGTTGCAATGGAACAACACACTATTGGTGACGGTCTGGGATCAATTTCTCAGGGAAAGATCCAACGACACTTTGTAATTTTAAACCAAGGTCGGATAACGAGGCAACACTTGAACTGGCACCCCACTCTTCAAACTTCCACACCACGTCAACGTTAGTGGGGTAGGTATTTTAATTGACGTCACACTGGAGCGTCACAACGGACTATTGGTGACGGTCCGGGATCAATCCCAAAGGGAAAGATTTACGGACAACACCACGTAATTTTGAACCATGCTCAGATGACGAGTCAACACCTGAGCTGCACCCCTCTCTCCAAACTTCCACACCATGCCAATAACGCTAGTGAGGAAAAAGACGTAGTTCTAAGTAAAAAGTAATATTTCTGTAGAGCGAAGTTTTAGTTTGAACAACAAAAAAGAGTACTTAAAGATGTGTTTCAACAATTAATGTGCATTGTTTTATATGAAATATAGGTTAAGTAGTCATAATCTCAGCACACTAACGTTTAGTGAACTCGAAATCTCCAATCCTATTCAGTGAATGGTCAAAGATTAACGAATATAGTTTTTTGGCGGTATCTGATTGGTTCTTTTCTCGTAGCATATGATATCTGGGAACTTCTAAAATTGTAATTCAAATTAATAAATTGAGTTATTCATGTAAAAATCCATATTATGACAGATATTATATTACTGTTTACTTTCTTCTTTTTATGTAAAATACAATTCATTAAAATTTATTAGTTGGCATTATTTTGCACTGCGATTGTAAAACTCGTTTCTTCAACATGGCGACTTATTTGAAATGGCGTTGTAATATAGTACCTGTAATTTATAAAACTGTGTGGAATACCTAAACGACGAATTGTGGTGAATTCATGTGTTATGGATCAGAAAAATACATCAATTGAAATGAATTGATGTGTTTACAACTTCCATTTTCCTCAGAAAATCTGACAATACAACAATAAACTTGGGATCTGGAGAAGCAGAAATTGTGTGAGTTTTCGAAGGAATTAGTTGTTTACATTCATTCCTTCGTTGAATTGATTAATAAAGTGCTATTTACCAAGTGTTCCAAACCAAATCATTTTAAAAACGCGAAAAATTGTGTTGGGTAAGCTGCTCCATCTGCATGATAGAAATATAATTTGGTTTAAAAACATCTTGTGTATGAAAACATCTATGTTAATTTGTTTTGATCTTCTGTCGTTGAATTTGTTTACGTAGACTAATAATCATAATAATTTTCGTAATCCAATGAAATTCAGGTAATTAACACTGCAGTATGATACAAATGTGGAAGCAATTTTACATTCATAGGGAACATAAGTTTAATTTTTTTTTATATTTGCAAAGTTTGGACTTCGATTTCTAGCGGTGCATGCTTAAATCTCAGCACCTGCAATGAATTGTGATCGATCCCATTAATATGATTAATAAGGACAAGAAAGGTTATTTGTTTACATCGTATACTGTGTGTGTTGGTAGAGCTCTTGCGATATCTTTTGCTGTCTCAAGTGCTAGACATAATGAATAAAAGAAGCATTTGTATTTATGATCAAAGTTTTTTTTGGAATTTCGTTCCCCTTGAGTCTTCCATATATTTGTCCTCCGAAAAATGAAATTTGTATGAAAAAGCTGTATTCAAAATTTTATTTTTAAAAGTACTGACTTAGGGGAAACTAGGGAGGTTTAATGCATGTAGTGTTTAAAATGGAACCACAGATATGCTATTAAACTTTTGAATGCTGTTAAAGGTCCTTCTGACGTGTTCACGACTCGGGTTTCCATATTGGCTAGCAAAAGTATTATAAAAAGTTACCATTTTTTTTAAAAACTAAATTGTATCAATCCTCCCATACTATGAGAGATTAGATATAGCATAGGAGAGCTCTGATACGAACAACAATTAATGTAATAAGAGTGCACATATTTATTAACATTTGTAGTAGTACAATGTTTATTTAGGTAATATTAGTTAACACATTTTCATATATGTCAAAATTAAGCGGAAACGACAATTTTCGGGTAGCTCTCTCAGTTCCACCAACCAAACCGGGCTGGGGTAACTTAATGATGCCATCCCTGGGAACTAAGGAATGATCAGGAACGTCAGGGTTAACTAGGTTTCTGGCATCTCATAAAATTCACTAAATATTCATCAGCAGGTTGAATTGCTTGTCTAACGTAATGCCATACCACCTTTTTTGTAGCTAAACACACTATGGCATAGTTACACACATTTACTGTGCCACTGAAAAAGCTCTCTTGAAATTCTTTTTCTATCTGCTCTTCGATATCCGTAATTTCATCAGAAGATGATGGCGGATACGAAAGAAGTCTTCTGAATCAGATTCATATTCCTGCTTTGATTTTTTACGTAGTTTTTACCAGTGTTGGCAGCTTTGCTTAGTTTACTGAATTCTATATATGTAAGTTTTCATTTAGTAAAATTTTTGTTTCTTCCTTTTGGCTTGTTCTTCCTTTATTTCCTCCATATTGGGGGTGTCCATGAGAATTTTTGATTTAGCAGATCGTCTTCCCGAATTTCCCTTTTCTCTAGTAGGAGCTTGTGGTAGAGGCTTTGCTTTTTCTTCAGGAGTCTTACGAACATTTAAAGGATCAACAGTAGGTTCTGATGTAGACTCGAGGTGTCTTACTTGTACTCACGCTATTCTCAATAAGTTCTGGTATGAGTTCTCGTGTTGAGGGACAAGGTCGATCAGTAACTTTTGAAGTGAGAAAATCATTTTCTGAAAACAAATGTGCGTTAAATGGATAAATCCCAGTTTTTGAAAATCCTTTAGTAATGTTTAATGGAGTAAATGCTCGCTGATAAGCACTGTCGACTAATTTCGTAATATCCTTTAAACTAATAGTCTGCCCAGGATTCTGAACCATTAAGTCGTCACAGGACTAATTAAAATAAGTTTTGAAAGGTCCATGTACGGCCATCTAATGGCTGAAGGCTATGACTGGTGTGCGAAGATATTGTTAACAGAACTACTCTTTCTTTACAAATATCGAGGCCTTTAGGTGAAATTTGGCTAATATGGTTATCTAATATCAAGAGAATTCTCCTTTAGTACAATTAGAGAATTTAACAAAGTGGAGAAGATACTGTTAAAAATTATCCTATGTCATCCAACCTCTGGGATGAGTGACAGATTTTGAGCCAGGCCGAACTCCAGTTGTCATGTCACAAACTCATGGAAACACAAAAAATGGTGGCAATGAGTTTCCTGTTGCATTAATGGTACATAGTACTGTGACTGTCCACGTTCACCTGAAGTGGCTTTAGAAACTTATGTCCTTTTTGCGATATTTTACCCGGCTTGTGAACTGTCTGAACTTCTGTTTCATCACAATTATAAATTGATTGAGATTCAAAGTAATGTTTATCTAACGCTTCCTGAAGTAATCGGTAAAATTCTCCAACAGCTTGTAGGTTCTGGTATCCATAAAGATAAATTTTTATTTCTGTCTATAAATCCTTGAAGCCATTCATATGATGCAACTTTATTTTTTATCCAGTTTTCAGGAATTTTTTTCTTGTTTTCTAAAGTATATAAGTAGGCAAATTTTCTCGTGTCTGGAAGTAAACCCATAGTTCATTTTGGCAGCAGTTAATAAATACTTCGCTAAGCTTGTTTCCTCTTCACTAAGTATTTGCGAAGCTGAAAAGTTTGGAACAAATTTTGTCTGATTTCCGTATTCCTGAAATTTGACTACATATTTGTGTAATGTCATTTTATCTAGATGATATTTTGTAGCTGTAGCTCTAAGTGAACAACCATTTTCAGCTTCTTGTACAGCTTTCTTCATTCTTTCAGGGGAAGCAGGAACCCTGTTTGTCTTTTTTCCCATTTAAAAGGCATTCTGAAATATAAATAAGATGATATATTAGTAATAGTAATTGTTTTTCTTGTCATGGGAGGTTTGATACATATATCATGTCTCTCCTAAAACTAATGTATCATTCCTCCCATGTTTGTCCCATTCTGGGAAATCCGTTGATTTTCAAAACCTAATTGCAGGCAATCGTGACCTTTCTATCATTCTTTATTAGCCATTTTTTGAAGCTTTTAAATATTTGACTACCAGTGACTAAAGTTGTAATCTGCATACCAAATAGGCTTTGACAATAACTGGACACTGTGTCCTTATCAGCTGCAGCTTGCTGGACCAAAGTGGCTCAGTGAATGTGCCCACTGTGTTGCAAACTAGCGAGTTGTATACAGTGCAGGTTTGATTCCTGTAACTTACCATGGGTGTATTCTTCTGTATCAGTAAAACTTTCCTTATGTGTTTATGTCCATTACTTGACTTTGCCTGTCTTGTGTTTGGTGACACTTAACCAAACACAAGACAGGCAAGGACCTTTGATAGTATGGCCCTCGCACCATCCTACCCAATTAACCAGCTGCAACTTACTAATGCCTATAATATCTGCAGTGGAGTATGGAAGATCGAAAAGTAATTAATTTGTTCTGAGTTAGGATTATCCTATGATTGTCCTGTGGCGATACC
Organism: Meta bourneti; assembly: GCA_933210815.1. NCBI lineage: Eukaryota > Metazoa > Arthropoda > Arachnida > Araneae > Tetragnathidae > Meta > Meta bourneti. The sequence goes on from OW119929.1 coordinate 16,749,674, forward strand.
CTGGGTGGTATAAGCCACACAAAACTACCCTTTTTCCCAAGTTGGGTTGATTAGGCAGGTGAAGGGGTGCAATCGGGCACCAAATCCTAGGGATCAGAAGTCCCCTCCCCTAATATTTTTATGATTGGGATCTGTATCTCCCAAACATAAAGGATAAATATATAGGTATAAATATGCAGGGTGATTGCATCTCACTCGTAAGTCATATGGCCATTTATGATGAGGATGCAGAGGCACTGAGTCCTAGGGGCCCAATCTTTATTGTTGGGTCTCTCCTAAGTATGAGCGATAAATATTAGAAATACACACACTGTTAATATTGGTAACTAGCAGACCCATACATAGAATATTCACTTATGTTTCTTAATTAATATCTATTGATAACAGTGTTACTCACATCCCATACCTTATTTAAATCTATTTATAATGATGAAAGCATCAATATGCACACATTCCTTACTTCCAAATAAAATAAAATTAGAATAATATAAACAACATTTTGCTTGCATCTTTCAAATGTACTCTTACGGATATTAATTCTTATTTCCAATAAAGTGCATGGTAAGTTCATACCTCAGTCATGTTACTCCAATTAGCTTCTGAATGCCTACCTCAATTGCATCTCATTCACTTGTTCAAAGGCAATTCGATATTTTTTAACCTTTGAACCTGTTTTAGGGTTGGCTCAGATTCTCTTTTCTGTGCTAATTTTTATCTTCCATATTTCTCACTGCTGAAGAACTTGATTAGAGCAGTGAGAGCTCCACTGCAGTTCCAGCAATATTATGCAACTCCTAGCTCAAATTAAACATATTTTAACTTTGTGGCAAAACTGGCAAATTAATCTTGTAGATATATTAATGTATAATATATTTTATATCATAATTGCTTGTATCCGTTAGTCGCCATTCACCAGTATACAAATAACGCTGATTTCTGTGACACTCGCATTAGTGAAATATATATTTAGTTATCTATAAACCAAATATTGTTTTGAAAACTCCAACTATGAAACAGTTGGGGTATTACTTAAGCCCCTCCCCAAAATTTTTTTGGGGAGGGGCAAAGTAATACCCTACTAATTACAAAGCCACTGAGTGTAACTGTTCAAGGAGGGCTTATACACATGGGTTGCACAGCCTGGTTATATATATTTTTGCTGATCATCCATATCCCTTTATTTCGATTTTCTTTCTGAACCACGATAATCTTTTACAGGGTAGTGCCACACCAATTAATGATCTATTACTTCCACAATTGTAGTGCGTGTACCACCACTCAATAGCCTTGAGATATGGTATTTGTGAGATGAATGGGTTCATTTGTCTTCCAGATTGTATCTTCTAGACTGATCATTATTTACTACATGATTGCCAAATAGCCTGGCTCAAAGTTGATTCCAAAACACTTGGAATATCCAATGGGGAAGGGGTGTTTATGCAGTTAGTTTCTTGACTGCTCTACACTATTGGTCTACGACATCATTGTCTTGTTTTAAGTACCACAATGTTTAGATGGTGAACATAATGGCTTCATATCATTTGAACATTCTGTCATTTTAGGCTACATGAAAGTTTGTACAGTTAACCCCAATTTTATGTTCTCTCATTTCATGTTATGTGTGTCATTTTTCTCACTCTGTCAAGATGGTTTTCCATGTCCTTGTGTTTAAGGTTTCCCACTTTGCACATTTTTTTATTTTAGTCCCATTAAAAAGAATAATCACTAATTCTAAAACTGCTTCATCTGCACAATTTAATCAATCTATCATTTGATTAAATTGTGCTTATCACAGATGTTCGGGATTTGACTAGATAAACCTGTCTTTTTAAGAATAATCTATCTGGGAAGAATTGTGTTTCAATTCGATTGGACAAAGGTTTCTGCTTATATGAGAAAGCTGCTTGCTCTTTATGGAAATCCCCTATTTATGATCTCTAGATTTATATCCTGTGATACTGCACTTACAAATATGCATTTGCCGTATTTGTTCAATTAGAAAGCATTGTGTTTTGTTAATTGATAAATACCCCCAACTTAATTGCTCTTTGTCTAGAAAATTGCATCCAATTCTATTCCTCCAGCTAAAATCCTAGTTAACAGTACAGATTTAGCGTGATTTTAATTTTTTGCCAATGTCGAATAGTTATCATCCAGTTAGCGTTGCTGATAAAGCGCCAACTTTGGCTACCACATCTCATATACTAGGATTTAACTATTCCAAGTATTCAAGAATGAAAGTTGTGATCTACAAGATATCCACTAGTTATATAGTCAGAATATAAATGTATATTGTCTTCAAGTCTATTCTTAAAAGTGCCATTTTATTATTTGTCCATGAGATTGTGCAAACTTAGCTGTAAAAATAATTTTTATAGTTTGCACAATTCCATTAATCTTTTACAGTGGCTGTAAAGAATTATGCAAAACCAGAACTATTGGAATGACTCCTACGCTGCTACAGGTGAAATGTGTTTTGTAACTATCTTAATTTTATAAATGACCTTTCCCTTTTTCTTATCAGATTAAAAGCTGTTAACCCGCTCAGAAGGTTTACTTTCTTTAAGTAAACATGGGTTTCACAACCCTGATTTACCCTTGTGATCTGTCCTCCTTTCCATTTTCCCCTTGCCCTTTCATGTGCTGTCATCTCTTTTATCCCTCGATGTGTTCCACTAATTTTTAATTTTTTCATATTTACGTTGATCTTATTTTATCTTGCACTTGGTACAACTTGTCTGTTTTCGGACCTTGCGCCATAAAATCCCGAAAGGCAATCTAATCTGCCAATAAATTTTTCATTTTTGATACCATGTATTTTAAGTTGATTGAGGACCTGTTAACCTAAATATTTTCCATCCTCAAATTTATTGTGCATAAAAGAGCATCTATTAAGAAAATTCATACTACTTTTATTTATTACTTTCATATTACTTAACTTATTCTGCACTTGGATATGCTTTTCTCAAAGTATTTTTCAGTGATATTTTCTGTGGCTGTTAATTGTCTACCTATTTGTAATGCCATCTCTTTCTTTGCTAGGTTATTCAGAAGATTGTTGGGTTGTGAATGGCCAAACTAACAATGATGACCTTAGCTCATTCTCTTTAACTTCAGGAGTTGATTCTGTTAACGGGCCTTACGATGAATTCCTTACGTATTCTACAACTCCAACCACTTCTATCATCGAAACCACCTCAGAAGTCATGCCTCGGTCCATCACTTCATCAAAAATTCTGCCTTGCTTAGACCCAAGAGCAGAAATTACTCATGGAGTTAATGAATCTACTGATGAGTTGCTAGAACTGAACCCTAGAAAATTCAGTGGATATCGTTCTAAACAAAAAAATGGACGATCATTAAGCAACTCTCAGAATTTCTCTTCAGAGCTTTTCAACAGAACGTCCTTCTCATCTGATCTGTCGAGGCCAAAAATAGAGGAAAGGCGATGTTCTTTGCCTACAGATAATCTGGGTATAAGAAGGTTGCTGGGCACTACAATAGACCTGACACATGATAGTCATGACAGTGATACTTCTGAAGGGAACTCTTACAGCAGCTGTTGTGACATTGCTTTGGAAAATAGCAATGACTCTCTAAGCAAGCAGTCGTCTTGGAGCTATTGTTATGCACCCAATCGGAAACGCCCAGCTTCATCCATATCATCCGAACGAGGCATTGATTTACTAATCAATAAGCTCTTTACTGATGATCAGAAAAAGCGTTATCTGTCTATAAAGAGAAAAAAAGCTCAGAAAATGGAAGAGAAGAAAGAGAGACTTAAGTGTATGGGTATTGATGCCTCATACAGAACTTTTATGGAAGATGGCATGTCTACTTCTCAGAATGCTGTGAAATTCGAAAACAAAGATGAACTGGAGGCAGATGTTCTTTCACCAAAACACAGTGGTGAAGTCACACTATTTCAAAATAGAGATGTAAGTAGGACAGTAGATTCACCGTCAGTCGATTCTGATGCTAACAGCAGATTGAGCAACTTCTTTACAGAATTATCAGCACCTTCTCAGAGTCTTGTTTTAAATGATGCTAATCAATCAGATATGTCTGTAGATGAAGAAGCATCTAGTACGAGGATCGTAACTGAAAATGTTCCTTTCGAAGCAGACGTGGCAAGTAGAAGTTTTGAAATGATTATTGAAACTACGAAAGAACAGTTCTGTACTGTTGTCGAAATGGATACAGACACAAACATTTCTGCTGGGAACTTTTCAAATGATGAAATATCTAATAGTCTGGAAAAGATTTTCACTGGAAGTAATGCAACGGATGACAGTACTGTGTATAACATGAAGCAAGAACCATCTCATGAAATGGATTTTGACTTTGAGTCTGAAAAGCTTGCTTTACCACATGAGGAATGTATTGATATTTCAACCAAAGAAGCTGATGAAGCTGAAGTCATAATAGAAGCTGCCATTGAAGATTCAGAAAGTCTCGATGCAGAAACACCCTTATACGAGAAGGGCATATCACCAAATAGTGAATCAAGAACTTGTATGGAAGTTGTAGCATCCAACAACTCCCCTGAATGCTTAAGTGGTCTGGATTCACACGTGGAGCACCATTCTCCAATAACAAATTTTACATCAAGTATCGAAGAAAGTGACACCATAAAAGCGTTCACAGACGAAAAAGAAATTACAGATCCTCTTGTGGAATATACAGTGTACTCAAGTGATCTTGAATCACATGTGGAGCACCATTCTACAATATCAGATTTTCCAGCAAATGCTGATGAAAGTGACTCAAAAGCTTTCACAGTTGAAAAAAAAATTACAAATCCTTCTGTGGAATATTCAGTGTGTTCAAGTGATCTCGAATCACATGTGGAGCAGCATTCTTCATTATCAGATTTTCCAGCAAATGGTGAAGAAAGTGACTCAAGAGCGTTCACAGATAAAAAAGAAATTACAAATCCTGTGAAATATGCAGTGGACTCAATTGGTCTTGAATCACATGTGGAGCACCATTCTTCAATATCAGATTTTCCAGCTAATACTGAAGAAAGTGACTCAAAACTGTTCGCAGATGAAAAAGAAGTTACGAATCCTTCTGTGGAATATTCAACTTGCGCAAGTGGTTTTGAATCACATGTGGAGCACCATTCTTCAATATCAGATTTTCCAGCAAATGATGAAGAAAGTGACTCAAAACTGTTCACAGATGAAAAAGAAATTACAAATCCTTCTGTAGAATATTCTGCATGCTCAAGTGGTTTTGAATCACATGTAGAGCAACATTCTACAATATCAGATTTTTCAGGAAATGTTGAAGAAAGTGACACCATAAAAAGTTTCACAGAAGTAAAAGAAATTACAGATCCTCCTGTGGAGTATACAGTGTCTCTTGAAAGTGATATGAATGTGCCAGAATGTGAAGAAACTGCTGATCCCATCCATTATTCAAAGTGCCTTGATGCAGAATCAGATTCAAAAGACAAAATGGTAACATTTGTGAATATTGCTGATTCGGAAGTGTATGATGACAAAGTAAGCTTGGAAGAAAACACAACTCAAAATAGTCCCATCAATTTTATAGAAATCCAAGTAAATGAACTATATTGTGAAGAACAAAAGGAACCATTTGCTTCTGTGGATCATCCAGATAGCTCTGAAAGCAAGCTTAATTTAGAAGGAAAGAATAAAATGATCGATACTATTACAAGTAACTCAGAAACCTGTGCAAATTACATAAGTTTAGAAGATAGTGAAATTGTATCTGAAGCTTATCTTCATGCACTGAAGGCAAATTCAAACTTAACACATAATGAAATGGTGGATACTCCTGTGACTGAATGTAAGATCCAAAACAGTTACAATTTATCAGATGAGAACAGGATGTCATGTATATCGGATAATCATGCAGAAGAACAGTATATGGAAGTGAATAACATGTCTGATAATATTGCAGGTTCAGAAACCTGTCATGTATCTGATAATATAAGTAATCCTGAAGAACAATATATGGAAACCAATAACATGTCTTATAGTATTGCAGATTCAGAAACCTGTGCAAATTATATAAGTTTAGAAGATAATAAAGATATTGTAGCTGTAGCTTATCTTCAAGCACTAAGGGGAAACTCAGATAGTGAAATATTGGATACTCCTGTGACTGAATGTAAGATCCAAAATAGTAACTTATCAGATGAAAAAGGGATTTCATGTATATCCGATAATCATGCAGAGGAACAGTATAATGAAGTCAATAACATGTCTGATAATATTGCAGATTCAGAAACCTGTACAAATTATATAAGTTTAGAAGATAATAAAGATATTGTGGCTGTAGCTTATCTTCAAGCACTAAGGGGAAATTCAGATTTCACAGATAGTGAAATATTGGATATACCTGTGAATGAATGTAAGATCGAAAACAGTAACAACTTATCAGATGAGAACAGGATAAGTAATCCTGAAGAGGAACAGAGTATGGAAATCAATATATCTGATAGTATTGCAGATTGTTTTCATGAAAAATATTTGGAAGAAGGAACGTGTAATGTACAGAAAGATTCAAACTCTGGTATCACTCTCCCAGAAGAGAATTCACATTCACTGAATGAACAAGACAAAATGTTACAGTATTCTCATAACATGGAGAGCAATTGTGTTAAAATCATATCAAAAGCAAAGAAAAGTTTTGGTTCTAAAGCTCTAAGGTCACCTCAGGAAGAGAAAATGCAATTAGATGATATTGACACTGATGCAATCGAATCTTGTGATATACCTAGTGAGGTTAAAAGTCCTATAGATGAACAAGGCTCAATAAATGAAACAGTTTCAACGCGTATATTTATCAATGACGAGATTGAATGCACGTTGGTGAAAACAGTTGATGACCAAGATATTGTTGAACAGGGTACTACAGTAAATGTACCTGAAGATACATTGGCGATAAAACCATGTCAAAAGTCTAAGAAATCTTTTATGCAAAAGACTATTTCCAATTCAGTGCATCGAAAAGAAACAGCTAGGAAAAGTGTTGGGGGAAGTCATCCAGATTCATCTCATCACATTATCCGAGATTGCTCTGATACGTCTTCAGATGATGATTCTGACAGCACATTACCTAAACGTAGAAAATTAATAGATTATTTACGTCAGGTTACTAGTGGTGCTGACATTTCATCAGCATCTGCTTTGAAGACGTCTTATAGCCCTCAGACTTCTGTTACAAAAACTGCTATGAAGACATTTGTAAAGCCATTTACAGTTGCCAAAAAGTCTGTGTCTCAAAAAGCTGCCTATAAATCTATTTTGCAGGCTTATTTTGGGGTAAAAACTGCCATGAAAACTGTTAATAAATCTGTTAACCAAAGAGTACAAAAAGAAAATATAATTGGTATGTATGATGGATTTGTACTTTTATAAAATCTGTGGCTTTGGAGTCAAATCCTAGCATACGGTGCAGTTACTGAAGTTTTCATTCAGTTGGCTTATTGGCAATTATAACAAAACCATTAATTGGCAATGGCTTGGTGAAGAAAAATTCAAACCATGCCAAGGCTGCACCGTTAACTACGGTTTTACCTCCTTTTCATTTCTGGTTGTATAAAGATTCATTTAAAATTTTACCAATATAGTTAAATTATTGCATGGATGAATGGAGCATGAATTATGTTGTACCTTTGTTATATCGCCACCTTTCAAATGGAAATCATTTAGACAAAAAGTTTTAAGGGCAATTGTGCAAGAACAGGAAACCTTAATGTGTCCTACAGTGTATTATTTGTCTACTGTGATATTTACAGAATCCATTTTAATGTACATTCCTCTTTCATGCTTGTAAAATAAAATCCTCTACTTTCCCTAATGACTGATTTGTGGGTAGCAGAGGAATTCTGACTTGCCACTTAGAAATGTACCTAAGAATTGCTTAAGAAATTTTGAAGTATACGCTATAATGTATCCTGTGACTTTCATCGCAATTTTCAAATACATTCTACTACATTTAACATTATTTTAGACGGTCTGGTCATTGATGCCTTTATTTTTTATTATTTTATGCAATATTAAATAGAAAAGACGATTTAGTGAATAATTTGCCTTTTTTGTAAACATAAATTTTTCTCAGCCCTTCTCCACCAAGCTTTTTGTCTGCCCGGAAATGTAATCTATTAAAAGTTTTTGTTGTCTATTAGTGCCTCTGCAGTTTTGTTGGAATTGGTATTAGAAACAAAGTCACCACATCGGCACTGAAGAAATGACGGGCCCCTTATGAATAACAAATATGTATTTCAAGTACTATCTACCACAAAAACTCCAAAGTCTATGTCTTCTATTACTTTAGAAACAGACACACACAGCTCATTTTCTATAGGGAATTCTTGAAAAATTGTCATTGATATATACTTAGCAACTATTAGTCTTGTTTCAGAATAATGTTGGTAAAGATTCCAAGAAAGCACATCCTAATCTCCCCACACATGTACTAGCCACGATGGCCTAGTTGGAAGAGTAACAGATTAGCAATTGGAAGGTTGCGAGTTCGATACTCAGTCCAGCCAAAGACCATTGTGTACATGGGCTGGTGCACATTAAATCTGTCATGGCCTCCAATGTCCTCACATCGTGATGTGGAAGTTTGGAGAGTGGGTTGCCAGCTCAGGTGTTGACCTCATCACCTGACCATGGTTCAAAATTACGTGGTGTTGTCCTCGGATCTTTCCCTTGGGGATAGATCGTTGCTCCAGTGCTACATTAATTACCATTAGCCTTCATATGTCCATTTCTTCAAAGCAGGGCCTGTTAATGAACCTCCTAAACAAATGTGAAAGGCTACCCCCTTACAATATTTTGTTTTGTGATCTCCAAACATTTGAGAAAAATGGATACATGTATGCAAGGGGCTACATGAAAGGAAGAATAGCTTTTAACCACAACGCATTTACCCGTGTCTGACACGGGCGAAAGTTACCAGCAAATTTGCACGAGCCCGTGTCTCACATGGGCGCTCTTGTATCTTGCGTTATTTTATTTCTAATGCCCCCACAACTGAAATTGCAAATAATAACTTACACTATACCTATATATTCATTTTCTGTAAAAAAAAAACCTCGATCATTTTTTACCAGTTTTTCCGAAAAAAACTCGTGCTTTAAGTGGTTAAAAAAGACAAATGGTAAAGAATCTACTGTAACATCTCCAAATCACTCCCTGTCAACTTCACCAAAACCTCATCCTCACTCAAAACGCATATGAGCCTACTTCTACAGTGATCACCATTACCTAGACTTTGTCTGGAGCATTTCCCATTGTGGACAGTACTCAATAAATTAACTTAGATAAATGTAAAATGTTTTCGTTTGATACTCATTGTTCTGTATTTCAAAAAGCAAACATACTTAATGGGTGTAGCCCCTCCACCCTGACTAGCTGAAATCATTACAGATGTATTGAAGGCCTCAAAGGAGTTATAGACAGGTCATGACAAATATAGACAAGAATTGCTTTGCACAGGGTGTGAAAACTAAACTTCAGACATCAGCCGACCATGCAGATTAGTAAATCTGATTTTGTGTAACTGACAGTAGGTGCCCCTCAGGTCAACCATGATACTTGCAACCCTCATGTGGAGACTACGATGGAACAAACTAAGAACTGCTTCGGAATATGCATTCAGATCTCACCAATTTATTTTGGTGCCATAAGCTAAACTAAAAATAACTTAAATTCAATTTAAATGTCTAAAATCTTAATAAATATATTAATTTATGGTTAAAAGAAAGACCTTTTTTCTGTGTCCTGGTCATCCTTGATCACAGGGCCTGGATTTTGTTGATGCATCATTTTTGTTAGTACTTCATGGACAATGCTCCATTACATTCTCCTGAATCTAAAAATGAATAGTTTTTCGTTCAGTATTTTTTATTTGTGGGTGAATTTTTAGGTCATTTTTTAAATGGCTCATCTATTAGCTTCTGGCATCAAACAATTCAACCTTTTAATGTCAAACAAGTCCTTTCTACAATTCTTGGTGGGTTAATCATGACACTCGTAAAAGTGAAAACTGGATCAGTCCACCAAAAATATTAGAAAAACTTTACTAATGTCTTGCATAAAAATTTACAACCGAAATTTGCATTGGTGTTGCACTGAAATGTATCCTACAAAGGGTTTAGCTGGTCACTTCAGGTCAGTATGTGGATTATATTGTATTTATATAGGATAAGTGCAAAAACATACTTCAGTTACAGGCAATTATAAAAAGATATTCTGCTAATCAAAAGTATAACAAATATAGCCCTGTTAATCGCATAACGAAGAAATTTTAAATGGATTTTTAAACAATCTCAGATATAATCAATAAAATTGGTCTCAATCAAACTAATTTCAATTCATCATTAAATTCATGAACCAAAACTCGAAGATCAGAATGGAAACTAGGATATTCTTAATAAAACTTCATGTATTTAATAAAGCAACAATTTCTTAAAATCTTTTAGTGTTTACCTCCTTTATGTCCTCATAAAAAAGATAAATTTAAATCACGTTATCTTTTTTCTGTAATACAGAGAAATTATATCGATTTTGACTGTTTAACATGCAAGCTGCCCTCCCTTTCTTGTGTATCAGTGAAACTTTCCTTGTGTCCATTACTTGATATTGTATACCTTGTGTCTGGCAGGCACAGCATGACCAAATATGGCCCTTTGCACCATAAAATCCAACCCACTTGCAAGCTAGATATCAGTCTTTTCTGATTTATCAATTTATTGTAAAAACAAGACTAAATTTACATATGGAATCATATAAGTCGAATTTGTTTACTAAGTTCTGAAAAATGGGTGTTTGTACCACTCACAATTCAAGTGCATGTTTATTTTTGTGATTCCTTTTTGTTTTAGTTAGTCTTTTAAACTTTTGGTTTGGAACTCCTATTTGCAACTTAAACCTAAGTAGCTCCTCTAAATTGCATGTGAATAAATTGCATTTTAATTAAATTAAATATTTAAGTTACTAGTATTTTAATATCCATTTACAGTTTTTATTACATTTTAATAAATGTATCAAATGTTGCGACAGTTTAAAGTCGATAGGAAGGATGAATTTCTTTATCAGTTCTTCAAATTAGGGCACAAGTTTGAAATCTGCTTCTTAATCTTTTTGCCAGGGATATTTCGAAAGTTCTGAGAATTGCGATCTGTCTGAATAATGCAGGTCAATGATTAATGCTTTCAGGAATTGACAAGTCTTGACAGATTTCCCCAATGATGTTGGCTAATGCCGATCAGTATGATTTATCCTCTGTGAATAGACATGTTTTTAAGTGTGAATTTTGCAACTATGGAAGACACTAAATTTACAAAGCCATTTTCTTTCAATGAAAAGAGGGGATCCTGCGGCTACCATCTATCTGTTTCCAGAATCGAAAAAAACTACATGGCATGCAATTTCAGGACTTGAATGGCGTTAATAAGCAGTAGATAAGAGACTCGCTGCAAGTTTTAGATGGCCTAAAAACCTAGCTTCATGCTGCGACAAGTGTATACTGTTAAACAAATTATATTTAAAAATTGCAATGTATATGAAAAGGTACTTTTCGGGTTATCGAGATGCTCCAAATGTTGGTGCGAAATTTAACTAGAGACAGGAATGCCAACCCTAACGTTTTTTATAGCTTCATGAAAAGAGACTATTTTACTAAAATATTTGTATTTATTTTATTTTAATAAAATGGTCATTCTTTTCATGAAGCTGTATCGTTAGGGTTGCCATTCTTATCTCTAGTTATATTTTGTACCAACATTTGGTGCACAATACAACTGGTGTCCCAATAACCAAATGGTACTGATGAAAATTAATAAAATGAAATTTTTATAACACAATTCCCAGAACTTTGGAAGCATCCCTCATTTAATTCGTCCTTCTCACTAAAATCAAAATTTACTAGCCCACAATCAATTCCAAGTCATCAGTTTTTCAAGTACTGGTGGCTCAGTTGTTATCTGCCTCAGATTATATCAATATTGATCTCAAGCATCGACATTAGTTTTATATGCAAATGCAGTTTTTATACATGATATCAACTTAAGAATTTATGATCTTTTCTCGATTTTATGTCATGGAATACGAGCTATCTGGGCACAGTCAAACTTCTGCAGTTCCCTTTGGAGCTGCAACACAGTTTGAAAACTTATGGTGTAAGTCATAGTTAAGAGTTCTGAGTCAGACTGCACCATACAAAGATTATATTAACCTTTGTACTACGGCGCTTTTATTCCGTTACCCAAATACATTACGACTGTTGTACCGCCCATAGTCTAAAGGTTGAAGCAAAACAGTTTTTAGACATTTTGTATCTGAATCGCAGTTGTGCAAAATTTGCATTCAGAATAATTTACAGCAAATTTTTCTTATTTTGTACTATACTGTCTTTATTCTAAAACATTTCTGAAAATGATTTATGCCTTACATATATATTTTCTTTTTGTTTAGAAAACGATGGATCAGCTATTGTTGTGTCGCTAACAAACCAAAATGATGCAGGTAGGCTTATTTTCTCCTATGTGTACTTAGCTTAAAAAGAATTTTAATCCATGTTTATTATAGGGTTTGGTAAAATCCTAGTGTATGGTGTATTTGCTAAGTTGACATCTTATTGGCCATACTAACCATAAACAATAGGCTTTTATTCCGATACCAATTTAAGTAACAGTATTACAAATTGTTTTTGAAACTATTAACAGTTATACATGTATTAAAAATTAACTTCAGATAACTGAACTTATAAAAATTAATAAATTTAAAAAAATTGGTAAGAATAAAAGTTGGAATTTCAAATAATAAGCAATTACTTCATTAAATTAACTGTTGACATCTATTTCTAAAAGGTGGTAAAACTTAAATTTATTCACTAATTGTCTAAAATTAACAATAACCATTAAGACTTATCGTAAAAATAATTTTGCCCATCTCATCTAGCTATCACATTTGGCTTGTGACAAAAAATTTAAATCTTGCCGAGGCCACAACATTAACTATGATTTTACCTAGCATTTTTCAATAAAGCAAATTATAATATCTATTTAGTTAAGTTTTCTAGTAACTGCTGCCATACTCTGTTTGCTAAATTGGTCTTTCTTTTGTAGAATTATCTGTTGAAGAATTATCTGCTGATGATTCTAAAAATTCTCCTGAGAGCTGGTCTCCTTTAAAGGTATGATTCTTTTCAGTCTTAAATAGTTTTTTATTTGTTACTATATGTGTAAATAATAAATTGATTTTTTTGTTTTCCCACCATTAGGAAATTTAATACATTCCAATAACTGTTAAACCTTAGCTTTCATAACTAAGAAAGGAAAATCAAATGTAACATGAATTTGAAGTTTGAGTAGTCATCCTTGCCCACTGGCAATCTGCAGTCTGAAATTGATATTTTAAAGTGTACTGGTAGGGTATTGGTTTAATATCAATGAATTGAAGACTGAGAACAATGTTCATTACGAGTATTAATAAATAGATGATGAACTTGTGTGAGTTTGAATGTCCAAGAGTTACGCATCCAATGAACAAGATTGAGCAGAAATCCAAAAGCAATTGATGTGCTAGTTTTAACAAAACAAAGTGACCCCATGGACACTCACCCAATTTTGTAAGTTATTAGCTGGTGTTACAGCATAGCGTGAACGAATTTTTTTCCATAAATCTTTTTTGCTAGGTATTCTTTATTCTCTGCATATTTCCAATTTTTAAAGTGATATTTTTTAAAATTTATAAACAATAAAAAGCACTTTTCATTTCACCAAAGATTGGAGCTTTTAAAGTTACTGACACTAAATGATGTATTGTAAATTTTCTGTTATGCTTACTGAGAGTACTTTAAAGTAAAGCTACAGTGTATCGTTAACATTATGTATGAAGTCATGAATTTGTTTAAATGGGTCTTTTGTTATAGGAATGCATAATTTTACTGTATTTAGTAAATGTAATAAAATTTGTATGTATTTTAGTACTTAAAACTGATAAATTGCTGATAAACATTAAATAGAAGTTTTATTCAAAACATTTCATTTTGAACTTTTTTAAGTATCAAAGAGGCTTTACTTTTTACATAAATGCATTCGCATAAAGCACAGAAAGTTGTATATTAAACATTATAAATCAAGTATTAATTGACATGATTAATTATGCTTGTATTTTACTACTGATGGTGATTGCTTTTCTAATCAAATACCTGATTTGTATATTTTATGAATAGGACTTGATGCCTCTTAAATCTGTTTGTCGTTGCTCAGCAGACATGGTTCCTTGCCTTTGTAATGGTGAAAAGCTGCAGGTAACTTGTGAAGCAGAAGATTCGATAGATGGACAGGTTGGTATTTTATAAATTTAATACAGGTTGGTATTTTACAATACATGTTCAATTTGGGTGCTATTAGCATCTATTCAGGGCTTTTTCTACACTATCCTTAGTAATACACCAAGAATGGTTTGTTTTGTTTTCCTTAACAAGCAATGAATAAACAAAATTACAGCCAGGAAAAATATAACTGGAAACTCTTGATGGCATACTTTTAAAACTTAACAGAAAATACTTTTCCCAAGCTGGCTTCAGAGTCACTGGCTCAGTGGGTTTGCCCACTGCAAGTTGGTGGATTAGGTTCAATTTCCTCCCTGGGTTCTCTCTTCTGCATCAGTAAAACTTTCCTTGCATCTATGTCCATTTACTTCATGCTATTTGGCACAGCTTGGATAAATATGGCCCTTGCACTGTAAAACCCAAGGGGCCATCGTGACTCAGTGGGTATGCCCATTGCACTAGCAACCTGTGAGTTGTAGGTGGTGCATGTTCAATTCCTTCCTGGGTGTGTTTCATCTGTGTCAGTAAAACTTTCTTTGTGTGTGTATGTCCATTACTTGATATTGCATGTCTTGTGTCAGGCACAGCATGGCCAGGTATGGCCCTTGCACCATAAAAACCCAACAAACAACCATAGTTGCTCTGGGGTATCTATTGATATCCACTGGTGTATGTAGCTGATTTATCAACATTTAATTTTAACTTTAGCACAATTGTATATCAATTACTAAAATCTTTGGGAGCTCAAGAGATGTTAAGAACTACCACTGGGGGTAATAGTATCCTTTCATTCACTACAGTGGGCAACCTGGATCATTTCCATAACAAGGTTTGTAACAACTTAACATTTGTATTTTTCTAACAGAATGTGCCTAAAGATGTTTTCAAATTTAAATAGGTATTTACTGTATGTGTAGTTTTGTTTATGTATCTTGCTTTTTGAGGTCAAGAAACAGATACAATATGCAGAGTGAAGTGATGTGGTGAGGGCTGAGAAAATGTACTTATTAGCTAAAAATGCACGTTATATATTGTATTACATATGTCTTATTTAAAATTATGCTGAACTACAATATGGTCGAAAATTTTGTATACATGAAAAATCATTTACAATTTTTCTACTACACTTTTGGGTTCTGACCGATGAAGAACCTGAACCCCCTACTTGACGATGTCGGATCTTGGCAGAAGGGCCAACTGTAAAAGATTTACGATAGTCATTTGAAACAAGTGAGATCTCTGCTGTTTGCAAACTGAAAATTCATCGGGGGAATAGCAAGTATCTAGGCGTTATATAACAAGAATTAGTGTGTTTATACACAAGATTTTCTTTGACAGCATCTTTATCTAAAATAATCAATTTTCTCTTTTAGGCTTTTCCTTGTTCGAAAGATGTGAACCAGCAGTTTTTACTTACACCATCATCAAAAACCAAGCACAAAGTCTTGTGTGATACGCATTTATGGAGACTGCAACAACATCATTGTTGTCCTAAATGTGGTGTATTTTGTACGCAGGTATATCCTTATTATAATATGCATTTTCATTTTTCTAGATAGATTTGTACTTTGAATATCTAAAACTCATCAACCCTAATAGAAATGTATGATATTCCATAGTTGCAGTTTTTCAAATTTGGGCTTGAGGTTTAGTGTGATAATAAATTCATTCCCAATGCTTTTCTTTTGAATATGGTGAAATCAAAGGCTTTATACTTCATTCTACTAGAGATCTATTTGCATCTGTGTGGCATGTGAGTTTGTCACACAAGCAGTTCAAGATGTCAGACACACCCAGAATTCCAGACAAACAGTAGTTCATTTTTTATCTCAGAAAAAGGAAGCCCTATTGAACTCCTTTTTTGTCTGAGAAATGGTTTTATTGTAGTGATAGACTAGTGATTTAGTCAACTATTTGTGAAATCACTAGTCTGGCTCATGCGAGAAGGCAGTAGTCGTATGATTTTGAGTGAGTCTATTTAAATTAGGTGGTAGGTTGGAACACTTTCACAAGTGGCGTCTTTAGAGAGGATTCTGGTTTTAAGTTTATTGTTTGATGACCAAAGCAATAGCAGTGTTATCAAGTTGGCATGAGGAAAATCTACCTCTGAGTGCCATTGAATCTTTCGATATGGCAGCTTTTTGTAATGAGCTTTCACCTCATCTTTTTAAAATCAACTGACCCATGGTCGACTGCCTTCTCACTAGAGCATCACCATACATTGGCTTTGCTTTCAGGTTAGCAAGAAATACCATCTTAGAATCACAAGGTGACCAGTAGAATGCTAATCTAAGAACATTTATTAAAATCTGTCATTTCGACAAATAAATTTCATGCTGTGATAGCAGGGTATGGAAAAAATCATGTTTTTTTTTAAATGAAAAACATTGGATTTATTTTATTTATATCAGATTTTTTATTTAAATTGAAATTTTGTGATTTTAATTAATTCCTTTCCCGTATAAGTTTAAATTTCTTGGACATGAGACACAAATTACAGTGTAGTTTCTAGGTAGTTTTGTTTTATTTCAACATTATTATTTTTATGTAAAACATTAATGTATTAAGAAATATAACCAGGTAAATTTTGGAAAGCTTAAAATGTGGCATAGGAATTAGCAAAGTAAATCACATGACAGAGTAAATAGACAGTGTCCCAAATGCCAAGATGAGCAATGTTTTTCCATCTGGTTCTCAAGCGGAGACTTTAGATTTACTTGAGTTTAACCCATAACCCAGTGATTTGAATTTTTTTTACCCAGATAAATAAGGTTCCAGATCCTACGGACACTATGCTATAAATTTTTTCAATCCTACAAATTTAAGAATTTTTTTGCATTATATATTTATTATATGTAAATGAAATGTTTTGAATTACTTCAATTATTTTAATATAAAATAATTAATTGGTTCAAGACTTGCTTTTGAGAAAAATCATATCACCAGTAGAAAATAAAATAAAAGGAATTTCCATCTTGAAAAAATTCCTACTTCTCATTTATTTTTTAGCTTGGAAAAATAACTTATTGGTGAAAAAATTGTTATTTTTTGTAAGTTAACAGTAAAAAATGAGACAACATGAAAATACTTAAATTTGAAATCAAATGTCTGTTTTTCAAATTCTTTGAGCACATTGACAAGTATTTCATAGGTATATTCGAAGCACACAAAGAGGGTTTATATATATAAAACCCCAAAAAATGAAGTTTTTCTCTATGAATAGCATAGAACAAGTATAATAGCATCCCCCAGATAATGCCAATTCAGTGGAATTTTCAGCTTGCAATTAAATATTTATTAATTCCAATAGCTTGCTGCTTCAACCCATATTCTTTTCACAACATATTCACTCAATCATCAGATGAATGAATTAACTTTTACATACCAAATTTTTATTCCATAAATATTGAATAGTTATTCTATCAGTGTAAAGAATTCTAAAGGATCAATGCAAAAAATTTCCCAATAAATTTAAATAAAAATTAATCAATATATTACACAAAACAATGAAACTATTAAAATTGAATTAATAATTTGAGTGAATATATTTCGAGCATCACATGGTGAATGGTTTAAAATTGGCCATATGCGATTTATAGTCACATGGAATGTTTGAAACAACCAACACTTGTAGCAGGCTTGTGAGTGACACCTATTGGTCAATCGCACAAGATGGAAATGCTTGCCTGGTAATTATGATCCCAATCAGCAAATACTGTTATTTAGTGTCTTCAAAGATGGATGATTTTCAATATAATTTTTGGGTGAACTGTATGAGCAAAGTTTTTAACTTATTTGAATAAAATAACATGCATTTGTAAAAAATGCATGCAGTTATTTCATTTTCAATATTATTAAACATAACGGAAAGAAAAATGAAATTTGAAATTTTGATTTAAATCAATGATTTTTTAAATAAAAATCACTCAATTTAAATTGTGATTTAAATCGGCATACCCTGTGTGATAGATATCAAAAAGGAGCTGAGGTGAATCCGATTTTGTGGAAAGTAACTGCATCATTGACTGAAAATTACTTTATGTAAGAACTATAGTTCTAAAAATACATTTTTGATTAAAATATTAAGAACCTTTACTTTTATGCGGGCATCTTTTTAAGCAAAAAACCTTTCAAAAAGTCCTATTATAAAAAGATTGGTGATTTTTTTTATTTCACCAATTGTCAATGTAAATTTAGTCCATTTTCTAACTAATAGCGGACTGAAAAAATATATTTCAGATTTTTCTTTAAGGAAAAAATTTGCCAAGGGATTTCCATTTCGAAGTTTTGGTGCCAAGCCATGTCAACCATAAAAGAAAACCAGGAATCTGGTTGCTAGAATGATAACCTTAATAAGAACATATTTAGTTCTTTAATTTTAAAATTAAAATTTCGTGGCGAGAACTTCAACAGCACATTTTGTGCTTTAGCCTATTCATTTGCATCTGAGCAACTAAATTTGAGTTTGAGAGACTTTTTGCTATTATTTCACAAATGCTTTGGCTGTGGCAGCCCTGTTGGATTGTTGTAACTTATGGTATTTACCCTTAAACATTTCTATAACAAGCACTTCTTTTTATCAGGGTTCGTTCCTGCTCTGCTCATTTGCCCATCTTGTGAAAGGTGGCAGAGAGTCCCATTTCTTCCATCCAGACTGTCTTCTTGTTCCTGGTGTTGGCCTTCCCCCAAGTTGTCCTCATTGTTGCAGGTTCTCTGACTTCAAAAATGTACACTTATCGTTATCGGAGAACTCAGAAGCTCAAAACTCTAGTCCAGATATACCAGGGTGAGTTTGATTCCTTAGAATGACTTGCATTCTATTGCATTGAAAGTTCTATGCAGTGTTTTCCAGTTGTAAGGTAAATTCAAAGGAAAATATGACAAATAACACTTCTAGATTAAACTAACATAATTTTGAAGTAATTTTATGAGGAAGAAATCAGGGTTCCCTCAGAATTTTCACTTTAAATTTTAGAGCCTTTAAAACCTTAATGTTTGCTGAAAGTCCTTTAAATTTTTTTAAAGACTCAGTTTCTAAAAGAACACTACATGTTGTGCTTCACCTGCATTCAAAAACCAAGATCACATGTCTATAAATCAAGGACATAATGTGTTGGTATTTTAATACTGGGCCTTTGAGACCCAAGCATTGCAGCCCTGAGGCACATCTCCAGAAGATGTGTACGTGCTTCACAGACCCGAGGTACTCTAGTGATCTTTTCTTTTCATATGGAGTTTACTGTCTTTAGTAAACACGGGGGTCTCACTCCCAGGGTACTTAACCTTTATGCTAAGGCGCTTTTAATTCAGTACGACTGTTGCCCATAGTCTAAAGGTTAACTGATCTTTTTCTGTTTTGATCCCACTACTCTGTTATTCAATCCCTTTTTTCCTTTCACAACAGGGCCACTGTAGCCCAGTTGAAAGAATAATGGATTAGCAACCGGAGGGATGCGAGTTCGAAACTCGGTCCAGCCGAAGACTATGCACACTGGGCCTGGTGCTTGTTAAATCTGTCATGACCTCAAATGTCCTCATGTTGCTGTGGTGTGGAAGTTAGGAGAGTGGAGTGCCAGCTCATGTGTTGTTCATCTGACAAAGGTTCAAAATTATGAGGCATTATCCTTGAATCTTTCCCTTGGGGATTGATCCCATACCGTCGCCAATAGCCTGTTCAGTTGCTCCAGTGTGACATTAATTAATTACCTACCTTAATTCACAACACTTTTTTACTGGACAATGTCTTACGTTTGGCCCCTAACCATCCAGCCCAACCATTGCATTCATGATAGTATATTGAACTCTGCACTTTTGACTGAAGTCTATTTTGAATTAGTATGTTAAATTAGCCTTTAGAAAATGAAAAATAGCCTTGAAAAGGCCTTAAGAAAGCCCTAATTTTTCTGTTGCTTGAAGAATGGCTGCCCACACCATCACCTTACATGAATGCACAACAGTCATCGCCCCAACATACAGCCATACTTTGTTTGGACAAACGGGCCCAGTTGCAAGAGCAACGAATTAGCCACCAGTGGGTTGCGAGTTCTACTATGGTCCAGCCAAAGACCGTCATGAACACGGGGGTTGGTGCACGTTAAATCTATCGTGACCTCAGATGTCCTCATGTTGGCGTGGTATGGCAGTTTGGAGAGCAGGGTTCCAGCTCAGGTGTTGTCCTCATCATCTGACCGTGGTGCAAAATTATGTGGTGTCCTCTGATCTTTCCCTTCGGGATTGATCTCATACCATCAATAGACCATTGTGTTGCTCCAGTGCAACGTTAATTAACTACCAACTACCTTCAAACTCTACTATGATGTGAAGTCCCTCAGGTCAGAAATAGAGGAGATAGGTCAGATCCTGTACACTCCATTCTTCCCTGGATGTATTTCTATCTTCTGTGTCAGTAAAACTTTCATTGTGTGTCTGTCTATTACTTGATATTGTATTTCTTGTGTCTGGCACAGCATGGCCAAATATGGCCCTTGTGCCATAAAAAAAACATCAAACAAATCATAACCTACTCCATCAGTGAGGCCGTTGTAACTCAGAAGGTATGCCCACTTCTCTAACAACCTCCAAGTTGTAGGCAGCACTCCTGGGTAGGTGTGATTCCGCCCTGGGTGTATTTCTCTCTTCTGTATCAGTAAAACTTTTATTGTGTGTCCATTACTTGATATTGTACGTCTTGTCTGGCCCAGCTTGACCAAATATGGCCCTTGTGCCATAAAGTCCCGTGAGCCGTCGTGGCTCAGTGGGTATGCCCACTGATCTAGCAACCTTGGAGTTGTAGGCAGCACAGGTTCAATTCCTGTCAGGTGCATTCGTCCCTAGGTGTATTTCTCTCATCTGTGTCAGTAAAACTTTCATTGTATGTGTGTCTATTACTCGATATTGTATGTCTTGTGTCTGGCACAGCATGGCCAAATATGTCCCTTTTGCCATAAAACACCCAACCAACTCACCCCATAAGTTTTTTCGACCCTCGCTACATTGCTTCCCTCATGTCGCCCTTTCTTTTAGAATCGCAATATATCGAGGGAATAAAAATTAAAACGATTGTTTATTATTCAAATACCTATCAATTTTAAGTCTTTGTAATAATAAAAATCTCCCATATTTTATAGGAATTCTGATGTGCAAAATATAACAAGTGATCTTGAAAATTACAGCATCTTTATGCAAACTGTAAATACAGAATCAGAAAAGCTTGTTAATGGTAAATTATTTTGTGTTGCATTGTTTTTTACTATGGTACATAAATTGTCTACCTTGAAAATAAAAATTTTCTCACCCTTACTGGAACTTAGCCATTTATGCTCTCTTAGCATTCTCGTGTATATTCCATTTAATTTGTTTTGCAGGTGGCTTTGGTACTGTTTCTCAAAAACAAGAACTTCAATCGATGGTTATGGCAATAGCCAGCGAGAAATCTTTGCATTTGAGACCATCTGGGAAATGCCTCTTCAATCCTATTAAAAATGGAGATGTCAAAAAGGTCCTACAGTTAATAGGTAATATGCACAGGAAAACATGTATTTTCTGTTTTAATAGTATTCAGTATTTAATAATAATTTTGTAATTAACTTTACTAATTATGTTTCTCAAGTTAACTCTGAGCATCGCGAGAAGTGTACTATTACTCTTCTTTATAACAGGACTCATACATTTCTTCAAAATACTTATTTAGTTTTGAAAAATAGGCCCTCAAAGTGCTTTAAGTTAGGTGCTTAAAAACTGGTAATTTTTTAAAATTAAAAACCCAATGCTGATTCTGACTTCCTTTTCAACCACTGGCCATACCTGCCAACTTTTTCATTGTTCCATTTGGTAAAAATATATTCTGTGTTTTTCCTAAAAGGTGCTAGATTTGGTACAATTTTGTCTTAGAAGGTCGTCAAATTCGATTATTTCAACATTATTTAGTTTTGTCACATATTGTGAAAAGAATAATGTCCAGGAATAAGAATTGTAGGAAGAAATTAATAGAATCCTAGGCAAGTCTAAAATCAGTGAGAAGCACATGCAGGAAAAACTGCAAGTTGTGGTGTAATAATGTGTGCATGTCTCTCAGAGGGTGTATGAAGTTTTTCAGTTCAATATCTCATTTGCTGGCTTAAGTATCAATACTTTGACTATTATAAAAAATCGTTATTGTGCATCAATAAAACTTTGAAATTTCAAAATGGTTACATATCTAAAAATCCTGAATTTTTTTTCATGATTATACTTTTTATGTTTAGTGTTACAATATTTGTAAAATAGAGATATATTACTTTTTCAAAATCCTGCATACCTTTTCATGGACTTCAAATGTACATGTTATGCTACTGTCTGTCTACCACAAGAACTGCTAACTCCACAAAATCTGCACCTGTCTGTAGAAATCTGCACTAAAAATGGAGCTGTTTTACTGGTTACTGAGGTCTGTTCTCTCTTCCACTAACATTCGCCAAAATAAAAGACATTTCTCAAACTCATCCTGAGTGTTTGAAGATCTAGGTTTCCTAAGGGGTTTATTTTTCATAGTTTTGTAGCCAAGATGTATGTAGAGCTTGAGCTTAAATTTTTAAATATAGAGGAGGAAGACCTATTATCCTTGGAGTGCTGCCATTGAAGTGGTGTGATTGAAAGTAAAAATTGCCTTTGGATTGAATTAGGGTTCTTTCCATTCTTTTGGCGGCATTTCTGCACCAATGCAATTTCTCCATGACTTATGGTACGTTCTGTGATGGACTTGGAAGAAAATTCTAAATCTGTCCAGGTCTAACCAGCAATTCTTAAATTTTGTTGGGAATTTAATTTTTCTCCTAACTGCTTTATATGATTTGTCCATGAATGTTCTGAGATATTTGGTACTTTTCGGTTATCGGGATGCCAGTTGTAATTGCCAAACGTTGCCTTGAAATATAACTATAAATAAGAATGATATGGCAACCCTGACAATACATACAGCTTCATGAAAAGAGAATGATTTTTTATTAAAAACAAAATAAATACAGAAATTCACAAACATATGTAGGAAAATACAAAATGGATTTTATCATAGTTTCAGATTACACAGGAGGCATGAAGCTGCTGATATCCTTTAACATCGCCAAAAACATTTGTGTCTTATATAACTGACACCACATGAATTCAATTAAGTAAGAATTTAGGTGGTGGCTGACAGTGCTGTGCTGACATTTACTACACCATTTTGCACAGCCCATAGTCTTTCAACTGTTTGCTTATGGCATCCAGTATCAACCAAATTGTATAATCCATGTTGATTCCATGTTTCATCAAAATACTCATTGACAATCTCAGAGGGTCATTTTACATGAAGTTATATATCATTAGGATTAGCATTCCTATCATTCTTATCTCTAGTTAAATTTTGCACCAACATTTGGTGCACAATTACGACTGGCGTCCCGATAACCAAAAAGTACCAATATTTGATTACATTTGTTCTATTGTTTCCTTTCCGGTAAATAGAAGGTCCAAGGAAACGTTTCCTGATGAGTGGATATTTAGTTCTTTCTGGTGGGGGATAGTTTAGACTTATTTTTTCTGTCCAATTTTCAAATATTTTGAGTGCTTGGCCTATATTGCCCCAGTTGCCTTTCAATATTTTCTCCAATTATGAAGATAAAATCATCAAAGGCCCGTAGAAAAAAAGTCTGGCCATTTCATCTCTAGGACATCATCTGATAGCAGATTCCATAGTGCTTGGCCACTACAAGATCCTTGAGGACAGTGCTTTGTTTTCTGATAGTGGTGGAACAGCTCTCTTGGTAGACAGACAGTGCAATGATATTAAACATTTAACATTGCATATTACATTTCTAAAAGCTCTAGTTTTAATTTTAGTCAATGGTGTGAATCCGAACCACAAGTTCAAGACTCATAAGAATAATACTCCATTACACATAGGGGCATACTATGGATTCCCAGGAATAGTTCATGTTTTACTTCAGGTATTTTCACATTTTTATATAAGGCTATGTAGATATGTGTGTGTTCATACTTTTAAGCTATTTAAATAAATGTATCACAGCATGAAATTACCTGTTTACATCTAGAATTTTTAAATCATTGTAGATAAGCAAATGCTCAAATTCTCATGAAATTTGCTCATTCATACTTCAGAAGTTTTCTCATGTTCATTCATGTATTTTGTTGTAAAATGGAATGAATATTTCATAATTTTCTTGTGTTTTTGAATTGTTTCACATTCAGTATTTTGTTGCATTTATTCTATTTATTTCCCCTTTTCAACTCTAGTGAATAAAATGTTTTCATGTCTTGTCTGTGCATTCAAAGGTGTTTGCAGTGCTATTTATAAGCATTCACAAATAGTAAATTTGTACTAATAGGCATTTTACAGGGATACACCTGGTACAATGTCTTCACATATTTTGAATGACTAATAAATTGTGGTGAACTTAACCACCACTATAAAAATAAACTTTCAATATAGTAATATAACAGTGCAGCTATATTGCAAACAGCATTTTTTGAGAGACTGAAGTTGCAATCTTTCCACACTGCTACAGAATGCTCATAGTTCTGTTTCAAATTTATGTTACAACGTACTATATGGAGAAACAGATTGAGATTTACTTTGCAAACTTAAAATTAATAATGGGACAAGTTAAAAAGCAATGTTGCTGAATGTTTGATGTAAAAATGTGTTACTGTAATTTCTATGCAATGTTTCATTTTTCAGTATGGTGCGCTCATAGATGCTGTAAACGATGACCTAGAAACTCCTCTGATCATGGCTGTCGAAAGAAACCAATTGACAGTCGTGCGATATCTTACGTTTGCTGGGGCCCAGATTGATGTGAAGGTGACTTGCCTTTTTTCTATTACCTTTTGTGTGCTTTTTGTGATGTTTTTTCTGGTTGCTGGTGCATGTTAAATCTCTCGGGGCCTCAAATGTTCTCATGTTGGTGTGGTGTGGAAGTTTGGAGAGTGGGGTGCCAGCTCAGGTGTTTACCTCATCATCTGAACATGTTTCAAAGTTATGTGATTTTGTCCTTTGATCTGTCCCTTGGGGATTGATCCCAGACCATCGCCAATAGCTCATTGTGTTGCTCCAGTGTGATGTTGATTAATTACCATTACCATGTAATGTTTTTTGTTTATTTTTATTTAGAATAGTTATAAAATTATGCTACCATAAAATTGTTTAACATGGTATTAAACATTTATGTGCATTATTTTAATATTAGTACAAAGGTGTCCATTGCATGAAAGTAGATGAACCCTTTATATCAATACATTGGCGAGCACAAATCTACTAATTATTCTTTGTGTTATCAATGCATTGACAATTCTTTAAAATATATAAGATAAAATATTTTTGAACTTAGTTTGCTTTTAACTTAATGTAAAAATTTCCCTCTTCAGTTTAAATTCTGGATTAAAGGTTATTTATGTATCTATTTGAAAAGCTTATGGA
Organism: Meta bourneti; assembly: GCA_933210815.1. Classification (NCBI taxonomy): domain Eukaryota; kingdom Metazoa; phylum Arthropoda; class Arachnida; order Araneae; family Tetragnathidae; genus Meta; species Meta bourneti. The sequence continues at coordinate 16,775,451 of OW119929.1, forward strand.
AGTTTTTCACTTGTTATCTTTCTTTCACAATGTTATAATAAATGTCATTTTCCCTCGCAATAATTTGGTTTGTTTCCAACCTTAAAAATTTCCGTAAACTTGGTAAAAACGATACTATTTCCAATTAACAATTACTTTCTATCCTTTGCTTTTGCTATTTTTTCTTGTTGCATGTTTTTTATTTATTGTTCAATTTATTTTATTTGTTCCTAAGTTTTGTCAAAACGTTTTTATTCAATTTTCTCTTTCAAGAATGAAAATGGTTTAACAGCCTTTCATGTTGCATCAAAGAATGGTTCAAAAGAAATAGCTGAATTCCTGTTCAACACTGGAGATTTCAACGTCAACATCCAGGTAATTTCATCTTTCACATACAATTTAACTTGAAACTTCTGTTGGAAAATGAGATTCCCCCTTTTCTGGACTAGGATTTGCAAGTTACTGACATTCGGATTCTACAGTACCAATACAAATTCGCGATACCAGTTTTTAAGTTCTACTTAGCAGAAAGGGTGCTAGGCATTAGTCACTATTGTTGTCGTGTAAGCTAATCCCTAAAGTATAATCCCCCATAAAGGTAAAGATAACAATTAAATGTTACCAAGAAAACTGATAATTCATTTAAAACCCTACTGTAAACTACCACATGCATATTCATAAACTAAAACATGCAGCTTGGTTTTCCAGGATTGTTTTAAATTTCTAATGCAGATGTCAATGGGCAAATGTCCTCATGGAGAGAGAATATAGGTACAAAATATGTGTGAAAAATAGGCAAAGTAAATAAATAGAAACAAAAAGTTTAATATAAATAAGGTTATTAATAAAGAAAAACAAAATGTTCAATATATAAAGCTATTAATAAATAAAAACAAAAGTTCAATACATAAAGCTATTACAATGAAAACAGGATCTTTAGCCTTCCACTAATAGGAGAAAAGTGCACTACTAAACAATGCAGGACATACACCTTCACAGGGAACAGATGGGCTAGAAAAGACCAATGTGATGAAAAAGGACTTCAAGACAATTGTGTCCAGTCAGCAGTAGGAAAGTGGTAAGACTTTCCTCGGACGTTCCAGCAAATCAGTGCCGCTCCCTCTGTTTTGTCTGTTATTTGATTAGAGAGGATGAACATATTTTTGATTTTTAAACAAAGAAGAGACAGCAGATGTATATGCTGTCTCGATACTTCTAGACTGGATAACATCTGGGCCTCTTTCAGCAAGGGCATCTGCAGTCTCGTTACCTGTGATTCCATAGTGAGATGATTAACTGCAGAACAATTTTCTTTTGACACTCATCGAATAGGCATACATATGACCTGCTCTCTTCAACTCTTTGACAAGAAGCAAGTTTGTTCTGGTTCTCAATTGTGTGTATTGCAGCCACAGAATCCAAGAAAATCACTACCAGGATAAGAGATGCTTGAACCACTCGGATGTTTTAACGCAATACAAATTGCAGCAACTTCGCCTTCAAAACAGTGCTATTTGAGACCAATGGTAGGAAAGATCACAAACAATTCTGGCTCCTGCCTTCTCCCAAGCCCCCACCTTTATACCCATTAGTATAAATTCAATCAGTTTTCCAGAATATAATCTGTGGCAAAAAATTCACTGTATGGAGGCATTTAATTACAAAACAAACACTTATGTATCTAAAGATGCAACAATCTTCAAGTATTTCTGCTGTGTATTTCGGTTAGACCACCACTTGCTCTGTTCATCAATTACCTAAACAACAAAACTTCCACTTAGGTGTGCTCAAAAAGGGTAATAGAGTATTTTGAGCCCCATTTACTGGGTTCTTAATATTTCAAGGTCATCTAAGATAAATTTCTGTCTTTATTCTTGCATTAGCTGCTTCCAAGATCTATAAGTACAGTTTATATACATACCCCCAAGTGGTTTCGACTGGGATCCGACCAATTTTGCTAATGACGAGATATCTCGTCATCAAGAAATTGCCGATTTATTGGTAATGACAAGATCTAATTTTCTTTTAATGATGAAATATCTCGCCCATCAAGATCTGGTTGGTTTTGCTAATGACGAGATACCTCTTCGAGACAGCCACCAGGAGGGTTAACCAGTTTAGAGTCATTTCATATAGAAACAGGGTAGACAGCACTCTGCTAGTGAAAATGAATTGTTGGCTTATGTAATGTTTAGCCTGAATCCTAAACTATTTATTTCATGTTATCTTTAAAATAAATAATTTGGTTATTCGTTAAATCATTGAGGGTTTAAGATTAGCACTGCATTAGCAGTTTTCCATCTCTGCTCAATGTTTTGGTTACTGCTGTTCTCCCATCGGAATCTACTAATTCATTTTTACTTTTAGGATGAAGGTGGCTGGACTCCTTTGGTGTGGGCTTGTGAGAACAACTATTCTGACTACATAAAGTGGTTATTGGAGCTTGGGGCTGACCCCAATGTGAGAGACAATGTAAGATTTCTTAATTTTCTCACTTGATTTCACTTTTTTCCAAGTCTGCCTTTTCTCATTCACCATACCTACATTGTGAAGCCATGGATTGATGAGGAAGCATTTTAATGAAACAAATAATTTATTTAGAAAAAGTTGAGATAATTATGTACGAAAAGAAAAGTAGATTCCTATAGCATCACATCATGAGTTAAAACATTAGTGTAAAATAGTCTTATTAAATTCCATGCGAAGTAAACAATGTAACATCACAAGTTGAGTTGTAAGTATGCTTTAGCATTGGATAAAAATATCCAACACATTGCTTAATCTTTAATCCACAGATTTGATTCATTACAGGATGACTACCGAAAAATATAATTTTTATGAATATTTATATAGTTAGTGATATGAATCACTTAGTTTTAGAAATTAATTTCATGAATTGATAAATATCATTCAGCATTAATGATAAATAATATCTAAAATCATTGAACATAAATTTATGAATCATTTCAAATATTTCATTTTATGAAAAATAGTTGTGTATCAAAAATTGGCCAAATCATTTCTACTGTCAGAAGTTAAGCAATTTTTATTGTTAAAACATTTTTTCACTAATATTCTTACTTTTGTGGATAGGAGGAAAACACTGCTTTGCATTGGGCTGCCTGTACTGGTGATAGTGAAATACTGATTATGCTTTTGGACAGCGGATGCAATCTTACGTTTGTAAATCAGCGAGGGGATTCTGCTCTGTAAGTATTTAAGTACAACATTCGTGAAATATATCACTTTCTTTTACAAATTGGTATTTGAATGTAAATTAGAGTTTTTGAAAAGAAAAATTTAATTGGTTGAAATTTACTTAGTACTTATCAATAATATTTGGGGTTCTTGAGTATCTGCTTTCATGTGACTTCTAAAAGATACATAGTTTTTCTATCTGGTTATCTATCACCCCAAAAGTTTCTGAAAAAATGTAACATTTATATTTAAAGTAGTTAATTAGATATTATTTGTTCGAGTAATGGTTTTACCATTAATGCTTTCTATATCTGCTAATTTATTCAATTTTCAGAATTAATGATTACTTATACTAATCCCAGATGCTGTATTCTTCAGGGTTATTGATCAAGATCTTTTTGTTAATAATTTTTGAGCTAGATATCTACATTCAGTTTTGCACTTAAAAAACTGTCTCCTACCATCAATTATTCCATGATTTGATGTTTAACTAAAAATGTATGTTATTCTAATCCATCAACCACATTCTTTTCATTTATTCTGTATATATTTTGTTATACACATTGTGTACAAACTCAAATAAATGTCATGCTATAAATAACATTAAGTATTGCTGTTAAAATTAAATTACTATTAAAATCAACCATAGCATATACTGCAGTAACACCTTGAAAAACAGAAAAAAGAACAGATATTGCTCTTTTTGTACTTGTCCCCCTGATGAATTTTGTTCAATCTGTTTCTTTAGAATTGGGAGTTCAAAGGGCACTGGTTTCAAGCAGTCGTAAACTGAATTGGTAAAAATGTTAGGCATCTCGAAAGTATGGACTAGTAGGAATTAATTTTAAAAAATAGTCTACCATATATATGGTAGACTTTTTTCACATTTAGTTTCGGTTTTAAAAGTTTTAGTATCAATTTTGTGTTTAACTTGTAGTTGCACATAATAATTTTAATTACAAATGTGTTTTTAATGCATAAAGTGTGTCTTTATTTCTAATAAGCTGATTTTTCTTAATCCTCAGTACATCCTTGTCTCCTAAGAAGCACAATTATCAAGGGGTTAATTTGTAGCAGTTTTTTTTTTCAGATAACTATTTTATTAATTTTTATAGCTACCTCTACTTTTTCGTAGGATTATTTTTGCTGCGAGTTGCACATCAGCCTTAATACATGTTTTTTGTTCATTTCTTAAATTCTGGATATTATAGGCCAGATTTAAATCAAAGCACTTGAAAATTTTGCTTCATTTCTTTGTTTTTAAGTATCACTTCTGTGTTTCAGGCATATTGCTGCACGGAAAGATAACTTTACATGTGTCAAGTAAGTTTGCGTACTTATTTTTTAAATCTACCTTCATCTATATGTACTTACTAATTCCTATGGAGTGGCTAGTTTCTATAGTTAATGATAACTTGCTACTAAACTGCAGAAATCATAGTAACATTACGTATTTTGTCATAGCTAAAATATTTCTTAATTTCACTGAAATGTCCTTTAATCCCAATTCATCATATTTTACTGTCAGAAAATAGCATAGCATGAGTTTTGGGATTTCAGTAATGAAAAGGGTGCTTTTTAATTTTAGTCAATTGTAAAATATTTTCAAGTGAAATAGTAAACTCCAATTTGAATTTCCTGCGAAAAGTTATTCAGGGCTGATACAGGTGACTAGAGCAAGCAAAATCATCTCAGAAGCTCCTATTTTCAAAATTTTGACTTTTTAAAAGGTTACCAATGGTCAACGAAAATATAGTCCCTTTTTTTGAACTAATAGAGGTAGGATAAAATATGTTTCAGGGTTTTCTTTGGAAAAAATTTTCCAAGGAGTCCCTAGTCATGGCAACCATGAAAAAAAACCCATCAAAATCTGGTTGCTAGATAGTCATGAAAACCTTATTAGGAAAATATTTAGTTTCTTAATTTTAAATTTTTGGTCAGATCTTCAACATCTGTTTCATACTTAATTTGCGACTTTTGTAGTTCAGCTGACTCATTTTGTATCTGAGTAACTAAAATTGCTACTAAAATAGGGTTTTAGAGGAGACTTTTATTCCTACTATTCTTAAAAATTTATGCTGCTAATGCTATTTCACAAGTGCTTTGGCTGTGGCAGTATTGACAATACCATAGTATTGTTTTTTCTTACTTTTACCAAGGAAAAACAACCTCGATATAAATTGCTGCATTTGTAAATAATTTGTATTGTTAAGTTTCGTCCTTATTTTTTAGATTGCTCCTTAAAAGAGGTGCTCCCATCGACTGTAAAAACAAGGAGGGCGAAACACCAATCCTGGTATGAAATTTTTTGTTTATGTATATGACAAGGAAAGTTGAATGCATATACCTTTTAACAAGGTTCCTACAGGCCTTAGAAAGGCCTGATTTTTCATTTTAAGTTTTAAAAAGCCTTGAGGGTCTCATTTTTCCCCCAAAACACTTCATTTTCCTATATTGAAAATTCATGATCAGTGACATGTGACCCTAGACAAATAATTTGGCAATTTTAATGAGTCCCATCCAATACAGGGGCCGCTGTAGCCCAATTGGAAGTATAATGGATTAGCAGTCGGAAGATTGCGAGTTCGAGACTTGGTCCAACAAAAGACCATCATGTACACTGGTACTAGTGCACATTAAATCTGTTGTGGCCTCAAATGTCCTCACATTGATGTGGTGGGGAAGTTTGGAGAGTGGTGCGCCAGCTCAGGTGTGACCTCGTGATCTGGCCGTGGTGATGTCCTCGATCTTTCCCTTGGGGACTGGATTGATCCAGGACCATCGCCAATAGCCCGTTGTGTTGCTGCAGTACAACCTTAATTACTTACCATTACCCATCCAATACATGTCTTTCCTTGAAACCACTAAAACATATAAATAATGCTTGACCTTAGACCAGTATCATTACTCGATCAGCACCCATGGTAGTTTCATTACCTGTGCATGAGTTAATCTACTTAGATCTGTGTTTAATGTAGCCGTAAAATTTCATAAAAATGACCTTGAAAGGCCCTGATCTCTAATTTTTCTTTTGCTAAAAGAGTGGGAATCCTGTTTAAAAGTTTCTTGTGATATCTAGATTCCCAATTTTTGAATTTATGTACTAGTTTCAAGCCAAAAAACGAAGCTTTGTTCTTATATTGTCTATTAAAAGCAATGTATATAGAAGTGATTTAGAATGGTTATCTCACATTCTCCCTAAAGTGAAATTAATTAAAACTAGTTAAAATTATTATGATTTAATTTGGACCTAGTAATTCTGTTCAAGGTAAAATGTGTAAAACTTATTTGTTTCATATTAAAATACTGTTATTAAAGGTTTTTATTGTATAAATATGGTTCTAACTCTGTTTTCATCACCTATGTTAAGTGTTTCTAAATCTAATTGTTCTCAATATTAATGAAATATAAAATAATTATTTGGTCTAATTTGTATAATTTTCATTGCTTTCAACATGATTCAGCCTTCTGTTTTGTTTTCAGTGCTGTGATAATGGTTCAAAATCACTGAGAATTTTAAAACGACATCTATCTAAAGCTTTAAGAATGGAGAAAATTTCTTTGCTACAGAATGTTGTTTACAGGTATGATTTGAAAAATTACACTGTTATACTTTTTTCAGTTCCTTTAAGATTTCTGTGGAAAATGCTAAATGCTTGATCCTAAAAAGTACTCAATAAAGTAACTAACATTTAATGAAGCATTTTGAAATATTTATTAAGTATCAGATTTTCCTCCGAATTTCTGTACTTGTAAATTATTTCATGTAAGTGTAACAATATGAGTAGTAACAAAATAAACTTTGAATTTAAGTTGTAAATCATAAAATGCACATATCTGTTGTGATAGTTTTAAGGATAGAAACACTACTAAGTCATAGAATATATATAGTGTTCCTCAGCTGGAATTGTGCTCATCTCTTATTTAACTCATTGTTTTTGATGTTATTGTCATTTTAAATCTTGGCTCTTTAAGTGTAGTGTAATCTGATAGATCTTTAGTGTTAACCCAACAGGCTAACAATCTAGCAGAGTAAGGTATGCTATGGAAAATGCTTAATTTAGCACACAGTTGAAAATGAACACCACATGGTGAGACTTAAAAGATTTATTAGAATAAATATACATAAAAATATATTTGCAAGCTGATCCTGCAGCTAATGTTTAAAAAATAAAGATATTCGTGATGTATAACTACGAAGGGAACCAACACGGCTCACAAACATCAAACGGATGTCACTAGTACATTGTAGAATATGACTAGGATAAAAATCGACATATATCAGTCTTGACCAATCAGAATATAGGGGCGTTTCACATGCAAAACTGGCCCGATTTACATATCCATTGAAAGATCCAATTGATCAAGAGTAACATGATCTGAAGTGAACTCAGGCTGTTTATAAACACAGTCAAGAGAACAGAATATCCAACTGTTAGTTGTATATTATGTTAAGTGCTGCATGAGACATACTGATGTAAAATGTAAGACAATTTTATTTGGATACCTCAATATTTATAATTTTTAATGTAGCTTGTCGAAACATTAGTACTGTCACTGAACCTGGTGTTTTTATGAGCCGCCTTTCTTTCTCTAATGGGTCCACAGTGGCCCAGTTGGAAGAGTAATGGATTAGCAGCTGGAGGGTTGCGAGTTTTAATCCAACAAAAGACCTTCGTGTACAAAGGGTGCTGTCTGGCATGTTAAATCTGGCGTGACCTCAAATGTCCTCATGTTGGCATGGTGTTTAAGTTTGGAGAGTGGGGTGCCAGCTCAGGTGTTGCCTCTTCATCTGACCATGGTTCAAAATTATGTGGTGGTGTTCGCAGACCTTTCCCTTCAGGTATGATCCCCGACCGTTGTCAATAGCCCTTTGTGTTGCTCTAGTACTACGTTAATTAATTACCAACCAACCTTTCTCTAATGACACCACAGATTTTGAGCAGAATGAGGGTTTTTCAACACTAAATTATTTTACATAGTGCAATTTCTCGCACTATTCCTTCCACATCATTTTGGGTTGTCTTTGTAAAATTTTCTATAGTGTGGCAAAATTTGACTTTTAAGGACCAGGGCAAGCATTGCTGCTGTTCTAAATACAGATAAATTATGTTCCCTAAAGTGAATCTACCTTCACATACCACTTTAAAAATAGTTGTATGTGAGAGTCAGTTGTGATCAAAAGTATTTATTCTGTATGTGAGGGATTTTCAGTGTAAACAAACCAGACGTTCTGAAGATTTTTCTGCTGTCCAAATGCTCTTGCATGATACATATTGAGATTGCCTTAAAATGTAGTTTATTGTCGTTTCAACAACTGATCTAGTTGGTGTAGACGTATTAGCTAGCTTTATCATTTTGGAATTCTTATTGGCAAAGTGCTTAAATGGTATTAGAAAACCAAGCCAACTGATGTCATGTTCAGAATATGTACAGAAAACATGAATCGACGCACAATCTTTTGCAGACCATCTATATTTAGCTTCATAGAAAATGCCTCTCATACCTTAAATCAGTACTATTAATGGTTTTGATTGAGTTACAAATATATATGTGCCATTCTTTTTCATCTGAATTCTCCATTGCAGTGGAATCTTATCTAGATAGCCACGGTTTTCTCCTGATGCATTTCAATGAAAAAGAGCCCCACTAAAGTAACTCGCTAATTAACTATATTGTTAAGGCACATAAAACATTTTTTCCAAAAGTACTGATGAATTTTTCTGAAATACAGCCCCTCTAGACATTGGTGCCCAGATCCTCTGCTACCCCTCTGGTGCAGCCCAAAAAGCTAAAGCAAATTAATTCAGCATTTTACTAAACAAATTCACCAATGTCGTTTATATGTGTAGGCATAGTATAATACGCGAAAAATAGCATTGTGATATGTGGATTTTTCTATCCTTTGGTTATGGATGAGTTTCATCTAACTATTTTTCGCGTATAATGTTTTTAACTATCGCTTTCCCTCCCAAAGGGATGTTTCTCGGGGTTCCGAAGCTTATCCTATTCAAGCTGTGAATGAAGTTGACGAAGAAGAGTTTATCATGGATTTCCGCTACATTACCAGTAATTGTTACTCACCTGACTTAAGGATTGTCTCTACTGTTGACAGCATGCAGGTAAGTTAACAAAATGTATTTGTTCTGTTGATAGTAAAACAATCGTGTTTTGTGTTAGCTTTCAATGCTTCAATACTAAGTTAGTTCATTGTCCTCCATGCAAGGCAGTGCAAATTTCAGGTTGGTGAGGTAATAACTAATCATTTTAACTTTATATTAATTACAATCTATATATATATTTAACAAATGTAAATGGTGCAGAAATTGACATTTGTATATTGGCAAAGGGCAACAAAACGATAAGCATCAACCACCATGGGATTCATTCACCAATGTTTCCCGCTTAGGTTAAATGTGCTTAATTTAAACTATGGAGCTGCATAATAGTGCTTAAACTGCATGAAAGAGCTTGCTAGTCTAATGAAATTCTTTAGCAGTGTGATTACAGAAGGCTAAAAGAAATCTGGAAGATAGAAATCAGTGCAGAAAAAAACGTTAACAAATGCAAAAATATGTTTGGATGTCAAAAAATACCAAATCGCCTTTGAAAAAGTGAATGGGATGCAATTGAAACAAATGTTTGAAGTTAACATGACTGAGGTGTGCACTGATTGCTGTACACTGTATTGAGGAAATAATACCAATACACGAAATGCTGCTTTGTATTCGTGCTTAATTTTGTTTTATTTAGATCTATAACACGTGCATATTGATGCTTCTTTTCATTATAAATGGATTAATATGATATCAAATATAAATAATTACTCTTCCATCAATAGATATGAATGATTAAAAATTATTAGTGCAGGTGCCTAGTGCACAAGTCTGCCATTTCAGTTTATTATGTCATGATTATTATACTGGTTTGGGGATCTTCAGGATTGGCATCAGATTATTGTCTAGATTTTGACCAGAAATGTAAATAATAATTTAAACTAGTTTTAAGATTGTAATGCAAAAGTCCAAAGCTTTCATGAATCTAAAAAAAAATAATATTTAAAATGTAAATATATTTAGCAATGTAGATTCTTTACTGACTCCATTCTTAGAACTCTGGCTTTTGTTCTTTTATATATTATTTATTTTTGGTTCTTTGCATAAACTGCTGATTAAATTCTGCAACAAATGATTTCTCTGTTACTTACTATTTCCTTTTTTTAAGTATTAGACATTTATTCTTATAAAGTCCTGCATTTTAAATCAGATTTTTTAAAAGTGAACAAGGCATTCCTTCTGTGTTAACATAATCTCATAGCAGGTCTAAACAAAGTAATTTATGTAGCTATAAAAATTGTCTTGTGATTCTCATGTTTCTGTAGTAGACATTTTCCCACTGCTTGAAATAATATAGGAATTAAGTACGATTATAAAGCTTTTTTTCCTGTGAGATTTTTGAATCTTCTAAAACTCAGCTAGAACTCTGGACGTGTACTATTTCATATCTTAAATTAATAATTATTCATTTGAAGACGATTCTTATTATTTTTCAGGTTTGTTATTGCAGAGATAATTGCAGCTCCAGAGACTGTTCATGTGCTAGGATTTCTAAATGCTGGTATGATATGGTAAGTATCTTGATATTTATCTTACATGAGCATAAAATATTGCCATTTTATGTTCATGACTTTTAGAACTTCCAGACAACCTCACGCGTTTGGCTGTATGGCTCTTTTTTACCTGTCCCACATGAATTTCAGTTTGCAGTCCCAATCTTTCTTTTGGGAGATCAAAGGCTTGCTTTTTAAGTGTCGCTTGTTTGTAAATTACAGGTTAAACCTATGGGGAATCAAAAGATCTGAGGACTAGGTCAGAGGTATTTCTCATTGAACTAGTGACTCCAAATAAATAAGTAGGATGCTACTCCTTGAATACAAAACCACTTCCCATGGATAATCAAAAGTATTTTGAGCCTCTAGTCTTGAATATTAGATGACAGCACGCAACCCAGCTCCTAGAAAAAGGTAAAATTGAGTTGGTATGAAAGATCAACAGCATATAGAAGAGAAGGAATATCTGCTTTCACAAATATTCTTAACTGTTATTTTAACAGGTTTTATCCCTGATTTCTTTTGGGCTGCTGTAACCCAGATCAACCAGAGGGTTGCGAATTCGAAACTCGGTCCAAACTAAGACCGTTATGTACACTGGGGCTTGTGCACGTTAAATCTGTCGTGGCCTCAAATCTCCTCACAGTGTGGTGTGGAAGTTTGGAGAGTGGGGTGCCAGCTCAGGTGTGTTGATCTCGTCATCTGACCATTGTTTAAAATTACGAGTCATCCTCAGATCATTCTCTTCGGGATTGATCCCAGACCGTCACCAATAGACTGTTGTGTTACTCCTGTGCGAATTAACTACATACCCTGATTTCTTTTGCTGTTTGAGAAAAAGCTGTTCTCTCCATAATGAGGTTTTACTAACCTGTCCACAAAACCATACATGTAAAATAAGGGACCTTATGTGTAAGATGAATGAATCAGTTGTAAAGAATAAATTGATCTCAGGCACAGAGACCAGATATTGCCCTCCAAATAATTTTAACTGACCCTTTGACCAAGTATGGCCCTCCAAATAACTATCAGATATGACTGCTCTCCGGACAGGTTTACTTGGCCCACAGACAAGATAATTATCCTCCAAATACTTTTTCCTGGTGCACAAGACCACAGATATTGATTCATAAAAACAAATATTTTAAAAAGTAACAAGTCAGAGCCTAGTGTTATTTTTCAAATAGCTACTTTGAAATTTCCACAAGCAGATTTATATTGTATATTCTGTTTAATTTGTTTTAGTATTAAGTAACATTTCATTTAATGTATAATTTGTGCCTTTTCATTTCTAATGAATAAATTTTTGATGTTTTGCCCTTTTTCTTGTCTCTGAAGTAGTGAGATTTGTCAAGGAATTACCGCAATTGTTTCTAGTCATGCCATCACATCATACCTTCTCGAATAAATATAGCTCAAAATGTATATCTCTTTTGTTTTCCAATACATTGATCTAGTGGTCACTGAATTCCGCATTGAAAGATTCCTGGTTTGAATTCAGAAAAGTCATGAATGTTTGTATAGAATGAGTGAGGTGACACTCTGCCCTTAGTGCACTGGGATAATGCTAAGTGGTTCACAAATTCTCCCTTGTAGCGTCATAATTATTAAGTTCAATTGGCTGGGCATTAGCAAAACAAACTTTTTCATTTAACAGTATTAAACTGAAACAAACCATGGAAGTCAAACCAGAAAATATGCTTCATATTTTAAATAAAGTTAGTTCCAGAAATTTGGAAGTTAAATATGCTTAAAGATTATCAATTTTTTATTGAAATTTGCTTTTTTAGTTGTGTTAGTATTCTTAAGGTACAATGTATCAATCCTATGGTATAAATACTTTGAATGGCGGATTATATCTTGGTTCTTATGGAGGAGCTGCAATATAAGAATGACCATCTTGAAGCCAAGTGTTTAGTAGTCTGATTCTGAATGTAACAGATCATATCCAAATAAAACAACATGTTAATTGCAGATTGGGGATTGTTTTCATAATTTGTGCAAAATAAATGTTATCTGATTTTTGCTGCAATTTATTAATTTTTTCCTAGAGTGGACGTTTGCTGTCTGAGTTTGACTTGAATGACCCTCCAACTATCTTTGAGTGCAACAAAACCTGCCACTGCCCCAAAACTTGCATCAACAGAATTGTACAGAAAGGCCTGAAGTATGATTTTCATTTGTTAACTTATAAATTTTAGCACAATTTCTCCATAACAAGAACATAAGGTACAAACGAATCATTTACCATCTTTTGTGATAATGTAGAATTTTTGCCTCATGCAATGCTTGGTGGATAAGTGTCTTCTAATTATTTTTACAAGTAACTGATAATAAACAGAATCGTCATTGTTTGAGTAGTGAACGAAAAATAATGGTCAGGTCAGAAAAGACTTTCTGACCAAATCTACTGTTTTTTCTAGCATTGCTGGCAACCATACCTTTATTACATAAAAATTATATTTACATCATATTGATCACTGTATTCGATTACCAAAAACACAATCAAAATTAAGTTAAGGAGAATCAAAAAAGTTCATTAAATTATCTGAAAATATTACTAGCAATGCAGTGTTATTTTAGTAACAGATGTTGCACTGAAGTCAGCATTTTTTTACTATCAAATGGCAACAGATAACTTTTCATTAGCAAAACAAGATCAACCGCTAGGGGAATTGTTAGCCAATTTTGCCTCTTAGTTTAAATATGCTTGATTTGAGCTTTATGGCACTGTATAATGACTAAAATTACATGAGCTTGCTGCATTAATGAAATCTTTCAGAAGTCTGATAACGGCAATATGAAATGTGAAAGATAGAAATCTGAGCAGAGAAGCAAATGAGATAAGAAATGTGTGTGAAAATAGATTAATAATACTGAATCACCTTTAAGCCTGGCCACACACATGAACAGCATGCGACGTAATATATCGTGTATTACTACTTGCTACTAATCTTACACTGGATGTTTCTGAGTTGTCTGATACAGAAATGATGCTTTGACTTAATTATATTTATGAAACCAGATGTGCATAGTGATTGAAGCCAAAAAATTTTCTCTTCATCCAATTTGCTCTTAATCTATTATGGTTAAACATTTCCTGTAGTGAACATGAATAAATTTTTTGACCATACACATTCATGTGTTTCCATCTTAAGCATATGAAAATAAACAAGTTTTTCATGATGATGTCTTGAATTGCAAACTTTGAGGTTTTGGATTCGATAAAAAATTTCTGATGCAATCACCAATCAACCTTAAAATTTCTTGGTCCTCCATTAGACAGCAATGAACATTTAGCCTTTGTTGTGTGTTGGAGAAATGTTTAAAAAACTGCTGTGTATGGATCTTTTAATGAAATATAATGTAGTCTATTTTTATTAAATGATACCTCTCCCTTTGTGCATTTGAAAAATGTGTCTACTCAAACAAATAATTTGATCTAAAAACACATTAAATTTTTAAATGTTATTCTCTTTGTGTTACAGAATTCCACTTCAGCTCTTCCGTACCCTCAATATTGGCTGGGGTGTGAGAACATTAAAAGAAATGCAAAAAGGAACATTTGTCTGCGAGTAAGAAAAATGGTTCATTTTCATGTTTGAGATTACTTAGTGTCTTCTAAGATGTCAAATAAATATATATTTGGAATTGTATAATAGATATTTTGTATTTGTTTTATTTAAAATTTTTATTGTATTCTTATTCATCTCATTTTACTTGTTCAGGTACATTGGTGAAGTGTTGGCTGGAAATGAAATCGCCGAAAGAGCAGATGATAGCTATCTCTTTGATCTTGAAAGCAAAGTAAGGTTTTTATTTCAAAATCCAAATTTCTTTTGATGTTTCTTGTGTGTGTGCTTCCTCTTTTAAAACCGGGGCCATTGTGGCTCAGTGGGTATGCCCACTGCGCTAGCAACCTTCGAGTTGTAGGCGACGCCTGTTTGATTCCTGTCAGGTGCATTCCTCCCTGGGTGTATTTCTCTCTTCTGTGTCAGTAAAACTTTCGTGTGTGTCTATTACTTGATATTGTATGTCTTGTGTCTGATGCAGCATGGCCAAATATGGCCCTTGCACCATAAAACCCCCAAAACAACCAACCTCATTTAAAAACCATTATACTTGGTTCTAAAGATTCTATATTAATAAATTTGCTGTTTATCAAATGCCAAAATAGATATTTTATTTGTAATCCTAGCCCTAGCGTATCAGAAGGGACCGTAAAGCAACAAAACTCAAATTTCATTGGTGATGAGTTATAATTGTTATTTAAATGCACTTTTTTTCCTAAAGTTTATTTCCTGGAATTGTTTTTATGTATTGCCCTCAAATGAAAGAAAAGATTGTATGCATTCCATATCAGCACATCCATTCTATTGAATTAAAATCAATCTGTTCTCTACACTTTTCTTCACATCTAACCTGGGCGTGATGTGAAAGTTTGGAGAGTGGAGTGCCAGCTCAGGTGTTGTCCTTGTCATAGGACCGTAGTTCACAATGACAAGGTGTTGTCCTCCGATCTTTTCCTTCAGGATGGATCCCAGGTCATCGGCAATAGCTCATTGAGTTGCACCTGTTTGGGATATACCTTAATTGTGTTTCATAATTTGTTCTTAGAAAAATCTTAAGTTTTTAACTTTCCTCAATGAATGCATACAACTCATTTCGTCTTTCTTTTCAGACTGGCGATATTTGTATGGATGGGCGATTTTATGGCAATGTCGCAAGATTCATCAACCATAGTTGCGAACCCAACTTAGTGAGTGTTCGTGTTTTCATCGAACATCAGGACTTGAATTTTCCCAGGATAGCATTTTTCACTTTGAGGAATGTCGGAGCATTTGAAGAATTGTGGTAAGTCGTATCTTTCAAGTATTTCTCTTGCTTTTGAAAATATTTTATTTTCAAAACTATTTTGAGTTTTGAATATCTGCTAAACTAGGACTGAATTAGTCTTATTTTTACACTACACAATAATTCTCTATTCAAACTTTATTTAGAAAATTATTACAATGATATCCTAATGCCTTGAATATGGTTGGAAATTTTAAAATGAGACAATTAATTGGTGAAATACTAAGTTAAGACTAGTGGTGGAAAACGGTTGACTTTGGTCGATTGAAACATGACTGGGACTGATCTAATTAAGTTGAACTTTGATAATGTGCTTTATAGAAATATATACTAGTATACTACTTTATAGAAATTTTATACTATATATTTTCGGAAAGGGGTTTCTGAAGATTTTTCCATTTGAACACTGGCTCAATCAACAAGAATAACTTATCTAGTATGATGCATTTTTTATTTTAGCTACTAAATATGAGTAGGACATGTAAGTATAGTGTAAGTTGAAATTTATTAACAATGATTTATTTCTGTAAATAATTGTTTATGAAGTAATACAGCAAAAAGCTTGTTAGAGTTATCTTATTTAAAAGTGTTCTACATGTTTATTTTTTAAGCCATAGGTTCCTATCTAATTAGCCCTCATAGCAAAACATGGCTATAAGTGGAGGTTCTAAGCCAAAGTCAATCTAAAAATGAAATTCAAAAACGGCTTGATGAGGAATGTTATGTTTAAGTTTTAATTTTGTGTTTGCTGTTGAAAATAGAAACAGATTAAGTGCAAAACCAAAAATTCTACCTTGCCATTATTTTGTTTTAATAATATCTTTTAAATATTTTATCTAAACTCTGCATTTACCTTGTCTGAAATGCCTAAATCACTGCAGTAAAAAATAATCATAATCAAGAAAGTTAAATTGACCCCTGCAAGTGGCTGCAGTATATGCAGGAGTCCTAAAAAGGTCTCAATTTTTCATTTTAGTCTTTAAGGGCCCCTGAGGAAGTCTTTACTTTTGTTGCAAGTCCTTAAGCATTTTTAAAAAGCCTTAGTTTCTACAAGAATGCTGCATATTTCGTTTCACCTGCATTCAAAAACCAATAACAAATATAATTGTCCAAAGTCAAGTGCCAACAAAAATCGGAAGCATATAACTTATAGGTTAGCTAAAATAAATGTTTTTAAAACAGTCTGAGACCGAAATTTAATGCTTGTGAAAGTTTTTCATCTGTGCTCTCGCATGTTAATCTATTGTGATCGATGTAGAGTATAACCTTTAGAAGGCCCTAATTTTTCTTTTCCTTGAAGAATGGGAACCCTGAGATTAGTGCCCTCTGGGGCACACCTCCTTTAGGTGTGTACAGGCTTCACTGTCCAGAGGTACTTTAGTGATCTTTTCTTTTCCCAAAGGGTTTGTGTTGGCGTGGTGTGGATATTTGGAGAGAGGTGCCAGGTCAGGTGTGACCTCGTCATGACTGTGGTTCAAAATTATGTGGTGTTCTCGGATCTTTCCCTTCAGGTTTGATCCTGGACCATTGCCATGGACCGCGGTAACCCAGTTGAAAGAGTAACGGATTAGAAACCGCAGGGTTGCGAGTTCGAATCCTATCAAAGACTGTCGTGTACAAAGGGGGCTGGTGCCTCAAATGTCCTCACATTGCCATAGTGTGGATATTTGGAGAGGGGTGCCAGTTTAGGTGTGACCTCGTTATCTGACCGTGTTCAAAATTACATGGTATTGTTCTAGGATCTTTCCCTTCGGGTTTGATCCCGGACCATCGCCAATAGCCTGTTGTGGTGCTCCAGTGCGAGGTTGATTTAATACCTTTCTACCAATGGGGTTGACTGTCTTTAGTAAACATGATTTCGCGCTCCTGGAATACCCAAGCGATCTTTTTATGCTTTCATCGCATTCTATTCCCCAATCCCTCTTGTCATTCCACTACCTTTTTTGACTTAAAGTTGTCTGTTGTTTTGGGGCATAACTTGGCCAAATATGGCCTTTTAGCTGTGAAACCCCAAAATAACCAGCCATCTTTGGGATGCTTCTTACTGTATATTTGAGAATAAAAATAATCACTCGTAATCTGCATGTGTATTAATTCAATTATATTAATCCTCATTTCTTGCTTACAGCTTTGATTACGGACTTGAATTTTGGATTGCAAAGAGTCAAACTACCCTTTGCACCTGCAATACTAGCTCATGTAAATATTCCAAAGACTCTATTGATGACACACTGCAGAGTTATGCAGATGAGAAAGAAAGAGAACTTATTGCCGGTCTTGATACGTGATGCATCAGTCATTTCTCATATTGGGAGGAGTATGAGACATTTTAATACATTACTCTCTCCCACGCTTTACCAAATGTACAAATGCAAAACAAATCTATTGAAGAGGTAGCATAGAAATGGAAGTTGTTGATGGATGTTTTCATTTGGGTATGAATTGTTTTTAAAGTGTTCATTAACTTTTTGATTAGATTGCTCTTCAATAGTGTCATTCATCTGTTTTTTAAACAGGATTGCATTGATCAAAATTTAAGACCTGATATTCGTGGAAAGTGTTTTTAACAGAAGTTAATGTGCACACTAATGTTTAATATATAAGAGATATATTGAAGTTATGGTATTGATTAGGCTTTGTTTTATACTTCAATGCACTCTTTTCTGTAAACAACAAATCAATATTTTTATCCTCTTAAATTTTATGTATTAAGATGGTATATGTATGGAAAATTCAGGTATCTAAATATCTGCAATTGTTAAATGCACACAATTTGGATACTAAACTTAAAATGTTTTGT
The DNA here is from genome assembly GCA_933210815.1 of Meta bourneti. Classification (NCBI taxonomy): domain Eukaryota; kingdom Metazoa; phylum Arthropoda; class Arachnida; order Araneae; family Tetragnathidae; genus Meta; species Meta bourneti. The sequence continues at coordinate 16,793,891 of OW119929.1, forward strand.
GGGATATTTTTATATCCTAGAGCCTTTCTTTCATACTTGAATGAAATTATATAATATGCTCTGTGAAATAATATAAGGAAACCAAAATTTTTATTATCTAGTAAAAACTATTGTATGTGCCAGTCTTAAATCAGTCCTAAGAGATCCCATGATAAATTATGGGATATCTTTTAGTAGTAAAAATCGTAATAGGTGAAGTGGTCTTTAGTTCCGGTTCAGCTGTGTTATTCTGTGTAATTATTTAAATCTAAATTGCATACATGTGAAACAACAGATGATATAATAACAATATTGCTAAAGTACTTTAATTTCTAATTTATTACAACCTTTCCTCTGTACTCAATGTTAAGAATTCATTAAAAAAATGCTTCAATTTTTAGATGTTTTACTGTGTATTACAATTTTTATTATTTAGAGCATACACAACAAAAAATTTGCTCTAAACCATTAAATAATGCAATGGTTACTGTTTTTCATTGATTATTTTTTAATTGGTTCTGATAGCAAGGTGTGTGTGTGTTTTATGATTTTTTATTTTATTAATTTTGAACTATTTTTCATTCTAATTTTTAGGGCTACCACAGGCGACTTTTTGCTATTACTTTTCTACAGTGGCGACCAGGGGTACCTTTTTAAGCAAACTTGTCTCTAAATCTCATATTTTCAAAATTTTGGCTACTTTTTTGAAAATTCATCAGTTCAAAATTAAGTCCCTTTTCCTAACAAAAAGATGGTGCCACACTACATATTGTGTGTTTGTGGTTCTTTCTGGTTCTCTTTTTCACCCCTACCTTTCCCTTTTTTCTCCTCAACCGGGTGACCGTTCAAAGGACACCCCTGTCAACATCCCTCAGGGTTCCAATGGTTTCTCCCAGCCAACAGTCCTCAGTGTGTTGGTTGGAGAACCTCACAAATGGAAAAAATATTTTCAATTTTTTTTCTTTAGGGTGGAAATTTTCCATAGGATCTAAATTTGAAGTTTTGGTGCCAAGTCGGGGCAACCCTGAAAAAAAAATTGGAATCTCCAGTTGCTGGATTGTCATGAAACCTTATTAAGAAAATATGTAGTTTTTAAACTTGAATTTCTTTTTGAGGTATTCAACACATGTTTCATATTAAATTAGGGACCGTCGTGGCTCAGTGGATATGCCCACTGTGCTAGCAACCTTCGAGTTGTAGGCGGCGCATGTTCAATTCTTGTCAGGTGCATTCCTCCCTGGGTGTATTTCTCCAACCAACCATCATACTGAATTAACACATTTTGTGTTTTAACTGATTAATTTTGTATCAGCAACTATATTTGCTACTGAAATAAAGCTTACAAGTGCTTTGGCATCCCTAAATTTTGCAATATAATTTCTGCTTAACTGTATACATTTGCCCCAGCTAGAATTCTGAAACCTGATTATAGTTGCTGGCTGACCCTTTTCTCTACCTTCTCCCCTTATAAAGAAAACAATTGCTCTGATAATTTCAGCATCTTCCCTCACGAATTCACATACCTACAATTTCAACATACAGTCATGATTTTTAAAGCATTAAACACTTAAATGTGTTGTTCTGGAAACAACGAATTTGCAAATTCATTGTTTTGAAGTAATGCCAACAATATGACTACCAGTTTATATAATATGACAATATCGTTACTACTACGCCGAAGGCACGAATCTGCATTTTTGGTGATTTTCACCTATCTGCATTTTTCGAGTCACCATTTCATGTTTCATACTATGACAAAGCCACGAATCTTGATTCTTAGTGGAAATGCCGATTTTCATAATAAAACAACCTTTGAGTCGTAACTCGATTTTTCCCGAAGCATGAAAACTTTGAACGTGTTTTTATAGAAACATCAGTTTTGTAGATTCGTGCCTTTGGGTGTGGTGGTAACAATATATGTGCATGGTGATATGATTTAAGTAAAAAATTAAATTCTACTCAGAAAAGTATATTGTTTTTTTTTTACTGAAATAAAAACAATGTTTCTTCTGTGGGTTAGGTTTAATGTAATGTATCCATGTTGTACTGATGCATGGTAATATTGGTGTCAAGGTACCTAAAACGTTTATTGTAAGCTTTTTACTTGATGTTGTCTGTCTTGTATTTGGTGCAGCATGGCCAAATATGGCCCTTGCTCCATAAAACCCAATCCAACCAACCTTGTACCTCATGTAGAGATCATTACAGATGTGATTGCTTTTCCAAGTTTCTCTAGATTAAAAGTCTCAGTAATATTTCAGTTTGATCTTGTGCATACTTGATTTATTCATAGTCAATGTCATTTAAACATTTTTTTCTTTTGTAAAGCATTTGGAAAGTTCCTTTTTTATTTATAAGTTCTTTATTTTATTCATTTATCAAAATTGGTACAATATAAAATAAGCCCTAGACTAGCCATAGAAGCATATGGTACAAAATATACAGATAATGTGCACATGCTTGACAGAAATAATATTTTAAAAAAATTTCTGTTTTGGCTTATTTTCTCTGGGTAAATAGAAAAACCCTATGTTCTTTTTTAAGGAATATGGTCGACTCTGACAGGTTGACATCTGAGTTATGTGGCTTTAAGCGAATCTATTCCTTAAATTGGGTAATGGGTTGAAATATAAACAAAACACTTCCTCAATTGGCATCTTTATCACGGATTCTGGTCTTGAGTATATCACTCAGTCGCAAAAGCAATACCATTGATAATGAGTTGACATGGGCAAACCATCCATTGTGATCACCGTACATGTTTGTGCTCAGGGCAGCCCTTTTCTCCTGGTGAGCTTTGCGCCTTTCTCAAAATAGAAAGGCCAAGGGTCGTCTGATTTCTAATCGGAGCCACTCAATGCATTTTTTATTTTCATTTCGTGTTTTCAGCGACAGCTATAATGTGTATCAGACATTCTAAATTGTGCTTATCTACTTTATTTCTTCATATAGAAGGGTTACTAATTAAAAGAATCATTTTTGTTTTACAAAGTGCATATTTCTGCATAGGGATCTCATTACATGCTTTGTATTAACTATTTGATCAACAATTTAAAACCATCAAGAGGAGGATAGGAGATACATGCATACAAAGATCGAATGGATTTTCAATATTTTCTAAACTAGATTTTTTTAATAACTTATTAGGATCGTAGTCTTTGTTAAAGTATCTTTTAAACATCTTAACTCTAAAATTAAGCAGAACTTCAACATCTAAATTTCTTCAAAATGAATTTATAATTGTTAGAAGTTCCTATGCATTACTGAAATTACTTCATCAATTAAATTAAAATCATAACTGAAATTCATCATCATGAAAGCATAATTTTATATCGAATGATTTTTAATGAATTGACTGTATATAGCTATATCTTTCCTATTGTCATTGAACCCATGCAATGTTATTACTGTCAATCACGAATACTAATGTATTTGTGTTTTTAGTCATTGAAATACATTGTGCCATCAAAACCATTCTACTGTGAGAAGGACTTGAAGATGTAAATCTGTGTTGATAAGTTGTGTAAATGTACATACTCATGTATTCTCTACTGAGCATCAAAGAAGTAATTTTTGTTCAGCCATCAGTTATGCATGCTCGTATGAGACATGACTTCTGTCTGGCACAGAATTATGTTTGAATAAAGTGTGTTATGCGTATTGTATATTTTTATAAAAAAAAATAAATGTAATTTTTGATAATATCTTGAATGGATTGGCATCATTATGCTTCTCTTTTAACATTTTTTATTCATTCACATTGTCTTCAGATACATATTTGAGCAAATTCCATTATGTCATCGCCTTGTGAAATATTTGTTTTTAGTCATGCATAATATAGTTTCTTAGTTTTTATGTATAAGCTACTCGTAACTTATCAGTATTGCATACAATCTGCTATTCACTACAATTTGTGGAGTATGTTGCAGTTTTTTTAGAAGCCATGATGTACCCAAAACGTTTGTTCAGATATATGTGCAGTGTCTGGCACCACAGCTACTGTGTTGTGCGCATGTGCAATTTTTAAAACTTACCTATTGTGTGATTTGTTAAAATTAAAACACGTGGAGAGGCATGCCGCCAACAAATTAACTGAGGACCGTGGTCTGCATCCCTGTTCTAAATTAATGCTCTTCATTAAGTACATGTTTGGAAAACAATTTTGGGGATGACTCAGTCCTTGCATTTATTGACTGTTTTCAAAATATTGACATATCCAGATGTATATTCTACCTGTTTTATTTACGAAATTGGAAATGTTTTGGAGTAAATCTTAAAGTGATGTTGAAAATCACTTAAATTATACATCTTATCAAGCTTTTAGCTCATTTTCAAATTTAGTATATCATTGTGACAGAGATTGTGCTGAGAACACATTTTGATCTTCCAACACACTTATGGTTTTAAAGATCTTATCAGTCACTCATTTGATTCAGTGTAGAGGCTGTTAAGTGTTAGTGGTTTTAAATTGAACATTCAAAACTTAAATAGTATATTCTTTGTGGTGGTCAATCTTTTTACTCTCAGCACTCAGGATATCTGTTCTTAAACTTAAATTCTAACAGGAATTATATTTCAGTTTTTAACTCATACCTAAAATAATTGCATGTTGGAATAGGAAATGAATTCGACTTTTTTATTTTAATTGAATGATTATCAAAAGGGCTGGATGTACAGTTTTTATTCAAGTGTACAATTACAAAGGATTGTTAGAAGCCCACCAGTGGCTAAAAGCATCTCTCAAGAAATTGGTAGAGTGAAGCGCTTGTTACGTGTTTGAGTCCCGTGCCAAAATCAGGCAGTAATTGACTGCTAAAAAGTGTCCTGGTTTCTTCAAGACGATATGTAAATGCAGGGCAGCTCCCCAAAGTCCTCCAAAAAGGCATGTTCCCCTCAGTGCAATGTGATAGCACTTCCCATGGTGCCGTGGAGTCATGCAGCAATTAGTGTTCAATCGCCAATTAGAGCTTGAAGAGTCCTTTGCTCTATAAGATGGCTTTACAGGAAAAGGATTACTAGATCGCTTTGCAAATAGTTGTATATGAGGAACATATCGCATCTTAGGATGACTTAAGTCAGGATCATAGTGCAAAATGAATGAAATTCTCAAAACTTTTTTGATATTCCATTAATAAAGATTCAGGTCGATCCTTGAATAACTGCATTTTTCTCTTCTGTGTCAGTAAAACTTTCTTGGTATGTATGTCCATAACTTTACGTCTGTCTTGTGTTTGGCTTGCTCCAATATGGCCCTTGCGCCATAAAAAAAAAGCAATTAACCTTGAAAACCCATTTTGCCCATTCATACAAGTAGCTACAAACAAATGCAAATCTCATCCACTCTAGTGAAATGAAATAATAGTTTAAAATGTTTGATACTAAGATTTGTTTCATTTTGTAAATGTAGGAGCATTCAGCCTAACAATATACATTAGGAAAATATTCAATAAAATATTGGACAAGGAATTTATACAGGAACTGGTAATTGTGAAGGTAATGACAAAATACGGGATGGTCATGTTAAAGGGGAATGTTTAAAGACCGATAGTTAAAACAGGGACAATCAAATTTGGTGTAAATACTATTTGTACCATGATATTCTAAAGTCCCGTTGTATTGGCTCCCAGTGCGATTAATTCAACTTCCTACCCTGAGGGGGCCGCGGTAGCCTTGTTGGAAGTGTAACGGACTTGCAACCAGATTCGAATCCAGCCAAAGACCGCCGTGTATAAAGGGGGCAGGTGCACATTAAATCCGTCGTGGCCTCGAATGTCCACGTTGGCATGGTGTGGAAGTTCGGAAAGTGGGGTGCCAGCTCAGGTGTTGCCTCGTCATCTGACCGTTTAAAATTACGTGGTATTGTCCTCGGATCTTAGCCTTTCGGATTGATCCCGGACCGTCACTATTAGCCCGTTGTGTTGTGTTGCTCCAGTGTGACCCGTTAATTAAAAATACCTACCAACCATGAGGTTTTTATTTCTACAAAAAATAGTTCATTTTCGTCACCAGAGAAAATTGGTGTTGCTATCTTGTATACATGCAGATCTTTCGCGGGTAAGTAGTTAATTAACGTCCCAGTGGAGCAATACAACGAGATTTTAGCGACGATCCGGGATCAATCCATAAGAGAAAGATCCAAGGACAACGCCTCTTGATTTTGAACCACGGACAGATGAGATTTTTGCGAGAAAAACAGGTTTCCTCTGCAAATTTCAGGTATTGACGTTCTAAGGCAGAGCAATCTAGATCAATTAGGAAGATTGGAGACGAAAGCCTGATTCTGAAGTTAAAAGTCTCAAGGAAACCAACCAACAACTAAAGCAGAGCAAGACCACTCACCTTCATGTCATTTACGATTGCTTCGTTCGAAGATCTCTGGGTGATCATGTTGGAAGCAGGAATCCTTGACCAACAAATTGATGAGCGGTATTGGTATATTTAATTACCGTTACACTGGAGCAACACAACGGGGGGTGATGGTCCGGGATCAATCCCAAAGGGAAAGACCGAGAATAACTCCACGTAATTTTGAACCATGATCAGATGACGAGGCAGCACCTGAGCTGGCACCCCACTGAAATTGATAAGCGTGTTGATAAACTTTAGTTTGCGCTTTGATCGGCCCAAACCCACGGAGCCGTGGTAACCAGGTTGAAAGAATAATTTATTAGGAACCGGAGGGTTGTGAGTTCGAATCCAACCAAAGACCGTCGTGTACAAGGGGGCTGGTGTACGTTAAATCTACCATGGCCTCAAATTTTCTCACGTTGGCGTGATGTGAACGTTTGGAGAGTGGGATGTCAGTTCAGGTGTGATCTCGTCATCCGACCGTAGTTCAAAATTACTTGGTGTTGTCCTCGGATTTTTTCCTTGGGGATTGATCCTGGACCATCACCAACAACCCTTTGTGTTGTTCCAGAGGGACGCTAATTAAGATGCATACCGTACTTATTGAGCCTTATATTTATTTTGACTTGAGCTTTTTTGAAACAACTAAACTCTTGAGTTTTCTACTCCAACATAAACAAAACAGTAAACAAACCTCTCTGGGTTGTCACATGAGCATGAATTCGAACTTTTTGTCTCTTGAAATTGAAATAACTTAATGCTGTCGCATGTGCCAGCGATTGTGCCTCAGATAAATTTCTACCATTATTTATAATATAATCTAGACATTAAGTTTCGTTTGGAAATTATTTACGGTTGTTGAACGACTTAAGATTAATTGAAATCACAACTTGGTTGGGCTGCTTTCCGTCACAAAACAAAGTTTTCATCTTTTGAAAGTAAGCATTATTTTTTTTCTAAATTTCAAATTTTGTCAAACAGTGTGGAATTATTGGGTAAAACGTAAGAACAAGATGCTGTCCCCTCTTTAAATTAGTGACTAAAATTTTCATCGCCAAACGACTATTTGGATGAGCGGACCAGCTGCAGTATAGACCCCCCCTCCATTTGGCGACTTTTTTTGTCGCCAACCTTGACGTTACTTGGCGACATTTTTTAACAGACGTATTACAAAAAAATGTACATAAGTTGAATATCGGTTTAAGCTTCATTTCAGAATTGCACTTGGAACAAATCATCTTATTAGCAATCAAGCGCGCCTCCATCCAAAAATCCAACACCATTTTTTTTCCTGGCACAAATGTATAAGAAAAATTCGATTAGCCAGGCCTACCAAAAGTATGTCTCATATTAGTAAATTTAAAATTAAATTTACTCCCAACTAACTCTTGAAACAGTAGTTTGAACGGACATGACTAACAAATAAAAATACTAACTAAAAAATAAGATGAAATTCCAATAAGATTGAAACGGTACAACCTGTAGGGTTGCTAGAATGGAGTGGAAAAAACATCAGTTGCAATCGAGGGTTGGCGACGTATAAAGTCGCCAAATGGAGGGGGGGTCTATACTGCAGCTGTTCCGGATGAGCCTACGTAAGGTTACCAACTCCATAATTATCGCCAATTGGTGACGGTAATTAATCGCACGATGGTACCGTGTTCTTGAGTCCAACCAATGATTGAAAAAAGTGCAACCAATATTTTTCTTGGCTCGAATCGTAGTATTTCCTTTGTACTCTTAACTTTTCTAACAGCTGTACAGCATATTTTAGGGAATTTGATCCTTAGTGTTATTTCCCTTGGCATTCATTTTTTTGGAATCCATCCGAAAGTACTTTTAGTGTTAGTATTCCTACCAGCCCTCTTGTTCTGTTTAGGACCTTGCACTATAAATTAAAAACCCAATCCTACCCATTGGCACAGGTTGTCCACTTTTGGACCTTGGGCCATAAAACCCTTACATCCAATCCCAATCCTACCTATTCCTCAACAAAAAATGAGTGCAGCGACGGAACTACAAAACCGAACCTACCCAGCCAAGTCAAAAGTCAGTAAGAGATGATCTTTTCAATGACTGCGAAAATTTTCAATCCTTGTGGTTGGCACCATAAATAGTGTCATTCAAAATCCTAAAATAACAATTGTAGAGTTTCAAGCTTACATGGGATAATCCAGTGCCTTTACAAGCCACTATAGGCCAGTTGGAGGAGTAACAGATTTGCAACTGGAGGGTTCCAAGTTCGAAACTCGGTCCAGCCATAGACCGTCGTGTACGCGGGGACTGGTGCATGTTAAATCTGTAATGGCCTCAAGTTCTCACATTGGCGTGGTATAGAAGTTTGAAGAGTGGGGTGCCATCTCGGGTGTTCTCGTCATTTGAGAGTGGTTCAAAATTACAAGGTGTCCTTGTATCTTTCCTTTCGAGATTGATCCCGGACCATCGCCAATAGCCCTTTGTGTTGCTCTAATGCGATGTTAATTAACCACTTACCTACCTACTAGTGCCTTTACATCTGAAATTCAAATGGTAAACACTCGAACTGTTTACTTTGAACCTAACAAGTCCTACCAATTCGAATGGAACTTATGATGCCTCCAATTTAGCCTAAAGAACTGTCATTTTCCTGCTGTTTCTAATGAACTGGGAAAGGAACTTTTAACTGCAAAGACTAGTTTTGCACCCCTAAAATTGACTGCTTTGACATGAATTGTGTGCTGTGCTTCTATCAGCTTATTTGCTACAAGCTATGTAGAAAGTTTTGGAACTAAACAGATTAAATCTATTCATGAGCAGATTAAATCTATTCATGAGCGGATTCTATAGTAGTTCTATCAATATCTTGACTCAAGACGATGGCAAACATTTGTTGCATGTTGTGTCTCAGAAATACAATAAATAATCCCTTTGAAAGCAGGAATCATTTATGGAAAGGAAAATCCTGTCTTGTGTTCAAGGCTGACTTTAGATAACTAGTGATGGCATATACCACAATGGCTCAAATGAGCACAACTAAAGTTAAGGCATCTCGAAAACAACAAAAGAAGTTCTTAAGGAAGAGTGCAAAAGTCATGTATTCAGGGACACATCTGAAAACAACTGATCTTATTGGTAACAATGAGAATCTGATTTTTAGTTAATGTCGATACTTTTTTATCTAGCTGCAATGTAGTGCATGGTGTTTGCATTTTACAATGCTACCTTGCATTGCTTGAAAGAAATGTGGATTTGAGTATTTCTCCTAGTATTACCTATGGAAAATAAGATAAGAATTTTTTCTATGGTAACAGACAAGTTGACTTTGTGGTGGGAGCAGTTTTTGTACTCAATAGACTTTTGAATACTCAATTTCAGACGATTTTCTAAATAATGTTTGCAAAAAAATAGGAAATTAAGTTAGTATTACTAATATTAAAGCATAAAATGAAAGTATAAATGAAAATGTATTGGTCTGTTCAATGCAGCCATTATCTCAACTTTTTCACCAAAACCTAAGCACAGTCGGTCGTGGTCAGTAGATGGGAAGGTGACCTCCCATCTCTTTTGCGTCTGGGTGGGACCTAAGGTTATCATTGGCATTTAAGTTTCTTCTGCGCTATAGATCAACATTTTTACAAATTCACCCATCCTTATGTTATTAGCATTTACTTAATATATTTTTATTTTTATGATGTGGAGATGAGTCGCTATGCAGCTGGTGCTCCGAAAGTGATATGTCCAGTCCAGCCATTATATCATCAATTGCAGCATCTCAACACACTATTTTAGCTTATTCCTACAGGGAGCAGACTATGAATGGTTTCCCCAGAAAAGATGAATTCAAAAAACTTAACTGCTAAAAAACAAGAAATGTTTTAAAAATTGACACATTTAAAGATTCAGAACAAACTTTTACTTTGATTTTTGTAATTTAAATTTGAATATTTTAAAATTTTGCCTTGTCATTTCACAATTAGTGCCTACAGTAGCGCCAGTTATTTTCCTTTAACATGTTATTTCAATTTTTTGGACTGGAAAAAATGACTCAATTTATATGTATCAGTATTTGAAAGAACAGACAGTAAAATTTAACACCAAGTATCATAATAGGTTGTCTTTTAATTTCTGTTGGTGTCATTTCGATACTAGAGCACATTTGTCACTTTCTCCCTTTTGCATTTTTTTTATCTGAGTTTGACATTTTTCGTGACTTTTAATCCTTTTACTTGATAAGCACACACAGAATTTTTGTGTGTAATTCAATTCAGAAAAATTCTAGCTACATTTCCATTACATTTTACTTGATAAGCACAAACAAAAAAAAGCTTTTGTGTGTAATTTAATTTTAAAAAATTCTACAGCTACATTTCCAATACAAAGCAGATTTTTCAATTAATATAATGCACATATTTTTAAGATTTTATTTATTTTTAAAATTTGTTACTTAAGGCCTACACTTGCTATATATATTTCCAGACAAAACCTAGATTAGAGGTGGCTAGAATATTGATAATACATTTCTTACTTGGATTATGTTTGGTTTGTTGATAGAGCAACATCAGTATACTGCTTATCAACTTCGAACATTAAATATTATTGTATTGAAATTGAGTTTATTTCATAAAATATAAATTGTGTGCCAAACTTAAAATCAAAGTGAATCTGTCTTGAACAATTTCCTATTACTAGGCTGCCACATGTGACTAAAAGGCGTTTAATAATCGGGTTTAAGAGGATCTTTTTTGCTACCATTTTTAAAAATGTATGTAAAATCCATATCACCATCACAGGTCATGCGGACCAGAATTGCAAGTAATTTTACTTTTAAAAGACTCAGTTGGAGTTGTGAAAGTGACTGAAAGACATGTTTCTATACACAGGTGGAGTGCCGTTCATACAACTTACATGTGCCAGCATGTAGGCTGTGCCTTGATCCATGTAACTGCTTCTGTACCTAATTTTAGAATAATAAAATGTGTTATTTCTCATCTCCATGTCATCCAGCTTCACATCTTTATCACACCCTAGGGCCTAGACACTGTACTACATGTATGCTACTATTACATAAGTGCTGGTGTATGGTATCACAAATGTGATAGCCCTGTACTATGAAACTGAAAAGACTCATGATTGATTTTAATTCCTAACCATGCTTATTTATTTGTTCTAATGTTTCAGATGAGTCAAATCTGGGTCTATCTAAGGAAATGACTCTAGAATTCAACAAATTCAAGGACCTGTGCGAAGCCTTTGTGTCCATATCCTCTCAGTTGGGAGATGAATGGTGCCTTAAAACTCTAAATAAAGCTGGAATCAAGGATGTCTACTTGGAGAAAAGAGTCACGAGACTTGATTTCAAAGAACAAAGCTCCATCCTCAACGGCATCAACGAGGAAATAGGTACAAGTCCTTCATTTACTATATTTGTTTACCACATCTTATACAGTCCAAGTTACTCTGTTCCTGTTCTTTGTTTCAATGCACATAGGGAAAATGGCAAACTGTTATCTCTTGAAGAGATTTGGAAGCAAATTCCGGACTGCCATCAAAGTGTTGAGCCTAATTATAGGTGGAACATGTTGACTCAACAAGAACACCCCAAGTTAGGCATACCTTGTTTCATGCTGCATCCATGCCATACCAAAGATCTAGTTCAGTGTGACAACTCTTCTAATTACCTTATCAGTTGGTTGAGCATTGTTGGGCCTGTAGCTGGATTGAATTTATCTTTAGAGTATGCTAAATTTACGTAGTTGGGTGTATTCAAATGAGTGATATGCATTAGGATTGCACAGAAATTATTTTTTTATTAAATTTTTTTTCTGGTCCCTTTACCTGTTGCATCATGGGGTGGGTAGGTTTACATTACACTTCACATACATACATTCAAGACACAACTCATTTAAAGAGGCCACATATTCACTCCAGATTGACAAATATCCATGCCTTGCTCAAAAATAATTTTGTTCATGTTCAAGTGGCAGTTCCCAAGATGAAGAACACTGCTCTGAACTGTATCAACTTCTGATACTGTTACTGAGTTTTGCAAATGACTGACAGGCACATATTCCGAAATAATTTCGGAGAGGCCCAATCTTCTCCAGGTTTTCTATTCCGATTGAAAGACCATCAAGCTAAATGAACATTAATTTAACGATTTTCAGAGACCCACACACATTTTACCTGTGTGACAAATAAAAGTCTATCTTATCTGATTAGATTATCTTTTTTGATTGTTTTTAACCTTTAAAATATTTGGGGGAGGGCTCAAGCTCTGGGCATTTCCTCTTTAGCAACGAAATCGCTATTAAACTAAATGAACATTTCATTTGCAAATATATTTGACTATCTTCAGACCCATCTACAATATTCCTGCTTATTGGCTTAAAACTTCGATTAAATTAACTTCAGCATTTATTTTAGTAACATTGAGAACATTTGATGAGTGCCTGTGCCCCTCTGAATATGCTCCTGTACGGGATGATATAAATATCCACAACTTATCAAGTCAAAAGATTTTAATGCTTTTCAGTACTTTATTTATGAATAGTTTCTAAGGAGTTCACTAGTCACAGCTTGTATCTTTTTGAACTTCGCAACAAAATCCAACTTACCTACCTCTCCTCCTAACTTGTTTTCTATAAATATAGTATTTTACGTCTGTATATATACATTATAATTGTAATAAAGTACATTAGGGGGCACGAAATGTTTCTGGTTTTGATTAAAAATAATTCATATCTATTAGTTAATTTTTAACATTTTATTTTCATTTGAAGGATTAGTTTTATGACCTGAATATTAGTGTCATGTGTAAATATGTCTTTAGATAGTTTTAAATTGTATTTTTGTATTAAAAATAGAGTACAATTTAATTTTCAATTTTTCTTCATTCGTTGACAAGTTTTATAAGACAGTATATTTTATAAAATATTCATTTCTTAAATAATTTTTCCAAACCCACTTTTCCTTTCTGATTTAATATTTGAATGTGTATTTAGTTATTTCGAAAATTGAAATGTGTCCATTTGTTTAATTTGATATTAATCCATGCAGTGTATGCATCTTTTGTATATATTATTTATAATTAACATGTATAGTTTTGGCAGATTAAAAATTATTAGACTTAGCACCATAAAATCCTAAATATCTTATCTACACATACCTAACCTGTATAGTTATAAGAAATTAAATATCTACAGGATATTTACACTAGTTTTCCAAATATTGTAGGATTTGTTAGAGTATGCTGTGTATATCCCAACTCAATGCTCGTCTTGCTTGGTTATTTTGTACTTAGTTGTGTTAAATTCTAATTCTTTGAGTTAAGTGAATCAAATTACTGCAGATTACACAGGTAACTGGGAATTTAAGACAGAAACCTTTTATTCCTCAATGCAAGAGCCCTCGTATTTAGGAAAATTTTATCTTATGTTCCATAAATTTAAGTATTAAATTTACCATTAATTTAAAATTTTGTGGTTGAGGTGTTTCAAATATACTTTAACCCTCCAAGTGGTTTTGATGAGATATCTCGTCCATTGAGATCTGACCAATTTTTCTAATGCCGAGATATCTTGTCATCAAGATATTGCCAATTTTTTTATGAAGAGATCAAGATCTGGTCTTTCTAATGAAGAGATAAGGTCTGTGGATCATGCACACTTTATTCCAACATTCTCCCCTGTATGGCTTCTAATCAGTTGGGAGGTTCTCCACTGACGAATGTTGGCTGGAAGAAACCATTTGATCCCTAAGGGGCTTAGGAGGGGTTGTCCTAAAATGGTCATCCTGGTCATATGAAGGGGAAATAAAAGAATTACAAAAGGAAAAGGAGACTTCAGGGTTGAACACAAAGAACGTAGAGGGGGGCTTTCGATGCCATGTCCCAAGATTTGGAATGCTTGATTTGTTTTGAATATAAAATATTTAAATGGCATATATGATACTCGGAATGATAAATAAATATTTAAAGAGCCCACCTAAGGGGGAAGCATCTTTAGCACATTCTACCGTACTGCATCAACTTATGCCGATTTTCTTTTCCTCTCTACTACCACTAAAAATACTTCCTAGGTGTGCTCTTTAAATTATTTATCATTCCAAATATCATACATCTATTTACATATTTTATATTTACAACAAATCAAGCATTCAATGTCTTGGGACATGGCATCAAAGGCCCTTCACTGTCCTTCCTTATCCATGTCCAATCCTTGAGTCTCCTCTTTTTCCCTTGCAATTCTTTTATTTCTTCTTCATAGGATCCCCTGCCTACATCCCTAAGGGATTAAATGGTTCCTTCCAACCAATATTCCTCAGTGTCTGGCCTGTAACTGGTGGAGAACTTTGCACTTCTTCTTGACCAATGGCAGTAGCCTGGTTGGAAGAGTAATGGATCAGCAACTGGAGGGTTATGAGTTCGAATCCAACCAAAGACAGTCGTGTACGAAGGGGGCTGGTGCATGTTAAATCTGTCATGGCCTCAAATGTTCTCACGTTGGCATGGTGTGGAAGTTTGGAGAGTGGGGTGCCAGCTCAGGTGTGATGTCATCTGACCGTGATTCAAAGTTACGCTGTGGTGTTCTCGATCTTTCCCTTTGGGTTTGATACCAGACCGTCGTCAATAGCTCGTTGTGTTGTTGCAGTGCGACGTTAATTAAAAACCTACCTTGACCAATGAATCCTAAGCATTCTTTAACCAATAGATGTGGCTATTTAGCCATTATGTGTGTATGGGGTAAAAGCAATAGTGCACTGCAAAAAAAATGTTGCAAAACTGAAAACTGCGATTTTTTCAAAGCGCAATATGAGCAGCAGATCCGAGATGAAGCAAGAAGGTCATGGGGTGAGTTAAAAGTTCTTGTTGTGAAGCATGTTGAACATATTAAGTCTTCGAATTTCCGAGAAGCTTGTAAAGAAAGTCTAATGGAATGTGTGAACGTTAACCAGAGGTCATATGCAAATGTTGTGGCGCCATCTGTATCCGACGATCGAAATGATTCGGATTGTTGTGTTATTGTTAGTGCAGATAATTGCACATCTGATGACGTTAAAAAGATTATTAAAACTGAAATAGACCGTACGAAAAATAAGTTTGGAGTTCGCCAAATGAAGACTTGGTAACAATAAGGTTCTAATCAAATGTATTTCAGGATCTGATAAAGAGAAATTCTCAGCGATACAAGATTATTCAACTGTCCGTAAACCTTCTCTACCAAAGCGTAGAAACCCAACACTTGTATTAAAAAATGTTCCAAATGAGGTAAAAAATGAAGAACTTTTAGAGACTATTGCTGAACAAAATCCTGAAATCATTGTTTCGGATGATCTTTGGAAGGAAGCTAAAGTTCGCTTCACATTGAAGCAATTTCAATATGAGAGAAGTGTGGTGATTGAAGTGCATCCTGCTATACGTAAATGTATTTTAAAAAAATTCAATGAAAGTTATGTGGAATGCGTGTAAGGTTGAGGACTTTATTGTGCTAAATAGATGTTTTTCATGTCTAGGATATAATCAGAGCTTCTGAGTGTAGGAATACACTAACTTGCTATCACTGCGCTGGCGAACATAAAATTTCCGAATGTAATAAGAATATTCAAGTGTGTGTGTGAATTGCATTAGATTTAACAAAAAGATAGAATGCTGCTGCGCACATCGACGTGAATCACAAGCCTTTTACAGCATGCTGCCGTAGTCATACCTTTATGATGAAACAAACCTCTTCAAAAATATTTTATGGGTAGGCTTGATAAATCAGTTGCGTTTAAGTGTGTTCAAATCAATTTACACAAATCCAAAAATGCTATCCAGCAACTTATTCTTCACATGGAGGCAAATAATATCTTCATATTGCATTAATTCAAGAACTGCACTGCTACAGGGGAATTCTTCCTTGTTATCCAAAAGAATATAAGGTTTACTATAATGGTGGAGCAGAACTTGTTAAGGCTGCTATCATTATTCGTGGTGACTGTTTCTCCTCTTTCCTGACTATAAATAACACCGATTATAAAATAGTTGTTCTTGATCTTAAAATTGGCGATATGAATTTGACTACCTGTTCAGCCTATTTCGAACCTAAAACCAATATTGATATGGATTGATCGAAAGTCTCAAATATTCTATTTTCAAAGAAGCTTAGACATTTTTTGTGTGGAATGGATTCATATAGCAAGTCAGCAATTTGGCATAGCCCTATTTCTGACGGTAGAGGTACGAAGATTTGTAACTTCTTAAGTGCAAATCAGATGTTTGTTATTAATGATGATCGTGGTCCTACATTCAGCTCAACACAGGGTTCTAGTTACATTGATATTACTTTTTGTAGCTTGGGACTTCTCCGGTATGTTCAGAATTGGGATATCTCTGAGGATTCTCTTTCGGACCACAAAATGATTACTTTTCAATTTTATGTCTATTCCAAATGTTTCATCCTTCGTGTTCTTTTAATTTTAATAGAGCAAATTGGTCTTTATTTGCTGACATGTATCAGTGAACTGCATGATTTATATCTCCTTCTTTGAGAGTGTTCTGATAAATTCACTTTGGAAAGGATAGTTACTAACTTTACTTCTGTACTTTTTCAAATTGCCACAGCATCTATCCCAAATAAAAAGAGGTAACCAAGAGAGTTCCCTGGTGGTCCATAGAAATTCAATGTATGAGAAAACATGTGAATGCTGCAAGACGTAGATATCAAAGGGAGCAAAATGTTATTGTGAAAGAAATCTAAAGCTAAGTATATGGATTTGCAACACAAATATAAGGTGAAATTGTCAGATGCCAAACTCAACTCTTGGAGAGAATTTCTTTCAACTATAAATGTCCACAATGTTTGGAAGAATATATATAAGTACGGAGTTAAAATCAACTTCATGAAGGGGGGGGGAAGTAGATATTTCTGGAATTAAACTTCAAATGGATTTGCTACCTCGTCTTTGATTGAAACTATTTCTACTGTGATGACAAAGTGTTTTCCAGCTGATAATGAAAGTGACGATGATAATGTTCACAGAACTATGCGTTCTGAATTGCAAAGATCACATTCGTCTACTGAAGATTGTCCTTTTCCTACCTCTGAAATAGAGTCCATCATTGAAAAACTTAAAAGAAATAAAACTCCTGGACCGGATTCGCTGCCTAATGAAATAATTCAGAAATTCCATGGTATTTTTCCTGACTTTTTACTCTAGCTTTTCAATCTGTGTTTAAATTTGGGTGTCTTTCCTGCTCCATGGAAGAAGGCGCGTGTTGTTTTGATCCCTAAGACATTGGATTTAAGGATTCCTCACCTTGATCATGTTAGATGCATTAGTCTTGTCTACATTAGGAAAATGCCTTGAAGCACTGTTTATTAACAGAATTAACTGGTTTTGAGGAAGAAAGATAATTTCTTTAGTGATGCCCAATTTGGTTTTACTCCTCAAAAATCTACTGAAGACGCTCTGCTTCGATTGTGACATTCTGCAGCATGGGAAGAGGCTGACAAGTGTGCTCATATTTCTTGATATAAAGGGTGCCTTTGATAATGCGTTGTGGCCTTCTATTTTGAATATCTTAAAAGATGCTGATATTCCGAAAAATTTATATAACCTTAGAAGTTTTCTGGATGAGAACTGCAGAACTTTTTATCGGATCGGAAGGCAAAATTTGTTCTTTAGAGAGAGGTTGTCCTCAGGGCTCTGTTTCTGGACCTAGTCTGTAGAATATTATTATAAACGATCTTTTAATTCGTCTTTCTGACTGTTTCAAAATTGCATTTGCTGATGATATTCTGCTGATTTTTCAAGGAAGGCTTCTTTAAAACATCATCTTGAGAGCACAATCTGCGCTAAACTTTATTTCCCAGTGGTCAAACCTTCATAGACTTGAATTCAATCCTTCCAAGAGTAAAGCTATGATTATCGGTGGTAAATTGGATGAAGATGTTATTTCGCCTTTGATCCTTGAGGGTTCGACTCTCGAATTTGTTGACCAATTAAGTACCTTGGTGTTTTCCTGGACAGTAAACTCAAATGGAAAAAGCATATTGAATGTTTCCAATAAATGCGAAAAACTCCTTACTGGCCTGTATCGTATTGCCAAAAATACATTTGGAGTAGGCTGAGGTTTTAAAAGTTATGTATAAACAAGGTATTGTGCCTTTCATATTTTATGGATTTCGGATCTGGGGACAGGCTTTGGAGACTAACAGACGCAGGTTGTGGAAGATTCAACGGAGAATCCTTCTGCGTCTTGTCAGAGGTTATAAAACTTTCAGTTATGAAGCACCCTTTGCTATAGCTGGAGTTCCACCTTTAGACTTGGAAATTAAGTGCAAAAATGAATTGTATGCTTCGATTCTAAATGATTTTTTGACGGACTGTGTTGATGGAAAATTCTCTCTGCGACATCCCTCATCCGGCTGTTTTTGAACCAATTCATCTAATTAAGTACGAGAAAAATGTGGAGAAGCGTTTTCAGAAAATCTGTTTTACGGACGGTAGTAAGATAAACAACAAGGTTGGCCTTGCTTTTGTTCTATTTGAGGACAACTTCGAATGCGGCTTTTATAAACATCGTATCCAGAATGAATGCACTATCTTTCAAGCAGAATTGCTTTGTATTAATCTCGCAGTTAAGTAGTTTAAAGAAAATGGAAATTTTTGTTCAAAGTACCTTATTTGTAGCGATTCTCTTTCCTCTTTACTGAAGAATGTTGCAAGCACGGAAAAATTGGTTGTTGAAACGCTTTTAACAATTAGTTCTCTTAAAAATAGAGGAACTGAGATTTTTTTGCCTATGTGCATGGACACTGGAATTTACGGGAATGAAAGAGCTGATTTTTTAGCCAAAGACGCTTTGAGTTTAGCAATTGATGTAAATTGTAACATTCCTAAGTGTTACTTGAAAGGCTTATATTATGACAAGCTTGTTGCTAAGTGGAACGAAGAGAGTATGTCTCGTCTGAGAAAGCTGGCCACACCAAAAACATTTTTCCTACTATTAAGCATAGATTGAACTCAGAATTATTTTTCTTTACAAACTTCCAAATTACACAATTTTTATCTGGCCATGGAAATTTTGCTAACTATCTATATAGGTTTCATCTTCGGACTAATGATTTGTGCGAGTGTTTTAAAAAGCAGCCACAAGATGTAGAGCATTTGCTTTTTAGTTGTCCTGCATTTAAAACATCAAGAATGTGCCTGTAAAACGATTTGAGAAAATTAGGTTAAACATGGCCAGTGAAACTCAATGTTTTGTAAAATCTAATCTGCTTTTCTACTCATTTGTCCAGTTTAACTAAAATTACAAGGTTTTGTGAACTTTTTTCCACTGTTTCTTTGTTAAATCAACTTACTTCTGTAAGTTGTACTTCTGTGGTACACGGGGAGTTTGCTTTTGTTCAATAAAAAAAATATGCTGGCTTTATGGAGCACTCATGCCCCAAAACAAGTGCAGTGAGCCAGTTTTTGTAAGACACTATATATTGCTTCAAAATTATGTGGTCCTCAAATCCAGAAGTACTAATGAAAGAAAAATAAATAAGTCAAAAGAAAATAGTTTTAACTTACAGTTTAATAAATCATTATACTATTTACATAATAAAAATTACCAAGTTTTTATCCTGACTCCACATAATTAAGAGTACAAGGACCAGGAATGGTATACAATTCACAGCTTTTCAGTTTTACCTCTTATATCAGATTTCTATCAAACTATAATTTTGTCATATTTTCTCAGATCATTACAGTAGCAAACTATTCTCAATTTTGTTCACTTCACAGAGTTAACTTTACAAGTTTGGCATACTTGAATATATTTCAACTTCCATAAACTCCATATTTTTTAAAGAAAACTATATTTGCACCAGTCAATACAACTTGAGTAGCACCGCACTTACAGCACAAGATCAAATTATCACTAGCAGTGAATTAGGTATGTATAGATAATAATTTATAAATATTAGCAAACGAGACCAATGTTTAAAAATCCAACGCAATTTATACAGTATACCATATTGGTAACAATGATAGCATGCAACTTAACTTGTGCATCTGAAATAAATATAAAACAATATATATACATATAATTTTTTGAAAATTATAAAGTTTATATTTGTCATGCAAAACACAAAATTATGGCGAGGCCATGCAATTAAAAAAAATAGTTTAAGTAACAAAGAAAAGCAAAAAATATCACATTTCTTAGTTCCATGTGACCACAATTGGAAAAAGATATATAGGAATGATAAAAAATGAGATTGATAGTTGGAAGACAAGTTTTTTAAAATAGATCTTAAAATAGTAGGTTTGACTAAATTTTAGAACTGAATTGTACAAGGTACGTTGGTTACTTATAACATGGGCAAGGACAATTTTGAAGAACTAAATTCCACATACTGAGTGCATGAATGTTTCTTAATAAAACGTCAAGAATTCAATATTATTGCACTTGCATAGTAATTTACAAATTAGTTTTCAAGGCTGTTAGTTTGTATTTGAAAACAAAATGCCCTTATTTTAAAATCTTTGCCACCTAATCTCACATATCAATTGGGCAAGTCCTTGAAAACATCCGAATAAATTTTATACTGAGATTGGAATGGAAATGAATAAATATTTAAAGGATATTTTATGTTTATAATTTCAGCTATAACATATTTTTCACTGTCTCTCCAATCTGCATGACAAGCAATGAAAGTTGTAATTTAAAAAATAATTTTGCATTTATTTAAGGAGATAATATATATTTTAAGATAATATAAAATTTTTAAGTGATAAATTTTGAATTATCCTTGCACTTAATGATGTGTAAACATTTGATTGAATCATTATTCTTATTAAGTTAATGAATAAAAACGGTGTGTTATTTAAAAAGATCACTTCTACTCAGATCACTTAACCATTAAGCAGCAAGCCATTCAAACAATTAAGCACACAGCTAAAAATACTATACTAAATCATGCAGAAAAAGTATAAAATGTAGAGATATTTACAGAAGAAAATTAATCATTCAGACTGACTAGCACAGGCATATTGTGTTCACCACAAATTGGTAAAATAACTGTTAAAAGCACACTGAAGAGTGACACAGTTATTCGGCAGTATCCTAAAGTTGAAGAATTCATGTTCAGGAGACTCAATGCGCAACATTTTTTGTTGCTTGACCTGTACATTTTCAATGCGGTTTTTGCTAATAGATGTCACGATTTCAAAGTATTAATGCATTAAAAATAGTGCTTGTTTCAATTTAAATGTTATCAATATTTGAAAAATGAATGAATAACTGAGAAGGATGTCTAGATTAAAATATTTTCTTGTTTCAAATGTTAAAAAATGCAATTATTCAACAAATGAAATATTTTTTACAATTAAGAAATGACTTCCTCAATTCTGTACAAACTACAAAAGTACAACAAATAATAAATTAACCAAAAATTTCTTACATATCACATTTTTACATAATTTTACATTTTTTTCAGTTTAGTTAATATAATATTACATCAGTTTTTTGAATAACTGGAAGCACTTGTTTTACACAAACAATGATTTCCTTACTCCGTTGAAACATTCTTCTGCCAATAACAATGAGATTCAACAGGTAGTCTCCTGCATGCCAATCTTCAGCATATACAACAAATGTCATCTATCCCATTAATAACACAGTACTTAGAGATGAAAAATGTATCAACCAAGTCACTTGGAACACTTCCATTGCACAGTATTCTAAAGAAAGGAAAAATATCAATAGGAAACACATTTAGAAGGCAACGTAAAAATTCAAGGAAACTTGCTTTTGAAAGTTCAAAATACACTAGTCCGACAGAATTCCATCCTACTCGCCATGTGGACGGCCAGTTTGGAACGAAAATGATTGTGCACCCTCGTGAAGTACAGTCCACTTCTCAATTGCAACGTCTCCGTTTCAGCTACCGACGTGGATTTCACAAACGCAACGCACTAGGAGGTTTCTCGAGAAGTACATTAGCAAAGCTAAACATCACACAGAACCTATGAAGCATAAAGGGTGGATCTCCCACTAAAAAACGACGAAACATGGACAACTGATATGTCACGGTGGCCTCAGACGTTGCCCACTCCATAGGTTGTTGAAGGAAGACGATCACTGGGCATTCACCTGGTTTTTGAGCATTTCTAAGTTCCCAGGCGGCTGAATGTCCCTGGGGGATAACCGGAGCTTGTAGATCTGTTCGAAGTTCCCCTCTTCGGTCGACAGGTTGTTGCGGCTCTGCTTCAGGGTCTCCAAGAAGTGGCTGATGTGTTTGAAGCTTTTGTCTGTGTTGTGGTTAGCGTCTGCATCGCCATTTTCCATCGAGGAGGTCAGTTTCTTGTTCAGCTCCCTCTGTTCGGCCAGCTGAATGATGGAAGGAACAAGTTGTAAATAACTGAATTATAAACACTGCTACTTTTAAAATTATAAGGATGGTGCACACCTTTCCAAAGATTTTAATCTCGGGATAAATAATAGCCATTGTTTTGGGGTAGGTATTTTTAATTAACGTCGCACTGGAGCAACAAAATGGGCTATTGGTGACAGTCCAGGATCAAACCTGAAGGGGAAAGATTCGAGGACAACACATGATTTTGAACCATGATCAGATGACGAGCTCACACCTGAGCTGGCACCCCACTTTCCAAACTTCCACAACCATTGTTTTTAGAAATGCATTGTTTCTACAATTGGAGTAACATTTTTTTACTTGTGAAAATGTTATTTTACAAATTAGTTAATGTTTTGATTAAAAAGATCAAATCTTCAATCAGAAAGGTTATTTAAAAACATTTGGAAATTAAAATGACAATGAATGAGCTTTAAGAGAGGAATAACTAGTTTGGATAAAAACTGCATACTCTAATACATTTGCGTTCTTTAAATCAGAATAGTGAGGACTATGTGCCATGCTATAAATTGGGGTATTTTGATTCAATGTAAATCTTATTGTATTCC
The DNA here is from genome assembly GCA_933210815.1 of Meta bourneti. Lineage (NCBI taxonomy): Eukaryota > Metazoa > Arthropoda > Arachnida > Araneae > Tetragnathidae > Meta > Meta bourneti. The sequence continues at coordinate 16,817,154 of OW119929.1, forward strand.
ACCAACACATTTTATTGTACTATGAATAAATGAAAAAGATCACACGTTGTGGGAAGCAACAGGCTCCAATCTAATTAATTCTTTTGAGTGAAAAAGTATTGTAGTAACAAACAAATCAGGTTGTGAGGGTTTAACTTTTTTTCTGTACTGTGCAATGTTAAAGATAAAAGTATGCTTTGAAAATACTATTTCTGTAGCATTTTTAATAAGAAAAAGCATAGATTTTAGTTCGTTTGGAGAAGTTATGTAATATATGCTGTGATGCTTCAGTGGTCGATTTAAACAGTCAAGTCAGAATTTACATGTTCATGTGATTGCCCTAATCCTATCATTGGTGTTTTCACACCATAACATTGATAGCTCTTTTTATAAGCCATTTTAAATGTCTAAGAATTAATTTTACTTTAAATCTAAAATTTAGTTTTCAGTAATATTTGTTAGTTGAGTTAGTTGTGTAAATTCTAAAAACTAAGCTTTGCAGAAACTTACACTTGCATGCATCCCAGTGTTGACGAGGCAAACCACAATAATGAAATTAAAATTGTAATAAGGAAAACAAAAACATTTGCTTGTCGCGCACCTTTTAGGAAAGGTATTCTTCAACATTGAAAGGATCAAAAAGATTAAGTCCATAAGTAAATAAATTCATTCAATTTAATAGGAACTTGACATTTTCGAAATTTTTTCTACGTATTCATTTTCCTTAGGATCCCTTAATTTTGTGGATTATGAAATGAAATATTTGATAATGAAACAAGCTATCAATTTATACTGTTTCAATCTATGTAATCCATTAAGGAAACGGAACTGCAAATACTTTCAGACGAATTTGTTTATAAAAAACATAATTGATTTCGAATTCACATAAACTTAGCTAATATTTTGTTGTTAGGCTCTTTGTGTATAATACAATCAACCATGTGCATAACTAATCCAAAAAATAAAATAATTGCAAAACTATATTACTGATATAAAAGCTCGGGATTACAAGCTCCAGACTATGACTAGGATTGCAGATTGAAGATTCGTGAGGTACTGCTAAGCCTAAATAGGTATGAAAAAGCTTATAAAAATAGAAAAGTAATAATTTATCTTGTCCATATACCCTGATGAGATGTATGTTTTTACTTCAGATTTCGATTAAAAATTAAAAATACAATTATATTTTATAAAGTTAAAAATAAAAACTCAAAACAAAATGCTCTTGAAATAAATGTAACATTTTACTTAAATATGGCAGTGTGAATTTCAAGGTATGAAAATAGCAACTATACGAATTGCAAAATGTTTAGCTAGCATCTTGTTTGTTAAATCTGTATAGAATAGAAAAATCAGAACAAATTATAAAATAGAAACTTAAAAGCAACTCATTTTCAAAGAAAAAGTTGGAATGTATTTTAAAAACTAAACCCTGGCAACTTTCATTCTCAATTTCAATAAAGTATTTTAAATTTAAAGTAGTTTATACTTCCAATGATATAGCTCTGCATACATTTTGATTGTTGTCTACTATTTTTAAAATGTAATGCACAGAATTAAGAAGTAATAAAAGAAAACTTTCAGGCGATATGAGATAACACATTTTCCCATAAAATGAGAATGAAACATTGCTTAATTTTGTCTGATACTTCTCAAAATTAGAGTTCATAAACAAAAATCTAGCGTAATAAATGTTCTTTCGTATAAGGTTTATTTGGGCAACCTCAATGAGAGCAATCAAATGTCTTGCTTGACCACCAGCCTAAAATAAGATTTTATTACATGAATGGCAAAAAACAGCATATTAAAATAAACCTTGTTATTAATTTAAGTAACCATTTAAACAATGCTTTAATACTATTCTATTCACAGATTGTCTTTCAAATTAATATAAAAAGCATCCAAGTCAAAATGGAACACAAAAACCAAAAGATCAAAAGACGAAAACCCCGTTAATCAAAATTAGAAGTCTACAGCTGTTTCAACAAGACTAAATACCTGGAATTATTTAGAAGCAAAATAGTATAAGAAAAATTCAAATAAACTTTTGTACTCATTGTCACCTACACCAATTTTTAAAACTAAGCCTTATCATGTCACATATAAAAGTGGAAACGCTTTAGTAAGTTAGTAACTAGTGTGTCAGATGTCAGACAAGGTAAAAGATGATTTTCCCAACATTTGATTCAGAAATAGAAATAGATTTCTGAAATTGAATTATTTTAGTACCTCCAAAATGTTACATTAATTATTAATAAGGCAATACAAATCAGAATGTTGACATTGTCATAATTTGATTTTGAATACACTAATAATTCCAAAATTTATTCTTGAATTAAATATTAGGGAGCCATATAATTCATTTTAACAATGCACTAGTTAACAAAACAGTGTCAGGGTTCTCACACCTTAAATTTTATAAGGATTTCTGGGAAACTTAACTTGATTGTCTTTTATGTATTCAGTATGGCTAAATCAGTCTGTTTTCAAAATTACTTACTTTAACTTGAAGTTCAGTCACTCTTTTGCACAATATTTTTACATCTTCATTTTCAGCAGCTATTTGTGCTTGGTTGCTGTCAGCTAACTCTTTAACCTAACAAAGGTAAATTATTTACAAAATTAAATATTTTTGTGAAGAAATCATTACAAATTTAATTACACTTCCTATACATTTAAAACAACATGACATACTTATTTTTCTAGCGTACACACTTAAAACGATTAAATGACAAGTTTATGATACACTGACTACACGTTTTACATTACTTTGCGGTCCTTTGAAAGTACTGGTATATGGAATATATTCATCCATTTCAAAAATTAGGACATCATAAAATTTAGATTTCATCCATATTTCAGAAAGTTTAAATAGAGGCAAAACTATACTTTTTCAGACCTGGGACAAACGAGACTTGAAACAAAATTTATGTATTTAAAATACATTATAAAATGCAGATGAAATATGACTTTTCAAACAATGAAGATCAGGGCAGACAGGTACATAAAGTTATGTAACAAACTAAATTTTATTTCAACGATTTACGTACAAGATGCAAGTCGAAAAACGCTTTTCATTTTCAAAGCAAATTGCTCGGAAACACACTAGGACAGTCTTGAATAGATAAATGAATTGAGAAATGCTTTACTTAATTTTAAAACTTCCAAATTTTGCAAAGAATCAACATACAAAATTTGAAATGTAAGTCGAATTTGAAATACATACTTGATTTTCTAAAAGAGACACCTTTTTCTTGAAGTCAGATACAATGTTCTTATGTTCTAGCTCCATCTTCATATTTTTAAGTTCACTCTCATTTAGCTGTTGAAAATATTAACATCAAAACAATATCAACAATGAATATTGAAGTATCAATAAAAAGCTATCTTATGTTATGTAAAGTAATGAAAGCTATACATCTATTTTAAATAGTCTAAACATATTTGTTTAGGAGACTAAAATTTCTTCCCAGTTTTTGGTTTAAGAACATTTTTAATGTGAATTTTAAAACACAAATAAAAAGATAGATGAATTTTAAAAGAACACAAAAATAAAAAGATAATGAAATCCAGTATGTCAAACTTTACTTTACACTCTGGTCATCTAATATGACACAGTATCAACACATTCTTATAAAATTCCAGAAAATCTTGATTAGAGAACATTATTTAAAGCCTATCTCTTTCAAATACAAGCATTTATTCGGGGTCCTCAAAAGTTTCACAAAAAGATGACTATTCTTCCTTAATCTAGAGCATTGATTCTTTAAAAGACGCTTCTTTCATCAACTATTTAGAGTTAGAATAAATTGACTAAATAAAACCAAAACAATAACTTTTAGTATCGGAATCGCAGCCAAACAGCTGAAAAACCTCCTTATAGGAAGATCCAAACAATATTGAGGAGTGCAGATTCTTAAGTAATCCGTTTTTTAAGCCATTCATATTTTATAGTATGAAATCAATAAGCAAAGACCAAAAATTCAACACTTCATTAAGTACAATAGTACCCACATCGCGTTTTTCTCTTTGAAATAACATATAAAGCAAAAACATAACGGAAGAAAAATTAATGTACAATAGAAATATATGAATTTATATCAACACAGCATATTTCCTTTACGTTATACATACATTTTCATTTAGAAGTGGGTTTCAGGTTTTATCAAATAAGGAAAATGGTAATACAAATTTAGTTGTCTAATTACAAGGCTCAGTAGATAAGAAAAGTTCATACTGAAACCAATGCATACTTAAAACCATCTTTAGAGTAGTCTCGATGATCGAGGAGATATTTGCTCAATGATATTGTATAAAATGGAAGTTACATCAAACGAAAAAGGGAATGATTTTCACAAAACTCAATCAATTTTTGCAATTTCAGAATAAAAACATTCCAACGCTTAAGAAACTATCCTAAATGAATAACAGCTCAAATAAAGTATGAACTATAGTGTAGTAAAAATTTTAAAATGAATAACTAAAGTTAAACACTAAAGATTAGAAAATGATGAATATACTACAATATTAACATGCTTTCTTATTTTCTTAAAAAATTCTGTTATTTGTGTGCTGTATCCCATGACTGATTTGGCAAGACCCCAAAACCATCAAATTGTGCCTAAAAAACCTTCACTAACAAATGAAGATAAGTGTAATGAGATTTTTACCTTTTCTACGATTGTTATATTGATCATAACTGTATTGTTATATTGATCATAACTTCTGTTGCTGTAACGCTATTGCATTACAGCAACAGAACTGCCTTAGCCTTCACAATCAGTTTTCATGTTAAAAGGATCGCTGTACAGTGAGTCTACTGTACCACAAAAGTGATTGCAATTTTTCTTAGCATCACATGAACATGCATTCAGAGTACGAAAGTTTTGGAAGTTCATAGATTGTCTAAGACAGGGTTGAGAAAAAATGTTACAGGAACATATAACAGACAGCAAACCAAAGAAATATCAACAATTTTTTGAATTTAAGAAAATAATAACAGCACATATTCTGACTCATGGAAGTGAAAAACATTACTCTAAATCATACCAAAAGAAAATAGCTAACCTTTTTCTCTAAATATGCAACTCTCTGTTGCAATTCAGTGATGTTGCCCTTCCTTAGGAAGCTCTCTGAGGTTTTGATGTCTTCAGTGGAATGGTTAGCAGAATTGCCAGCACATTTCTGGAATGATTACATGCATTTTAGTCAACTTAGACACACGCATAATTACGTAATCATACATTAACTTGATAATACAAGGTAAAATACAAAAAACGAAAATTATTTCATTAAAAAGGGTGACATCAGAGTCATAGCTAAGGGAGTAAGACAGGGGTGCAAGGCAATGCCTCTAGTGCCAGAGCCCAAAGGGACACATTTCAGAAATATTTAATTCAAAGTTTTGAGGATTTCCTAGAAAAAATTATTTTACAGGCAAAGGCTCGTTCTTGAAGTATTTATTTCAAATGAATATTCACAGCAGTGACCTGTGCATCTATGGCACGAAGCAGATCTAGTCCACTATATTACCACCTGTTTCATCACAACTCATCTCTATATCAGGGAACCAGCCTCACAGCACTATGACAGATGGCATAAAAGCCTGGCAGTTCACCCTGTACTGCAGCGTAAAATCATTCAAATCGTGCATTTCAATTTGTAGCCACCAGGAAATTTGAACTTGAGCAATTGGTTTAAATTCAGTCATCCTTTTTGAGCAAAACTTTCTTTATGTCTAAATTCCTTTCACCTACAAAATAAAATTTCATTCTCTTGCCCCCAAAACAACCACAGTAAAAGTTTTTAAGAGCAACACCTATGAGTGCATGTGATAGCTTAAAATTTAGCTTTGATTTCAAAAGAAATTATTCCTTACCCACATTAGTCAGTTACATGTTGTGGGAATTTTTTTTTACTGTAAATCCTTCATAGGGTTGGTATCTCATGATAGTTATGTAGTTTTTAACTTTAAGCACAATTTTGTCCTAGTCACACAAATACTTTTTCAGTACTATGCGTTTTAATAAAATGCTTTTATGTACTCTAGTTTTAAAATATAGAGCCACCAAACACCCACCCAGAAATGAATTCATGCTGGTGTATAACATTCTTCGAAAGTCATCCAATAAGAAACATGAAACTAAAGAATAATGTAAGGATTGAATGCTTGAAAGTACTTACCACCAATTGAGATTGTAAGTCACTTATTTTTTGCAAGAGTTCTTTGATATGCTGTTGAGCTTCAGACTCTCTGAGCTTAACAGCTATAAGTTCCTCTTGAATAAGAATCATGGTATTTTCAGGATAGGCTTCTTTCAAACATTGATTCACCTATAAAGCAATTACATCCCCATTAAAATTTCTATGGACAAAGGAAGAAAATACATAAATTGTTGGATTTTATTCAAATCTAATACACAAATTTTATCAGATTCTTAATACATAAAAATAAATTAAGGTAGTATTTTAATCTCAGTCGTTAAGTAATATCCAAGAGAATATTAACACTGTTTACTGCACTGAAGTTCAGTAAAAATATATAATTCCAAAAAGGATAGACAAACTAATATTTAAAGCCAAGATCGGCACTTCTACTGCCGAATGTCTGAAAACAGACTTCTGATACTCTGAGTTAACTGATAGAGAACTTCCAAACAAAAATACTTTTACATGTTTACAAAATAAAATTATGCATTTAGATTGATTGAATTCATTTAAAATCTGCTGTTTAAGATTGAAATCGGATGCCACACAAGGGAAACCTTAATCCAAATTGTTAATCATAGCAAGGTAGATTATGTGTAGGTGCACAAATAAACAGAATGCAAGTACACCAAGAATCATAGCATGATTACTCACTGTTTCTAGCTCCTTTACTCTGTGCAGAAGATCTTGCATTGCATCTTCTTTAGTGGCTTCCCTTAGTTTGACAGATATTAATTCTTGGTGCATGGATTGTATCAGGTCTTCTGTCTGATTATCAAGAGATGAGTGTTGAGAATTTACCTGGAAAAACATGTTCTCATAGAATTAACATTTAAATTTTACTTAAAATATGTCTAATACCATCTTGTTAGTTTAGCTTATTGATCACACTAAAACTGGGGTAGCCAAACTTCTTTGACTATCGACCTCTTCAAGAGTTACTTGACTTTTTATCGATCTCCTCTATTTTACTATTTACGTAATTATAACAGGAAAAGCAAAAAAGATGCTTATGTGAGTTTTTAAATTGTTTATTTTATAGTTAGTGTTTATTGCATGTATAATATAGTAGCATATATTATTATATTCGCTTAACGTCAAATGGATGTTTTTGTTTCTGATGTTCTTCTTAACATTATATATTTGATAGAAGGGATAAATAATATATAAAATTTAATTTAGATAATATTATCCGTACAATAACGTCTTATAATTTTCTATCGACCTCCAATAGACCCCTGAGCCCAAATTGACCCCTAACAATGTTATATCAACCTCTGGGGGTCGATATCGACCACTGCACTAAAACATTTTGGGGAAGTTTTATGAAAACAACTTGAATGATGCGAATTTAATGTACACCTACACAACTGTGAAATAATTTTTGCATAATTTAGATATTGTCTTTTAAAAATGATTTTCAAGAATGCTTGAGGAATTGAAAATTTACCCTATTGGATACAAGGAAATGAAACAAAGCGTGTACTTACAAAATCAGAATTATTAATGAATGCATGATTCTTCAGAATACATTTAATAAGAATCAAACTTGCAGATTTATTTTATCATACAATGCAATGTTTATCTATCAGTCCTTTTAAAAGGAATCACTGAAAAAGTATCAGCATCAATTTTTGAAGCTCATCACTCATCTGCTATTTGATGTGATAATAAACTGCACCTCAAAAGGCAATAGTAAAACAAAGAGCTTCTATAATACATTTCAAGATATCCTAGTTTAGTGCTCTGAGCATCATGTGGTTAGCGAGAAAGGTACTATTGTTTTCATACATCACATCAAATGACAACAGTCACACTTATTAGTTGAAAGAATCCTAGGTAATATCCTACTGATCAAGAGAACTAATACTGCATAGAGGTAAGTGAATTTACGTCACACTGGAGCAAGACAATGGGCTATTGGCGATAGTCCGGGACAAATCCCAAAGGAAAAGATCTAGGACAATATCTTCTAATTTTGAACCATGATTAGATGACGAGGTCAACACACACACACATAGCTGGTACCCCACTCTACAAACTTCCACACCAAGCCAGCATGAGGACATTTGAGGCCATGACGGATTTAAAATACACCAGCTGCCACATACATGGTCTTTGGTTGCTGGATTTCAAACTCGAAACTTGCTAATCCACGACTTGACCAACTAGGCTAAACAGCCCCAATACTATGTAAAAGTCAAGTACAGAAAACTTTAGGTCGCAGTGTGAAAAAATGTGTACATGACCTTAGAGAGATAAAAAAATTTATGGGTCAAATTACAAGGTTCAAAATTAATGGTCATGTTAGACCAAAAATTTTGCTTTGATGGTCGAGTTTTTAGACTCATTTCTCATTTTTGACAGCTAAGTTTTCTGAATATTATTCCTTGTATGATACAAATTCTAACCAATCATGGTTTATTTATCCTAACATACAATCTTTGCTCCAATCTATTCAACAAATGCAAAACAAAAAATAAGTCTTTAAGGGGTAAAAGGACCCAAATGCTGATAAATAAGTCCAGGCATTCATTACACTGTGTTCATGTTCATCAATGCAAACTATAAATCGACATTGCATTCAAGTAAGGCATTTTGGCAAGTGAGGAAAAATGCTTAGGTGCCATTGACGCCAGACTTTCTGCTCCTAATTTTTAACCCTGACTTCAGGTACACAAGAAATAATCTTGAACTCCTTACATAGTTGCTAGAACATCAATACTAATAACATTTCTAAACTCAGTTAAACTCAAAAGAGAATTACATCGTCCAGTTCTTGGATCTTTCTCTTCGAACGCTCCAACTCCTGTTCCATAAGCAACTGAGTTTGCCGCAAGGATGCCAGTTCTCTCTTCAAAGCATAACTGTCTTCAGCTTCCTGAGCCCTCGTAACCTGACCTTGGACTAGACGGTCGGCCAGCGACGCACTCTCCTGCAAAAGAACATTGTATTAATACCCAAGGACACACAAGACTAAGTCGAGTAGGTAACAATATATTTGTCTCCGAAGAATAGTGCTCATACAATATGATACATTCCTTAATATTTGATAAGTTTGAACATCATAAACTTAATTTATGCTTAACTCTTGTTTAACGTATTTAACTCTTCATGTGGTTTTGACAAGATATCTTGTCCATCAAGATCTGGCCAGTTTTGCTAATGACGAGATACCATACTGAGGCAACCACCAGGAGGGTTAAATAGGGGTGTAGCATAGCATGGTTCCTCATTGTGCACTATGGATTACACTAAATCTGCAAATGTTTTTGACATTCTCTTTACAGTCTAGCTTTGTTTCTATAGGGAAGAGATGGTCCTGCCCAACTCATAAATGCAAATGAGAACTTCTTGACAACAGACACAGATATCTTGTCCATCAAGATCTGGCCAGTTTTCGTATGAGAGATACCATGCCAAGGCAACCACCAGAAAGGTTAAATAGGGGTTAAGCGTAGCATGCTTCCTCATTGTGCACTGTGGGTTACAATGTGTACACTGCACAGTACAGCATACTTTGAATTGTCCACTTCGTGGACATGTAAATATTAACAGTTCCGTTTGTCCTGATCTTGGTTTGCTTGTTTTGGCGTTTTGTAGAGCAAGGGCCATATTTGGCAAGCTGCGCCAAACAAGACAACATCAAGTAAAAAATGTGAAGAGGGATTGGGGAACAGAGCAGTGGGATGAAAGTAGAAAGAGATCGCTTGATTATCCCGGAAGTGTGGCTCCCATGTTTACTAAAGACAGTAAACGTCACGTAAAAAGAAAAGACCACCAGAATACTTCGGGACAGTGAAGCCCGTACACACATAAAGGAGATATGCCCTCGAGAGTGCCCTGATCTTCGCGACAACAAATGCACAGCTCTCTGTCTTTGAAGTGACTTTTCAGTTATACTGGACTGCAAGGTATCAGATGCTCCAAAGAGCAGCAGTGGGTGTAGGATTTCTAATTGATAGAAGGTTAGAAAAATATCTAAATTACCGTTTCTAAGTTTTCTATCCTCTGTCTCAGAAGCTTGTTTTCAGTTCTCAACCTCTATAAAGAAAACAAAAGACATGAATACATCAAAAACAACTTTTATCCGACATGATAATGTAAATTAACTGAAATTCTGAACCTTAAAAAACATTAAATTGAGATTTTGGTGAAACACTCACTCTAAGTTCAACCATCTCTTCTTGTTCCTTGGCTTTGTAGGATGTGTAGTCCTTTTCTAATCTGAAGGCAAATACATGAGTGGTTCAGTTTGGTTTTAAGTAAGAATGAGAAAAGTAGATTTGAAAGAACATTTACTATCTTATGTCTACCACAAGAACTTCTCTTGCCACAAAGTCTGCCTGTCTGTTGATATAGAAATAGACTTAATTCCATAGGGATGTTTGAGGAAATCTATTTAGGTTTGTCTTATTGGTGCACTTTCTGACAACCACTCAGACTTAGTGGCAGGAGAATTTCTCATTGTAGACAGTTGGTACAAGAATGCCCTGAATAAAAAAACTATTTTCCGAAAAATGAAACTACACCAAGAGAACTTAAGAACCAAAGTTTTACAAGCAAATTTAATTGTGAATTGTTTTGCAAATGTAAACATTTTGTGCTTACTTTTTCATCTTTTTGGAGCTATATTTTACTTGCATTGCTAACGAGATGAGGTAATCTGGATCAGCTTCACATTTGGCAGGCATCTCTTTTTGGAAGTACTAAATTAAATAACATTGATTAAAATACATATTTATAAATAAACATCACAATAAAAAATTTTTGAAGAATTAATATCGCATTAAGCTCAAAGTGTGCATTATTAAAATACACATTTATAAATAAATAATATAGTAAAAAGTATTGGTTGAAGGAATAATATCGCATTAAATTCAAAGTGTCCATTATTAAAAATACAGGTTAATTTGTTCAATGTCAGTCAGAACAGACCCCCCCCCCCATACAATTTTAAAGATTGCAATAACAGGTATTCAAAACTGCATGTCATCTATTGAGCAATCATGCTGTTAAAAGGCTGTTATAGGTTTAAGGGTCATCTATACAAATATTTTGATAACCTATAAATATAAAAATTTTAATATAACCTATTTATATTTCAAACCACAAGGAAAAACAAGCTTTTCCTGCATACTTTAAATTTCAATGGTAGCAAATCAAAATGAAAATCAGAATCCAATGAACATCAGAAGCAAAGTATGGCAGGTAACAATGATTTTAAATCAGAAAAAGTTCAAAATATTCATTTTAACTGCATATCATAAATTTCATAATTTTAAACAAAATACTGAACACTTGTGTACACACATTTGAATGGTTCTTTGTCAAAGAGGTGTTTTATACCAATAATTTTTAAGTACAATGTAACTTCTGTAAACAAATGTGAATGCAAAAGAAACAAAATTCCAATTATGTACACATATTGCAGTGCAATATTTTAAGAAAAAGTCGAAATGGATTTTTAGATTTTTTGCAATCATAAAGAAACGATTTAAATGATATGAATTGTAGTAAAATTCCAGAAGTATATTTATTATACTTGGCATCATTTTTAAGAGTCCAAGAGTATGACTAAAAATCTAGAATTATAATTAATCTATTTTGTAATTCACATTTTTAAACATAAAATAACATGAATTTAACTGATAGTGAAAAACAGAAGTGATGGAAGGGGTATTAGGAACTTCAACTTTTCAAAATATTTGCTTTGTGTGAATTTGGACCAAAGATAAATTTCATATAAATGATAATACAGGCTGCAGTTAGAACAATGTTTATCTTGGAAAATTCCAATTCAACAAAACTCAAGAAACAGTAATCTAACAGCAGCTTGACAATTGGCATGTTTCTAGTTTCTTACATTAAAAATGAAGTAGCAGATATGATATCGAATACTGAAACTCACTGTTTTAAAAATCAATTAAATTATAAAAAGTAACAATAAACTAACAGGATTTGAAATGTGCATCAATGGCACAAAAGTGATTTTACATACCCTTAACATTCCTTCCATATCATGTTGAAGCAAATCCTCTTTACAATATTGCAAAATGGCCATGCCGATACGAAAGATCATCTCCATGCCCTAAATAGATAAGAATGATAAAAATAAACATGTGATAAGAAATCAGTATCTGTAGTGAGTTTTTAAAAAGCAATTTTAAATAATAAAGGATTCATTCATATAAAATTATAATCAATAATAATTTTACAAGAGATATTTAAACTAGAACATAATGTTAAACTAAGGTTTTTAAGTTCTACATATTATCTGCATTTGTTACCTTTTCAGTTCTATAGTTTTTGTTCAGAGATTGTAAAAACTATAAAAATAACAAATAAAGCATGCAAATTCTTCCTTTACATATGATTAAAGTCAAAGCAGCATTTTATTTCTTTTTAAAACATAATCACATAAAACAGAAATATATATCAGATCAATTAACTTAATTCATTGAAACTTACATTTGATATACCTAGATATTATCAATGCAACTTGAATTTTATGATATTTGTACATTTCTCAAACTGAAGTAATTAGATACAGATGAATATAGAAATATTAAATTACCATAACAAATATTCTCTTAACATAGTATTAATAAATAAATGAATATGAAAAAACAAAATCATGACATTTGAGTTGCATTGTTAATACCTGGGGGATGTCTAGTGCTAATTATGATTGACAAACAAAGCAGTTTGAGACCCAAGTGCCTACCTCTGATAGAAAAAGATCCATGACTCTGCAAGCTAAGTGAAGTGACACGGATGAAGTAAAGAGAGTCAAAAACCAGGACGAAGCATACATGGACGTATGAAAACTCTGAGCTTGGAAATGCATATGGAGTTCAGGGATTTGCTCCTAAAACACATAAAAATACATCATTTCAATGTTACCTTCCACACATTTTTTAAAAATTCACCAACCATTGGAGTAGAACTTTACAATATAAAGTTAAGAACACGAATTTAAATTTGCCAAAACGAAAGTATACCAATTTTAACTCAAGATAATTAGATAACTCAAGGGTTGTAGCAGGATGATGTCCTTGATACCCATCATGTGCAAGAGGCCTCCTCGAAACTGTTTAAAACATTTGCCTTTATGAGTTTCCTCCAAAGTTAACCAACAAGTCGATGGTTACGTTTTCTAGGCAATCTTCTTTTGACAATTTCTCAGGTGTTTTATTTTCTTTGAGATCAGATTCTGAATATGGGAAATAATATGGAACTTGACATAAACTCAGGTTCAAGTGATGGTTTTTCCCCAAGGCAGGTTTAATTTTCTGCTCCAAATCAAAAGTAGATAGTGGAATGTAGGAATGGTTCATCAACAATATAGTTATTTATTTTATACCTATCTTATACTCATATCCCATTGGTGGATGAATCTGGAGACTACCAAGGAATAATACATGGCAATGAAAGATTGGGCTTTTAGGAATTCTTGGGGATTAAAATACAAGTTTTTAAAACAGACAACAGGATATTTTCAGTTCTTATGTTTTCAGAGTAAACAACCATTAAAAAAGTAGTATTTGAAAATAGTTTTATACTAAGTAAAAAGATTAAAAATTATTTTATCTTTTATGATTACAAAAAACAGTGGTAAAGTATGCTGAGGCAAACTCTGCACAAAAACTTAATAAGTAATAGTAAAAGCTAACAACCAAAAGCATTGAATTTCCTGCTGGTCAGCTGAGTTATTAATTATATTCTCTCATAGAAACTTTTACAGCTGTTTTATGTGCTAGGATAAACATAGTTCATGTTCTGATAAATATAAGAGCATAATCATTTACAGCAAAAGTTAAAAGACGTCTTGTATTTGCAAAGTTCTGAAAAGTTGAAAATTGCAAAGGGAAAACCCATACCTGAACAATGCATTCTAACTGATACATGCATAGCCCCAATTCAGCCATACTAGGTTTGTACATTTCTCTCAATCTGTAGTCTTCCATGAGGCGCACCATTACACTGAAAGCGTCCTCTTCAGGCATCTGTTAAAGGAAGCAATCATTTAATTTCGTAACCTTTCAAAAATAGTAGTAGCAATGTGAAGAAATTTAAAGGTTTATTTGAAAAAGACAAACACAGAAAAGCATAAAGGTAAAAGGAGAGAAAGATTAATAAACATTATACAAAATAATAAAATTAATTGGATGATTTCATAATGTTTCTGGAAAGCTCTGAAGCTATTTTAAAAAACAACACGTTTTTATAATAATAAAAACAGCATAATTAAAAAGTCATGAAAAATAATCACCTGGAACCAAAAGAAACAAAAAAAAATGATATTTTCAATTCAGTTTTCTGCTTTGGTTCAATGTGTGTGCACCTGGTTCTAAAATGCATAGATATAAAAAGCAAGTGTAGTTAGTTTTTAGTTGCAAAATGTAATGGCTTAAACTGTGTAATACTTTCTGTCTCTCTTTATGCCTTTGTAAATTATAGGACAATAGAATCTGTCACACATACTTGCTTAGTACTAAAAGCAAGAGCATTCTAATGAATTTATGAACTATGTAGCTAGAAATAGAACCATTTATCACACCAAGTCTTTTATAATTCAGAATGTTAATCATAAAAAAAACTTAGAGAACACTAGTGTTTCTTATTATGTCATCAATTATATGTATTTTATCACCAAAATTATAAATCCATTACAAGAAAAGACTTTTGGCATAGTTCCAGAAAATGTTTAACATCAGTAATTATAAGAGTCAAACAGCAAAATAAGAAACCCCCAGCTTGTTTGATCTAAATAATTTGTTTGCATTCCTTTCATTCTACAAAAAAAAATAAAGGAAAAAATTCACTAAAATGTATGTATTTACCATAAACAAGAATTTACTAAACTTTAATAAAATGTTACATAATTAACAGACTTAATTTTGATAAAAGCACACAAATAACAAAAAAATTATATCAAAGCAAAATTTAGATTTAAAGTTTAATTTTGCAGGCTTAGATATTTTAAAAGAGGTAGGTAAATTTAAAGGAAACTTTTACCAGTAGCAACAACAATCCAACAATAAATGCACTGCCTTGGCAATAACCAACTTCTCTGTCGTGCAAAGAATAAGCTTTCATAACGTTAAATAAACTTTCTTGCCCAGGTCCATCCTTTTCACGAAAAAATTCATGTTCCGGGTATGTCCGTGCAATGTCCCTGAGGATGACTTTCTCGCATGGAGAATTACTTTTGAGATAGTCCGTATAGAGTTCACGGGCAGGACAGTTCTGCGCATTACACAAAAGTTGCCACACGATGTTTCGGATGTGGTTAGGTATTCCCCTTCGCACCAAATCCTGAAAATAACAAGATATTTTTAAATGGTGAAAAACAAAAGCATATATATTTTTTATTTGTATTTAAAAAAATGGGGAATGCTGATTATAAGTACACACATGAAGACCTGAACTGGCCCCTAGTTGCATAACACTTATGTTTGTTTAACACAACTCTGCACATTGAATTTACCATCTCAACTCATAAAACAACTACTCACAACTTAAGCTAACAACTCAATTAAACTTAATTAGCTACTAGCTGCATAATTACACTTTTTTAACACAACTCTCCATAACACCAAGTCGTATTTTGTTCAGTTCAATTACAATTTAAAAATATATGCATCATGCTAATACTGTGCGCACTATATTTAGATGTATTCTTGTACACTTGCTCTGCACATAAGTCATTGAATAAGTCAGGCTTACCAAATAAAACTAAATTTCTTTGTTTCAAAAAAATAATTATCTTGGTAAACAAATTTCTTAATTGTAGAATGCAAATTGAATAATTTGACAACTAATTATTAGAAGACCAGGAACATCGATGGAGCACACAAATTTAAGAAGTTTCTTAAAGAAAAATTTCATTGGCTTTGATTTTTCACATGTTAAAAGTTTTGTTCTAAATTCCAAAAAATAAAAATTGTAATTATCATGTTTGAACTTCTTTTCAGTCATAAAATCAATCATAAAACAATAATAAACTGCTTGCTTTTAAACAAGTTACTTTCATAGCTTGAAATTCACTGATTATTCATTCTCTTACAAAAAAATAGTTCGATTTTTGAGGTGGGGAAAAAGACAAAATCGACATCAGATAAACAAAAAACATTGATTTTCCAAGTAGTTCATTGTCAATTTCTAAAATAATCGCATAAATATGAATTTGCAAAAACATTTACTTTAGAACTCATGCATGATTTTCTGCCAATTTCTAAAGCTAAGTTATTCAAAAGAGGACAAGCTTTTTCAGTCTATTTAATGCAATCATAAAAAAGCAATCAATTTGTCTTGCATCCTAGAACTAAAACAGATTGCATTTGTCCTGGTTATGTATCGCAAAAAAGTGATATTAGAATGGTCTGCATTGTCTTGACCAACCCAACAAGTTCCAACCATCTAAACCCAAAATTGTTATACAGATTATCAAAGGTGTGCACAGGAAGATGGCTAATGAGCCTCAGCCACTCCCACGGCAAATAAAAATTAAATATTAATCTAATTCATTATTTTGGAGGTAGAACAAAAACAAAATCTATATATTAAATTATTAACATATTTAAATTTATTCCATTATTTTTTCAGCAGGCAAGTTTTTAGTGTGATGCTGAAAAAGCAGGGGTATGATAATCATCTCTTTATGGAATAAGCTTAGAGCAATGGTCATAACATATTTCTGTAGTTAAAAGTAATTTTTGTTCGCAGTCTAAGCAAAATATAATTTTCTACTAAAATTTATTCTACTCAAATCAATTGTTTGACAAACTTTGAGTATGAACTTCGCACACAGAAACCAAAATTTTAATTACTTAAGGTTTCATACTACACCCATCTTTTTGCCTTCAATAGGTGGATTATTGACTCCTCCTTCCCGAAAAAAATTGACTAGTCGTCGGTTGTTTGTTTTGGGGGTCTTATGACACAAGGGTCATATTTGCTCAAGCTACGCCAAATTCAAGACAACGTCCAGTAAAAAATGTCGTGAAAAGGGAACAGAGTAGTGGAATAACAGCAAAAAAAGATCGTCCGGTAACCCGGGAGAGCTACTCCCATGTTTATTAAAGACAGGACTAGTCGCTGGAGAACGTAGTCATCATCACTGCCATGAGAGAGAGATGATGTTCTCCGTCCCTCCCAAAGAAAACTTCTGGGTGTACGTCTACTGATGATTTTCACCACTTTTACAGTTTATCTTAGTGCTAATTTTACCCAACAAGATACACAAAAACCAGCAGTTAAGATTAAGTCACTAGATCCAAATGTATTCACCTTGACGAAAGCATTTTTCTTCTTGAAGTAAGTGTCCCACTCGTTGACCACCGATCCCCACACTTGCCAGACATCTTCCTCTTTGTCCTCCTCGGTATTGGCACTTTGTTTGCTGTCACCAGATGCCACCGAAACCAAGCTAGTGCTAGACGACTTCCTAGAATGCCCGGATGCCAGGGAGTTCAAGGACTTCGCATCAGATTCCAGAAGCCTGGAGGAAAAAAAAGACACCGTTAATGACGCAGATCTTCAAAAACATTTCAACACCCCTGGTACAAGAATTCACAATTATAGACAATCAAAAGCATCACAAATCCTTTGCTTTTTCAAATATTTTATAAGAAAATGGGAAACTAATGTCATTGCTTGAGAATGCTATTGGGATAATACGAGGTGGATAATGGATGCTTTTGCATAAGCATGAAAAATGCACTTCTTGACAAGTGGCACTTTATATCAAAGCCACTATACGAAAATATTTAGTTATAAGAACAAGTTTCACTCTTCAAGTGTTAGAATAATAGCCTAAAAGTATGTTTTGTCTCAACCAAATTTGCAGTAGTTAGAAGACTCGAAACAATAAACAGGATATAAAAATCCCAGTAACTGAAAATAAATAACATAAAATGAAACCAGACAAGTTTTGAAAAGCAGAATTAGCCATCTATTATTACAATCCCGAAGGAAGAACACTCACGATTTGTAACGAACGAGTCACAAAATTATCTGCATACACCTGTTACAAACCCTCATTCTAAATAACCGTAAAAAACTATCTGATGCAAAATATATAGAATATTTTGCCACTGTCATAAATTTAAAGTAACTGCGGCCTCTTTGAAGCACTTAATTGAATTCCCAGCCTCTAATTAGCAGGAGCGAATAAACGAAGCTTTAATTTGCATAATGCCTTGATTGAATTATCATGACATGCAACGAAAGGACGGATTTAATTGTTGGGCAGAATCCTGTGGCTTACAAATGAATGCTCTTGGTAAATTACAGGGTCCGATTTCGAAATCAGAGATCGCATGAAGAGAGGTAAATTATTGATCCAGGGAATCCGGAAGAATTAAATCTCGCACTAATTTGCGATGCAGAATTCGGGATACTTAAAACTCGGAATAGTTATCGACTATAATTGCATGACAGCTGGTTAGTTTGCCCAGTGTGGACGATATAATATTGTCATTGACGCTGAAATGCGCCCTGGGTCAAGTTTTAGCTTTCAGAATATCAATACAGAGATTTCTATATATCTAAATATTCGACCATTTTCTGCGCGAGACATATTAACTAACTTTTAAACAGAACACTTTTCGATACAAATGTCATAAATCTTGACAATTAATGTAACTGAAACATTGGATTGGATATAATTTTATGGTACTGAGTCTTTTTTGGGCCATAGTGAGCCAAACTCAATATATTTAAGCAAAATAATTTCAATGAAGTTTCTTAGACATGGTTGCATTTCACGAAACAAATCTAAGAAAAAGGCCGCACGAAAACCTTATTGACTAGTTCAAAAGTAAAACTTAAACAGATACAATCCTTTTAAAATGAATGAAATAAAATGATAGAATAGTCAGGTAATGAATAAAACAAAGCAATGTACAAATTTAATATCACGGACAAAACGAACGTCACGTAAAAAGTTCAAAACTTGTGGAAGAAGGTTTTTCCCAAGCATCTCGTCCAGAACCAAGGAAAAAATTCGTTTTACACGTTGATGGTTAAAATGTATTTCAATTAAAGGTTGGTTGGTTTGGGGGTTTTATGGGAGCGAGGGCCATATTTGGCCATGCTGCGCCAGACACAATCAAGTAATACATACACAATAAAATTTTTTACTGAAACAGAAGAGAGAAATACATCCAGGAGGAATGCACCTGGCAGGAATCGAACCTGCGCCGCCTACAACACGAAGTTCACCGTTCAAGAGCGAACACGGTGATTGCATATGGGATGATCTTATCCTAGGTGTCTATGGATTATCAGAGTGTGTCCAATTCGAGGGCGAGTAATTACGTTTTTCTGTTGAAGGGCAATGGGTCCCCATACCTACAGGAGGACGTAACTGCACACTTATTAGAAACATCGGTGTTTATGTTTTCGAGTAGAAAAAGAAAATACGCTTACCTTTTGCCCCATTCCCAAATCACACTCGAGATCGAAGAACTACGGGACCTGGTGTAGTGTTCATCCCAGCTGCCAAAATGATCATCGCACTGGACTGACACAGACCTGGAGCGAACAACGGCATTCTCATCGAAACTGTCTGGTTCTTCGTTGTCAATAGCCATCACAAATCAGATAAATTCTTAGCTAAAATCTTTTAGTACCAGAATTTGAATTAACCAGTATCGCTCATTTTAACGAACCAGGAGAAAACCTCACGAATCGCAAACGCCGAGGTAATTTCTTAGGGTTGAAAACTACTCAGCGCGTGGCTCTGAAGGGATTCGAAATAGGCCAGCGTTTGTTGAAGATGAGAATTCCTAAATGTGTTCCACTTCAAACAAAATGTCAGGCGCTTAGTGCGCAAGACTGATATCCATAAATAAAGGAAAACAATGAGCCGGTACCTAGTTTTTCAATCCATCACAGACGGAGCATAAAAACGACAGGTACTAAGAAATATGGAACAGCATTGATCGGGCCTTTGCCAATCTTGCAAAAACGGCTCGTCAATAATGAATAAGGCCAGCTAGCCGAATCCCGTGCTTTTGACGAATGAGTTCAACGTCAAAGACGGTTCGATAGATTCCCTCTCTAAGTGCCGTGGCGTTTAGCTGGATGGTTGGTTCCTTCTTCTCTAACAGAACCACAAATTTTCCCTTTTTTTAGATCACCGAGTTCTACTTTTCTTCATTTCAACCTAGACACGCACGAAAACAAAAGTTAAAGTGAAAACAGCTCGATTGTCGTCAACGGAAAATGCGTTTCAATCTTCACAACACAACCCAGTTTTCTATATCATTGCCACGTGAGAAGTTTGAATGCGATCGCTCTTTTTCATTACCGTTTCGATATCAAATAAAGAAGTTGACGTTGATTGATCATTCCACGGAAAATATCCCCCGCTCTTCAGCGGAATGAACACAACATCTGCACTAAAAATATCCCAATTGAAAATCCAAATTCACAAAACTGGAATGATAAATCACACTTCCATCTAAAAAATGGCACACGTAATTCCTTTTTTCTCCTTCTTGAAGATGTCTTAGCCTAACACAATAGCCGAGACGTTCCATTTTACGAAAGCACACAGGATGGCATCTTTCCTCTGGGCTTCTATTATTCCAGCACTCGGTTGGGAAAACAAGATCGAAGCGATCCACAGCATAAAGGGAACGATTTCAGATTGAGCGCGCGTTCGCAGAACGACCAAAAGACGGGCGTTTAAAGAGAGTGGAGTCGAGAAAAGCGAAACATAAATATTCCAAGACCTACTTGAGAAGTAAGACAACGGTTGCACTTTCGAACTCGCGCGAGTGGTGCTCTTGAATGTGAGAGAGAACGATCTCATTGAGCAAAGGGTTGGACGTGAGGAAAACAAATCCAAAGAAAAAAACTTCCCAAGAAGACAGCAACGCCTAATAGTGGGTCACGGCTTGCCTCCAGGGTCGACACTCCACTAAATGAAGTATGATTTCATGGCTGCTCCTTCTGCAGAAAGTGTGGCGGGTGTGCGCTTCCGAGTTTTCTCGCCGACTGGATCGGAGGGTGGCGTTACCATGGCAACAATTACAACGCCTCTTTCATCCCGAGATGAATATTATGATTCCACCCCCCCTTTTGTGTGAAAAGGATTGAATAAAAGCGCCTCTCTCTATTCGAGTACGTGACGTAAATGAGGATGAAGGAATCATGCCGAGTAATTCGAGCAAACAATTCAATCCGAGCGCATGGAAGCGACTCTTTTGTCCTGTTTTAGGGCGATATTGAATAGGAGCATAAAAACGCGACTCATGGACACAGTGACGTATAAAGTATCCAATTCCACGGTTTATTATTATATTTGGGACAGGAAGACTTAGCTCCTCAGTAATAAGACCAGAATTATTCCGGAATGTATGAAGTTAGTAAACATCTTCAAATAACCATATCGTCGCACAGCATTTCAATGAGTAAAAATACGTCTATAATGCAAATTTGAAAAAGTGTTTTCAAGCCTAATTGATTGAGTTTAATCAATTAGGGATTGATCAATTGATATCAATCAATGAAGCTTCAAAACTATGGTTCTCAATGAGATGATCGATGCGTCGCTAAATAGTTATTTTTCCTAGTAGTAATTTTATCATTTCAATGTACATGAAGGTACGGCTTGTTGGTTGTTTGGGGGTCGTATGGCCCATATTTGGCCAAGCAGCGCCAAACAAGACAACATGAAGCAGCGGCCTTTATAATATCACAAAATTTATTGCAACAAGCACGAAATGCATGAGTTTAAAATCGCAGAGTAAAATTTTTTCAAATTTTCTCATTTCTTGAGCTATTTAGTACGAAAAATCACAGAAAAAACGTAGTTTAAAAAATGACAAAGGTAGAACCAAGTTGAGAAATACATAGAAAACCTTTCGGCTAGTGGTATATAACTTATTGTTATAACACGATCCCTTGTATCAGCACAGGAAACAGTTATTGATTATGAGCATTTATGGAAACTTGAAAATACGGCACAACCTTAAAGTCACCAATATAAAACAATGATTGGTTTTTTGCTAGTTCTGCGAATTTTTAAAAAATCGATCAAAAATCCAAAAAAAAAAATAGCGAACCAGGATTAGTGTTTAATCTTTTTAAAGGTTGAAGGAATGTGATAGATCTAAAAACAATCTATGTATAACCCACAGTTCTTTATTGAACAAGTTTGGCAGCGTACCAAAGAAAAATATTGAGTAAAAAGATGATCCACCGTTCATACTTCTGAAATTGATGTGAGCAGTTATTACACGGATGATCGCTTCTCCGAACAAATTAGGTAGGTAACATGAGATAAAAATAAAATCCGTTATATGTTCTTTCGAATGGAATTCGAAGCTTTAAAAATTATTTATTAGACCCAACGAAAAGACCATAAAATTAGAGGCATTGGTCGCAAATAAATTGTAATAAAGCCCAGGGAACAATTTGGAATCCAATTTAGTACTTTTTATAGCGTTTAATCGTAAGTTAATAATAATTTCATAATATGTAATCATAAATTCTAATAATCGTAACTGAAGTTTTATTTAGTTGTGCAGAGGGTAGCTAGAAAAACAAAATTAAAATATTCTACACCAGTTACTAAGTCGTTTTTAATTAGTTTTAAGTTTCTAGAGTAAATGTTTTCCTAATAAACCCCAAAACCAAACTTTTGTTGTCTTGCCATACTAATTAATACTCTGTTTAAAAAAGAAATCAAAATACTTTCAATCAGTCATATTTACGTAAGATCGCACAAAAAAGTCATTAAATTAGACCACACGAGAAAGTACAAAAAGTTGACGAAAAAAATTTAATTTTTTGATTCACTACTAGATTGAAAGGTTTTTGTGAAAAAAGGAGCAACAGAAATTTTTTGTAACACAGAAATTTGCTGCAAATGTTACTTGAAAAATAAAATTTTCGAAGTAAAAGAACTATAGCATAAGAATTCATTCCTACAAATTCTTATCTTGCACTACGCAATTTTTTAATGAATCATATGCATCCCTAATCAGAATTCAAACTATTGGAAAAGAGAAAGTGTTCTGAGATCCCAATTGAAGAACTTGTTTCTCTTTCTTAACCTTATTCCCTCATTTATGATTAAGTGTCACCATATAAGTAGATATATTACCAAGTACTAGGTCCTTATCTAAAACACTTGTAAATGATGTGTAGCACGAGTCTCTTGCTGAAATAGGGACATTTCAAAACTTGCTGGAACAACTTGTCGAAGCGTGTTCAGTTAAGGTTAACACTTTTGCAACTACAACTTTTACAGTACTTCAACTGCAACCCCCACAGATATCCCATTCCAAGCTATTATCTTTGATCGGTATCACCTTTAAAAATATATATAGCAGTCAATTGAATAACTGCACTATAAAATGTAGGAATAAACGGACTCAAATTACTTTGCATAATTACACCTTGAAGGAACATTCCTTCATTTGTCTAAATATTCTTAATCTATTATATACTTTTAATACACGCCAAACCAAACAGCGAGGCAACTTTTTTGAAACTATTACATAGTACTTTTTCCCCTACAGAAAAGAATAGGTGTTATTCAAACACACATGTACTATAATATACTTTAAAATATTAAAGGTGCGACCTTTGCATGATTTTAATATTGGGTCGCCAAGCCAATGCCATATGATTATGGTTAGTAGGAAAAACTGCTATTTTACGAAACTTAAAAAAGGTTTATTATTTTTTTTTTAGATTTCAGTTACTAACCGTTAACTCCAAAAAACCACTGTTATTTCAACTATTGTCGGAATAACAACCCATTTGTATTGGTTAGCATTGGTATTAGTCGCCAAGTTGGCTGATAAGACGCCAACTTGGCGACTGCACCATTCTGCAGAACTTGGCCAAATTTTCAATCCTTCGCGCGGACAGCGGTTGCCCGGTTGGAAGAGTAACGGATTAGCAACAGGAGGGTTGCGAGTTCGAATACAACCAAAGACCGTCGTGTGCAAAGGGGGGCTGGTGTACATTAAATCTGTCGTGGCTTCAAATGTCCTCACGTTGGCGTGGTGTGGAAGTTTCGAGAGTGGGGTGCCAGCTCAGGTGTGACCACATCATCTGATCGTGATTCAAAATTACGTGCTGTCATGGAATCTTTCCCTTCGGGTTCGATCCCGGACCCCCGCCAATAGTCCGTTGTGTCACTCCAGTGCGACGTTAATTAAAATACCTACCTATCAATCCTTCGAGCAATAACCTGAATTACCCTTACCACATAAAGTTGCCATAAACAAAATCGATGTATCGCTTCCTACGTATTCTAACCAGAAGGAAACAAAAGCACAATGCATGATGCATCATGGCGAGAGGCAAGCAAGATTCATTAGATTCAGAATTGTACATTCAATTGGATATTTGACTCCAGAATGCTTACCCGATACCTGAACTGGCCTGTAATTGATATGCTAAACATCATCCGTTTATGTAAGACCCTGAATAACGCAAGCTCAGTTGACGTTGGGCTAGAGATCGTGCAGGCGACACTAATTGAAACGGGACAAAATGCTTTCATTCCTGTCAGGTCAGATTACCAACTCGGAGGTATTTAGTACAGTAAAGGTAAAAGTGACGAAAGACAGAACTTGTATGAATAGCAGCGTTTCTCAAACTTATTTACGGCACAAAGCACTCGTGTTATTTTATTAAGTAGTGTGATGGAACACTCGCGTTTGTTCACACATAAAAATAATCCTTTTTAAAACCTTATAACCAAACCAGAAAGGCTAACTGCTATACGTTATAGCCATGCACGTGAGTTTTCAATTGAAAAGAACGTACTGTAGCGATTTTGCATACCATTTACGTTAACATGTTCAAATTGTAAATCTATAATTGTTTTAACTATTTCTTTGAACTATAATTCAAGTGTATTTTAACCCTCTGAACGTCGCGAGATTTTCAAATAGTATTGATTTTACCCTACATCACATTTGATGATCAAATAGCTACTACAATTGGTTGAAAGAATAGGAAACTTTCAATGGGTCAAGGTCAAAACTGATTAGAAGACCGCAGGTTGCAGAACGCATATATACGTGAGAACCCCCTCAGATGACTATTATTCGTTCGGGGAATTTTCTCTAATCTCGTTAGTATAAAATGAGATGACACGAAGGTTAATTCAGAACAGGGGTGAGTTTTATGACGCAAGGGTCATATTTGACCAAGCTGCGACTAATAAATTTTGTACTTTTTTGTTGTGATATAAATTTCCTCAAGTACGCCAGCCCAATCTAACTTACTGGCCCAAGTGGAATGACCTCCCCACAGCGGGTCCGTCCCATCCGGAAAATCTGATGTACAGCTTTCATCCCAGACAGATAGGATCGATGGTACATGTCATTCAACACCCCACTTCAGGCGAACTCACGTTTTGTCAGACAGGAATCTGGATCACACGATAGGGCCACAAGGACCGACGGAGATTGCTGGCGGAGTAGAAAGGCTCCAGATAAGATTTCGCAGGTCTTTCTTTAAAAGGAAAGAAGGAAAAAGGACGGTAAACCTCGAAAGCCACGCTTTCCGAATCCGGGCACGGAGGGGAAAAAAGGAATCGGTGAACAAGGGGAAAGAAACAGCGCGCCCCCTTTCCTTCGGCATCTTCGAAACTTAATTTGCGAATGCAAATTTTGTAAGAAAGGAACTTTTTTTTCCGCCGCCCCCGAGATGACGTTTTATTTAAAATATGGCCGGCCTTGAGAGTTGGGAGATTTTAATAAGATGGAGAAAGAGTTCTGCTTTGGAGATGAAAAGTCGAAGCGTCTTTTCATTTAAAATAGGGATTGGGAAGATAAATTCAAAAAATGACATTTCAGCCCACAGACGCAACCATTTATATGTTCCCGTGCAAGGATTTATTTTAGGGTCCCATATTTCTTGTAGGGCTGAGTGGTTGGGTTTTGTGGCGCAAGGGTCATGTTTGGTCAAGCTACGACAAAAACAAGACATACAACGCCAAGTAATGGACATAAACACACAAGGTAAATTTTACTGACAAAGAATTACACCCAGAGTTTGTTACAGGAAACGAACCGGCGCCGCCCACAATGCGGAGGCTGCCAGCCCAATGGACAAACCCACTGAGCCACGGCGGCTCCTGCTTGTTGAGTAGGTAGGTGAACTAACGTCGCACTGGAGAACCACAAAGGGCTATTGGCGACGGTCTGGGATCCATAACGAAGGGAAAGTTCGGAGGACACCGCCTCGTAATTTTGAATCACGGTCAGATAACGAGATCACAGAGCAAACACCCCCTCTCCGAACTTCCACACCAAGCCAACCTGAGGACATTTGATACCACAATAGATTTAACGTGCACCAGCCCTCACGTACACGACGATGGTCTTAGGTTGGATCGCGTTTCGAACTCGCAACACTCCGGTTGCTGATCCGCGACCCAAAACAAGATAGTAGGTATTTTAATTAACGTCGCAATGAAGCAACGCAATGAGCTATTTGCGACGGTTCGGGATCAAACGCGAAGGGAAAGACCCGACCCCAAACAAGAATCGGAATATAATTGAATTAATCTTTACTCAGGAAGAGCCTGTAGAATAAACAATGAAGCGAAATTGCAGATTAATGTTTGTTTTGGTAGCAATATTTCTAATTAAAAGTTTAGACTTTTACATAAAAGCATAATTCAGATTCTTGAGACATTAATCATCGTACTCATTCGTGTATTACACTTTTTCTGTCAGTTTTATATCAAGACCCCTTTACTCCTTTATACACTTGAATAGTTACGACAATGTCTTATCTGATTCAAAATCCACGCCACCATTAACTCAGAGTCCTCCCTTACTTTGCAATGTGACCTCTTTGAAATCAGCTACAGAAAAGCGAGATAATTTTCTGAACGGAGTCGAATACGAATCCCGACAATACGAATCAACAAATACGATTTTAATGAGTTCATTTACTCCAGGACCTTCAGACGGATCATTCGAGACAATTGCATCGAGGAAATGAAAAATACGCGTTTCTAGTTTTAACATTTAACGATTAAAAAAAAAAACCTAAGGGAGGAAAAACCTAAAAAGAAGGAGCAACGACACCGTGCAGCCTTGGAAATTTTGACCACCGGGAATTCAATGGGGGCAAGCAAGACGGGGTAAACACAAGTCGTTCGAAATTCAGTAGGTCAATTCGTGCTCGAGAACTTAAGTGGCTGAAGACCAGATGTCCTCCGGCTAATTACTCTGGAAAGTGTGGTCCACCTCTGTCATTGAGAAGCAAGGATAGATCGGGAGGTGCTCAGTGACCTTTCTTTTTTTTTTCTCCATTCATTTTCATGGGCGTTTTTCATTTTATTTGTCCCTTCTCGGTTGTTAATTAACGTCGCAGTGCAGCAACACAACGGACTATTGGCGACGGTCCGGGATCAATCCAAGGACAACACCGCCTCGTAATTTTAAACCACGTTCAGATGACGAGAACAACATCTGAGCTGGTATCCCACTTTCCATCACGCCAACGTGAGGCCACTTGAGGCCACGAGATTTAACGTGCACAGCCCTCGTGTACACGACGGTCTTTGGCTGGATCGAGTTTGGAACTACTCGCAACCCTCCGGTTGCTAATCTCTTGCTTTTCCAACTGGGCTGACCCTTCTCGGAGTGCTGAACTGGCGCGTGATAAAACTAGTGAGGAAATTAAGTGCAAGATGTTTGGTTCTCAAATCGGGTTCGATAAGTACTGTAACAACGAAATCGGTCTTAAGGTGAGTACAAGGTGATAATGTTAACCCTCCTGGTGGTTGTTTCCACAAGATCTCATCAAAACCGCAATCAGTAAATCTCACCAATCTTGATGCACCAGATATCTGGGCATTAGTAAAATTGGTCAGACCTCGATGGATGAGATATCT
Organism: Meta bourneti; assembly: GCA_933210815.1. Classification (NCBI taxonomy): domain Eukaryota; kingdom Metazoa; phylum Arthropoda; class Arachnida; order Araneae; family Tetragnathidae; genus Meta; species Meta bourneti. The sequence continues at coordinate 16,845,235 of OW119929.1, forward strand.
TGTCGAAATCACTCGAAGGGGAAAAGCATTTTGCTACTTTCTACAAAATTAAGACGTCGTGCAGTTATTTCTAAGTTATTGTGATCGCTTCATTTAGGTACTATTTAATTTAAAATAGAGTTGTTACGGCCAATGAGAATTTAAGCTAAAGAGGGCGCTGTGCACGCCTCTGAAGAAGTTAAATTGTGTAGTGATTTTCCGGCTCTGTTCTGAAAGAGAACAGAGGATGATGAAATAAGTTAACTGTAAATATGTCTCAATGTCTGTTTTTGTTCTTGTTGACGACGCTAATTTGAGAGCGTTACAAGAGTGCCGTCTTGGCGATTTTTATTCTCAGAGATGATTAGCAACCGGAGGATCGCGAGTTCGAAACTCGATCCAACCAAAGATCTTCGTGTATGTGGACCTAGTGCATGTTAATTCTGTCGTGGCCTCAAATGTCCTCACGTTGGCGTGGTGTGGAAGTTAGGAGAGTGGGGTGCCAACTCACAGGTGGAAAATCGTCATCTGACCGTGGTTCAAAATGACGAGGTGTTGACCTCGGATCTTTCTTTTCGGGTTTGATCCCATACCGTCGCCAATAGTCATTGTGTTGCTCCAGAGCGACGTAAATACCACTACCTACCATGTCAAAATTCACTGAACATAAAATCACACCAGAGGGAATTAATCTGTTCAAAACTCTCGCCGCAGAATCGGAAAGTTTGGGTGATCCAGCAGCACGATTGTATTCTTTTGAAAGAAGCAAATCAGAATCGATGACACACTCTTCCCTTTGACGACCAAACCTGCTTTTTCGGATAAAGGCTACCTATTGTTACAAAATGTAGCCTCGAGGCCTTTGACAGAGGCGGCAAACAGGAAGCAGTCAATGAACTTGTGAAGAATTGGACATGGTAACCCTTGTATGTGAAGGGCGGATTCTTTCCAAAACGAGGCAACACCAGGGACGTAAAAATAAGAACAGGATTTTTATTTGCCATTTCATTGAGATACAGCAATGAATTGAGAATTCTGTTTAAAATGAATTCGGAATTTGTTTCAGACAAAAACATTTTACCTCAATATTTAACACTCACAAATCTTTAGGTTCTACATTAGCAATTTTTTTGCACAAGGTGCATTTTAAGGGGTTTAAGGCTTCCTTAAATGCTTAATTTGTTAATTTTATTGATTTCTTCAAAACGATGCACAAATTTAAACCTACTTTCCCTAACGGCTGTAGGTGTCGCCGAGGCTCCCTGGGTGTGTCCACTGCGCTAGGAACTGCGCGCCACAGGTTCGATCCCTCCCAGGGTATATTTCTTCTGCGTCAGTAAAATTTGCTTGTTTGTGTATACTATGTACATTTCCTTGACGTTGTTTGGCACAGCTCCTTTGCGTCTTAAAATCCACCCAACCCTAAAAGTCCGATGAAAGCACAAGAGTTACTTCGAATTTCCTTGTTTTTTCAAGATGCCACATAAATGCGATCCAACTTCCCAAAAGTTCTCCAGGAAGTCATGTCCCCTCGCAGTTCACTGTGGGCATGATGTGGCAGAAACTCACACGGTGTCCCGGTAACGAAGACTGCCACGTTTTCATCAATTTGTGCTTGAAGGGTCATGCGATGAATAAGCTAGCAGTGGAAAAATTATTTTGCATTTCATACTTGCATATTTCAACCTAAGACCACAGAAAGTTTCATACCATAAAATCCCACCGACCTTCTAATGAAATAGACAGAGCATGATAGCAGAATCGCTGTCGTAAGTAGGTTGGTTGGTTTGGGGTTTATGGCATATTTGGCCAAGCTGCGCCAAACACAAGACAACTTCAAGTAAAAAATGCAGTGAAAGGGAAAAAGAGCAATTGGGGAATAGAAAGATCACTTGGGTATCCCGGGAGCTCAACCCCTGTGTTAACTAGACAGAAAACCCAATGGGAAAAGAAAAGATCACTGGAGTACCTCGGGTCCGTAAAGCCTGTACACACCTAATGGAGATGTGCCCTGAGGGCGTCGCTGTCATAAGATCTCAGAAGAGTAAGTCAGATGGGCTTACGAATCAACTTGGGCTATTAAAGCTAATACAAGTTTTTTAATCACGCCGGATAATCGCTTTAACCAATCAGTAATTTGTCCCACATTTAGATCCGTACTTTTTCTTACAACCGCGTGACAGATCAAACTGGAAGAAATAGGGCCGCGGTAGCCCAGTTGGTAGTCGCGGATTAGCAACCAAAGGGTTGGAGTTCGAAACTCGATTCCACGAAGGACCGTCGCGTACGCGGAGGCTGGTGCACGGTAAATCTGTCGTGGCCTCAAATGTCACATTGGCGTGGTGTGGAAGTTTGGAGAAGGGGTGACAGCTCAGGTGTTGACCTCGTCATCTGACCACGGTTCATAACGACGAGGTGCTGTCCTCGGATCCTTCCCACCGGGATTGATCCAGGACCGTCGCCAATAGCGCCTCTGTGTTGCTCCAGTGCGACGCTAATTAACTACCTACCGGGAGAAATAACACGAAGTTGTGCGCACATGCTCCGTTTATTTCATTAGAAGGTCTAAGGAAAATCCACGCATGTACTTCGCTATTTAAGAAATTGCCTCTTGTGGGCAACTTGCGAGGGCCCACGAATGAAGGGCATCGAGCCAATGGAACAAGATTATTTAAACAGCCGCTCACAATACCGATGCAAGTTAACTAGAGCTTTCCTCGCCGCCTAATTTCCTCGTAAAACGTCAAATCCCAAATAAAAATTTTAAGTATCCCAATCAAAGTCACTCCCCAATTCTCCAGACAGAAGATAACGTAAAAAAAACCCCAAAGAGTAAAGGTTCACAACAAGCAGGGGATGCATCGGCCGAGCTCCCATGGAAAATCGCCTCTAATTAGCGTCGTATCTCTTTTGGGAGTGAAAGTGCTGATGCCGTACAACAAAGGAAATTTCTTGAATGGAAGGAGCCATAAATCAATTTTAAGAGCGGTTAACGAACGCTCTTCGAGACTGAAGGGAAAAAAATGCACATGGATCTTGACTGAAGTACTTATTTCCTTCATTAGCTGCACCAGGTCAGTGACTAATGGTCTCAACACTGTTTATAAAACCCAATTTAGAGTTTTCAGTTTGAAGTACATTTGAGGAAAAAGGAAGTTTATAAGCAGTGATGCATTTTCTATCGGCCCGTTTATCGGTTATTTTTTCCAATGGCAATTATTTTGCAACATTCATCAATACTAATTAGATTGCATGCAAAAGTTTCACTTAATCGCAATGGAGAACGTACATGTATTGCAAATGAAAGAAATATCACAGGCTGTTTTTTTTTTTTACACAGGAACCTGTTATTACCAGGCATTAATTGAAATTAAATAAAATTCGAAGTTTTGCTACACGAGGTCTAATTAGACCGGATTTGCATGCAATAAAATTCGAGGAACAAACAAAAGAACCGAGGCAATAAAAGTAAACTTAATTGTTAAACTTTGAACTAACAAAGACATTTCGGAAGATTATAAAATAATTGAGTTTCATATTGTCAAAAAAAAACGCAGATTTTTATTACTTCACTAATCTAAAAAAAATTCAGAAAATAAAGATATTGTGGGGTGCTCGTTATTAATTATTCAAACCCTGCGGAAAGGGTATTGAATTATTAAGCTACCAATTAAAGAAAAATTCCTATGTAAAATTCAGAGCTTATTAATAAGCAGATGGGATCATTTTGTAACAATGCTTCTGCAAATTTAGAGCATCTTGATAACAAAAGTAAATTTTGTTGTTTTGAAAGTTGGTAAAATGGTTTAGAATTATAACCTCAACTGATATTATTCGTACGTTTAAGCTCAACATAAAAAAATTGTTATTTGTAGAAAAGTAAAGTAACGTTGAAATATAAGGTATCCAAAGTTAAGAAATTATGGCTCTAATATTCAGTTCACATAAGAAATGAATTTTTGTCAGTTTTTTTTAAATGAACTACTATGTCAAAAGTAGGTAGTTAATTAACGTCACACTGGAGCAAAACAACGGGCTATTGGCGACGGTCCGGGATCAATCTCGAAGATCCAAACTATATCAAGGGAAATATTGAATTAACATATAATTTTTCTTTCTAATGCTGTGAACCATAACATATTTGGTTCACAGCATTAGAAAGGAAAACACTTTTCTCATAGGCAATTGTCTCAAGGAATTTCAAATATCCGTAGGAGTGAATATTTTCCATACCACAGCACCGGTAAGGAATGAATGGTTGTGTGCACACTGCGCAGTGTGTAAACAACCATTCAGACAATTAAGGCTGAAGAAAATTATGAAAATAAACAATTTTCCTTCCTAGTTCCTCTCAATTTTTTTACATTAATGAAATTTAATGGCTATTCACAAGATGAAATATTTTCCATTTCAAAGGGCACCCATGAAATCGAACATATTCCACTTAAATGAATGTCCACTGAATAAATTTTCCATTTCAATTTGAAACATCACTAGTGAAAAACTGAAATTGTCCTTTGTAAGGTGAAAATCAAAACTAGGTATAAATATATTTTTCGAGGTCAAAGTTCATCATTTTAGATTTCTTTCGTGTACATAAGGTTTCTATCAATAAATGCTACAACGAAGCAATACCTATAACGCCTGAAAAAGGTTTCAAGACCCGAAACAACATTTAAAATAAACTAATACTGTTTACCAAATTATGTCGAGTGTAATAAAGGTTTATGGCCAGACTTCATTACAAAAGTGTCGGTACTATTTTCATCCGTCAATGATAGCTGTCATAAAGTCAGTGGGTTAATTTCCTCGGTTGGTACGAAAATGCACAACTAAAACAGAGAAGCTTTAGGGACCTGGCGCAAATGAAGCTGTTGTCACTGTCCAAAACAAAACGTGCGTATTTGAAATGAACATAGGATAAAGTATATTCATTTGTACGAGCGCGCGATAGTTAAGTTTTTGAAACTAATTAGTGACAATGCATAAAACTATCAAAAGACCAAACTTTGTAAATGGCTCCGTTGAATGGGTTTCCAGGACTGTGCGAAAAGGTGCCCCCTGTCTTGTTATGTGTTCTCCAAAGGTTTTTGAGAGCTTCAATGCTTTGTTTCTTCGCTCTTTTCTGTACAGCATTGCGATTACAGCGGGCTGCAGGAAAAGAATTGACTTTTAACCCTACAAGTGATTTCGATGAGATGTCTTGTCAATAAACAACTGTTCAATTTCGCTACTGACGAGATATGTCAGGATATTACCGATTTTTTGATGATGACGAGATCAAGATCTGGTCAGTTTTTCTAATGACGGGATACCGCGTCTATCAAGATCTGGTCAGCTTTGCTAAGATACCACCTCATTGAGACAACCACCAGGAAGGTTAAACGTTGCGTTGGAGTGCATAAAAGCACATAAAACAGGAATGTTTTATTGAAGAATAAAGCTCGTATCCCATGTTCATAGCCCAGAGCTGTAGGAGTCGCTTGTTTTCGACTTCTTACCAGACATGAGTACCAAACTAAGACACTTACACCAAAAAAGAGTAGCAAGATCTGTCCCCTTTGCGAACTGGACGAAATGACTGGAGACCGCCTCAAAGACTTCCTAAAATTCCTGACAATAAATACAATTGCAAACACTGCAAATAGTTTTCAGAATCCTATTGGACCCTCCTGATGGCAGAGAGGCCAGAGACGAGGGTAAAATTAAAAAAAAAAGAAAGCGCATTCACTTCATTTGCATAGCACTGTAACATACAAAGCTGTCACAAGGACAAAGTAGTGAAATAATATCGTATTTGAACATTTTCCCAAGAAAAACCACTCTTGATAAATATTTTCTCGGGGTCGGTCCCTCCTTATCTACCCAACTGAATAAAAATACTCCAGTCAATTCAAACATCTATCTTGCATCCGAATAACTAAGATATAAAATAAAGCACTGAGATATTGTACACCCAACCCGCTCCTAAGAGCTATTTTCCTCTATGGCCCATGACATTCAAACCGTTCAGATGCACAACAGCGTTCTGTTTCTGAATTGTTAGGAATGATAAAAGCTCCGAAATCTGTAGAAAAGGAAACGAAATAGATCTTCGATATTTATATAATATTTTTCCGAGTGAGCAAATAATCTCTAAGAAATGGATTGCCTCAGAAACATCTGTTAACCTGCTCTTCGTGAATGGATATATTGTTGGAAGAGCAGTTGGTCGAGAAACACGAAGTCATTTTTGTAAGAATAAACTGAGAAATACAATTCCACATATATTTCCTGTTCACGAAATAAAACTTCGAAATGAAAATTTTGTATAGGTTAGGTATAATTGACAAAGGATTTAGCTTAGATTGAGCACAAAGGGGTTCATAATAAACAGTATATTGATGTGTCCTTACAAAACATCTTGAATCTTTTCTCCCAATAGTTGGTTGGTTTGGGTTTTATGGCGTAAGGGCCAAGCTGCGCCAAACACAAGACAACGTCAAGTAAAAACTGTCGTGGAACGGGAAAAAGAGGGATTGAGGAACAGAGTAGTGGAATCAAAACAGTACAAGATCGCTTCGGTATCCCGGGAGTGCGACCACCTTGTTTACTAAAGACAGTAAACCCCATGTGGAAAGAAAATATTGCTAGAGAACCTCGGGTCCATGAAGTCAGTACACACCTAAAGGAGATGGCGTTTTTCCAAATAGAAAAACAGCAAACTTTTTTATGGGTCAGTAATAAAACAACTCTAAATATTATAATAGGACAGAAGCACTAGTTTTCTGTTGCACTTGAAAACAAGGTTGATCATTAAGTTGTTAAAGATGCTAGAAGTCTAAAGGTCTCGGTTCAGAAAAAGATGGTAGTCACGTGAGAAATCCCCACCGTATTGATAAATCAAGGTGCAGATATGTCACGCCTTTTATAGTTCAAAAGTATAGACCATGGCAGTTTCTTATAAATAATCGTCACTTTATAGATCTATACCTAATCTTAAAATCTCCAACTTGGATAAATTCTGCAATGGCTTTTGCGAATTTTAAATCAATCGATTTGACAAAACAAAATTGAAACCTTTTTCACATGGCGACCAAAGGTGTTTTATTTTCGTGAATTAAATTTGCTACAACATCGTCTAATTTGTAAGGCGTCAAATTGTTTAACGATGTACCTCGTCTGCCAAGATCTGATCAGTTTTTCTAATGACGGGATACCTCATTAAGACAACCGACCACCAGGAGGGTTAAGCGAACTACAAATTTAGAAAAACCAATCCTGCTTTATCATTAATCTTATGTGAGCCAGGTCACCGAAGTATGAGCACTTAATGAAGAAATTGCCTAGTTAGTAAGGGGATTGTGCAGTTATGAATGGTTGGTTGATTGCTTTTAAGTTGTATGGCGCAAGGGCCACATGTGGCCAAGCTAAGTCAAATACAAGACAACTTCAGGCGAAAAATATCGTGAAAGGAGAAAAAAGAGGGATTGGAGGAAAGAATGAGACGAAAACAGAGAAAGTTCGCTTGGGTAAAACCAGGGAGCCCGATATCCGTGTTTACTGAAGTAATCAGTAAACCCCATGGGAAAGGAAAAGATCAGTAGAGTACCTCGGGCCGTAAAGCGCGTACACACACCTACAGATGTACCCCTGAGGACTTATTTTTCACAAGGTGACCGGTCGTTTCCGTAAATAATGTTGCTAAAATCAACGTCTAATTTCGGCGTCAAACTATTTAAGATCACATATTCTATAGCTATTCAGTCTTCCCCAACTGAGGCCGGTAGATTCCGACATTTTCCGGATCAAATCGTTCGAGCCAGTCCGTCACTGCTCACAGAACACCGACTAGCTAGATGGATGAGCACCGCTACACAATCCCTTTCCATCCAGACTAAAATAAAACGCTTCGCGACCTTGTGGAGAGAAAGTCACGCTCAGAACTCTCCTTCCCCTTTTGTCGGCCATAAAGCGGACAAAAGGTCCCATTCGGCGAGCAATTAAAAAAGGTTATACGGACGCCGTCAAGCTAGGCGAGACACATCTGGAATTAATTGTTCGGGCAAGCGACGGGAATTGCGACCCACGGAGAAAGGTTACAAATTAATCAGAGGACTGGCTTCCCGACTCGGTTTACACACCATTCCCCGAAGCCTGAACGATAATGTATCCGCTAAGGACTGATGCGTATTAGAAGCAGTACACTGGGACAGAGACGACATCATAAAGTAGGGCCGCGGAGCCCAGTTGGTTGAGTCGCGGCTTAGGGTTGCGAGTTCGAAACTCGAGATCCAAAACAAAGACCGTCGTCTACGCCAGTGGTTCTTAACCTTTTTAAGCCGCGACCCAAATTTGAGAAATATGTTCATGTCGCGACCCAAAAAAAAGTCAAAATTTTTTCATTGCTTTATTTTAGATCGTATTTTTAAAAAATCTTCAATCCTACGATGATGATTTTTTTTAACTTACAAATTTTTTATTTCTTTTTTTAATAATAAAGATAAACAAAAGTACTTTTCGATCCAAGGAAAATTTAATTAATAATCAAGTGTTTTTAATAATTTTTATTGACCAAATTAAAATATATTTATAACTTTTTGAAAATAATTGACATTTTAACTTATTCCTAAAAAAAAAAAGAAATATCAATACATATGTTAAGTCTTTTAAATTTTAAATGCAAGTCATACAGTTTTAATGAGAACCTTGTGCTTGAATACATTTTGAAAGATCTTCAAACCTCGGTTGAATGCTTGTCAAGGAGCACCTTATATCTATTTCAGGATTTAACTTGTTCCGGTAATTGTTTTTGATTACACACAGAGCCGAAAAACCAGCCTCACACATATATGTTGTTGAAAAGGGCAATAATACTTTTAGGGCTTCTTTAACAATTATTGGCTTTTCGGTTTTTAATTTTAACCAGAAAGCACATAAAGATTCAGTGTTTTTGTAGAAATTGTATCGAAGTGCTTGGTCACTTTGTATTTCTATTAATTGTTCTTGAAATTGATTAATATTAACAAATTCCTCATGCAAATCACTTACATCAAAATTAAATGGCATTCGAACCCAATTATATTTGAAAACATCGTCTGCAGGGAAATATCGATCAAAGTCTGCTATTAGTTTTTCTAAATGATTAATAATAATTTTCTGTATTTCTGTGATATCAATATTATTGTCTTCAACAAGTAAATTAAGAGTCGGGAATGAAGCAAGTTTCTTTACTTCAACCTTATTTCTCCATAATTTGAGTTTATTTTTAAAACATGTAATTTTTTCAGTTAATTCAATAATAGTATGATTACGTCCTTGCATAGACGTATTTAGATTATTTATTTCAAATAAAATATCTGACAAATAAGCAACTTGAGTAATCCACTTCAACTCGGAGAATTTAGATGCTAATGGGTGTTTCTTTTCTCTCAAAAATAATTCGACTTCTGTCCGTAATGATAATACTCTTTGAACAACTTTGCCCCGGGACAGCCATCTAACTTCAGAATAATATAATAAATGTTCGTATTCTGCACCAAATTCGAAACACAGTTCGCGGAAAATTCTACAGTTAAGAGCTCTTGATTTGATAAAATTGACTACCGCAACAATTTCATCCAAAACGATACATAATTCGGGTGATAATTTTTTTGAAGCAAGATTTTGTCTATGTAACAAACAATGAATCGATATAATTTGTGGATTCATTTGTTTTGCTCTTGTCGAAAATCCCTTTTGAGATGCTGTCATGGCAGCTGCACCGTCGGTGCAAATACTGAAACACTGATTCCAATTTAATCCTTCTTTAAAAAACGAATCGACCATAAGAAAAATATCTTCACCTCTAGTTGTTGTTGACATTGGTTTGCAAAATAAAATGTCCTCATGTATATCTGTTAAACCTGGATACCGCACGTAAACCATGAGTTGAGCATCTTTACTTACATCTGTCGTTTCATCCAGTTGAATACTAAATAAACCAGCAATTTTTATAGCAGAAATAAGTTGATTCTTAATATCAAATGACATATCATTAATTCGTAAACGAATTGTATCATTTGATAATGGTATCTTTTGTAATTTCTTTGAACTTTCATCTCCGCACATGATACGTGCCATGTCAATGGCAGCAGGTTTTATAAGTTTTTCAGCAATATTATGGGGTTTCTTTTGTCTTGCAATATGCCAAGCCACATGAAAAGAAGCGTGTAGCTTGTTTGGCAGAATTTATAAAACCACTACTACTTGGTGCATCCAAACGCTGTCTTTTTAAATGGGCTTCTTTTCTTTCGAAAAAAGTACGATCTTTTCCCTCAAAGGAAAAATTTTTATGTTTTGCATCAAAATGTCTTTTAAGTTTGTTCGGTTTCATCGATTCATTACTTAATATTTCACTGCACAACACGCATTGCGGCTTGTTCACTCCTCGATCATAAATGCAAGTAAAACCTAATTCTAAAAATGCTTCCTTGTATTCACGTTTTGCCATTATTAGGGTGATTACAATTTTACAATACACACTGCAGCTTGATCACTCCACTATTAATAATAAGACAAAATTTGTTTCTAAAATGCTTGTATTCACGTTTCACTGTTATTACACGTTTCACTGTTATTCACAACACAATACGCAGAAACGAGTTTTTGACAGAGAGCTTACTGAGTCTGCGCGCACGCAAAGCAATGGGGCGTGCGTATTACCAAGACCTCCTAGAAGAGAAAGCCTCAGGACAGGAATTGGACGTCACTTCCGGAAGGCCATTCGCGAAGAGCGGTAAAACCGAAACATTGTATTAGGGAATAACTTGTATTAGGGAATAACTCTTCTAGGAGGTGTTGGTATTACTTATTATTTGGTGTATTACTAACTTTTTTGGTTCGACTCAGCGCGACCCAAGAAATATGCTTCGCGACCCAATTTTGGGTCGCGACCCATAGGTTAAGAACCGCTGGTCTACGCGGAGGCTGGGGCACATTAAATCTGCCGTGGCCTCAAATGTCCTCATGTTGGCGTGGTGTGGAAGTTTGGAGAGTAAGGTGCCGTTCCAAAGTTGACGAGTTGATCTTTAGAGATGACGAGTTGACCTCGTCATCTGACCATGGTTCAAAATAACGAGGTGTTGTCCTCCGATCTTTCCCTTCGGGATTGATCCCGGACCGTCGCCAATAGCCTTGTGTTGCTCCAGTGCGATGTAAATTCATATATTTACCTATCTACCTTTAATTTATAATCTCAAGGGGTCCGCGAAAATTCTTAATTTTGAAATGGGTCCGTGGACAGAAAGGTTTGCGAACCACTGCAGTAGTGATAAACAAGATAAACTTTAAATTTGAAACACTGAAATTAAACATTGGAATTGACATTGAATTACACGGAACTAAAAGTTTTCAACCTGAAAATACATTAGCGCCAAATATGGGCCCTTTCTGTCAAACCTTTTACAATTCAAATAAGAAACAGTAGCCAGCATCAATTATCATTTATATCGACAAAATATAAAAATTTTGAATTAGATTTCCTGAAACATAAATGCTGAATTCTAAGCTGTGATCTCTAAACACACTATCCTCATCCTCAATAATATAGGTGGCATCTAAGGCGGACAAGGAAGGTCGTCTTGTACTTGAAATACTTCTGTTGAAGGTCACAAAAAGTACGACTTACTAAATGCACTATTCTGCGGCGAGGCAAAGGACGAGATGAGATAACGGTATCGGCGGTGTTTACGCAATGGCGTATTATAACCAGTTTAAAGGACACATGTGGGTGCCAAGTCAATAGTTTCGCGTAGGCATGTAAAAGAGTTCGTGAACACGCATGCAGATGAACTGTAACACCCAAAGCAAAGTCCAAGAAATAGAAAAGGTGAAAAATAAAATCAATTTCTGAAGAAAAAAATAGTTTCATTGGACTACAGACGAAAATGTACCAGAACATGTACTCTAACAATCGTCATGTAATTCGGTAAGATTCCTTTTATTTTCCTTGCAACATATTTATTGACTGAAAATGTCACTGACAAACAAGTTTCACTCACCTGAAAAATAAAAAGTAAGCTAACCATTAATTTTCTCTTCCCCAAACGCAATGTCTATCGAATGAATTTGATTAAAGATAGAAAAAGGGTTCTAACTTGAATCTGTAACAAAATTCCGAAGTTGATATCAGCTGACAACGTTCCCTATACAATGATTCTCTTATTGTCACTCCATACATAGTACGTTTATTCCAAAGAATGAGTGTCTTGTCGATTCCATAAAACTGTCACTACCAAACCTTAATGCCCGTAAATCAACTCAAATGCCTTCTTTTACACCAGCAGGGAATTAGAATTTGGAACTGCGAATAAAAATAGTACTAGCCGGAAACAGAAAATTTTATGGATGAAACAAATACTTAATTTCATGTATTTTAAAATGTAAAGGAAAGAAACAATACATTAGGATCATGGAATTTGAAGAGTAACTAAATCTGATCTTATGAAGAACAGTAATTTCACACAAGTATGGTCCAAACTAGAGATGTGCCTTGTGATGAGAGATGTAACAGTTTAACTAACAGCATTATTACATAATAATAGTTAACTGTTATCAAAATAGTAACTGTTATCCATTCATGTTATTGGGACAACAGTGAAGCAATTTAAATCGTATTAAATTTTAAATTAAGTGGTGGAAAATAATATCAGCAAAAACAATCTTTTGAAACTTCATTTCAGGAGTTATAAGGAAAAATCTAAAAAATGGTGTGGTTTTGGACCACCATAGTTGTGTAAAATTCGGTAGAGACAAACATCAGAAGCCAGCTTGTATATTAACTAAAACGTTCCACGTTCATATCACGGAAACTCGAGCACACAAACGGAAAGTTTACGGGTTTTACTTTTAAACGAGCAAAACAATTACCTTTGTCTCTTCGGAAATTTCTTCTCCACCATCCTCTTCACAAGTCGAAAACTCTTCCTGATAGCAGACATGTTGCAAGAATTCAAACTCAAAACCAAATCGACAAGACCTAAATCCAAAACGCGGCAATGCGAAACCTTCTCGACTTCCTTTTTCCGTTGTCCAACAGAGTAGACAGGTAGGGTAGACAACCAATAGAGTAGACAGGTAATGCCCTTTAGAAAGGGCATTAAAATGGACGACCAATAGGGTCGAACAGTTTTTGAAAAGCGAAAGGGTCCAAGTCCCCCAATATACCCCGGTGACTCAGGTACAAGGTCAGTTAGTAGCAGAGATGAATAGGTTTTCTCTCCCCAGGCGAGTCCAAAACAGAAAGGGCAATTGCAGTTTTCGCCCAAGGAAAATGATCACCACTATAAACTCAGGTGGTAGCACAAAAGACACTATTGGATGTGACGAATGCGTTGCGAAGACAAACAGAAGGGCCTATTGAACGAATGAAATTGACCAACCTAAGAATGAAGTAGTGAGGACATTGAAAATAAAAATGGTGGACACTTTTTCAACTTACGAAGCAGCCTTATATCTTTCGGAATAGCTTTCTGAAGGGGTTATAGATTTTACTCAGTCACTGGCGAAAGCGTTGAATTTTCACCTGTAAATTGAGTCTATTCCAGACACATGTTCAGAAAATAATATCGCCAATCTTCTCTCCAGACTTTCTATTCCAATTCGTAACACAAAAATTAACTTTGCGTTAAATGCTTTTTCAGACAGTCTGTAACTCCATAGTCAAGTAACTACATCTATCATTCTAAATAGGTACGTGGTTTCCGTATAGAAACTGAATCTCTCAATTGAAAAAGTACCATAAGGATTCGATTTAAAACTGTTTCTGTTGGAGTAAAGCGAAATTTAAATAAGACTGCTGATCTTCGAATAATATCACAGAAAGGAAGTATAAAACTAAGACTGTTGAAAAATAGAAATTTTGTCTTGAGTGACAGATGGTCGAGATTGCTTACTTGAAACTGTTCGTATGCAACTTAGGTAGCTGTGAAAAATTCATCGAAAGCAGTGATTTTGTAAAAAGTGTAATCGATTTCGAGTTTGCTTTGTCTACACTGATGACATTTGTTTTAAAAACAAGCTGCGTTATTACATGTGCGGCTGAATAGAATTTTCAAGAAACAAAAGTGTGCTTCAAAACAAATTAACCACGAATGCCAGTTTAATTTGACATCCTCTAACAATGATGAAATTCGAAAAAATATAGAATCCATGGTGCAAGTGCTATAAATAATAAATATTGATAGGAAAACTGAGTGTAAGACAGGAAGAAGTTTTTACTGAAATTGAACATAAGGGGCATTCGTAATCACTCCAAAACTCAAAATCGACTTCTGTAGTAGTCATCTTAGATAAAACTTGTAGTTTGTCTAACAGCAAGAGTGCGATGAATATGAGATGGATTATATGGATGGATAAATCATATTTGCGTCCGAAGTAAATTGTAGAAGCTATGAAAAAGTTAAAACGATGTTAAAAAATATTTTCTGTACACTTAAATGGTGCTTGCATTTTTCTGTGAAATAGAATCAACATTTAACCAACTCAATACGAGCAACGCCGGGCAATTCTGCTAATTGCAATACTAAACCTAGGGCCCTAAGGTGATTTTTCGGCTCTATTACTAACAATTTATGCTACTTATGCAAGTATTCCGCAAGTGTGGCTGTGGAAGCCCTGCTTATTAACGTTCTAATCTAACTAGCCACTAGTTTTGCCCTTAAGGCTTACTGAAGTTCTAATTATACTAGTCAGTCTGAGGAAAATCTTTTCGTTGAAACTTATTTTCTTTGGAATTTTAAATACATTCATTTTAAAAATAAAATATAAACACAAAATGTATCAATGAAAATAAAAGGATTTGTTCTGTAAAATTTGGATTCAGTCAAACAGTCGTACTTGAGTACCAAGAAGGCCACCCGCCCATGTGGCCTTAAGACCGCAGGTTCCCCAACCCTGGCTTTTTCCAATCCCTCCTCACTTAAAAGGCACGTAGACGGATTCTACGCTTGCTAAAGCAGAAAATACAAAATTATCATTTCTGTTTGCAAATATATTGGACTATTTTCACACTTGCCCACGATTTTTCTACTTATGTATGGGCAGCAAAACTTCAATTTACATCAGCTAAGCCAACTTCCGCATTTATTTTTGCAAGATCAAGAATATTTCGAGGAGGGGTGTTCGGATCCCCTCTGAATACGTCCCACACGTATCGCACAGTACATGGCATTCAATAAGCACTAAACACGGGAGAGGGTAGGAATACTATATTCAGCCATACTTGCGAACAGCTTAAAATCAATTTGGGACACCAATACTGACGTAGCTAGGGGAGGGAAGCACCGTGCGAGTGTACCAAGAAGCGACATTTTAGAAATACTCATCGAAACGTCGTTTTTCACAGAAAAAAAATATATAAATTTTAGGCACCACTTCGTTCTTGTCACGAGAATATTTTCCAGAGCTCTTTTGTGAAATGAACGTGCTTTTATGCCCTTCATCTAATAGACGCTTAAAAGTCAATCTCGCATCGCTTGAAAGTCAATTCTTCTTTTCATGTACCCCTTCAATCGTATTGCTATTCAGAAAATAAGGGAGGGGTAGTTGCGTTAAGATCGCACTGGAGCAACAACACAACGGGCTATTGGCGAAGGTCCGGTATCACCCCGAAGGCAAAAATTCGAGGGCAAGACCTCGTCATTTTGAACCACGGTCAGACTAGGTCAACACCTGAGCTGACACCCCACAACCCAAACTTCCACGACAACGTGAGGACATGTCAGATTTAATCTACACCAGCCACCAAGTACACGACGGTCTTTGGTTTGGATCGAGTTTCGAACTTGCAGCCCTCCGGTTGCTAATCCCTACTCTTCCAATAGGTCTACCGGGGCAGATACCCTATTCAGAAAATATAGAGAAGAGACAAAGCAATAAAATTATCTTCTCACAAACTATGAACAAGACTGAAGCTTCATTTTTCTTACTTAGTACTGGAGACTCGTTAAAAAAAATCTCGCCCTTTTGCTAGTTTATTAAGAGTAGTCAATAATTGCGATACAAAATTAATATTGTGCGAATCACTATATTTTATCCAAATTTTCTTCGCTTTAAATACGTAAATTCTGTTTTCTATAGGGTCATCATCTTTATTTTTCCCAAGTCCCAAAAAGTTCAGCTCTATCAATACTCTATGAGGAAAATAAAGTAAGCAACGTCACTGAAAAAGTTTTTTTAAGTCTGAGATTAAAATAGTTTTTTATAACAGCACCGAACAAAGTCTGGATTCATAGAGCAAAGATTTACTCTTCAATAGTTCAGTGATTTCGAGTTACCGAGTCAAAAAAATATTCAACAAAAGTGGAGAAAAGTTTGTAGACGTTTAATCTATGAATTTTTTTCCACAAAAATGTGCTCCAATTGAATAAATCTTTTTTGAATGATTCACACATACACGCGACTCCATGAATGGCCTTTTCTCAGCGAAAACGGGAATAGATTGAATATTGCAAAAGCAGACGCGGAATTGCATAACTTGAAAAGAGGTTCGATAATATACTGCCTAGACGAATACATGCCAGCGAGTAAAATAAAAATTGTGATTTGCCGTCAAAATAAGCTGGAAGTTACGAAATAGTACTAGTTCAATTTTGTAAGTTTGACTACGAATCATTTTTGATGTAGACGGTACGATACAAATAAAGGGGGAACGCGACTTAATTGTGAGATCGATTTCAGCTAGCAGTAACTCCGGGGTTATCAGGAATATGGCAAAGGCGCTAGTATCATTTGAGAGCGTATATATGATATTTAGAGACAATTCTGAGTGGTGGGGTCAGTGGATGAATGGCAGTTCATGACAACGTGCCGAAGTGGATAGTTATTTTCGTGCTCAGCGCTACTTGTATGTTTTCGTTTTTAAAATTTCTGAGCTAATATAAATGACTGAACATTTATTTTGGTACATAATTAATCCTCCAAGTGGTTTCGATACGATATCTTGTCTATCGAGATCTGACCAATTTTGCTGTTGATGAGATATATCGTAATCAAGATTGTCTTTTTTTGACAAAATAAAGATCTGATCAGTTTTCTTTTAATGGCGAGATATCACGTCGAGACAACCACCAGGGGGTTAAATGTTCACATTATGAACTATTATAAATTGAAATTCACTAACACCCACTGTGTATTTTATTCACGATCTTATAGACACAGGACATATGTAGTTATACGGGTAAACACAGCGGGGAATACACTTCGACTCCATTTTTTTTAAAATTTTATTTACAGGCATTTATAAAAAACCAATTTACAGCCATGTCACAAGCACTGTCTGGATAAACACCATTTTGCAAAGGTTGAAACAATAGTGGAAATCTATTGCCACGAACATACCTTAGAAGGAAAATAGTTATTTTTTACGGTAGAATAACGATGCAGGATGTTCGCTGTAATGATCCCCTTGCATGCAAGGCCAATCCAGGAAATCCGGTAATGCGATAATACCTAGAAGTTTTCTCATTGCGGTATTTAACAAAAAACTGTGTTCCTCGGCGTTACAACTTTTAGCCGAGTCAAACATTTTTCCAGACAAAACAAATTGAAATAAGCTCTCACTAGCAATTTCTATGCAATTGTACCAGGATTTTATAGCCGCAAAATTTCAGTATTTTTTTTAAACACGATGCAGTGAGTAAAATTAATCGTCAATTGCATAAATCATATACATTCACTGTGAAACCCAACGGAAATTCATAATCAGTGCTCCCACTCTTTCACATAATTCAAGCAGTAACACCCCGGGTGTCCTAGTTACTTTGTCCGGGTCACCAATTTTGAGTCACAAGAAAAAGAATCGTGATATTACAAAGGTCGAGCAAAAAACAGAAATAAAGCGCAAATTATGCATTACATTGTGAGTTTTTAGTTAAAATTATGTCTTACTGCAATACGGTAGACTAATTTTGTATGTACGGAATATACACACAGATTTTGCATATTTGAATGAATACATAATTTTAAACACCCCTAACTTGGCGATGTCTGTAGTTGCCCCAAAGAAATTTCACAATTGTACCAGAAGGGACCTAGGCCCTTTTCAATTAACCCTCCAAGTGGTTTCGACGAGATCTAACCAATTTTGCTTATGACGAGATTTATCGTCAAGATATTGCCGATTTTTTGATGATGGCAAGATATCTCGTCCATCAAGATTTGGTTAGTTTTGCTAATGATGAGACATCTAAAAGAGACAACTACTAGGTTGGTTGGTTTTGGGGTTTTATGGCGCAAAGGCCAAATTTGGCCATGCTGCGCCAGACACAAGA
The DNA here is from genome assembly GCA_933210815.1 of Meta bourneti. NCBI lineage: Eukaryota > Metazoa > Arthropoda > Arachnida > Araneae > Tetragnathidae > Meta > Meta bourneti. The sequence goes on from OW119929.1 coordinate 16,863,504, forward strand.
CATACAATACCAAGTAATAGACACACAATGAAAGTTTTACTGACACAGAAGAGAGAAATACACCCAGGGAGGAATGCACCTGACAGGAATCGAACCTGCGCCGCCTACAACTCGAAGGTTGCTAGCATAGTGAGCATGCCCACTGAGCCCCGACAACTACTAGGAGGGTTAATTAAACAAATAATTCAATTAAACTTTTTTTAAATAAAAGGAATACTGGACTAACAATATCCATCTACCGTAACTTGGAACAGAAGACGGTCTTTCCAGATCAACAAATTTAACGCATACACGAACCCTCGAATCAGTTTCGTAGATCAGAACAGAAATCGTTGACATCAGCTTTAGAACAACGTAGATGTTGAATGTCTGCAACAAAAGCTGAAACACACCACTTCGACTTTCAATCGTCCATGACAATGAAAAAGCAATACTTCTTAAGCCCCGAAACACTTTCTCAAAAATAAATGTGAGAGGTTAAGCCGATCGAGATCCCCACCTTCTGTTCAACTGATCGATCATACAAGCGAACAACTCCAGAGATTCTTTACACCCAGAGGATAAACCGAAGAGTGGAAAAAAAATTTGAGAAAAACGTATATCATCCAAGAGCGAGAGGGAGAAAAGTCATCATTTACTTTCCCAGATCGTGGTAGTTTTAACTCGAACGAGGCTAATTTTATTTAGGGGGTAATTTAAAGGGATTGCTGTTATTAATATTAATAGTCGGTCTTGACAGGATCGTAATCGCACTGGCGCAGAATTCCTCAATTCAAAAAATCGTTAGTCACGCTCCAAGACAGTCGTTCTGGCATCTGTCCCGACAAAGACAAGAAAACTATAGAATCGTATCGTGAACGTCCCGGAATCGATGAAGAAATGACAAATCCATGGGCTACTGTGACACGGCAGCGCTTAGGTATCGATAATGATACTTTTTTCTTGTCCCCTGCAAAAACAAAACGAAATCTAATATATCAGATTACGAAGGAACGGGCAAGAAAATTGTACAAAATAATCTTTCAGAGTATGTAAGAAAAGGAAACTTTTTACGGAGTATAAAATAGTGACGAGGAAAGAATCTTATTTAGGGGTGCTAAAAACGGTAGGTTCTTATAGTGATTGAAAATGCTGAGAAGGTGGGCAAGAAATGAGTTTGGGGGATAAGAACCGTCGTTTCTGAGACGGAAGAAATTTGTAAGATCCCCTGCATACCTTCACTGATGGGGCCATAATGGGTATGCCCATTGCGCTAGTAACCTGCGAGTTGTAGGCGGCGCAGGTTCGATTCCTCCCTGGGTGTTTTTCTCTCTTCTGTGTCAATAAAACTTTCCTTGTGTGTATCCATTACTTGATGTAGTTTGTCTTGTGTTTGGCGTAGCATGGCCAAATATGGCACTTGCGCCATGAAAACCAACCAACCTTCACTGATGCACAATGGGTGATCATATTAGAACCACTTTTAGAAATTAACATTTTACATTTTCAGCCAATTATTCTCGAACAGAAAAAAATATTAAAAAAGTTACCCGAAACCACTTTATTAACAAATTGGATGGAATTTTTGTGCAGTGAAACATTAAACAACCAATATATCTTAAAAATGTTAAACAGATCTTTATCTTCTGGACTTTAAGGGCTTTTAATGGATCACAATTTAATTTCTGTAATTATCAGTATCTTTCAACGTGCAATTTCTTAGACAGTAGAAACCCAACATGGAGTCGTTTTCGGTAATTCTTTATGCAAAACAATTTTTTACGGAATGGAAGTTGAGCTCATACAATAAAACATAGCATAGAAATTCAATCACAAGAACGCTTTTTATAAGCTTGTGGACTGTTAGAATGAAAACTTAACTTCCGCATCTCGTTAACTCTCAAATCCCGAGCGATTAAGATGGTTAACATTGGCATAAAACTAAAGATTATATGCATCGTCACATCTTCTAGTTAGATTTCCAGGAAATCCCAGTCGGACACACATTCAATGAAATGAAGTGAGGAGTCTTTTTATAAAATAAGAATTCGTTGTTAGGTTACATCATGAACAATCGAATTCAATTCATTAACATTTTAAATCAACTAGCAAGTAATCACATAAATGTTACAGATGGTATTAAACCTGGTTTTGTTTCTTTAGCGGTGGGCTTAGCCACCACTGCAAAATTAACACAATAGTATCAGTGTAATCTATCTCTACGAAAAAAAAAAAACAAGTTTTCTTGTGGGTACTGTTTTAAAAAAGTTGAGATTAATCGACAGTACTGAAATGGCGTTGTCAGTGAACTCTTAAAATTTGGGCAGTCACTTAAAATGTGTTAAACTGTTTCGATTTTATCGTACACTGTGTGCATCGGTATGGTATGGCATTTTAATTAACGTCGGACTGGAACAACTCAACGGACTATTGGCGACGGTCCGGGATCAAACCCGACGAGAAAGATCCGAGGACAACACCACGTAATTTTGAACCACGGTCAGATGTCGAGGTCACACCTGTGAGTTGGTACCCCACTCTCCAAACTTCCACACCCCACCAGTGTGAGGACATTTGACGCCACGACTGATTTAACATGCACCAGCCCCCTTTGTACACGAAGGTCGTTGGTTGGATTCGAACTCGCAACCGTCCGGTTGCTAATCCGTTACTCTTCCAACCGAGCTACCACGGCCCGCATCGACATCGAATCCAGCAAGATATTTGTGTGTCACCTTCGTGTGACCTATCCTGTCTCGTTAAAATGACTTTCCGTTTTGTATTATTTATTAAAATTTACGTGATTTGCTGTTTGAGTGTAGGAATTTTAAAATATCGCACAAAAGATCAAAACCAATAAGAATGACTACGGTTAGATCAAAAGCATAATCCGCAAAGCTCACGAAAAATGACAGGTATATATTACCCTCCCAACATCAACAAGAAACCATAAAACTCTCTATAAGGGGAAACAGGAAGCTTCCAACAAAATACAATTTTCAAATTTCGTTAACATATTCAAACGACTTTCGCCCGTGAAGACGACTGACAATTTATGTGAAACGAGCAGCAATTGCGCCTGGTTAACTCTCCGAGAAATTCAATGGCCGGAATAAATTCAAACTTCATTCCAATAAACATACGACTCCCCTTCCAGTCTAACAGAATGACATTTTCCAAGGACACAACCAGCGCATTCTTACACCCACCGGCGTTGCAACTTCGGCATCATTAGTTCTGTTAACTGTTGTTGTAATCAAGGACACTTCCGTTTCTGTAGCCAAGTCTTTATGCCCATTATTCCATATTCTTCACAGCTTAGTCCAACCAGACAAAATGTCTGCTATTTTCCTCTTGTAAAAGAAATTCTTTTCTGCAAATTGTCGCGCTCGACTGCGTCTGCGATGTAGAGCACATCAGCTTCCAACTTCTTGGGTTACAGGAAGGTGGAAGTTCAGTTTTGACGCGTGGCATATTGAGATAAGGCATGATTGAGATTTTTATGGTCAGAGAGCATTTAATAGTGATAGTTGGATACGATATGTCAAAGCAGAGATTTTACCTTTTGAATTGGATTGGATGTTTGAGTTTTATGGGGCAAGGTCCAAAAGCGGATAAGCTGCGCCAAACACAAGGCAGAATATAACTCAATAAAAGTACAAAATATTTAAAAACTAATAGTCCAAGACAAAGACAAAAGGTAGATTTAAAACATAAAAAATGTAAAGATGAGAACAAAAATATTCAAATAGTTCAGATGACAAAACAAGACCATCATCGTCTGCAGCATAACTAATGAAACGGAATTTAATTTACGTATGCATAAAATTTTGAAAGTGAAATGTAAAGGATCATTTAACTTTTTGAATGAAATACAAATTCTTAATTTAATTCCACAAATCCCGACTACAGTTAGCTGGATCAGTCCTTAATTTTTGTAAAAAATTGTTTCTCCTTCATTCGCTAAATTAAATTTTAACAAATATTTTACACAAGTCTTTGTCGGTGACATTTGTGTTGTTATCAATTAGACACTAAACAGTGAATCAAGCGTAGCGTTGTGATAAACTTTTGACAAGGTATTTGATATCGACTGGTGATATTCTCGGGCGTAAAAAGAAGCTTTAGAAACAAAATGAAACTTTTTTTGATGCGATGTTGAGGACAGTGGTTTGACTATCAAGATGAAAGGGATTACTAAAGGGAATCTTACTTTTGTTTGCGATACTAAACAAAGAAAAGTTTGAAACAGGCTTTAAATGAAAGGCCCTTCCAACGAAAACTCATATACCAATATAAGGTAGGTAGGTATTTTAATTAGCGTCACACTGGAGCAACACAACGGGCTATTGACGACGGTCCGGGATCAATCCCAAAGGGAAAAGATCCGAGGACAATACCTCGTAATTTTGAACCAAGGTCATATGATAAAGTCAACATCTGAGCTGGCACCCCACTCCCCAAACATCTACACCACGTCAACGTGGGATCGAGTTTCGAACTAGCAAACCTCCGGCAGCTAACACCCTACTACTCTTCCAACAAGACTACAGGGGCCAGTTTTTTTGTTGGGCGAAATAACACTTTAAAAACTTCGAAAAATAACAATAACAAACATGACTTCAGAAAACAGAGTAAGAATGCATCGGGATTGCACCATTAAGACAGATAACAAGGAATTACACAATATTTTAATTGATAACCAGCCGGAATTGGAAATGGTGATTCGTAAGTGTTTTGGAAATGTTGAATAATACAATGGTGGTTAAAGCGTCCCGGTTTATTTCAGTTTATTCCTAAACTTTAGATGCCTCTACTTGTGCATATTTTAGTTTGCACCTTCGAAAATGCTCCAGTAAAAAATTTCGCAGGACGTATGCTTTCGACCTGTATTTAAAACGATCAATTTATTTCCCCGATATTACACCTCAAAGATTAAAAGCTTGTCAGAATTTTTTTTGTTAAATTAAAATACTTAATTAAATGATTAAAATGTTTAATATTCTCAGCCTCAAACCGCATCCTCTTATGTCGAGACAATATTTTTTCATAGAAGAGGAAAGACTGCTTCAGTGGGAACATTAACTGCCCCCCGAATCACCTCGTATATTTTAAAAATTATTTTCCTTTTTCACAAACCACTACGGCTTAAAAATGAAAGCGAGCATTTTGCAGCGTCGAAAATTCTTTAGATATAAAAATGCATGTTTAAAGAACAAAATAACGAAATTCACTTTTAATACCTGCACTTTTTAGGAGAGAAATCAATTTCTTCCATCCTCTCGTAAAAAACCAATTAACTTTTTAAGCAAATTTATGCGAACAACTTATCGCATATATTCAACGTTACATTACGAAAGAACTTAAAAATTCCTTTATCTTTAATAACGAGTACTAGTAAAAAAATAATTTATATTTTAAGTTCCAACAATCTTAAGACTTTCACAAGTCAAGTTATGTTATTATTTTTGAATTTCAACGATCGTTCATCTAAAACTTTCTAGTCTTCAGAAAATTAAAAATGCTAAAAAAATATTAGCTACATTAACAAATCACTAGAAAGTTCTGTTTATCTAACGGTTAACCCTAATTTAAAGTTGCTTATGAAAGGCTAAGCAGCTCAGGGCATTGCATTTTTTGCTTGTGGACCCCCTGAGTCCTAACTTTACGTATGTGGACCCCCATATACGCATATGTAATATTCCTTAAATGGAATATTTATTTGTAGGTTAGTAAAAGCTAATAATTAAACAATTCCCAAATGAAATATTTATTTGTTAGTTAGTAATAATAATTAAATAAGATAATAATTAAACCATTCCAATATAATATAAAAAATGTAAATTAAAAATTTTGAAAATTTCAATTAATAAAACTGAAAGAATTTTTACTTGTAATGACAGAAATAGTAGAAAAAAAATTCAAATACTATTTCAAACAAATATAAATTTATTCCTAAGGCTATTAAATAGGATCCCATTAAATAGGCCCTACTAATGAGATCCTTGTGGCTGATGTTTTGATATTAGTATGTTAATATCTGGCTCCAATTTTGTGAGTCAGATGAAGATCATCTCTTTACTATATCAAATCGATTGTGATTTTTTTGTTAACTGTTACTCGGCTAAAGGCAGATTCCACAAGATAAGATGATGGGAAAACAATGACACATTTTAGCTTTCTCCCATAAAAGCGGATATTTACATGCAATGTCACTATTCTTCAATACATCATGCTTTCCTTTTTTGAAGACTTCGGACTGTCTCATCAGACCGCAATTCAACAAGTTCCTTTTATAAATCAATTTCAACAACAGCAACATTTACTCAAATGGAATCAGCACCCAATCTGGGATGTCCGGTTCTAGTAGGTCCTTGAACCGAACTTGCATGTCTTCATAAAGTTTTTTTAAATGATCAACATACACAACACAATCATCTTTTAAATCACTGCTAACTGAAGCAAGGTTTGGAAACTGGTCAAAAGCATGGCGTGAGATATTAAGACTACAATTTGAGTTTTCCTAGGAATGCATTTTAATGGCTTCTTTGCTAGATATTAAATCACAATTATGTCCTTGCTGCAGCTTATTAAGAGAATTCAGTTTTTCAAACACATCTGAGAGGTAAAATGTGTCTGTTTTCATGGCAACCAACTGTTCTCCAATCTCCTTTTCGTTTAGAAATGATACAATACTGTCCCAAAGGACGACGAAGACAATTGCCATCGCACCTCTGTATGCAGTACAAGACGGTCCAAATCCTTCTCCATTTTTATCACAAAATTTGCGAAAGAGACGATCTTGAAGAGTATTAGCCCTAATGAGGTTGACAGCTTTTATTAGAAGAGTTAAGGCTTCATGAAGACGTCCACTCAATCACTACGCCACCAGATGTTGGCGGTGAATCACGCAATGTATGCAAAATACGGAGCGCCATCAGTAGCATAAGCCATTAAATTTTCGAGTGGAATATTTTTTCTCTTAAATAAGACTGGATTCCTATGGGGATTTAGAATTGCTTTTATCCCCCTACGAATAGAAAGGGGGTTAATATGTAGCCTACATTACCCGCAGGGTTCTAAAGTATAAGTGTATCAAATTTGGTGTGGATTGGTCAAACGGTGTAGATTTGTAGAGAACATAGGCAGACGCCAACTCTGCTTTATATATAGAGATTATTATTAAATTATTTTATTTATAACATTTCATCATGAACTCCTTAGCTCATATTATGGATCCCCGAAATACAATTTTTTCTTGTGGACCCCGGTTGAGAAACGCTGTGCTAGAGGAATTAATTCTAAGAATGCGGTGTTGGCTCTCAATGAACTCAGGGCTAAGGTCTTTTGGAACTGGTCTAGCTCAGACTAGGCCAAATGGGATACGTGAGTGAGGGAGAAGAGCAAAATGCCTAAAAAATAATTATTAAAAGAAACAAACAGAGGAGCTAAGTTAGACTTTATGAAAGCAATTCCCAAAACAGAAAAAGTAACATTTCTCTCCACTAATGTTATATGCTTGACGGCAGTTTGAAAGGGAGTAACTGATTTGGGTTATAATTTACAAAACAAAGCGCCAAATGTGCGCAAAAATGAGCAATTAAACTTTTTTTAGTGTTCTTAGAGGTATTTGTAGGTTTTCTTGAAAATTTGTGCCAAAGGTTTTCACTGCAGTCTAGCAACCACAGACCCCGATGGTTTTCTTTCATGGCTGCCTCGGCTTGAAGCCAAAACTTCGAAATTGACGTCACTTGGAAATTTCACCCTAAGGAAATTTCCCTTAGAGGAATATTTTTTCCGTCCAAAAAACCAAGTGTTTTTGCGGAAAGGTTGACAGGCATACCAAAGCACTAACCACTCGGCTACCAAAGCACTTACTACCACTAACTGAAATTGGTTTTGAAGTTAAAAAAGAAAGGAAGAAAGAAAACAACCAGGGCTGTCATAAAAAGGCAAGGGAAAAAAAGACGCCCAACTCTTTTTACTCCACTAACAATAAACTAGACAACGAAGAAGAAAACTTCAAGTCAATCCCGTAAGGGAAAATAATGAAAATAAACGTTATTCCATGAGATATACACTTCCCAACGTTTCGTGAGTTGACAGCGGAATACCAAACATAACAGACCATTCATCATAACCCACGGGATGGGTTTAAATTGAAAAAAAAAAAAAAAAACCATTTGCTTCGGTTGAAAATAAATATTCTGGAACGTGGCACACCCCTACCGTAATCGAATTGTTTTGAAAGCGAGTGATTATTTCAGAGGGATGAAGATCGATCCTAACTGACAGACAAAAGAAATTACAGCTCGTTCTTGGGCATATAAATCCAGAATCTCTAACGAAAAACAGTTCTCGAATGCATAAAGAAAACTTGATGGAGTTTCTCAATTTATCTCATTTTTCTGATTTCTTTACTATTGTTATAGGTTCCCCTCACACCGTAAATTCGTTTTTATCTTTCTTGACAGCTTGAAATGATAGACTGAAGCAGAGTCGATATTATTTCGGTTTTCATTTGACAAAGGAAAAGGAACTGGGAAAAGGATTCCAAAATAATTTTCATTAAATTCTTTAAATAAAAGTTAATAAAACCTGATTGAGATTTCGCATGTACTCGCATATGAGAAATTTTTAAAAATTTCCATAAAACAATTAAAACTTTCTGAGTTTATAAATGAAATGTCGCTGATATTGTCACCAAAATTTACTTATGAGGGAATTATCTCGTAGGGAGTTGCCCACCATAAGTAAATATTTTGCTAAACAGAAATATTGTTAACAAGAGACAGCTACCACTCTTAAGATCAGGAGGTAGGTAGTTAATTAAGGTCGCACTGGAGCATCACAACGGGCTATTGGCGACGGTCAGGGATCAATTCCGGAGAGAGATACGAGGACAACACCTCATTTCGAACCACGGTCAGATGACGAGGTTAACACCTAAGCTGGCACTTCACTCTCCAAACTTCCACACCATGCCAACGTGAAGCCTTGACAAAATTAACGTGCAACTGTCGCTAAGGTCTTTGGTTGGACCGAGTTTCGAACTCGCAACCCTCCGGTTCCAAATTTGTTACTCTTCCAACTGGGCTACCCCCTCGTAAGGAACGTGGATGGTAGGTACGCAAGAGAATAAGTAGAAACGCTGGGCAATGAACTTGAAAGCTGTTTGGTTTGTGTCGCTTTGTGGTCACATTTAGCTACTCGGGGTGCTAGTTACTTTGGGGACCTATTGTTTAAAGTTGATTCCGTACTATTATTACGAGTATTTGTGTCTAGACCGGAATCTGTTGCACCCAGATACAAAAGAGACCAATCCGTCCGCAAAATAAATTAAAAGAGAGCATTAAAATAAAAGGATGAACTCTTGGATAAAAACAGGTGCAGTTAGGGCGTTGGTTACCACGTCCTTCTCACAAACGGTATGTTGAAAGATCTAACCCAAACTTAATTTCACGTTTCCCATGATGCAGACAAACTTTTAATTTACAAATATTTTGAATTTTGTTTTAAAAAGCAATGATCAATTCATTTCGCACAAAAAATTAGGGTTCTTGACTGGCCTGAAAATTTCCCTGATCTCAACCCCATCAACCACCTTTGGGAATTGATGGAGCGGGAAATTTCCAAGGAACTTGTCACCAACAAACGTCGATTAATAGAGCGTTGACTAATGTGTGGTACATGAATGATTCAGCAAAATTAAGCTACGCCAAATGCATAGAAAACATGTTCAAAAGAATGGAAGCAGTAATTGCAGCTAAAGGAAACGAACCAATCACGAAATATTTATATTTCTTTATCAGACTAAGTGTATTTTCATGGGATTAATTTTAATAAATAAAATTTGGTGTAAAAACCTTAAAATTGTGGTTTATTTTTACCCACAACTCAGAAAATATCTTATTTTACACTGTGGCTCTAATAATTTGATCACCCACTGTATATTTCCAGTTCTTTTAAGACAAAGGTGATCACCTTTTTTTATCAGTCTAAAGATAATGCTTGTTTTCGGTCAACAGCAACTAACACAGTTCGAACTGTCTGGTACTGATTGGCTTAGCAGCAGAAAACGATAAGATACCGAGTGGGAATAAGCTGTGTGGACAAAAAAGTGGGAGACTCCTGTAGATAAACACGGGATGACCGCACGTAAACCCTCAGCAAACGATAAGGAACCCTGTTCTAAGCAAATTAATTTGAAGCAATCAGGAAAATAGCTTGATATTCAACTTTGCAAAAATATTGCTGAGCCCAACTTCTAGCGGAATCAGAAAGACAGGTGTCAATTTATATACAATCGAAGAAAAGTCCTGTTTTTCAGACTTTGCAGTTTAGCAATTACAATACTTGAGATAAGATAAAGATACACGCAATCAAGATGTGCATTGCATATTCCAAATGTTTAATGTATTTTCAAATATGCGTGAACTTTTAACTGAATTGAATTATAATTTTATAAATGTAGTTTTTTCACCAAGCGTCGAATGTGTTTCAGTTGATTTATATAGTCTGCTTTTAATAGCTAGGTTAACTATTAATTGCTTGAGGATCTGTGATTAGTGCGATGGACTGAAGTATGGATCCAAAGTTTAAGTAGATGGTTTGGTTGGTCGCTCTACGGTCATATTTTGCTACGTGAGGGGAAATTAGACAAGTTCAAATCGAAGTTAAGGGGATGTGAGAAACTAATCTAAAGAAACAGAAAATTAAGCTAACTTTATGTGACTCATTACGAATTAAATAGTGGCAACTTACTGAAACAAACACAAAACTACATTTCATTTAAAATTCTTCTGCACGAAATGATTTACTATTTTCGTTATAAAATTAAACTAACTTTACTTTCAATACAAGGAAGGGTACATAATTTCTAAAGCATATGCATTAGGTTTTTTTAATACTAAGGTCATGTTACTTTATTTGTGAAGGGTTAATGTTTTTGTTTAGATTTTTGCAACCATGTGAATTATACAAATTGATTCATAAAAGAAAATATTTTAAATGCAAAACCACCAACCGTATATCCCTCTGAATCTAAATATTAAAGAATACGAAAACCGCAATATACACCTAACTTCCACACCATGTCTCCTATAGTTTAAGAAACACGACATAACAGTTATGTTATAGGTACAAATTTTTCAATGTTATTTCAAAAGTTTACAAACACTTGCAGAAATATTTTTTTTTAAATCTTGTTTTGCAAGAACAAGATTCACCAATCAGATGCTGAACATTTATTTTACTATACCTCTTTAAAGAAATCATTGACTCGGCATATCCAATCGCATAGCTCTCACAAATCGACAACAGCACTTCTATAGTTACACAATTTCGCGTTAATCAAGATCCGAGATTGTTCCAGGAAATGTCCCGGATTTTCGACAAGCAATCCGAAAACGTCACCACATAACAGTCAAAACGAAATGGAACTCATACGTCACCTCTGCATCTCGTCCTCATCACCAAGACAGAGCACCCCATACTGACGGCGGTGCTGACTCATCTGCACGACTCAACCCAAGGGAAGCCTGCCCGAGGGGATTCAGTTATTGGATTACGACGATGATGGCACAAGTAACATCTCTCTCTCGAAAACGAGAGACAAATCCCGGATCGATCCACAAACCGGGAGGCGGGAAAAAAGCGTCACTTCTTCGAACTTAGATAAGGTACAGATGGCGGGGAGGTAAACAGCGTCCGCGATTGATTACGCATTAGCGATGTGAAAATTGAATTTTGTGCAGAGATCGGCGAACAGTGAGCCCGCTCTGGTGTCAAGATCGCTACTGGACGGCGGCCCACACGGAAATGAATCTTTGTCACAAGTCAGTGAGCGCAGAACGAGAAGGGAGGTGGAGGGAAATGGCTGAACCATTTTTTCCCCGACGATCCCGTTTTGCATTTGGCTTTTCCACATATTTTTTCCTCTCCTGATAGCAGTTCACACCATTCTTTATCTCCCCAGCACGGATGAATGATTCAGGCCGTCGACTGAGCTGAGCATTGAGCCTCTTTTACTCCTTTTTGGCGAACTTGGAAGAAGGGGAAAAATGTCGACAAAACACTTTTTGTTACCTTTTTTGTAAGATGACGAAAGCGGGTCATGGAGCAAGACAAAACCGAAGTTTGTGTAGGGGGATGTATGCATACAATGGCCATGTTGTGACATACGGGAACGAGTCGTCCAAAACAAAACCGGCCGCTCAATAGCGAAACGTAATCCGGACGCTCCGTGAACTGGTACCAGCTTTGTTGTTCTCCGCTTTGCTCCTGGCAGGTATTCAATGGAAGCATCAAAGACGGGTGGATGGTATTTGAGGCACACACAAAAAAGAAGCGTTCTGCAATCCTAACTGCAAGCTAAGCGAAACGATTTCATTCTTTTTTATCGCCCTTGGACAACTCAAATTCAAATAAATTCTATAGAACAAATTTATTTATTTGGAAAAGCGTTCTTTTTTTCGCAAATGCCACGAGATAGTACCAGTTTGTGAGCGCCTTTCATGAAATATAGGTATCCTGAGTACTCAGTGTTTAAGGTGTACAAATGCATACATTTTTCTCTTTCCCTTTAAACAAAAACCGCACACCTTAAGCGCAATGAAAAGGTTCATAACTTTTTAAACTTGGGATACAGTTTGCACATTACAGTACAAGAATTATCCACACTTCCCACCCCTTTAAAACTATGGTATCGCCGACCTCCATATGTGGGGGCCCTGTCGTCTATACATTAGGATGGTAAAAATGGCACGTGTACTGATTAACCCTTTGAGGGGTTCACACGTATATATCTCTCTGTTCTGCAACCTACAATTAATCTTCCCTGCGTGACTTCTAACCAGTTCTGGTCTTCTTGACCAATAGAATCTTTCCTAGGATTCTTCCAACCAATCGACGTGGTTATTTAGTCATGTGGGTGTTTCTGGAGTAAAGGCAATAACTACACAACTCCGAAATCTCGTACTTTTTGGAAAAAGGTATTGTTTTCCCCCACCGATTGAACTCTGTATTGATTTTGTATAAGACTTTGGATCAAAAGATTGGACAAAAATGATACGTTCTCCAAAATGACGCTGATTGAAGAATAAATGACAAATTTTATACTTTATTTTGATTTTGCGCGAAGCTTCTCTTTGGATTATTATGTTAGTTGCGTACCAATGAGGTGAAAGAACGTTCTCCCACAATAAAAAGAATCAGAAGAATGAAAATATCGATTTGCCCCCACACATACACACGCATAATTCAATCTGTTTCACAGCCAGCACTACCGACGGTCGAGTCCGTTCGACCCGAAAATGTACAAAGTGTTAATACATACCCAAAATCCCCAGCAAACAGGGTAATAATTACAGGGCAGTCAAGCAGAGTTCGGTAGACTGATACACTTTAAATGTCATTTCCTGATTATTTATTAGATCTCTATTAGTGAATGCATCAAACCAAATTAATGTCGGACCAGAGAACATCCGGCACACACGTCGCCCACTCGCTTCCCTTCGATTTATCCGGTGATATTCGTGCGGGTAGGTAGTTAATGAACGTCGCACTGGAACGACACAATCGGCTATTGGCGACGGTGAGGGATCAATCCCCAAGGGAACGACGCCTCGTAATTTTGAATCACGATCAGACGACGAGGTCAACACCTGAGCTGGCACCCCACTCTCCAAATTTCCACATCGCGCCAAATAGAGGACATTTGAGGCCACGATAGATTTAACGTGCACCAGCCCCCTTGTACACAGAAGTCTTTGACTGGACTAAGTTTCGAACTCGCAACCCTCCGGTTACTAATCCGTTGCTCTTCCAACTGGGTTACCGCGATCTTGATGTTCGTACGGGAGTGAAGGAGAAGGGGTCTAAAAAGTTAGGACACAGATGAGTTATGTGATTTTGTTTTTAACCCTCTACCCTACCTCTCTCTGGTTTTGACGAGATATCTCGTCCATCACGATCTGACCAATTTTGCTAATAAAGAGGTATCACGTAATCAAAATATGCCGATTTTTTTATGATGACGAGACCAAGATCTGGTTAGTTTTCTTCTAATGACGAGATATCTCGTCCATCTCGCGAGTTTTGCTAATGACGAGATACCTTGTCGAGATAACCACCAGGAGGGTTAAGGGTGGTTGAAACTGGGGTTATACGGCGAGAGTGAAACTACAAAGATTAGAGCTATTGATGGTGGGATTATTGCATGTATAAGATTTGGACAGTCACCTTTAAACCAAGCTATTAACGGATACTCCACGCTTGGTTGGTTGGGTTTTATGACGCAAGGGTCATCTGGCCAAGCTGCGCCAGACACAAGATAAAAAGCTATACAAGATCAAGACTGATAAAAATTTAGGAATTTACAATTTCTAATTGAAACTAGATTCAATGAAAAAATTATAAATAAAATTATCAAAAACGATGTCAGAGATGAATAAAACAAATTTTTGTAGCTTAGATTTCCCCCCAAAAGGTCTTTTAGGGTTGGATTTGAAACTCCTAACCAGATGTTTATGGTTATTAAAAGCTCTAAATTAAATCAAAATGCCTCCGCTTCGAAGGGGATTTTGCAACAGGTATCCGCTTTACTCCTAGTGTTCTTAATTTGAATTAAACGAGAATATTTGTATTCTTATAGAATGTGTGAAGTCAGATTTAAGCTGATGAAGTGGAGTGCTTTCATAAGCGTAAGTTGGAATCATATAGCATGAAAATAAAATGTCTGAGGTAACAGAACAATTGAACATGAAAGAAGAACGGAAAAATTCAAGACACTTGTATTCCAGACTAAAGCAAAAGTCCACGAGTCTTTTCAAAATCGATCGCATAAGGATGTTTGGGAATAAAAACAAATACGAAAACTTTGACAGTGAAGCATTATTTAGAGGCAGCTATTCTTTTTCTCCTTTTTCAGATATACCAAAGACAGAACTGATCTAATTTTAAACCACTGTTTTGAAAATATTTATTTCTTTAACGTGATTTTCCCAGACATAGTAACTGTGCGTATATGTACACTCAGAAGCAGTTGCTATGTTTAGAAGAAAAAAAGCGTTGCTTATTATATTGGCACAAAACCAGCAAAGTGTTAAGCCTCATTAACTCAGGAGCCGTTGCAAAGCGGGATGGCTAGTGGGTGGTCATGGGGTAATAGAGATGATGGAAAGGTTCAGCTCCAGTTCCTCTTCACAATTCCATCAAACCCATTTCAAAGGTGTCGCAACCAGCATTTGTGACTCCAAATCAGTCAAACCCAATCAATTATGTGTCACGCCAAATAAATAAAAGTTCGGTAGATAAAATATCATGAAACAAGTCAAGAACTTTGCCAATGAACATTGAGAGGTTCTCCAGACAGACATGAATATTGGCTAGAGACGGCGATACTGTATCGATACCTTCATCTTTCGATATTTTCGATCAATCCCGCAGAATGGATCGATACATTTTGGTGAATATTGTTGCAGACTATAGGGAACAATACCAAGCGATTTGTACCGGTACGGGGATCGATACTCTGAAAGTACTCATTCCGTGATATTGGACAGTTATCCGTTCATTTCAGGTCCTACCGCTTCGATACTCTCCTAGATGTTAGCCCGATACAAATGCGACGTGAACTGCTGGGGTAAATACGGGTGAGGGAGGGGCAACGAGAAGAAAACAAGGGATACTGTGCGTGAAACAAAAAGCTAATATCGATACTTCTGGTTCGATATTTCATGTGTATCGATACTACGTGTTTCGATACCATATCGATACTTTGACCTAAAGCACGCATCCCTAATGTTGGCCGGAAGGAACCATTTGAACCCTGACCGACGTAAACCGGGAGTTTTAAAGGAGGGGAGAGTTGGTTCATTGGGTTTTATGGCGCATATTTGGCCATGCAAGACAGACAATGCCAAGTAATGGGCATACACACAAGGAAAGCTTTTACTGTCACAGAAGAGAAAAATACACCCAGAGGAATCGAACCTGCGCCGCCTACGATATTTTGTTCACTCAGTATATCTTCAAAATCTTTGCAACACCCACACGATAAGACAAAAGCATATAAAAGAAAAGAATGAAAAGTATTCAATTGGGAAAAGAACAAATAGAAAAATGGCTTAGTGATTTTGTCGGATACAAGTATTCGAGTTATTGACTAAGGTTCACTATTTTAAGTTTTCACACCTTCGCTATCTGATTATTTGATAAATAGCTTCTGACATAACAATGACGAAGTGATAATATCAGATTGATTGCCTTATACAGGTGAAGTAAGTATACAAGAGCGTCACGAAGGAAACCCAATAAAATGTTTCACTTACTTTCCAGCAGAAAATGATTGGAAAAAGGTAGACAGAAAACGGGTTTTAGTTAATGTTCCCCAAAACAATTATCCCTAATGTTAGTTCAAGTTTTATTCATTTTATACTTTAAACAATGCTACATTTTTTCATGATAGTGGATCGACTACGATCAGTCATTGCTCAAGAGTACGAGTTACGATTTGAAAATCTCAAAACTGGTAAATTACCGAAGGTATTTGGTAATTTTAATTAACGTGGCACTGGAGCAACACAGCGGGCTATTGGCGACGGTCCGGGATCAATTATAAAGGGAAAGATTCCGGACCAACACGTAATTTTGAACCACGGTCAGATGACGAGGTCACACCCTAGTAAATGTAGCTAACTGAGATTAAAGTTACCTTCTCCAATGAAAATTAAGATATTAGCGAACGAAGAGTTTAATGCACAAAATGGAACCATAGAATTAATCGACCAGATTTTCCGTTCCCTCCAATAAAACATAACTATATGCGGGGTTCCAAGTTTTAAACGAAGACCGCTTTATTAATTCGCTTAGCTTTCAGGATGTTTCTCATGATTCACCGAGTAAAGCTGATATTTAAGTCTGGAAAAAAGAGAAAAACAAGATGAGCACGCAAAAGTTCTCCATCAGTCACGGAAGAATGATAATGTGAAAATATATCCTCAACATCCAAAAACTTCGGCATTACTACCCAGACACAAGTCTTAAAAGAAATCTGTATGTCCCGGTCTAATAAGCCCTCGCATTGCAACAAATGATCGTAGAGCGACAAACCAAACCGAAAAACAAATATAGAGAATATCAAAATTACGTAATGGTTGAAGTTTTATGGCGCAAGGGCCATATTTGGCAATGCTGTACTAGACACAAGACATGCAACATCAATAGACAAATAAAGTAAGGTATAATAGACACACAACGAAAGTTTTACTGATACAAAAGAGAGAAATACACCCAGGGAGGAATGCACCTGACAGGAATCGAACCTGCGTGGCCTACAAGGTTGCTACCGCGGTGGGCACCCACTGAACCACGACGGCCCCCTTCTTAATTGGTAGGTAGGTATTTTTATTAACATCGCACTGGAGTATCACAACGGGCTATTGGCGACGGTCCGGGATCAAACCCGAAGGGAAAGATCCGAGGACAACACCACGTAATTTTGAACCACGGTCAGATGACGAGGTCAACACCTGAGCTGGCACCCCACTCTACAACATTCCATACCACGCTATCGTGAGGACATTTGAGGCTACGACAGATTTAACATACACCAGCCCCCTTTGTACACGACGTTCTTTGGTTGGATTCGAACTCGCAACCCTCCGGTTGCTAATCCGTTACTCTTCCAACCGGGGTACAGCGGCCCCAATTAGAGCGGGATATACGGATTAAAGTGAATTCCGAACCGCTGCGAATATTCATGCCCAGACAGGGTTTTGAACCCAGGGCCATTCGGTTACCAGGAGCACGTAAAGCTTCAAGGAGAAATACACTTATCAAAAAGCATTGCCCTCTTATTTGGAGATTCAACCCTGCGAAGGAGCAACCGCGACAAACAGCAGGAACCGAGTCCAAAGAGCAATCCACTCCCAACTCCATTAATTTTCAAATAAAATAGCTCAATCCCCTTCGAGACTTCAACGCCCTTTCTTACAAATGACGGCGGATTCCAAAGAGCCCCTTTTCATCGAGAATCTCCTTTCAAAAGGGGTAAAAACTTTTATACCCCATTCTCGAAAATGGCCTAATCTGTCCTCTGAAGAAAAAGGATTGGAAAAAACCTTCTGGAGCGTCTTCTTTATTTGCTGAAAGTAAGGAGAAGCAAAAAAATATGGCAAAATTGCAGCACTCACTTATTCTGGAACTCCAGCCTAGCGAGCAGTTCTAAATCTTCCTTGGAGCAGGGCGCGCCCCCTGGAGTGAAGAGGGGCCCCTTGCATTCCGGGCCCCCCGTCGGTTGATTATCTTCGGAGGAGGTGGACGAGGTGGAATCGGCGGGATCGGGTGGTGGTGTGACGGAAAGTGACGTCATGGCGGGGGTGTTCAGCGGTGGTTTCGGGTCGGACTCGTCGCCGTCCTCTTGTCTCGGAGGTTTCGGCCAGGGGTCATTTCCGTCATCGTGTGTCGAGGTCGGAATGGTCGGTTCGGAGGATAAGCTCGGGGTGTCGCTGCAAGAGAAAGTGTTGTCATTAAAACATCGTGTTAGTACTTAAAAATAATAAGTTTGCAGCAGCATTGTGCTGCTTCGGAAAAAACATTACATTACGAAAGCTTAATCTCTTCAGTTCCGAGAAAAACTCATCCCCCTATAAACCATTTTATCTCCTATTTAAAGTAAATATAGTCCTTGTGCCATGAAACCCAAAACCAAACCTATTTAAGATACTTTGAGATTCAGAAATGGAGGTAGGCAGTTGAATTAACGTCGCACTGGAGGAAAACGACAGGTTATTAGCGATGGTCCGGGATCAATCCAGAAGGGAAAGACCCGAGGACCACACCTTGTAATTCTGAACCACGGTCAGATGACGAGGTCACACCTGAGCTGGCACCCCTCTCTCGAAACTTACACGCCACCGGGAGGACATTTGAGGCCACGACAGATTTAACGTGCACAAGGCCCTTGTACACGACGGTCTTTGGTTGGATCGTGTTTCGAACTATTTCGATTCGCAACCATCCGGTTGCTAATCCGCTACTCTTCCAAACCGGGCCACTGCGGTCCGATTCAGGAATGGAAGAAAAAATTGTTTTAAGAACATATAAATCATACATAAAATGGATACATAAACCCATGGGCCAGATGCATTCAAAACTCTACATTTTTATATTCCATTGCTATTTTTGAATCTCATCAAATTCTTTTATACATTCAACATAACTCAAGTCTACTTATTCAATTTTTCAAAAATTTTATGCATATAAAATAAATTTTTGCAACTGACTCAATCTTTGATTTTTCTTTTATCCCTGAGGTTAAAGCTGCTCTCAATGGTTAAATTTTGTAATATCTCGGTTTGGCGCATCGTTCGTTTTCAGACCAAAAGCCATAAAACCAAAAATTCAATCCCAAACAAAAAAAACTACTATTTTAACGCACTCATACGACTTCTTCCAGGAATTCACTGACACTGGTAGTCATAATAACTTCAATAGCCCTAATTGTGCGAAAATTCCTCGACAAATGTAAACTGAAATTTCCAAAATGGATAAACATTCCAAAACCGGTTCGTACTAATTTTCTCAGAGTCAGACAAAATAAAAATACTCTCACCAAAGTTGAAGAACCAAACGCTATCCATTTAAAAATAGGAGCTGAAAGAAAACCCCAATAAAACTAGGAGATAACAAAAATAAATGCCCGGCTCCGATCACGAAACCAAAATTAAAATAACAATTCAGCAAAGCACCGAAGGAATAGCAATCCCATTTTAAACTACTTCTCATTTAATCGAGGTAAAAAAAACAGCACTGCAGAATCAAAGCTACGGAGGAGACAAATCTTGAAATGGGAAGAACTCGAAACAAAAGCGGCACAATCACTCACCTATTTATTCAGTTTTATTCTCCCCCACCCTCCACATGCTGAATTTTAAATCCCCTTAGCCTCTAACGGGTCTTCCGAAGAGATTTTCGAATTATTTTTGAAAAGTGCCGCCGGTCCTCGTTCTAAATTCAGACCTTCTGGCGAGACGAAAGCTATTTACAAAACTATTTACCAAAGGCTGGTGCTGTCTCTTGATGGCCGGAAAAAAATTGCGAGATCTCGGCTTGTGCCTGCCGTTTCGAGGGCGTAATCCGAGAGGGGGAAGTAGATAAGGACGGACCGTTTTTTGCTTGGTACGGAGTTCATGGCAAAATGGATTGGATGCTTTATGGCGCAAGGTCCAAAAGCGGACAAGCTGTCTAAGCACAAGACAGAATATGACCCAATAAAAGCACAAAACATTTAAAAATCAAGTCCAAATAAAAGGTAGATTTAAAACATGTAAAATGTATAGATGACAATAAAAATATTCAAACAAGTCAGATGATAAAACAAGATCATCGTCTGAAGCACAACTAATGGAACTTAAGAACTTAATTTACATGTATCAAATTTTGAGTGTGAAATTTAAAAGATGGAAAAAATTAGATGAGGTTTAAAAAGCCAACTGAACGTAAAAACGCGAAAAGGTTTGAATGGGGATTTTCTCCAATCAAATCTCGCAGATTTAAAATTGTGCTTTTAAAAAATCTGATACATTGATGATTAAAAACAGGACAGACAATTGAAATGTGAAAAACAGAAAATAAAGTAGAGCATGAGTTGCAAATGCGTGCGCTCTCCTAATAAAAGATGACGATGGGTGAAATGTGTGTTCAATGCGAAGGCGGAAAGGCACCCAGGGAGGAATGCACCTAACAGGAATCGAAGCTGCGCCGCCTACAACTCGAAGAGTGCTAGAACAGTGGGCATACCCACTGAGCCACGACAGACCCCGAAAAAATGTATTTAGAAATGAAAAACGGCACCTATTATATACAAACTTTCTTCCGCTGACAACAAAGTAGGTAGGTAACTAATTAACGTTGCACTGGAGCGACACAAGGGGCTATTGGCGACGGTTCGAGATCAATCCCGAAGGTAAAGATCCAAGGACAACGCCTCGCCATTTTGAATCACGGTCAGATGACGAGAACACCTGAGCTGGCACTCCACTCTCCAAACTTCCATGCCAACATGAGGACATTTGAGGCCACGACAGATTGAACGTGCACCAGTCCCCGTGTGCACGATGGTCTTTGGCTGAACCGAGCTACGAACTCGTAACTCCCAAGTCGCTAATCCGTTGCTCTTCCAACTGGGCTACCGTTAATTAAATGGACATACACACAAGGGAAAGATTTATGTATGGCTAATCTCATTTTAAATGCATTTTATGGTTTTAAATAATTGGATTGGTATTGGATTAAAATCCCTTGGAAATTATCTCCATTAAAAAATTAAGGGAATCCTAGCTATATGAAAAGATTTAAGAGGTTTGGAAGTAAAATGTTTGACGTCCTTCCTGTTCATAGATGTATATTCCAAGCAAACAAGAGAAAAGCCAGCAAAGTCAAACATGTCTGAAAGAAATCCAATAGAACTAGCCGGACAAATTTAGTTGCAACGCTAATGGATGTTGAGATAGCAGACTAGACCCACACACGTAATACTTACCAAATAAAAAGCCCCATGGAATAAAATACCAAAAGCTCTTTTCGCTCACTATTGCATTTATTTCTACTTTCGAATTTACTTCATTTCTAGCAGAGCGTCAGAATGAATAAAAGTGCATTCGTGGAATCTCCTAGCCACTGCGGCGAATCCTGCTGGAAATTTCGCCGGAGATTAGATTTGGGAATAGCAGCGAAGTACTGAATTGTAAAATATATTCTTAAGCTTCGGGCGAATTTTATAAAGTACACCGAGCACTTACGGCGTTATTTATTTTTCTGATCGGTGGCAGAACGGAGAATGAACAATTTATTAAATTCCCCAATATTCCAAAAGAGAAGTTTCCATTCGAAGTTCTTTTGATGTCTCTGGAGAAAAGGAAAAATCCAAATAAAAAAGACGAGAAATTTTCTCACCAGCAATTCTTGCATAGTTAAAACGGATGAAAAATCTTTTCAACATTTGCATAAAAATTATGAATAGAGAATGAAGCAAATTATCCGCGCAGTTTTTCGAGCTCCGTTTGTTATTCAAAGAGAAACGCTCAGCAGCGAAAGAAGGAATAATCAACGAATCTTTATCGAAGTCAAATATTTTACAACCAGACTTAATCATTTCCATTTGCAAATTAGAGCGAATTATTAATTTTGACGTGAATACGTCTTTAAAATCGGAACAGTACTGGGGTAGGTAGGTATTTTAATTAACGTCGCACTGGAGCAACACAACGGACTATTGGGGACGGTCCGGGATCAAACTCGAAGGGAAGATCGAAGACCACGTAATTCTGAACCACGGTCAGATGAAGAGGTCATGCATGAAAAGTTTAGCGTTACAACTGTTTTTTCTTATGATTTCAAAATTAGAAACAACATCCAGAAGATAAATATAGCGTTGGGTAGACAAAAGATGTCCGTACTTGACACAACCTTCGGACCAAGTGCGCAGGCGTACTGAGCACGGGGATGGGGTCCGAAATATGTTAAAATTGTACGGTGCTGGGTGAGCTTTCGGCCAGTGTAACTCTGGATTGCTTGGAGTGAAGACTGCGTATAAGTGATGTCATTTGAAAGCTACAGAACTACACTATAATTAATTTTGAACAATCTCTCAACAATTAATATCAAACTGCATTTTAATCGCTCAAACTTTAAATTTGTTGAATATTCATAATAAACAATCTTTCAAACTTCCCACCGTCTGTTTCACTCATTACACAATCCAACAGACCTCAACACAACCTACCATTTTTTTTATATATACTCGTTAATTTCAATACCCAATCTTACAAGATTAAAATACATAAGAGATTAATATTATATCAGTATCGTTATTTTGCCTATTTATCAAACATTATTTGGTTATTTTCCAGAAGAATCGAGACAAATCCTCCCACTCACCAAAAACGAGAGTACTAAAATTTTTTTAAAAATTTTTTTCCATGTAAAAATTCTTGTGATAATAAGCAAAGTATTTTTGGTAATGGCAATTAATTAACGTCGCACTGGAGCAACAAAACGGGCTATTGGCGACTTTCCATGCGGGATCAATACCGCATGGAAAGATCCGAGAACACCACGTAATTTTAAACCACGGTCAGATGACGATGTCAGTACCTGAGCTGTGGTACCCACTCTTCAAACTTCCACACCACGCCAACGTGAGGATATTAGAGGCCACGATAGATTTAACGTGCACCAGTTCCCGTGTACACGACGGTGTTTGGCTGGACCGAGTTTCGAACTCGCAACCTTCCGATTGCTAATCCGTTACTCTTTCCAACCGGGCTACCGTGGCCCTCAAAGTATTTTTGGAATAAAATATTCCAAACGGTAGAATATATAGGTGCAACGTGCAAACGGTCTATGCTCCCGGTGCAAACGTGCTACAACCCAAAAAGTTGTTTCCAGAAGCATGTAAAAAGATCTGAAGCCATAAAAAACACTGAATGCTAGAATGTAAGGCGCCATAGATTTGACTTTCAAGATTTGAGTTACAGAAAACGGACAAGAATGGGGCACGCACATTCAATTATTCAAAATCTCGACTTTTTTTACTGTGGCACACACCAGGGGCGTAAGTTGAACAAGTTTGTAGAGTCAGATCCCTTATAAAATATTTCCCTTTTTATACATTTTCATCCTAAGAATTCCAAAATCTCACAATGGTAGTTTTTCACAGAATTTTTTCATCAAACATGTGTTGCACCCATCCACCTCAAACATCCTTTGCCCAGTTTTACCGCTTTCCTGCGATCAAGGCCTATGCTAACAAGATCTCTTGAAAAAGTTATGCTTCGAAATTCATACAAGTAGGTCATAAAACGTTTCTTCGACCATAAACTCCAACAGCCTGGCCAGAACATAAAACACCAACGTGGCGAACTCCCATAGTTTAGCAATTTCCTCGAAAACATGAGACCAGTGCTCATTTCTCTACTGGAACCATAAATTCGGAAAGCGAAAGATGATTGCTTTTCCATCTCCCGCACGAGAAATTTGAATAAACCATTGAGAGGATGATAGAACTTTTCCAAATTGCCCCTGAACCGAGCTTTTCAGTTAATAATTCAGAAAGGGGATGTTCTCTTTCCTCCAGGAAATAATATGAGCATGCTATGATTTCAGTTGGGCAAATAAGGTAGTCTGGACTTCCAATTAGGGAAGGATAGTTTTATATCTTGCAGAAACACGAATTCTTTTCTATCACTCCACTTCTAGCCTTGTGTCTAGACAGTGGTCTTTAAAACCAGTGAGTACAATAAATTTAATATTATACCACGAACCCTTCCAATTAAATTTATGATATAACTATAATGCCTATAGATTTACAGCTGAAAACGTCTCCCCTTTTGAAATTCTTTTAAAGGTCCTCTCCGTCAAATTCGTTTCAATTCATTCATTTGATCTTAAATTTCAGTGAGATCTTTTCTATAGTGGTAGAAATTATGTCGATTTAGTTATTTCGAATATGCTTAATAAGCCTTTTTTTTCTGGACACTAATTTAAGTTAATAAATGACTAACAAAATCAGAAACTCGTTTTCAGATATGCAACAATAAATGTGATCCGATAAGAAATACTTTCTATGTAAGCGCTTGTCTCATCACGTCACTCCATTTTACATTGTCCTGGTTGTTTGAAACATTTCGCTGAAAGGTAGAATATTTGTTAGCAGAATTTATAGAAAATAAAAACTATTTCGTTCAGTTCTTGGATTTGGAAATTCTGAAATGATACTTAATTTACAAATAATCTTGTCGTCATTTTGGAAGACCAAATTAAGCCCCTCATTCACTTTTAGTAAAATTCAATGCACTCACACAATCAAAGCACATCAAATGCACATAACTCGTAGGATTCCAGAGGCTAGCTACAAACAAATCATGAACCCGAAACGCATTTGAAAGGATATGCATATGAATTTTAGCTATCCACTCGTCGGGAAACAAATGATATTCATAACAACGCTTGGGAAAAATTTGAGACGTAGAGACGGAAAAGCAATCTTCAGGATAAAGAAAAGGAATGTCACAGAAAAATCACTCCAAGACTCGATCGAACTATTTCTACAAGGAGTAAAACGAAAGTCAGACTTCCCAATACTTACCAAACCGATAAAAGTACGATCAATTACTTCAAACCAAATTAAACAAATTCCAGAAAATCGAAGTGCTCGGTACCCTACATCTCTTAAGGATCGATGCAACTTAAGACATACAGATCTAAATCAATAAGAGCCAACAGATCAAACAAAGGGGAAGAAAAATCAAGTTTACTTAGTATCTCGGCAAAGAACGCGAAAACTGCGGTCTTCCGTCCATACCCACCGTTCTCTTAACTGTAACTGTATCTTTCTCACCGTAGACAAAGATATCCAGGGGTTTTGTATGCAGAGTAGCTGATTATTCAGTCAATAGTGGATATATGAAGATTTATGGCTTAAAAAATTATTTGTTTCTCGTAATGCATCAGGTAGGTTGTTAATTAACATCGCACTGGAGCAACACAACGGGCTATTGGCGACGGTTCGGGATCAGTTCCTAAGGGAAAGATACAAGGACAACGCCACGTCATTTTGAACCAGATGACGAAGATAACACCTGAGTTGGCATCCCACTCTTCAAACTTCCACACCACGCCAACGTGAGGACATTCGAGCCCGTGTACACGACGGTCTTTGGCTGGACCAAGTTTCGAACTTGCAACCCTCCGGTTGCTAATCCGTTGCTCTTCCAACTGGCCTATCGCGGCCCTTCAAGGTCTTTGAATTCCTAAAGGAAGCAAACTGAAGTTCGAATACAAGTGAATTCTAAATTTAGCCGCATTAAGAAGGATCGCTTAGCATGAACTTTCCAGAAAGGGATGAAGCCTCTCTAAACTTATTAACGACATTTAGGTCAGGATCACCAGTAAAGAGCACACATCATCAATGCAGGGAAGAGAATCGAGGACGGTGAAAATGAAGCGGGACTGACGCGCAACAATGACGCAAAGGCAGGTTTCAGGACCATAATGTAGGCTTTTACTGCAATTCGATAGCGCCGCACTTCATTGTGTGCTGTTTGCGACCTCAACAGTTTAAACGTCGAACCATCGACGTAAACAGTTGCGAATCACGTGTCAGTGCTTCCCAAACTTTCCAGTCCAAGGACCCACTTGTAAAATATAAAATTTCGCGGAACCCTTGAGATTATAAAATTAAGTAGGGTTGCTTGGTTTTGGGGTTTTAAAGCGCAGGGGTCAGATTTGGCCGTGGTACGCCAGAGACAAGACATACAATACCAAGTAATAGACAGACAAAATGAAAGTTTTACTGACAGAAGAGAGAAATACACCGAGGGAAGAATGCACCTGAAAGGAGTCGAATCTGAGCCGCCTGCAACTCGAAGGTTGCCAGCGCAGTGGACATACCCACTGAGCCACGACGCCCACCCCCTTCAAACAATTAAGTAGGGGATCCACACATATCGCACTCCGGCTGCAATACGCTGTAACTAAAAAATGAATCTAGTAAAATGTGTGGAAAGACTAAATACACGCTTAAGCATGCTGCAAAATTGCAATAACTGCAGACCCCAGTAGAGGGCAATTTTGAAGTATGCAGGAGTATGTATTTACAATTTTTTGCCGCATAAAATTAGAACATTTGGGAATACATAGATAATGACTGCGAATTGTTGAAAACATTTGGGAATTCTTAGTGTTTTATTTCATGATAGATATGTTTTTAATAAACATCGCACTGGAGCAGCTTCATAAAGGGACCGTCATCTAACCTAGTACTGGTGACCGGATAGAACAGGCGTGGCTGACACTAAGAACATGTCACTATTAATTTAAAAGTAACACGTGAAATGTCTACCATTACCCTATCTTTCCATAAATATTACTTTTTTGCAAAACATGCAACACATAATCGGGAAGGCTGTGTCGGAGAACGGCCGCAAGGTTTAAAGCGAATAAGTCGTTATCGCGTACTATTTATTTGGGAGTAGTAATTGAAAAAGAGAAATTCAGTGTTTATCAAAAGCTGAGGAGTTGCTCTTCCGCGTAGACTACGTCAGATGTATTTCTGCTTGGCTTTTCGACGAGTATATGCCGACATTGTGAATTTTTAAAATTTTTCAATTGCGACCCAAAGTTTCACAATCAATTCGATTTTATTTCAAATGCCTTAAACCGACAGATCTCATCTCGACGTTAGCTTTCGTCTAAGACCCATTTCGACGTCGTAGCGCTTCTTAGTCCGGAATTATACTGATTTGAAGTTTGCGCGGAGGCAACCCACTTCCCGCTTATTGCGAACATCAAGGTTCATCATTATTATCAAGGTCATAACAAGTTGGTTTCCTCCGTTATAGAATGACTTTTTGTTGGTTTGGTTCGCGTTGATAATATAAGAAATTATTACACCAAACTCGATTCCTATTTTTTCGTAACGCTCAACTTTCCGTACTGGTCGTGGTAGCCCAGTTGGAAGAACAACGGATTAGCAACTGGAGGGTTGCGAGTTCGAAGCTCGGTCTTGCCAAAGACAAAGTGGCTGGTACTGTCGTGGCCTCAAATGTCTTCAGGTGTGGAAGTTTGAAGAGTGGAGTGCCAGCTCAGGTGTTCGTGGTTCAAAATTACGAGGCGTTTCCCTTGGATCTTTCCTTTCGGGATTGATCCCGGACCGTAGCGAATAGTCCGTTGTGTAGCTCCAATGCGACGTTAATTAACTACCTGCCTAGTACCGATCTGATTTTAAAAACGCATTCCCCTCAAAAATCGATACGCGAAAAAAAATCCCCTTTTCCCAGCCAGGGTTCTTCAAATCGAAGACATAAAATGTATAGCAAAGTATACACCTTCACACTTTCAGGTTGGATTTAAGCATTCTTTTATCGCCTCCAGCGCTCGAGACGAATAGAAAGAAATATAACCTCATCCGGACAACTATAAATGGAGATTTGATGCGTCTTTATAGCATATAACTTGAAACGAAATGCTCCAGACATTTTTTGCACCAGTGAATCAGAAGGAATTCGGGGTATATACTATGTTCGAATTTTCTTTTACGCATTTACAAAGTTTTTCTTTATTGTATGACGAGCTTTTATTCGTTCCAAAAATCTTTTTCGGAATGCCCAAGGCATTTTACTTAGAACAAGGATGTACGTGCGCGAGAAAAAAGAAGTCCCTCGACGTCTCCAGATAAAGAAGCATCTTCCTCACATCCGCTACTGAATAAAAAGCCGTAAAGATCATAAAGATGCAGTTTTCTTTATTAATGTGTCTCTGACTTCAATGACGCTGTTCCCTTGGGTGTGTTAAAAATGTATTTCAGATCCTTAATTCTGAAAAAAGTGCTCAGTTTTTCATTTTCACGAAGGTTATTTAGAAAGCCTTCGCATTTTTAGAAAAGTGGGAAATAAATGACGTTGAAATGTAAAATCAAACAAGGATAAAATTCAAAAGATCAAACATTTTTGTAACACCACGGTTTGCATTATTTCTTAATATTTTAGATCCGATCACAAATAACATCAACTGTCTACCAAACAAATCAAATATGCACACGTAAAAATACTAAATATCTATCACTAACGTACGTGGCACAGAAATAAAAGTTATTTGTTTATTGTCGACTGGCAACAACGGAAAAAAACGATATAAAATCGACCATTAAGGGATTCATTCGCCAATTTTGCAGCTTAGTCTAAATATACTTGATTTGAGCTATGGATCTGCATTATGCTACTGAAACTACACGGGAGATATCACCACTATTGAAATTCTGCATCACTTTGATTACAGAAAGCAATGAGAAATCTGGAAGATAAAAATCAAAGCAGCAAAGAAAATATGAGAAAAAAGGTTTAGCGCCAATAAAGCTGAATCGCCATTTTGAACAAAGGTAAGTAGATAATAAACATCACACTGGAGCAACACAACGGGATATTGTCGACGGTCCGGGATCAATCCCCAAGGGAAAGGACACGCCTGACTTTCAGATTTCTAACCCTGCTCAATAATATAACCCGATTTATAAAATTATCCATTAAAAACATGTACTCTTATAAGCCGTTCAACGCATAGTAAGACTGTGTAGTGCTTTATTAGCATTAGGTATCATATCGACAGTATGCGAGCAAAGGAAAACACCCGATAACCACTACACATTTATTTTAAACACTTCCCTCTTTTCACTCTAATCTCTCCCTTGAAATCTCGAGGCAGAAATTACTGGACCTTAAAACCTGTTAAGGAAATGATTCCAAGCAGAAGGAAAATAGTAATCCATCACCCCGTCACAAATGTGAGTCATCACGCAGTTTTTAGAACGAAAGTCTCATTTCCACATCATTAGTGTGGATTCGGTAA